>CM052883.1:67372925-67801156 GCA_028534135.1 Potos flavus | reverse complement strand
GAGATTATGTTGAGTGAAATAAGTCAAGCGGAGAAAGACAATTATCATATGGTCTCACTTACGTGTGGAGCATAAGGAAAAACATGGAAGACGTTGTGAGAGGGAAGGGAGGGACGAATTGGAGGAAATCGGAGGGGTGAAGAACCATGAGAGACTGTGAACTCAGAACAAGGGACTGAGGGTTTTGGAGGGGAGGGGGTAGGGGGGATGGGCGAGCCTGGTGGTGGGTATTGAGGAGGGCACGTATTGCATGAAGCACTGGGTGTGGTACATAAACAATGAATCTTGTAACACTGAAAAAATAAAATAAAAGTATTTGGGAAAAAAATAAAAAATAAAATAAAAAGAAGATAGAGAAATGCATGTTTAATTTCCAAATTTATATTAAATCAACAAATATTTAAGTGCTTTAATAGGCCTGATTTTTATTATTATAGACATAGTTATAATGACAGCAGGAAATACACAAAACTATTAGAATCAGACTCGAGGAAATAGAAAACCTGAATCACCCCACAACTGTTAAAGAAGTGGTATCACTACTTAAAATCTTCCCTACAAAGAGAACACTGGACACTCCTGCGATGTTAATAGTCTAGTTTTATCAAGCATTAAAAGAACAAACAGTTGCAATTTTGTACAAAAATCTTCTAGAAAATAAAAGTCAATAGTTTTCAATGTAGTTTGATGCTAATGTAACCTTCGACTCAAAACCAGTAGGGGCAGAATGGTAAAGAAAAATTATAGGCCAGGGGCGCCTGGGTGGCTCAGTGGGTTAAAGCCTCTGCCTTTGGCTCAGGTCATGATCTCAGAGTCCTGGGATGGAGCCCCGCGTCGGGCTCTCTGCTCAGCAGGGAGCCTGCTTCCCCCTCTCTCTCTGCCTACCTCTCTGCCTACTTGTGATCTCTCTCCTCTCTCTGTCAAATAAATAAATAAAATCTTTAAAAAAAAAAAATTATAGGCCAATCTTAGCTGTGAACTGAGAGGTAAAAATCTTTTTTTTTTTCTCTTTAAAGATAGGAATTTTCATCTGGTTCATTTTTATTTGCCTCCCCTACTTGCAACATAGCATTGTACACGTAGTATGTGTTCAATAAAAGCTCATTAAAATGAATTGATTTTTAACTTCAACATAATCAGTTACCAGGTGACATGGCTTCCTAATCAGTCCTGAGCCAGTAACCTAAGTTCTGACACATTAATTAGAGAAATGACTCCTCTAATTAGAGGTAAAACCTTTAATAAAAGCATGACAAGCCAAATCCAGGAATGTAAACAAAACAAAACAAAACCCCATACATTATGATCTAGTTAAGTTTAATTCCAGGAATGTAAACATGTATTTTCGTCTTAAAAAAACTCTGATAATATACTTCATCTCATTAGTAAGTGAAAGAAAAAAACATGCAATCATCTAATTAGATGCCAAAAAAAATCTTTTTAGTGAGCATTTATCAGTAAGCAACAACAGCAACAAACTTCTTATCCTGGAATAGGATAGCCTTTCTTAACCTGATGAGGTGCATTTACCAAAACCTATGTTAGGCATCCTACTTCATGGCGAAGCGATAGAATATATTCCTTTTAAAATAAAGATAAGAAGTTGGCTGTGGCCGATGTCGAAGAGGTTACTGCCTATGTTCTCCTTTAGGATTTTGATGGATTCCTGTCTCACATAGAGGTCTTTCATCCATTTAGAGTTTATCTTTGTGTATGGTATAAGAGAATGGTCGAGTTTCTTTCTTCTGTATATAGCTGTCGAGTTTTCCCAGCACCATTTATTGAAGAGACTGTCTTTTTCCACTGGATATTTTTTCCTGCTTTGTCGAAGATTAGTTGAACATAGAGTTGAGGGTCCATATATGGGCTCTCTATTCTGTTCCATTGATCTGTGTGTCTGTTTTTGTGTCAGTACCATGCTGTCGTGGTGATATCAGCTTTGTAATATAGCTTGAAATCAGGCAATCTGATGCCCCAGCTTTGTTTTCCTTCTTCAACATTTCCTTGGTGATTTGGGGTCTTTTCTGGTTCCATATAAATTTTAGGATTGTTTGTTCCAGCACTTTGAAAAATGCCATTGATATTTTGATTGGGATGACGTTGAAAGTATAGCTTGCTCTGGGCAGCATAGACATTTTAATGATGTTTATTCTTCCGATCCATGAGCATGGAATGTTTTTCCATCTTTTTGTGTCTTCAGTTTCCTTTGTAAGTGCTCTGTAGAGTATAGATCCTTTACCTCTTTGGTTAGGTTTATTCCAAGGCATCTTAAGGTTTTTGGTGCTATTGTAAATGGAATCGATTCCCTAATTTCTCTTTCTACAGTTACATTGTTTATAGGAAAGCCACTGATTTCTCTGCATTGATTTTTTTTTTATCCTGCTATGTTACTGAATTGCTATATGAGTTCTAGTAATTTGGGGGTGGAGTCTTTTGGGTTTCCACATAAAGTATCATGTCATCTGCAAAGAGAGAGAGATTGACTTCTTCTTTGCCAATTTGAATACCTTTCAAAACACGTCTCCAAAGGCAAGGGAAACAAAAGCAAAAATGAACTTTTGGGACTTGATCAAGATAAAAAGCTTCTGCACAGCAAGGAAACAGTCAACAAAACAAAGAGACAACCCACAGAACGGGAGAAGATATTTGCAAATGACACTACAGATAAAGGGGAGGTATCCAAGATCTATAAAGAACTTCTCAAACTCAACACACAAAAAACGAGTCAAAAATGGGCAGAAGACATGGACACTTCTCCAAAGAAGACATATCAATGGCTAACAGACGCATGAAAAAATGTTCAGCATCATTAGCCATCAGGGAAATTCAAATCAAAACCACATTGAGATACCACCTTATACTAGTTAGAATGGTAAAAATTGGCAAGAAACAACAAATGTTGGAGAGGTTGTGGAGAAAGGGGAACACTCTTACATTGTTGGTGGGAATGCAAGTTGGTATATCCACTTTGGGAAACAGTGAGGAGGTTCCTCAAAAAGTTAAAAATAGAACTACCCTATGACCCAGCAATTGCATTACTTGATATTTACCCCAAAGATACAGATGCAGTGAAAAGAAGGGCTATATGCACCCCAATGTTCATAGCAGCAATGTCCACAATAGCCAAACTGTGGAAGGAGCCGAGATGCCCTTCAACTTTATCCACATGCTCTGGATAAAGAAAATGTGGTCCATATATACGATGGAATATTACTTAGCCATCAGAAAGGATGAGTACCCAACATTTGCATCAACATGGATGGGACTGGAGGAGATTATCCTAAGTGAAGTAAGTCAAACAGAGAAAGACAATTTTCATATGGTTTCACTTATTTGTAGAATGTAAGGAATAGCATGGAGGACATTAAGAGAAGGAAGGGAAAAACGAAGGGGGGGAATCAAAGGGGGAGATGAATCATGAGAGACTATGGACTCTGGGATTCAAACTGAGGGTTTTAGAGGGAAGGGGAGCTGGGGGGATGGGTGAGCCCAGTGATGGGTATTAAGGAGGGCATGTGTATTGCATGGAGCACTGGGTGTTATATACAAACAATGAATTGTGGAACACTACATCAAAAACTAATGATATACTGTATGGTGACTAACAACATAATAAAAAAATTATAAAAAATGAAGATAAGATAAGCATGTTTCCTGCCAGCAGTCCTTTTTAACATACTAAAGGTGCTAGCTCCAGTGTGACAAGATAAACAAAAGATAAAAAAGTATGAAGATTAAAATAACTTCCATTAATAATATAATATGATTGTCTACATATAAGATGCAAGAAAATCAACAGATGAATCATATTAGGAGATAAGACAGATTGCCAAATTGGATTTTAAAAGAAAACAAAACATTATAGATAATTGAAGGGCTGTTACTTCTCTTCATTTATCACGTTGCCTGAGAGAAAACCAGCCTCTGGAATTTTTTATACCTTTGCCATACCTGTGTACATATCCATAAACTACATATAAACTTATTTTTGATTTTTCATGTTTATGTAAATGAGATAATATCATACGTATCTGTGCTGTTTGCTTTTTCACTTGTTCTTAACATTTATGTACATAAATTTCTAGTTAGTCGTATGGTACTTAAAACTTGGTGGTAGACATTTTGGATTGTTTTGTATTTTTTATATTATCAGAAGGACTGGAGAAAACATTGTAGATGCTTGTCTCTTAGGTACATGTGTAGGAATCTATCAGGTATGTGCCTAGAAACAGAAATTGAGCTAGTCAATATTACCTCATTTCTCACTAGGGTGGTTCTACGAATTTCACTTCCTGCAGGAGTGTGTACAAATTTTTATTGCTCCATATCCCCATCAACACCAGTGCTCAGTTCTTCATGCAAAAGGAAGAACAAGATATCCGTTTTTTGTGCTATCTGTGCCAAAGACTGAGGGTCAGTTTTCAGTGAAACTTACTCCTACTGCTTGTTGGCTATTTGGGAGAAAAATCTGCAGCAGGTTACTTCACCCTGATTTACCAGAAGTGTGCTCACACCTGTGTGAAGAATTGATATCAGTATTTGAAATGTTGTTTTCTTCTTATGGGTGTTGAACCCAGTATGTCCTATTAACTTTTTGATGGCCTTCCCCCCCCACTTTTTTTGTGGGTGAGATTGTTCTAGAGCAACCCTTTTTGTCCCAAATGCATGAACATGAATCCTTTCCTTGTTTTCTATTCTTTTTTTTTAATTTAAATTCCAGTTAGTTAACATACAGGGTTATATTAGTTTCAGGTGTACAGTTTAGTGATTCAACACTTCAGTACATCACCTGGTACTTATCACAAGGGCGCTCCTTAATCCCCATCACCTGTCCTGTTTCACCAACCCTTTCCCCTCCCCCACCCCTTTTCCCCTCCTCTTTCCTCTCCTCCCCACGCCCCCTAGCCAGCTCCCCTCTGACAACCACCAGTTTGTTCTTGTTTTCTGCTCTTTAGTGACGACTTTATGAAATCTAGATTTTCAGAGCAGTAATATTTGGTACGGCTTATCTTGTCAGATTCTCCAAGTCCCTAAATGGTTACCCATTTTGGGATCTCAAGAGCAAAGTGCTACTTCCAGGATGCCTCACTTCTGGAACATTTATTTTGTTTCTGAATCACGAATACTCGGGATCACCCTTTGTTCCTTGAACAAAATGTTAGCCAACTCTGATAGATTGAATTAGCTCACAGGGTACAAATCGCTGGGGCGGACGGGCGCATGTGTCTCCTATTGAACATAATAAGCAACCCTTTGACATGCGTGGCAGCTGCTGCCAGAGAATGCAGCCAGGGTCTGAGCTGGAGGGTGGTGCACGTGTAATTGAAGCAATAACACAGAGATTAAATATGTAATTGAAAATGATTTTGCAGAATAAAATTGAAGTCTGGTGTATCTTGAAAAGGAAATCATAGCAGACATATAAATAGCTTACTGTTCAGTTTAATTATAGTTTTGGTAGTAGACAAGACTGAATTGATAAATCTCCACAAAGAGATTCAAGTCAGGCTAAAAGGCCTGCTGCACTTAGGTGGAAATAACAAAAGCTATCATGCCAAGCTGAATGTAAAAAGTTTCATTTCCTTGGAATTAATTTTTTTTTATTATAATTATATGGCAAGTTTTTATTTCATGGCGGTATATAGCTTCTTTATCATTGTCTAGGAGAGTTTGAAGGTCTTCTACTTGTTAAATATTAGATTTTAGTTTTAGGGGTTGATTATTTTTATATCTGTATTTAAATTTGGGGATGTTCTGTTCCACTGAATCTATGAGTTTTAGTTTTTGTTATTTCAGTCCTCTCCTTTGAGAATTGACGGGATAGCTTTGTGTGTGGGAAATGACTTGAAAAGTTTGGCAGAATGAAACTAAAATCTGATTTATCTGACAAAAAAATACTTAGGGAGAGAAGAGGACTTAGATGCTGACCTTCCAGACTCAATTCTTACTTGGTGCGACCTTGACTTTGTGTTTGATGGTGGTTTTCTTAGGAATTTCTTGAATTTATTTTTGTTAGAATTCCATTATGAAATTTACTGAATTACTTCTATTTTTCCACGGTTTCCTTTCATTTCTGCAGAATTGGAAAGATCAGAGCAGTCCTGAGGAGAATGTTTTAAGAAACACCCTTCCTTTTTTATTCTTCTTTTTGGGGTTGCCCTCATCAGTCTCAATATCTACACTTAAAATACCCACAACAGATGAGCGACCCATAGAAGGAAGGAGAGGAGAGGGCTTCTTACATTTTTGCAAGATAGCAATTGGTGATGCGATAATGTGTGTTTAGAATTTAATATGCCAAGCCTTTTTTATCCATTTAATTTACCAACTCCTCATGACACATTGTTTGTATTAGCTAATTTATGGGTTGCCATGTTTATATTATCAACTTAAATCATATAGAAATGGATTATTGGCTTGTAAGTTATGTGCAAGTCCTTAGCAAATAAGCATGTTAGGTTCATGAGAGCACTGTTAGAATTTGTGGCTGGGTGCCGACCCTATAAAAACCTCTTTAGGAGCTGAAAGACCACTTGAGCATGGATAGATATTTACAGATTTTGAAAGGAGATTTCTCAACATACTCAATATATTGATGGCGTAAGTCCCTCTGTTTAATTTCACTTAGATTTCTGATTTTGTCCCTCAGTTCCTGGGCATCAGTGGCACTGTTCTACACTCAAGGACTTCAGTAATTTTAACTGTTAAAATACAACAGGCAGAGTTGACTTTGGTAACTGGCCCAGTGTTGGTTAGGAGCATATGCTTTTACATGTGTGAGCATCATCATGTGAACTGTCCTCTAAATAGCGAGCTGAGGAATCTGGGGGGACAACGTTGGGAAAAGATACTGGAGTAGATGGTTCTTCATGCAAGATGTTGTTACTGCTCCAAGACCACCTTGATGCTATCTGGAAAGATTTATTGCTCGGGGGAGGGAGTGTGCTGGAATGGGTATCAGGCAGCGAGGTGGCATGCGATTGGCAAATGTTGGCTAGCTTTATGTTTACCTTGTGTGAGTATACTTGTGTAGGATACTTGAAAACAATCCCATTAGGGAATTGGTGTGTTTTAAGCTCTAGAGCAATGAAGAACTACATTAATGATGATAAAATTTGTTCAAAAAGGGAGATCATGTCCTTCTTTAGAAGTTGTAGGATTTAAGGTTTTGTTAGTGGTTAAAATTTCCTTTTTCAGCAGGATTCCCTAGGTGAAAAGGTGATACCTAAGAGTAGTCAATAGGTATCTTAAGACCTTGCAGGAACATGTGGAATAACATTCTCCTGGACTGTACCCAACATGCATTTTTATTAGGTTCTTGGATGATGAGAAGGAGCTTGCTTAACCTGCCTCTTAGCATTGAAATGGAAAGAACTCCCAATTCTCTAAATGGCAGCGATGTAATTAAAGACTTGAACTCGATTTGTTTTCCAGTAATGGTAGGTGAGGTTACCATAACCAGCTCTCATACTGAAAACAAGTACAACTGTTGAATAAAATATTTTAAAAAATACATTTTAAAAAGCACTGAAGAGAAGACAGTAAGGGAGTCTCAGGAAAAACCGAAGGGATTGCGGGAACCCAGAGGGGCATGAGGAGCGCTGGAACAATGAAGCGCTGGAACAATGAAGCTGCTTTGTGCTGGGGGCCTTGGAGGGCCACAGCCCCCAGATAAGAGTGAACCACACATAAACTGGCTTCCTGTGGATTTGACATTGGGTTCTCCTTACCTGTATGGTCTGGGGACCCTCAAGCCATGCATCTCCCAGCAACAAAGACAGATGTTTTTTGAGGGGGATACTCTAGGTGCAAAAAATGAGTTCACTCTCAGAAATAATGAAACACAGGTGAAAACACACCTCATGGAATTAGCACAAAAATCCTAGAAACAAGCTACAAATATTAAAGATAATAGAATAATCAGATATAGAATATGAAACACCATGCTATGTTATAAGAAAAAAGACAATAAGCCTGAAGATATCTGTAGGGAACAGTAAACTATAAAAGATAGCATAGCAAATATGAGAAATGTTTGAATAGAATTTCTGGAAATGAAAAATACAATAACTGGAAAAATAAATATAACTGGAGAAATATAGTAACCATCAAATTTCTGGAAATGAAAAAATGAAAAATTTTAAGCGTTAAACAGTGTATTAGATTAAACTCTGGAACAGTTAGTCAAGCAAAAGATAGGTAAGAAGTGATCTAGAATAGAAGAAGTCAACAGTTTTTTTCTGTAAAGGACCAGATAGTAAGTACTTTAGGCTTTGTGGGCCATGTATAGTCTCTGTTGTATATTCTTTATTTTCATTTTTTTTAAGTCTTTAAAAATGAAAAAAAAAAAATAGATTAAAAGCCATACTAGAAACAGGCCATGGGATGGATTAGGCCCATGGGTCCTTCTTCCCTGGCTCCAATCTAGAATACAGTGTAGAGAGGAGGAACGAGAGAAAATACAGAAGAGGCTGAGGCATAAAGGACAGAAGGAGAAAGTTTGCCATGTGCTTAATCAGTCCTAAAAGGAAAGAAGAGAAAAAAATAGGGCAGAGGAAGTATCTGAGGAAATAAAAGCTAGGAATTTTCCAGAAGTGATAAAGATATCTTTCCACAGATTTGAAAAAACCCAATAAATCCTAAAGAAAATCAGTGAAAACCTTCTCACCAGGATACATCATTGTGAAACTACCAAACACCATTTGGTATTTCCAGACACCAAGCACAAAGCAAGATTGTGAAAGCGGGAGGGGGCTTTGTGGGAAACATAGAGATTACTTCTTTTTTTTTTTTTTTTAAGGTTTTATTTATTTATTTGACAGAGACAGAGAGAGTGCACAAGCAGAAGGAGCAGCAGAGGGAGAGGGGGAAGCAGGCTTCCCGCTGAGCAGGGAACCTGATGTGGGACTCGATCTAGGACCCTGGGATCATGACCTGAGCTTAAGGCAGAGGTTTAACCAACTGAGCCACCCAGGCGTGCCCCTCGAGCTTACTTCTTTAGGAGAGACAGGCGACTTCCCACTAGCAACAGTGGAGCTAGAACATAGTGGAATGGTATTTTCAGTGCTGTAAGGAAATACCTGCCAACTGAGAGCTGTAAAGGCAGAAAAATCTTTCAAGATGATTTAAAATCAAAACACAGAAACAAAGCTGAGAGTGTGCCACCAGCTGACCCTTACTACAGGAAATTGTAAAGGTTGCATTTTACAAAGAAAGAACATAATCCCGAGTGGAACACCTGAGTTGGGCAAAGAAACAAAAAGCAAAGAAAGTGTTAAATACATGATAAAATATAGATTAAAATTGAATGTATTCAACGCTATCTGTAGGAGGCAGTGAAATCGATTTGGAATACAATAGCCTACAAGTGGAGAAGAGTGGGAAATAGGTGTTTAAAATCGTCATGTTTAGGAATAGTTTCCAAACACAGTTTTACAGTTGGTAGGAATCTTAAGACTAAAAACCATCTATTCCACTTTTAAGAGAATAATAGAATAAAATGTTAGAAATAAGCACTGTGAAGCATATTGCTTGATTCCTGTAATCAAGGGGAAAAAAGGAAAATCAGTGAACCAGTCATGAACCTTTACTGTTTTCAGTAAAGTTATATGAAACCATTGAGGGAAAAGAGACCTAAAATTAACAGCAAAAATCTCAACAATCCAGTATGATCGTAAGTTAGTTTGAGGGAGGTTGAGTTGAGACTTGAGCAGTGTGCTTGCCGATGGGAACAGAAGGGTTATTGACATCACTGTCTGGCATCTGTTTTAGCATCTCCCTTGTTGTTAGAATTCTTGGTTCCAGCGTCTTCCCCACTAGACTCGGCATCTGGGGAAGTTATCTTTTCCTGGTCCTCTTCCATCTGCGCTCTTCTCCAGGGCACAAGAAGGTACCTTGAGATGTGTCAGGAGATGTTTACTTCATAATTAGGAAAGACGTTCTTTGTATAACTTTTATGCATTAATAAGTATGACATCTACCTAAGCGAATCAGTTGTCAGATTTCTTATTAACTAGGCGAAGTGTTGGTGGAGACACAGGACAAATTAGCCGTGAGCTCGGCCAGTTTTGATTGAGTCTGTTCATTTCTCTATTTTTATTTTCCTCGACCTTTTCTGCTACTTAGTGTTTTCTTATTGTCTTGGGTTTGTAAAAGCAAAATATACTTATTTTAAAGTATTATCTGAGGCTGAAAATGTCTATAAATGTTGATCTTGGAAGTTCTTGAGATACCTTACAGAGCTGAACAGTCCACTCCTTTCTCTTAAGTATGATTTTCTCAGATTATATTTAATGGACCCTTATTTCTTATTGAAATCTAATTCACGAACAGTAAATTTACCATAGTGCATTTTTATTCTTGTATTATAAGCCATGTGTCCATTTGGAGTTTTAGGTTTATGTTTAAAAAGTTCCAAAAAAGGCAGTTCTTTCTCTAATCTTGTAGATTTTGTTTTCAATTGCATGCATGTGACAAATACTCATTAACTGTGAGTTCAGTTCATGGGACAAAATGTGTTTGCTTTATGTGCTTTCCTACAGGAACCTCATTAGGTCATTTCTAGTTCTGAGTTTGTATTAGAGTAATGGCAATGAGTAAACGATCCAAAATATCTTATATATCTTATCTTTGTGTTTTTCCCAGCCAGAGGTGTTCTTTATAGATTTTCATAGATTGTGTGTGTGTGTGTGTGTGTGTGTGTGTGTGCGCGCGCGCGCGCGCGTGTGTGTGAGGTCCAAAACCATCCTACCATTTTAGAGTGAGCCCATTTTTCTTCATTCTAGCTTCATCCTAGCTTGATATTTACCAAATCCAGTCTTGATATCACCAATAAAACTGGCAGTGGGGGTAGAGGGAAGATAGGCTTGCTTGTGTGACAATGGATTCCTCTCTAGAGATGTAGAGATTGGTTTTTTGCTTGTTTGTTTTGAAGTATTGAAAGGTTGTAGTCAAAATCAGAAATGGTAGAAAACAAATTTGCACTGAATCTTGAGCAAATTTACCTAAAAGTTGGAGCATAAGGAAAAATATGGAGGACATTGTGACAGGGAAGGGAGGGGTGAATTGGAGGAAATTGGAGGGGTGATGAACCATGAGAGACTGTGAACTCTGAGCAACAGACTGAGGGTTTTGGAGGGGTGGGGGTGGGGGGATGGGTGAGCCTGGTGGTGGGTATTGAGGAGGGCACATATTGCATGAAGGACTGGATGTGGTACATGAACAATGAATCTTGTAACACAAAAAATAAAATAAAAGTACTTGGGAAAAAAAAAATTTACCCCAAGTTAGATAGTCTTTAAAATCTGCGGTAGGCCCTGAATTTTATCCTGTGGGTATAATTCAGTCACACATTTTGCCATGCTTTATTTTTTATAAATTAAGACCTTCAGGGAATTTGTATGCCAAATGGGAGATGTGTAAGTAAAGTTAAGCAGATTTTTGGCAACGGGTAAGTTTAGTTTCTTGAGAAGAGAAAAGAAAGAAATGGGAATAGTCATAATGAGATAAGCACCAATGCAAAGAGAGATGATGAGCAGAAGCAAGGAGAAGGGATATCACAAGAAAGAGGGAATGATGAGATATAAAATTGCTGTATTTTGAAACCTAGAAATGTAACAAATCCTGTCTTACCCTGCCTTCTTCCCCCTCCCGTACTTTAGGAAAGGGTGAAATGATCTCAAATACGTGTTAATTGTAGGGTCTTTACAGATCTAAGGCATGATATTAGTTGAAGAGAAAAATCGTTTTACAATGATGTGCTCTTTTAAAATTAGATGCAAGTCTATTAGAAATCTTCTAAAGCAAATATCTTTAGTATTTTGTTAAAATTATGAGCAACTGAATTATAAATATATTCTAAGATGCACTGCTCTCCCTTTCCCCCCACCAAATTAAACTTGAATATAATAGCTAGGACCATGATTTTTTTTTTTTTTGAAGGTTCTTCTCAGTGTCAAATCAGAAGTGATAAAAGGGTTTTGTTTTGTTTTCCTTAATTTGTTTTTGCTTTTCTTCTTAAGGAAGGACTTGAATGGTAAAAGAAAAATTCTATGACTTCACTAACTATATATTGTGCTATATAGTTTTTTTAATTGTCTCATTTTCTGATCCTGTTATTATTATTATGTTATCATCTCAGTTTCTTTTTTTGTTTTGGTTTCATCACCTTCACGGACTTTTGGACGTTGGTAGGTTTTTACCTTAATGGATATTATACTCTTAACTCTTCACATAGTGTAGGAAGCTTCCCAAAAGATGGTCTAAAGCTCTTTCCTTGCCTTTTCTCTATAATTCTGCTTAGTTGGTTCATTAAACAAACATTATATCCTCAGCATCTAGCATACTGCCTAACATGATGGTTAGGTACTTGATAGACTGAAAACATGAATTTATCACTTTGTAAGTTCTGTTTCCTGATTCCCCTAAAACACTAGCCCTAATCCTGCTCATGGGAAATATCATTTCTTCCTGACTTATTTTGCTTTTTCTCCCCATCTCTTCCACTAGATTTAGATCTCCATGTACTTATCTTAGGGAGAATATTCTGCCCTCTATTAATGATACAGTGGAGTTCTTGCTTCATTCCTTTCCCTGAGCTGTAAGCTCATTTAAGACATCACTTTTTGGTATTAGAGAACTTTAAAATAGTTTGCACATAAGTGGTGCTTAAGACACACACACAGTTGAAATCCCTAAGAAACATATTGTCTAAAGGAAAACTTTCTCTACTTGAATAGTTCATATTTCATTCATGTTTCTTTCCTTTGCTGGTCTGTGCGAGTCCCTGATATATGGCATTTAAGGCTTTGAAAAAGATCACAGGTTAGGCCAAGGGGCTAGAGTTCTTTTACTGCCTATTTACAGCTCATGGCTTAAGAATACAGAAGAGGAAAAGGAGAGAAATTTGGAGGAAACTTAATTATTGAATGCCTCAGACTGATTGAGTTATAACCTTAAGTCTCTGATTTTTGTAACTGTAGGCAAGTGCTTTACCTTTTTAAATTTCATCTCAACTTGTATTTTACTTTGTTGTTAGGAGACCCAGTTAACTTCAACAAGATACCGAATGTTAGTCTTCCTACATATTTTCAATGGCACCTGTATTGTGGAATGTTGCGTGAAGGTTGAACGACGTACTTTCCAAGCACAAATTACAATATTTTCCCAAATTATATGTACTAAAGGCAATTGAAGTATGTATGTAATTATGTGTTTATCGTGTTGGTGATTGGCTATTAGTTGGGTAACTACAAGTTGTGTGAATTATAATTGCCCAGGGGTGGTCTTGCCAGTGGGAGCTGCTTTCCAGAAATCATCGATTTACCCAAATTAAGTGATTAGGACAATTTTCCTGACGACCACCCCTCTATGTTTTTCACTTCTTTCAGCTCCTGGAAGTTTTACAACTATATCATTTTAAAAGACGTCCCTTCATTTGCAGTAGTGTGTTGCTTATGACATTACTTGAATCAGCTGAGATCTGTAAGGTTTTTGCATTTGAACCATCTTGAAAACCATGAAAAGATTACGTTTTTATTTAATGTTATAGGAAAGACTTGACAGCAACAATGGATTGTGTGCAGTCTATTATAGATACCACATTTGGAGGGACAAGACCTTTAAGTAGGCAAGAGTGGGCACTGAGAAAAGGTACATTATTGGTGGAAGGAAAAAGATCAGTTATAGATCCAAAGATGGTGCTTGCTTCAGCAGACAGAGAATTGGAGACACCGTTCATCAGGAGGGACACATAAACTGGAGTCCAGGAATCAAGAGACATGAGAAGTGTCCTGTAATAAGGGAAAGCTTTTTACTCTATCAGATCCCTTTTTGAGGAAGGACAAATGCAGCCTTTGAAAACGTCGAGTGCTCAGAAAAGGGTGCAGAAATGCAGTCGTGCAAATGTGACTTAAAATGTATGGTCTTTACATCTTCAGCTTTCTACACAGTGTGAAGTATTTGTCTAAAATTACAAGTGCTACTCTAGTGATTGAACTGCAGCTGCTAATTGAGCCTTCAGGTTTAAAAATACACAGGCCTCAGCAATTCAGAGATTATTAAATTACACCTTGTGGGAACCCACATTAATGCGTTGGAGCAGTGGGTAGCGAAGGTCTTCAGGGAAGCAGGGGTGATGGGTGTCTCATTACAGCTTCGCTCCTGCAGAGCTTTGATGGGTTGTTGCGCCTTCCTAAGAGTGGAGATTTTGTTAACACTTTATTCCATAGGATGTTTAAAAAAGCAGAGATCTCTTGGATCACTCAACAGTATTGTGTTTTGTGTTGATCTCCAAATGACTAGAAATTAGATAAAATTACTTATGAACCGAAGACGTTCGTTGGTCCATAACTCACTTATTTTCATTTAATGCTCACCAGAGCTTATGGCATGACTGGCTCTGTCTCCGTTGCACACGTAGATCTGTTGGGCCCAGAAATGACTTATTAGAGGCCACACAAATTAGTAGAATTGCTGAGGCTAGCTGTGCTGGCTCTGAACATTCGTGTGTTTTTTTTTGTTTGTTTGTTTGTTTTTTACTATATCTGAGCTCTTCTGATATTTCAGATATTTTATAGTCAAAATCATATATCTAAAGTTATTTTGATTTGCCATTCCAAGCTCCAAGAATAAAGATTGAACACTCATTAAACAGGAGGTTTTATTCTTTGGTTCAACAAATGTATTGAACACCTGCTGGGTACTAAGCACACCTACAGGCAACTGGGAGTGAGGGGTTAAGAAGGACATAGGTGGTCCCTTAAGTGGAGCTCCCAGTTTCACTGGAGAGACGTGGATAAATAAAACAAATGAATCAACCAGAATAGCACGAGTGCCTTGAAGGACAAGTAACAGGCTGGTGTATTACGGAGTAGTTTGGGGGATAAAGGAGAGCACCTTCTGATACGGTGATTGAGGACTCTGTAAGGAGGTGACCTTTGGCCTGAGAACCAGTGGAGATGAGGTGGGGCCAGAGCAGGAGCATGCAGGACAGGGAAATGGCCAGTGAAGCCCTCCCTGCTCCAGAAGTGCAATGGCAGAACACAGAGGCTGTGGTGAGGCAGAGCCTAGTGAGCAGGACCTCCTAGTGCTGGAGGTGGTCAAGAAGCAAGAGAGGGAAGAGCTCATAATACAGGATACTATAGGACTTGGAAGGAGGCTAGATGATTCTAGATGCAGTGTGGCCTCTAATTAATGGATACTTCCATTTACTAAGATGGGGAGGTTGCTGGGGGTGGGTGAGTACTGCATTATCTCCTTTGGCCACTCTGGCTGAATGTTTAGACCTCAGTGTACTGTTATATACTCTATCCTCTTGGGTTCAGACATAAGCATGGCTCATAAGTTCTTGGAACCAGGATGCAAGTGGATTATTTGGTAGTGAAACTTCTCTTTGTTAAATAAAGAGAAAGAAAACCAAATATATCACTAAAGAAAATCAGTAAAACATGAAAGAAAGACAAAAAAGGATCAGAGAGTATCTTCAGAAACAACCACAAAACAAATAGTAAAATGACATAAAATACATACCTATCAATAATTACTCTGAATGTAAATGATTAAATACTCCAATCAAAAAACACAGGATGACAGAATGTATAAAAATCAAGACCCATCTATATGCTGCTCATAAGACATTCATTTTAGATCTCATTTTAGACCTTTAGTCATTTAGACCTAAAGACTCATTTTAGACCTAAACCTGCAGATTGAAAGTGAGGGAATAGAGAAACATTTATCATGCAAATAGATATCAAAAGGAAACTGAAGTAGCAATAAAAAACAATGGAATGGATCAATAAAACCAGGAGCTGGTTCTTTGAAAAATATCAGTAAAATCGATAAACTTCTGGCCAGATTTATGAAGAAAAAAAGAGAAAGGACTCAAATAAAATCAAAACAAACTGAGGGTTTGTAGGGGAGGGTGGTGGGGGGTTGGGTGAGCCTGGTGGTGGTTATTAAGGAGGGCAGGTATTGCATGGAGTACTGGGTGTGGTGCATGAACAGTGAATCTTGTAACACCGAAAAAATAAAATTAAATTAAACATAAATGAGAAAGAAATAACAAGCAACACCACAGAAATACAATTATAAGAGAATCTAATGAAAAACTATATGCCGACAAATTGGACAACCTAGAAGAAATGGATGAGTTCCTAGAAACATATAAACCAGAAAAAATGAGACAGGAAGAAATAGAAAATTTGAACAGACCAATGAGCAGCAGGGAAATTGAATCAGCAATCAAACTCCCAATAAACAGAAGTCCAGGACCAGATGTCTGGTCAAATTCTACCAAACATTTAAAGAAGAGTTAATACCTATTCTTAAACTATTCCAAAAAATACAAAAAGAGGGATAACTTCCAAATTCATTCTATGAGGCCAGAATTACCCTGACACCAAAACCAGATAAAGGCAACACTAAGAAGAGAATAACAGGCCAATTCCCTGATGAACACAGATGCAAAATCCTCAGTAAAATACTAGCAAACTGAATCCAACAATACATAAAAAAAAAAAAATCATTCACAATCAAGTGGGACTTATTCCTGGGTTGCAAGGGTGGTTCAATATTTGCATATCAAAGAACGTGATACATCACATCAATAAGAGAAAGAATAAGAACCATAGGATCATTTCAATAGACACAGAAAAAGCATCTGACAAAGTACAACATCCATTCATGATAAAAATCCTCAACAAAGTAGGTTTAGAGGGAACATACCTCAACATAATAAAGGCCATCTATGAAAAACCCACAGCTAACATCCTCAGTGGAGAAAAACAGAGCTTTTCCTTTAAGGTCAGGAACAAAACAAGGATGTCCACTCTCACCGTTTCTATTCAGTGTAGTACTGGAAGTCCCAGCCACAGCAGTCAGCCAACAAAAGGAAAATAAAAGGCATCCAAATGAGTGAAGAAGAAGTAAAACTTTCACTATTTGTAGATGACACTATACAATATAGAGAAAATCTGAAAAACTCCACTAAAAAACCTGCTTGAACTGATAAGCAAATTCAGTAGTCACAGGATACAAAATCAATGTAAAGAAATCTGTTGCATTTCTATTTACCAATAATGAAGCAGCAGAAGGAGAAAACAATCCCATTTACAGTGCACCGAAAATAATAAGATACCTAGGAATAAACCTAACCAAAGAGGTAAAAGATTTGTACTCTGAAAACTATTAAACACTGATGAAAGAAATTGAAGATGATCCAAATGGCAAGACATTCCATGCTCATAGATTGGAAGAACAAATGTCGCTAAAATGTGTACTGCCCAAAGAAATCTACACATTTAATGCAATCCCTATCAAAATACCAATAGCACTTTTCACAGAGCTAGAACAAACAATTTTAAAATATGTACTCCTATAACAAATAATACATTATATGTTAATAATAAAAAAATAAAATTGAAAAAAATTTGGAACCATGAAAGACCTTAAATAGCCAAAGCAATCTTGAAAAAGAAGAGCAAAGCTGGAGGCATTACAATTCCAGACTTCAAGTCATATTACAAAGCTGTAGTCATCAAGACAGTATGGTCTTGGCACAGAAACAGACACACTAACCAATAGAACAGAATAGAAAATCCACAAATGAATTCACAAGTATATGGTCAGTTACTCTTTGACAAAATAGAGAAGAATATCCAATGGGAAAAGGACAGTCTCTTCAACAAATGGTGTTGGGAAAACTGGAAAACAATGTGCAAAAGAAAGAAACTGGACCACTTTCTTATACCATACACAAAAATTAATTCAAAATGGAGTAAAGACCTAACTGTGAGACCTGAAACCATAAAAATCCTAGAAGAGAGCACAGGCAGTATTGCTGTGACATGAGCCATAGCAGCTTCTTACTAGATATGTCTCCTGAGGCAAGAAAAACAAAATCAAACGTAAACTACTGGGACTACTTCAAAATAAAAAGCCTCTGCACATGAAGCAAACAACAAAACTAAAAGCCTACAGAATGAGAGAAGATACTTGAAAATGACATATCCAATAAAGGGTTAGTACCCAAAATATATATAAAGAGCTTATAAAACTTAACACCCCAAAACCAAATAATCCAATTTAAAAATGGGCAGAAGATACAAACAGACATTTTTCCAGAAAGAGCCTATAGAAGGCCAACGAACACATGAAAAAGTGCTCGTTGTCACTATCATCACTAATGATTTTTTTGTCACTAATGCAAATCAAACTTCCATGAGATACCACCTCACACCTGTCAGAATGGCTAAAAACAACACAAGAAACAACACATGTTGGTGAAGATGTGGGGGAAAGGGGAACCCTCTTGTCCTGTTGGTGGGAATGGAAACTGGTGCAGCCACTATGGAAAAGAGTATGGAGGTTCCTCAAAAGTTAAAAATAGAACTATCCTATGATCCAGCAATTGCACTACTGGATATCTACCCAAAGAATAAAAAAAAAAAAAATACTAATCTGAAGGGATACATGCACCCCAATGTTTATGGCAGCATTATTTACAGTAGCCATGGTATGGAAGCAGTGCAGGTGTCCATCAATAGATAAATGGACAAAGAAGATGGGGTAAATACCCCTACACACACGCACACACACACAGCAGAATATTATTTAGCCATAAAAAAGAATGAAATCTTGCCATTTGCAAGGATATGGCTGGAACTAGAAAGTATAATACTAAGCGAAATAAGTCAGAGAAAGACAAATATCATATGATTTCACTCATGTGAAATTTAAGAAACAAGCAAAAGGAGAAAAGGCAAATGAAACAGATTCCTCATTAAAGAAAAAGCTGATGGTTACCAGAGGGGACATGGGTTGGGGGATGGGTGAAATAGGTGATGAGGATGAAGGAGGGCACTTGTGATGAGCACCAGGTGATGTATGGAACTGTTAAATCACCATATTGTATACTGGAAACTAATCTAACACTGTATGTTAACTAACCGGAGTTAAAATAAAAACTAAAAAAAAAAAAAATTCTCTTTGTCAAGTCAACTGAATATATGGCTTGTGCTGACCAAACTATCTGAGATGCATCTCTATGGATAGAAGAGAAATGCTTCCTTGGGTAGCATTGGGTGAACTTGGACTCCAGATAGAAGGGTACTTGTTCTGTAATTTAAATGTCTAAAAGCATCTCATGGTGTGGCTGGCTAGGCTCTGTGAAGCTCCTGCAAAGCCTGGCTGGACACACTGAGGGCTCCCACCCTTGTGATTAGGCACCCATGCTATTGGCCTCAAATGATCTTTATAGTCCTTTACTTTAGACCAACATTTTTCTGATCCACAGTTGTTTTCTTCCTTGTTGTTGATTCCTTCAGTCAAATTATTGCGGAAGCCCACTGCCCTGGGAACTAGCTGTTTATTCTTTTTAATATAAAGTCACACAACTTTGCTTTGATCCTTCATGTTAATCATACAGCATTTTCAAGTTCTAGAATCTCTCTCCAATCTCCCAATCACCACTCTAAAGTGCTATTTCTCGAGTCCCCACTTGCAGTACACTGCCTTGTTTTCATTTCTTCCTGCTTTTGTTCATCCTGATCGCTATGTGTGAATCCCCTTTCCTCCTCTCCAAATCAGCTGGAGCCACGCTGCCTGCATTAGTCTGCTCCAGCTGCTGGACAAAGTACCACAGATCAGGGGATGTAAACAACAGAAATTTATTGTCTTACAGTGTTGGAGGCTGGAAGTCTATGATCAAGGTGCCAGTAGGGTTGGTGCCTTCTGGGGACTCTGAAGGAGAGTGTGTTTTCAGCTTTTCTCCTAGCTTCTGGTGGTCTCGGGGACTCCTTGGCTTGTAGATGACCATCTTCTCTTTGTGTCTTTTGTGTTTTCCTTCTGTATGTATGTGTCTGTGTCCAGATTTCCCATTTTTCATAAGGACACCTGTCATTTTGGATTAGGGCTCCCTTGTGATTACCTCTGCAAAGAGACAGAGGGAGAGGGAGAGAGGATCTTAAGCAGGCTCCGCGCTCAGCGTGGAGCCTGACACAGGGCTTGATCTCATGACCCTGAGATCATGACCTGAGCCTAAATCAAGAGTTGGATGCTTAACCAACTGAGCCACCCAGGTTTCCCCAAATATATTTTTTCTTGTGAAATTATTGCTGCGGTACATCTAGTTAACATGATCACCATGCATAGTTACAAAGATATTTCTTTTTTTTCTTACAAAAATATTTCTTGTGCTGAGAACTTTTAAGATTTACTTTCTTAGCAACTTTCAAATATACAATACAGTATTATTAATTATAGTTACCATTCTGTACATCCCATCTCCATGACTTATCTTGTAACTGGAAGTTTTTACCTTTTGAACCATCTCATCCACCCCTTATTCCACACCTCTAGACAGTGAGATACCTCACAGTATCTGTGAGCTCATATTTCTTCTATTGTTTCTTTGTTTTTATGTTTCACATGTAAGTGAGATCATAGAGTATTTGTCTTTCTCTATGCAACTTATTTCACTTAGCAAAATGCCCTCAAATTCTCCAGGTCTATCCATGTCATTGCAGATGACAAGATCTCCTTTGTTATGGCTGAATAATATTCCATGGTGTGTGCGTGTGAGCCCAAGCATGCACGTATGCCCACTCATGTCCTTCATTCACCCATGGATGCACATTTAGGTTGCCTCCATGTCTTGGCTATCGTAAATAATAGCAGTGCCCTGCACACTGTAGTGAACACGAGGATCCAGATAGCTTCTTGAGATAGTAATTTTGTTTTCTCTAGATAGATACCAAGAAGTGGAATGCTAGGTCCTATGGTAGTTCTGTTTTTAACTTTTAGAGGAATGTTAAAAGTTACTGTTTTCCATAGTGGAAAACAGCCACTGTTTTCCATAGTGGCTGCACCAGTTTACACTCCCATCAACAGTGCCCGAGAATTCCTTTGTCTCTGCATCCTTGTGAACACTTGTTATTATCTTTTTGATAGTAGCCATTCTAACTGGTGATAGATGCTATCTCATTTTGGTTTCGATTTGCATTTCCCTGATGATTTGTGACGTTGAACATCTTTTCATATGTCCGTTGGCCCTCTGGATGTCATCTTTGAAAAACTGTCTATTCAGGTCCTCTGCATATTTTTTAATTAGATTGTTTGGTTTTTGCTGTTGAATTGTATGGGTTCTTTATATACATATACATGGTTTGCAAATATTTTCTCCCACCGAGTATGTTGCCTTTTCATTTTGTTGATGGTTGCCTTTGCTGTGCAGCAGATTTTCAGCTTGATGTAGTCCTGCTTGCTTATTTTTGCTTTTGTTACTTTTGCTTTTGGTGTCAGACCCAGAAAAATCATCACCAAGATTAATGTGGAGGAGCTTATCACCTATGTTTTTCCCCTAGGAGTTTTATGGTTTCAGGTCTTATATTCAAGCCTTTAATCCATTTTGAGTTTTCATGTATAGTATAAGAAAGTGGTCCAGTTTTGTTCTTTTGCATGTGGCTGTCTAGTCTTCTCAACACCATTTATTGAAGAGTCTCTCTTCCCTATTGTATGTTCCTGGCTCCTTTGTCATGAATTAATTGACCCTATGTGCATGGGTTTATTTCTAGGTTCTTTATTCTGTTTCATTGATCTATGTGTCTATTTTTGTGCCATACGGTGCTGTTTTGATTACTGTAGCTTTGTAGTATTGTAGTATTGTAGTTTGAAATCAGGGAGCTTTGTTGTCCAGCTTTGTTCTTGTTTCTTTTTTTTTTTTAATTGTTTTTTATGTATTTATTTGAGAGGGAGAGAATGAGAGAGACAGAGCATGAGAGGGGCGAGGGTTAGAGGGAGAAGCTGACTCCTCACTGAACAAAGAGCCTGATGCAGGACTTGATCCCGGGACTCCAGGATCATGACCAGAGCCAAAGGCAGACGCTCAACCAGCTGAGCCATCCAGGTTGCCCTGTTCTTGTTTCTTAATACTATTTTGGCTTTGGGGGAGTCTCTTGCAGTTCCATACAAATTTTAGGATTGTTTGTTCTATTTCTGTGAAACATGCCATTGGAATTTTGGCTGGGATTGTATTGAATCGGTGCATTGCTTTGGGGATTATGGACACTTTAACAATATTCTTCCAATCCACGAGCATGGATATCTTTCCCTTTATTTGTGTCATCTTCCATTTCTTTTTTACTGTCTTGTACAGGTCTTTCCCTTCTGTTAATTTTTTTCCTAGGTATTTTGTTCATTTTGATGTAATTGTAAGTTGTAATTGTAAATTATTTTCTTCATTTCTCTTTTTGACAGTTTTCCATTAGTGTTTCCATACACAATATGGATTTCCATACACAATATGTTTTTGTATTTTTTGGAACTTTTCTGTATTTGTTTATTGTAACAGTTTTTTTGGTGGAGTCCTTAGGATTCTCTTTATATAGTATCGTGTCCTCTGCAAATAGTGACAGTATCACTTCTCCCTTTTTTATTTGGATCCTTTTACTTTTTCCTGCTAAGTTATTTTCTTTAATCAGTAATTTAATCTTGTTCACAGTCTTCAGAAATACCTTTTTTTCCAACATTCTTTAGGAACATTCTTTCATTTTGAAATAATAGTTCAAAATATCTTATTTCGTCTGATATTTGAAGAGCTGCCAAATATCTTGTATTAGGCTACATGATCCATATAATATGTGGAAAACCACACTGGGTTTTGGAGACTGTTCTAGTGGGAATGAGATGGTATAAACTAGTAAGAGGGTCCATCCAAGTCTCCTCCTGTGTTCTTGCTTTTCCTCAATGATCACCTAACCTCTCTCCCACCCACCCACTTCCCCTCTGTTTTCTCTCTCTGCTGAGGCCAGTGTGGCTTCAATTTTCTCGTATAAAACCCCTGACCTCAAAGAAACAAATGCTGGCTTAGCACACAGCATAAATTGGTCTGTTTTCCATGACAACTTTATATTAATGCTTTTATTTTGATAATTGAGAGAGAACTTAAGATGTGGGGAGGATGGGGTAATATAATACTGCAGTTCATATGGCAGCCACAGTTTAATTTTATGGCAAAATCAGTGACTATAGAAATGGTGACGTATTTATAATACTGAAAGCTTTGTGTTGGCAACTTCTTTCAAAGAGAGCGATTCTTATTATTCTATCATACACACGCACATCACCCTCATGCTGTTAAAGACACTTTTTTTTTTAAACCTTTCCTGAGCAGGGGACAGGGAGGGAAAACCAGGCCTAGGATTTTTTTGTGCTTGCTTTTAATGTTTTATTTCTACGTGAATTGAGACCATATGGTCGTATAAACCCAAAGCTAGGTGGTTCAGAGATTTAATTTTGTGGCCTTGAAATGTTTCTAGTTTTGCTTGCAATTAGTGGCAAATAATGTGTTCATAGAACAATTTATAACTCACACAGACCCACTGGCAAAAGAAGCCCACTCCAGGTACTGTCATGTATCCAAGAGAAGTGGCAGATCTCCATAGAGATGACTAATCAATTGAGACTAAGCTCTTTCCCTTGTTCATATGACAACATTTATTTGGCGTGACACTTATTTCACAGTGTCAGTTTTCCCTGCCGATATGCTCAGCCCTAATCCTCATTTCACATGCATCGGTGTTCATCCCCTCATTGATGAAGCTTGGCTGCAGGCTAACAATTTTAAGTGACGGAGCTGTGGTTTGCTAAATGCAGCTAGCTGCTGCTTATGTTCGCTTATGAATAGAAAGATCTTCCAAATATTTCCTTGGGGGAATGGTTCCACAGGAAATCTTGAGACAGCTCTTATGTTGGTACATGTAAAATATGCTTCTTAATAATACATGTTCATGATAATCAGATAAATGGAGTGTTGACTGATAACTTGAGCAATGTGATTGGCTAATGAACAGGATGTTTATTCTCTATTAATACTCTGGACATACCAAAGGAAACTGCATCATCTGTTGAAAAAAAGTCCTTAGAGTCCTATTTCTCATCCTTCATTTTAATTTACAAGAGCAGTGATTGCTTCTGGGACTGACTTGGGAGTATTTTCTGGGGATTATGTCTGATTCAAAGACCTTTGGCTGTGCCAGAGGCTATAGGCTTCACCTGTGAAATGCCAGGGTGCCTCTGTTGTCAGAGCTTAATTACATTATTTGCATCTTGAATTGGTGACTGTGGTTTGTCTGAGACTGAGAGGGATTTGCTTTTCAGTTTCTGGCCAAGCAAGCAAATAATTGTTAGATAAGAGAAAACCTTTCTTGTGTTTCCTGCATGGGGAAAACTAATCTTCAGAACTTATAGCACTGCTGTCCAACAGAACATTCCACAATGATGGAAATGTTCATTTGCGCTCTTTAATACGACACCCTCTGGTCACGTGTGGGTAGTACAACTGAGAAACTAAATTTTCTATTAACTTTAAATTTAAGTGTAACTAGCTACATGTGCTGGCAGCTACCATATTGGACAGCGTCGATTTATAATATTTCTTGAAGACTGAAGGTTATTCTACCTGCTGGTTCAGAATAAATTCAGTGTACTTAGCTCTTCTCCAGGATGTTTGTATTTGTGGTCTTAAGCTGATTTGAGAAGAGACTTGTGTTTTGTGTTTTGCCCTAAAGCTCCCATCCCTCACCCCATGCTGTGTCTTACCTGGTTGACTTTTGCAGGCTGTGAATAAGATGATAGCATAAGAGTAGCTCATTGGGCAGGGCGGGAGTTACATGAAAGGTAGAAAGAATCCTGAGCTACGTGGGGTACCTGGTTGGGGAGTATCTTAAATTTAGCAGAGTCGGAGGAAGAATGGGAACCTATGTATTGTCTTCTGTGATGAGGCCCCTTATTAATTCTCCGCCTTAGCTGGGAAATACAGGAGTGAAGAGATTGTACTCTGGTCACCCCTTCAAGTGTTTTGTCGCTTCCCCATTGAGGAGGCTCTGGAAGGCACCCTCAAAGCCACGCGGCTTATTTACTACCAGTAACTTGGTTATGCTGTTAGGCCTGTGTGATAAGCTGTTTATAATTCAGCCACTTATTTATTTATTTTTGATGTAGTGTTCCAAGATTCATTGTTTATGTACCACACCCAGTGTTCCATGCAATCCGTGTCCTTAATATCCACCGCCGGGCTCACCCATTCCCTCTCTCCCTCCCCTCTGAAACCCTCAGTTTGTTTCTCGGAGTCCACAGTCTCTCATGGTTCATCTCCCCCTCCGATGTCCCCCCCTTCATTTTTCCCTTCCTTCTCCTAATGTCCTCCATGCTATTCCTTATGTTCCACAAGTAAGTGAAACCATATGATAACTGACTTTCTTAATTCAGCCTTTTAAATGAAAGCACTGAGTCATGGGAATATAGTTATTATCTAAGAATGTTTCACTGATTCCCAAAGTACTGAAGAAGATCCTGATGATTTGTTCAAACCTCCATTTTTTCCCATTAGCAAAGAAAAATGAAGTTAGATTTCTCTTGAGCCTGGTGATAGCCTTTATAATAACCTTCAAAGAGTGATGTAGATCTGGCCAAGTATGCTGTTTTACAGAGTCAAGATTATACACAGCAAGTAAGCAATTATTGCTCTTTCAATATGGCAAGTAAACAAATTCCTTCCTTCCTGGAGGATTCATTATATATTCCATATCCACTATTCATGAGTATGTTTTTAAGGGGATTCATCTTATAATATGATTTCTAAGAATCTAAGGGTGGATAATATACATCATCAGCTTCAGAATACCTCATTTGAGCTCCAGCCTTGTTTTTTTTTTTTTTGGTGTTGTTTTTTTCTCAAAAAGAAAGAGATTGCACCAGGGAGTAGGCATGAAATCAACCCTTCGTCTTTTTAGAAGTCTTATATGTGGGCATCAAACTTAATTTATTACTATGCCCTTTCAACTACAGCAGTAAAATAACCATGACGATGACGATGACGTAACAGCACTTTATGCAGGTGTGTTTGTGGGAAAGCTTATATCCTGGGAGTTTAGGTTGTGAGAGAAGGTGGATGTAATACAGCCAACTAAATCAAGATCAGAGTGAAATCAAGAGTACCTTGCAAATATTTTTTTGTTGATGGAAAAACCACCCGCATATTAAAAGTAGGTAGGGAAAAAATGAACTTTAACGCTCTATCTACAAATCTACTGAAAATTTCATCAGAAAATGGAAGAATTTAAAGAAGATTAACTCAGTCAAGCTTGACACACACATGAGCTGTCTCTACTTTTAGTTGGTTTCAGGAGACAGCATCTCAAAATGAGTTGTCAGAAGAGCCGTCAGGTTCTCTCGAGGGACTCTTGTTACAATCGGGAACTGTGCTCCTGATGGAGTAGACATCAAACAAATTGGAGCCATGAATATTAATGAGTTCTTAAAAGTAAATACCTAGTAACTAGAACATCACTAGCCCTTTAAAATGGGGACATTATGCTCTGACTGCGGTAAGTGCTGTTAGAGTGTGCGTGTGTTCGTCAGGCCCAGAGAGCAATCGTTCACAAATGAAGTTCTAGCAAGTCCTACACCCATCCGAAAATGAAGCTATACAAAAAGTCAAAATGTAATGAGTCATAGTTCGTGTTAAGGCTTTTAAATTATGACTGAAATGATCTCTTAAGACTCCGCTAGGAAGTGCGAACTGATGTTTTCTCTTAAATTCTCCTGTGCCAAATGGTGATGTTGAAAATCAGTCTATGCATCTTTGTGATAAGTCTACCCATCTTTATTTTGACCTTGCCTCCTGTGGTGCTGGGGGTTGTTGGTTGGTTGGTTTGTTTTCAGTGAATGACATCTGAAAGACCTATATCAAACGTTTCTTCCATTTGCTTCCTCTGAGTTGGTTTAAGTTGATTCAGAATTGCCTCTGACCGTGCATTGGCCTCCCTGAAGGTTACGACCATGAAGGCTAATCTCCTTGACACTTAACCACAGTGGTTAGCAATTGGTGTAGAAGCCATAAAAACCATCATCAGGTCATTAGTGAGCACTTTTTTTTGAGAGAGAGAGGCTGAAAAATGTCTCCTGAAATTGCTCTGAGGAATGTTCCTTCTACTTTAAAAGAAGTACAGGAGCAAACCTAGGAGAAAAGTGAATTTGCATTAATGTGTGTGTGTGCTGTTTCAGTGTCACTAGGGTGTGACAACTCATGCCATGTGCCAGGAACTTTGCTCCATGCTGGGGTGCAAAACCAGAATCAGCCCACTTAATAGAGTTCAGTCGAAGGGAGGAGGACGCACATGACATTTTAAAAGTGAAAACTCGTAACCAGATATTTAGAGTGCTGTGGGAATAAAGGGGGGAATTCAAGACAGGAGCACGCTAAAATTGGGGAAGGTTAAGCCTGACAAAATAAATTGGAGAGAAGCATGTAGGGAAAAATGAGGAACGAGAAACTATTCCTTAGAGGGTCTGGAGACGTTTGGGGGATGTTTTGATAGATATTTGTGCTGCAAGGTGTAAATACGATGTTCTGTGTGAAAGGATAGTTGTGGCTAAGTGAGCTTGAGGGTGGAACATCTCAGATTCCCCTGTTGGAGATGCTCAGAGCTCATAACCCTTTAAAAGTCACCGAGGTGTCCCTTGCCAAGAAACCAGCTTCCATTGATTTAATCCAGTGTTTTCTAAATTTAGTTGTACATTGAATCCTTGTACTATTCCCCAGAATGATTTCTGTTCAGTGGCTCAGGAAGTACTGTCTGCTGCTGGTGGAAGAGGGGCTGCAAAACTTGGCCCAGGCCAGACGATAGGAAGTCTTCCAGGCCACGCTCCAATTTTGCATTTTTCCTTTGTGTAAAAATGTTTGTGTCTTCACATCCCCTATCAGGAACAGAATTGCCATAATTACTCTGAGGCTCTCTGCTTTGGAGAGACATAAAAGGAAGTGGCTGGCCTCTTGATACCCTCCAGGGACTCCCAGCTTAATGGAGAGTCAGCAATGCAAGCTATCTTGAGACTGGGATCGTTTGTTGTAAATGGAGCTTTTGCAGGATTCTTTAAACAAGGAGAATGCCCACTAATGTTCTGTGGGGATTCTGTGAAGCTTCCGGTCGGGATTTGCAGGCCTGGAGGCTGGATCAGGGCAGGCGGGATGCGGGCAGGGGCACCGGTGGTGCCAAGGTTGCCAAATGATGGAGGTCCAGTGCTAAGACCTCAAGGATCTGTGGGAAAGATGGAGAGGGATTTAGAGAGTGGATTTGGAGGATAGAGAAGGAATACCTTGGAGTTCTGAAAGCTTTTTGTCTTGGGCAACTTAATATCAAATACACTTGGAGCAGGGCCTTCTGGAATCTTCCTCCTGTGTCTCCACTAGATGCTTGCCTGGCACTGAACAGACGTTAAGAAATAATGAGTTAACGGATTAAATTGTATTTTATAATGTACAAGGCCCTGATGTTACCTCGTATCAGTGACTACTTTCAGTTCACATGAGTCATGTTAGTGTATTGAGATGCTTGTCGCAAAACTCCTAAGAGTCCCATGGTAAGCAAGCTTGTTGCTCCCACCAAGCCACATGTAAGGTTTGTGAATTCTTGCTTCTATTTTTTAAAAAATTTTATTTATTTTTTTCTCACCTTAGCACATACCCTCCCCAATGTCCATCACCCAGCTACCTCATCCCTCCCACCCCCCGAATTCTTGCTTTTAGGTGGCTATCTTGAATTTATCCAGTGTTCTTAGTTTTCCTGAAGATGCCTTCTTACTGTTTTTTAAATTATGATATCAGAGGGCACAAAGTCGATATGGCAAATGGTGAGATGTATGCACCCATGAACCCAGCACTCAGATGGGGCTCCTTCTGAATGCCCCTGGGTGATGTTCCCCAGCCCGTCTCCTCCTGTCTTCTGGCCCCTAGCGTGAACTTTGTGTTTGTTTTTAAAAGCCAGAGAATAATAGTTTTACCCACATTATGTCTTGCCTGTTTGTGAGCTTTACAAAATAAGTTGCATGTGTTCTTCTGGACTTCGCTCTTTATCACTCAAAGTCATGCTGAAAAATGTCGCCTTGTTTTAATATAGGTGTAGTTCCTTTTCCCTGCTGAATATTATTATTGCATTGGAGGATAATGTTTTCACCCTTCCTCCTGCGATGGACATTTGGGGTGCTTGCAGTTTTTTTTGCTGTTATTAACAGTGTTTTCCTGAGCATCCTTGTATGCAGCCCTTGCTGTGTGCGGGTTTCTCCGTGTAAGCCCATGAGTACAACTGCTGGGTCCTCATGTTCGAGCATATTCGACTTCGTGAGATGATGCCAACTGCTTTTCAGAGTGGTGGTAGCAATTTATATACTTCTCTGCATTAGAGTTTCTGTTGCATCTCCTCTCCAGCCCTCAGTCTCCTAAGACGACTTAATTTTTGCCAGTCTGCATTTGGCGGCCTCCTTTGTGAAGTGCTTTTACTGTCTTTCTATGGTTGTTTTTCTATAATTTTCTTACCAATATGTAGAGATTCTTTTATGTATTTTGAATATTAAAATTTTATTAATTTGTACAGGTCGCAAATACCTTTTCCCACCTTGTGGCTTGTCTTGCACCCTCTCTGTGGTTTCTTTTGATGGAGGAAAGTTTGTAATTTTGATGCGGTCACGTTAATCAGTGGTTTTCCCTTTTATGGCACGTTCTTTCTGTGTCTTAAGAAACCCTTTCCTTGAGATCATAAAGGAAGTTTTTATACATCGTTTTTGGTGGTTTTGCCTTTCATACCTATGTATTGAGTTGATTTTTGAACAGAATGTGAAGACGCAGTCTGATTTTATTCTATGGGCACAAGCAATTTTATAAAATTGTATGAGCACCATTAATTGAATGGTTATCTATTCTTTCCCTGATTATCATAAAGTCCAGCTCTCTTATCAGTGAAGTGCCCATATGTGTGCATGTTTCTGACACTTTTGTTCTTTTCATTGACACTTGTTTCTTTTTCTATATGAGTGTTCTGTTGAGATTTTGCGTACAATTACACTTAATCTATAGGTCATTTTCTGAAGAAATGACATCTTTGATATTAAAATCATGTGATCCATGACATCATCTAAATATTTAGTATTTCCTTGATGTCTTTCCAATAAAATTTTATAATTTCTCCTTAAAGCGCTCCCATATAGTTTTAGATTTCTTTCCGGGTACTTTGTGTTTATATGCTATGACAGATAATAGCTTTTCAAGAATTTTATTTTCTATATGTACATTGCTGGTATTTCTAAATGGAATTTTAGTATTTTATTTTGGAATCTAGGAAACTGGCTAGACTCTAATATTAATTTTAATATGTAGATTCCTTTGGAATTTTAAGAGTAAATAATAATACAACCTTTTTTTTTTTTATATTTTATTTTATTTTTTCAGTGTTCCAAGATTCATTGTTCATACAACCTTTGAATGATATTTGGGTACATCTTTCCAGGCCTGGTGGTTTATTTCCCTTTCTTGACTTACTTTGTGGACTAGGGCATTCCTGCACACTGCCAGACAGAAGTAGTCATGGAGCTACTTTCGCTTCTCTCTGATCTGAATTCTTCTCATGTTTTACTTTTAGAAATGATGCTTATTGTAGATTTTTTATATAATTTTTAAAAATCTTTTGATATTTGAATTACATTTACTTATTTTCCAATACTGAACCAATTGGGCATTTTCTGAAATATTCAACTTGGTCATGATGAATTACTTTTTTTATTCATTATTGACTTCTGTGTGTAAATATTCATTTAGAATAGTATACCTATTTTCGAGTATAGTTCGTCTATAATTTTTGTTTTCTTGTGTTGTCCTTATTGGGTTATGACATCAGAGTTCCGTCACTCACAATGGCTTAGGAACATGTTCCCTGTTTTAGTCTGCTCTGCCTTAGTTTGGATAAAGCTGGGATTATTTCTTCCTAGAACTCACCTGGAAATTTGTGGAAAGATTTAAACTATTGAGTCAACTTCCTTAATCATTATAAGATTATTCAGGCTTCTTTTTCTTTGGAAGTCAGGCTATACTTTCCCCGCCCCCTCCAGGTTTATTTATATCATTAAATTTTCAACAAAATCGGCTTGAAATTGTTCAAAGCTATGATTCTCAGCTTTATGGTGGTAGCACCTCTCATTTTCATTTGACTTATTGCTTGTTTACTTGAAATCTTGTTTAACAGAATAGTATTACTGAGAGAATTTTTTAGACTTTTTAAAGAACAAGCTTTTAGCTTTATTTGAAAGCCGTTTTGGGGTTGAATTGTGCATGTCTGTTTCTCTCTTGTCAATTATGATGCAAGTATTTTTCTTATTTCTTACAAGTTGTGTCTTTATGGAAGATATTTATCATCTAACTGGCAACTTGGTTGTAAATGATTTTCTCTGGTTATCTTTCATTTTTATTTTAGTCAATTTTTTTGTTCGTAATTTCTTTCATCGTTTTTAAACTTAGAAAACCATCTTCTATTGAGAAATCAAAGATTTAAAAATTTCTTCTCACTTAATTTTATGGTATCTCTACTAAAACTTTATTTTGAATTTTAATCTGACCTATGATGTGAAGTAAGTCCCTAAACAATGATTCAAAGTTCCAGCTTCATGATCAAATCCCCTGAAGTTCTTCCTATAAAGAACTTTACCCAATCCTCTTCTAGATTTATTGAATCCTAAATTTGGGAATGGGGTGGGGTGGGGGTGGTAAGGTCTCAGAATGTTTGTTTCCTAAAAATATCACAGATAGTTTGTGACGTGTAAGCAAGGATGGGGACGACTAATTAACTATATTTTTCCAGATAAAGGTGTATTTTGTTGTTCCAGCAACAATTATGGAGCAACCTTTTCCTTCATTGCTAGTTCGAGATTCCTCCCTTACCGTGTGTTAAACTCCAGGGTGTCCAGGAACCATTATGGGGCTCTGTTTGCAGTGTGATCTTATGCCAACATCACAGACTAAAGGAGGAGAGCTCTAGAACACTTTTGCCTGGTGGGTGAGGCTGCTCTGCCCCCCTCCTTACTCTTACTTTTAAAAACATTTCTCATCTCTCCACTCAGAATAGTATAATATGTGTATCCATTTAAACATGTCATTCAAAACAAGGTCTGTTCTACATTACCACCTTTTCTGTGTAATTTTCATCCCTTTCTTGTTAAGATTATTTCTTCTGTGTGTGGATTTCCATTGTCATGGAATTTTCTTTCACTTTCTCTTTGAGTTTGTGAAAAGAAGATGTTTTCCTGATTTTAACTGGCTATTGTTGGTGCATAGGAAAGCCGTCGATCCTCTTTCAGCAGAGTGGTTAAAGCACACGCTGCATCTTGGCTCCGTTGGAATTCTTTCAGATCCTGAACTGTGTCACTTGTGCTTGAATCGTGCTGCTGTTCCTTTTATATGTAGTCCTCTCCACTGCTTCCCTCACTCTCGCTCCTGATTATTCCCCAAGCTCTAGATTTCAGCTGCACTGTCACTTCCCCTACGATGTCATCTTGGGGCCTTTCACTAGCTCTGTCCTCTGCCGTATACTTCAGTCATCCTGATGGCTTATTTCGTGTGACTGCTTATCCAGTGTCACTCGTCCCTGCTAGACTGTAGCTCCCTGAGGGCCAGGAAGCTTTTGGTCTTTTTGCTGCTGTCCCCCGACACACAGTGCATGGCACCCAGTGGGCACTCAATTCGTTCGTTAAATTAATTCCCAGATCGGTGTTTTAGCAGCATCCGTCTGGCAATGTGGAGACCGTGGTGGAAGAGGAGAGAGAATGTTAGGAAGCCTGGGAAGGTCTGCTGCAGTTTTCTGGACAGAGGAGAGTGTGAATTTTAGGCAGACTTACTTGGAATGGAGAATCAGGATTAGATTTCAGAGTGAAGAGCTGTGATTGACATTCCAGTGCCAGTTAGATGCAGGTGTAGGAGAGAGAGTTGGGTCAATTGGGGTACCTGCAGAGAAACTGCCCACTGGGAGAAAGGTGGGGGGAAGGTGGTGATATTCTGCGGTTGTTCAAATGCTCCCCCGCTGCGATTAGCCCTCATGGCAGACAGGTGGGACCCAGCTGGGGAGTGGCAGAGCAGCTGTCAGATACTTCTGACTGGAAGGAGAGCCCTTAGATTCCTTAGAGCTAAACCAGAGCATCAGCGTGCTGCTTCCCAACGTGATGACCCCAAATACATCACTGAAGGAAATAATCAACTGTATTAGATCTTGCGACATAATTATTTGACTGTCTATTTTTTTTTGTAGTTTAAACGAATCCTTGTTAAATTTTATTGTAGTGAATGTGGTGTGCACCCTGTGCGATTTATGTTTTGTTCTAGAAATACTTGTATACAGACATGCAGGATGAATTGGGAGTGCCGGCCATTTTGCCGGCGCATCCGATGTCACTGTTTAGGTCACTTGATTTCAAGGAATGTCATAAACAAGTCTTTCTTTCCAAGTCTCATACCACTTGCTAATTTCTAAGAGTCTTTCCACAAATGGAATAGCAAATAGCAGGAAATCACAGGTAGAGTCAGTGCCAGGGCTGAAATCCTGACTCCATCCTGTGTAACTTGGGGCCCATTACTTTAATGTCTTGTGCCTCAGTTTCCTTTTTTTTTTTTTTTTTTTTTGTAAAATGGGGATAATAATGGTACTCTAGGAAAGTTATGAGAACTACATAGGTTCATGCATGGAAAAGCATGAAGAATTGTATCTGACAAAGTATGAACACTGAAATGTTAGCTTACATTATTATGAAGTCGTTCCTAAAATGTAGCTCTCACTAATGACCAGAATGCTAACATAAATGAAATGATTCTTCATGAAATGTACTTTTTTTTAAATTTTGATTATTTTTTCCTTAGAAGTCCTAGTGGATCCAGTTCACTAAAATCCATATAATCTGTTATTTAAATGTTTTATTCATTAATTTAGGATATCAAGTGTCCAAGCAGGTTGGGGAAAAGCTTTTATGTAGGAGCTATACTTGCTTTTAACTCCAGAGAGCCATATAAAGTGAGTTTGGGATTGATCCTTGGCATTCAGGTCAGGAAAGCAGGGTGTGAACACAGGAGGAGGAAATGTTTCTCTTCCAGATGTTTGATCTGGAGACCTGTGGGGTGCTGAGAACAGGGAAGTCCTAGAAGCAGCATGATTTAATGAGCACGCTGCAACACACTGGAGAATCTTCTCCCTCCCGTCCTAGAAACAGTGTCCCTTTCTGCAAAGTGGGAGTTTACATGCTCAGAGGGTATCCAGAGCGAAATGGGCAAAGTACATGCCTGCAGCGGGCTGGGACAAGAGAAGACAGAAATCCAGATTTTTATATAAAATATCGGATTTTGCCATGTTGGAAACCAATGTTTTAAGAGTTCTGTGTGGCCCAAATAAGTCCTGTGTTTAGATTAGATCCAAGCTTAAGGCCACTAGCTTGCAGTCTCTGAAATGAGAAGAAAATGTTTATGATACTTGTAGCACACCAGTATTAAAGATAACAGGTGATTTTACTAGCATCTCTGAGTAAGACGATATCTGGTGGACTCGTTAAGATTGTTGTACAAGGCCTGGTTTCAGCTATTCAGGACATACGCACCATGTGAGTCCCTACCTGCTTTGGGGAGCACGTTCTTCAGAGTGAACAGTTGGTGCAGGTCACACTCGGCCCAGAAGCTGCAGGTTGCCATCCCGTAAAGTATTTGGACTGGTCATCTTCTGCCTTTTAGGTGCTATTAGTTTCCTAAAGGAAGCATTACTTCTGGTTCTTCTGTTGTTGCACATTCAAGTGATAGGGTCGTCTGAGCAACATGAGTTTTCTGGCTCAGAGTCTGGAGTTCAGGAAGCTTTGGGAACTAATAGAGACAGCAGAATCTGTGGGACCACTGGCACGCAGCCCGCTGGTACGGACGTGCCCGTCGTCTTCTGCGTGAGAGTCAGCCCCACTGCTGAGGGGATGCTTCAGAGACAGCTCTTTGGGGTTTGTAGCAGATTCTCTAAGTTGTCGTATCCATGTCTCCGGGCAGGCATAGTGTGATTCACGCTGCAGATAGGAGGACATGACCCTGTGAAACCTAGTTAGAATAAGCTCTTTCCAAAATCTATAGCTTGTTTATAATCTGTTTGTAGCAGATTCTGCAAGTTGTTACTTGCAGAGGTTCTAAGAATTTGCAAGTTTACCATATAGGCAGATATACATCTAGAATGACCTACGTCCAAACCACAAAAATGACCAGACAGTCTCCTTTCTCAGCGGATATGATGGCTGCTGCTTCTTTAAGGATGAACAATTTAGCTTTCGTTTGGTCTTCCCATCTGCTAGATAAAATTACCAAGACACCCAATCACAGGTTTTACCCTGCTTCCTGACAGTGCCTAACCCAGAGCAAATGATGCTTCTGTGAACCTTTGTTAAAATCACCTAACAGGACCCAGATTACAGGGCCCCACAGCCTGGTTCCCTGAGTGCAGCAAGCCAGTAAACCCAGCGTGGTTCTGCCAGTCTATCCTAGTGACCTGTGGACGAAGGGTGTCGATACCTATGTAAGATTTCATGACAATATTACACAGTTATTTACTTTTTGGTACTTATAAAAATTAAAGGCGGAAGACATAGGAAAGTTTATAAAGGAGGGTTAAAGACAGAATGATCCGTTTGAATAAGAGCTGTTCCCCCAATTGTCTCCCTTTCCAGGTGGGGTATATGATCCTGCTAAGGCATGTGGGAAAGCCCGTCCATGTCTCCGGGCAGGCATAGTGTGATTCACGCTGCAGATAGTTAGACCTGTGAAACCTAGTTAGAATAAGCTCTTTCCAAAAGCTATCGCTTGTGCTGATTGTGATGCTAACAGGCTTCAACCTGCTGTCCCACCGAGTCTGGAACTTTAGACGAGTTAAGATCAACAAGTATTTTACGGTAAAGTATCATTTAATGAGAGTTTGCAGCCAAGTCATGGTTTGGAGCCTGACTTCCAAGCCAGGTGACTTTCAACAGTCTTCAGCCTTAGCTGTGGAGAACTCGCAAGGAGGCTCTGCTTTTTCTCCAGGCCAGCTGACTATCAGACCAGATTCCTGGGCCTTGCCCTGGGATAAGCTATCTCTGTGCCACTGGGTACAGAATGCTTTGCTGCTAATGCATGAAGGCAACACAAAGCATATACGGCAGGAGAAGTAGAAGTTTCAGTTTGCTAGGCTTTTCCTAAAAGTAAGAGAAAAGCATTTTCAGTCCTTTCTCAGGACAGTTAAAAAAACAAAAACAAAAACAGCGTAAGCTGACTTGTATTGTTTTCAGGTCACTTTTCTAGGAAACATGTAAAGTTCTCTCTCAGGCCCTGCTCTCTCCCTTTGTGAGGCAGCCATGAGGCTTTCCCTTGCCAGCTTTATTATGTCATTGAATTAATAATGTTGTAAAGACTAGATCAGAAGTCAATTTGGCAGCTGTGCCTTTAGGGAAATTTTTGGAAGAGTGACCTTCCATTTTTAATAAGCATGTTATTACATTTAGAATTAAATTACCAAGAGCCAAGCTACCCTCTTGAATTTGCTATTAGCCATTTTTTCCCTTTTATTTTTAATGAACTAGAACAAGTCGGAGCCAGTTTTTTCGCAGTACGCAGTAAGAAAGGAACTCAGCATCTTTTACTCTCAGGCCCTTTATTTTAGACCCGTTTTACTCTTCTAAATGCTGGCATTTAAGGCTTCTCCAAGGTATCCAGTTCTTTTTTTTTTTTTTTTTTCCTTATGTAGACTGGGAAAATCCATTATGTTATTTCTACCTGTATGTATGGGTGCGTCCCTGTGCTTGAGTTTCCTTCCCTCAAGTGAAACCTACAGTCTATACGGAAACAATGTGATTCTAAAGTTCACGCGAGAGTACGTGGACCGGGAAGTCCAATAGCATATACTGTAACAACAGATCTGGGACAAGGGTTGAGCCCATCAAATACTAGAACTCAACTTAAAACATTTGTCCTAAAGGCAGATATGGTGCTAGGGCTGACGAAAATGACAGAAACCCAGAGGGCAGTGGAGAATCACTAGCTAGCAAAGTGGGTGTATTTTATTATCCAGTAATACTCCTGAGTAAGACCTAAGAATTGTTCACCAATAATGTTGGCATAGATAAAGGGCAATTTGGAGCCAACATTTAGATCCCACACTATAAACCTAAAACAAATAAGCATGCTCCAGGTTAGCTAAAGATGACAAATGCTCAAACCGTAGGAAACATAGTAAAAAATAAAAAGATAGTATGCTCAGGTTGAAGCAATAAGTCAAGTCACAAATCGGAAATACTCCCTTCTTGTAACAAGGCCTCTTTGAGAGCTGAGCCTGTCAGGGCGTCTTTTGATTTCTGGCACTTAACACACCTACTTAGTAAAAGCCCACACATTTGCTAAGGTAGGTTAATGATTGCTATAAATGTAAGTGGCAGTGTATGAACTAGCCTGTGTGGAGGTGTAAGAAAATGTACAAAAATTTTTTTTAATGTGCTAGGGTGATTAGATTATGGATGCTTTTAAAGAAAAATCCCTTTAGCATATTTTCAGCAAACTGGGGCAAACAGTAGACTTACAATATATGATTATACGTGCATTTTAAGTGATAGAAAGTCTTTGACCCCAGCAATAAGTATATTACTCTATGTATTTCTCAGGTTATGGTAATGACCCTGTTATAATAATGTGATAATAATGTGATGTGATTTGTTGAGTGCCCACAGCGTGCTGGGCACTTTTAAAAGAATTATCTTTCCTCGTAGCAAATGTATACAATATATTGCTTTTTTGAATATATGTTAACAAGAAATCTGCAGTGATAGCTAATTTGTGTGCATACATGGCTCTGGGAGATACGGGGAGAGTTAACTTTATATGTACATATAGTATTTACATTCCTCTGCTGAAATGTGAGTTCCTAGGAGTTTAAGAATATTATGGTACACAGATTCTCTGACAAAGGAGTATAACCTGGCCTACCTAACTGATACTGACTATAGGAAATATGTGTTTTACTCTATTTCTGAAAAAATCTGCTGCCTAGGGCTACTCCCACCTAGTCTAGGTGTCTGTCTATAGAGGCTGAAAAGAATACATGGCATTAAGGGTCAAAATTATTTTTCTTCTAGTATCTTTCATGGTTCAGATGATATTCATTCATTGTTTTATTAATATTTGTAATATATATGTTATATATTATAAATATGTGTATATATATATGTATATGTGTGTGTGTGTGTTTAAAATTTCATCATTTAAGTTCCAGTGAGCTAACATAGAATGTAATACTAGTTTCAGGTGTACAATACAGTGATTCAACACTTCCATACAACACCCAGTGCTCATTACAACAAGTGCCCTCCTTAATCCCCATCACCTATTTCATCCATTCCCCAGCCTACCTCCCCTCTGGTAACTATCAGTTTGTTCTCTATGGTTAAGAGTCTATTTCTTGGTTTGCCTTTCTCTCTGATTTTTTTTTCTTTTAATTTTCATTGATTGGTCTTTTGGTCCTGGTTAGGATAGATACACAATTTTTGGTTTTGAATAATTACTCATATAGATCACTGAGTGGAACCCAAGATTTATCTTTTCTCTCTTGCTCATTAGCTTGTGATATATCAATTATATACTAAAAAAAGTGAACTTTGTTTTAAGAAAAGAGTGGAAAATGATTAGGAGCTTAAGCAGGATTTAATCAATTTGCATAGCTCTGGAGAGACCATCTTTCCCTGTATCATTTATGTAAAGTGAAATTTAAAAGATGCGAGACCTAATATCTAAATCGCGAATAGTGGGGCCTCCTTCCAGTACCAATTTCTAACACCCTGATGGGCACTGAAATTTGAGTAAGCACGTTCTTTAGGGGTGATGAGTCACTTTGTTGTTTGTATAAAGATAATTTAGAAAAAATAAGGCATCAGATTTTAAAGTAAAAAGGAAGGATCAGATACCAATTGGAATGATTGTGTGAAGCTGTGATTTACATTCATGGAATCATTTCTTTGATGGGTGGTGACAAAGAGTGCAAACAGTGAGGATCATGTACCTTGAGCATCTTTGTTTCCAGGACACTTGAGGCAACACAGGGTAGTGGTTAATATAAGCATTCTGAAATCTGATTGCCTGAATTTGAATCCTGGTTTTGCTGCTTCCTCTCTCTGTGACTTGGGGCAAATCATTTAAACTTCTGTGTCTCTGCTTTTCTGACTTTAAAATGGTGTTAATAATAACATCTACCTCATAGGATTATCATGACGATTAAAGTAAGTTAAGATACTCACATTAAAAGAATGCATAGCATATTGTGAAAACCGTAGCTGTTGGTTACCATCGCTCACTACAATTAATGAACAAAAGTTTACTAGGACACAGAGGAGGCTCACAGCATCAGAGATGAGATGAGATGAAGTTATTTTGGGGCTGCATCCTTGGCAAAGTTTACTAAGTGCCCCAAGATGGTTCTTCCTTTTTTAGAAAGAAAGAATTTATAGGCCTAGCAGGTGATTGATGTAAGCCTCAATTCTTACCGCCCCTCTACGGGATTCTGATTCCCTGATTAACTTCATTGTTCTCTAGCTTTATCTATTGAATTTTTTTTCTTAATTTTATCGAACAGGAGAGATGACTTCCTAATTTTTAGGTTCTTGGGTATAAAAATAAGAATGTTCTTGAGATGCTGTGTGTAACTGACAAAAAACCCGACTAGAAATTAACAGTGAGCCACTGCAGACTGAAACAATTATTCTGGGAAGCACCATTTCACAATATAAAGTGAATTAGTGATTAATTTAATCATTAGAAAAAGAAAATGAGCCTTTGGCAACAAATAGACCTTACACATCAGGGTACTTATGTATAGCTGTATACTTACATATAGCTTTAGGCTTAGGCTGCAAATGTCCCTTAAAACTATCAGCTAGCAGATTTAAAATCTTGAAAATCTTAAAGAAATCTGGGTCTGTGCTAAGGTTGTATTCTGGTACAGTGTAATATTTGCATGCAACATCCTCTTATAATATGGAAGAAAATCCTTAGACACAGATACTAACTTATTTCCAAGCACCCTGTCAGCGAACAGAGGGCCGCAGACCAAATACAAAGGAAAAGCGATCATGTAAGAACTTAAACAGCAGACAGGGAGCAAGGCGGACATTTAACTGCTTGTACTGGTCTGTGTTTTGTGTGAGGTGCCTGTAGGTGATCACCCAGTGAACATGCGCAGGCATCCAAAGTAGGACGTGCTGTCTCCATTTGGCCTGTTGAAGAAATTGAGGCTCAGAGGAGATAAGTGTCTTGGTCAGGATAACAAGCAGTAAATGACAGAGTCAGGATTCAAATTCAACTTCAAAGGTGATGAAGTTCCTGAATATGTGGCTTTAATAAGAGTCAATTCATGCCTCCAAAAGTTAATGTGATGCAGATGGGACTTTTACATCAGTATTAATTCAGTTTTTTCTAATGCATTATTTCAGATTCATTATATTCATAAAATTTGGATTGGATGTTTTTTCCATGACTGAGAAAGTCTCACTTATGAGTTTGTAGATAGGGAGCGGTATTCTTCAAGTCACCTTTGCAATAGAAATGGGGTAACTAGAGTAAGAATGTCTCAGTTTAACCTCATTACCTGATGTAATATTCAAAAAGCCTCATAATCCACTTTCTTTTATGTTTCACTGAAGACAAATTGGGCTACTGGCTTTTATCCCTTAATCTCCAGAGTTGCGTCCTAAATTCTCTATTTCAAGGATTGCAGATAAGCTTTTTCCAGGACTAGAATCTTCCTTGTTCTAGGCCCATTATTTGGCAATATAAAGAGATAAAGCATCTTTGACCCAGTTAGCATCTGGCAATAGGACTTTATTGCAACCCATTATGTGCAGAACTAATATGAATTTTGCCTCTGTTCTAGCCCTTTGCTCAAGGTCAAAGACATTTTTGGAGGTCTCCTGAAATAGGAATCTTTGCTAGCCACAGATGATTGAAAACCTTTGTCAAACCTGTAACTTTTGGGAATTACCATAGCAGAATGGGGGGGGGGGGTGGAGTCTGAAGTTTAATTAGAAACTACAGAAGTTACAAGATGAATTATTAAAATAGTAATTTACTTTCTTGCATGCTGATTGGAAGGCCTGAAATCCTGATTAGGTGGTAGGAGAGAATATGAAATTCGAATGGTGGTAATATTTGAGATTCTCTTGCTGCCTTCCCCACCCCCACCTCCCCCAGTGTGGCAGTGAGTCACATGACTCTGTCCTCACGGCCTGTAGGATCTTGGACATCACTGTCAGGAGGAGTCTGGAGTCCTGCCTATGGGTGCTGATGTGGACTGACTCAAAGACGGGCTGTACCAAGAACAATGCCCCAAGATACAGACTTCAGTTACAAGAGCAACTTCTTGTGGATCTAATGTAGAGCGTGGCGACTGTGGGTCGAGATGGTGTTGTATACGTGAAGGTCGCTGAGATCTTAAGCATTCGGTACACACAAAAATAAAAAAGTTAACTGTGCGAGGTGATAGATGTGTTAGCTATCTTGATCTTGGTAATCACTTCACGTGTGTATGTGTATCAAATCATGTTGTGCACTTTAAACATATACAGTTATATTTGTCACTTATTCCTCAGTAAAGTTGGGAGGGAAAAAACAGAATGCCCCGAGAAACTGTTCAAAACCGAGAGTGCAGTTGCCTGGGGGAAGGGGTTCGAGGAGCTGGAAAGCCAAATAGAGTGTGGATTGCTTTGGCTATGATGGGTCCTGTGAAGCCAAAACTTGGGGGGGTGGGGTGAGTGGAGAGAACCAGTTGATCAAGTAAATATAGAAAGACCTCCAGAGAGAAGCAGAAATACCATAAAAAAGCAGCGAAGATTTGTCCCCATTCCTGTTGCTGCCCCCATTTCTGGCTCCCTAAGGCCTGGCATTCATTTTCTCCTGCATATCTAGTGACTGCACACCCTTCACCTTGAGGGAAGGTGTGACAGTACCCACATGTTCTTGGATGGTAGAGAGAGGAGAATGACACCTAAAAAGACATCTGTTATATGCACTCAAGAAAAAGATCCACACTTTGGTCTAGAATGTTGGAGAATTAAGAAAATAACCAAAGTCTGAGATCCTGGGAGCAGCATGGCCTCGAATTCTTCCAGAGCTCGGGTCTCCAAGGCAGTAGGAGCCACGAAGGCCACATCCGACAGAGTCCTGGGTGGCAGAAGTGTCTGTGCTCAGTGAGGTGCAGGCTCGCGGGAAACAGCATTTTCCCTCTCAGGGCAGGGAAGCCCTGATTTTTCAAGGTAATATCCAGCTCCTCAGGATTATGTCATTATACTTAGAAATTGTAACAGTTCACTCAACTCTTTTGAGTATTTTTAGGTGCATAGGTCAGAACTGGGACAATTTATTATTTTTATCCGTCATAGAGATACTATGTGCAAACTTCCATTCGCTGGTGCGTGACTTTGATTCTGGCCTTAGCAGCATGTGTGACATGTGGACAGTGTTATGGGGCTCATGGGTAAGAACACTAATGTGTTTGCACAGTCGTGCTGGTCCCAGGTAAGGGCTTAATCTGAGTCCGTTCATACCTCCTGTCAATTCAGTCTTGAATTCCAGAAATCATGGATTTTAAAGTTGCACACAACAACAATGTTGGCTAGGTTCTTTAATCCAGAGCTAGGTTTTTCAGCCTTATATATTCATGAAATGTGTGGCAGAGGTTTTAAGATTATTAATGGGTGTTTCTGTCCTTTTCTTTTTATTGTCCAATGGAAAGGGCACCAAGGGATTACCAGCCATATTTATAAAATGTTTATCCCGGCCAAGGCTGCCTTGCCTTTATGTTTCCAAATCTTGACATGGTATGACATCAGTTTTAAATGTAATGGGAAGAAGCTTTTTCTTGGCACATTTTAATTGTCGAATCTTAAAAATGGTTTCTAAATTAATGACTTCAGGTTAAGCTTTGCTATCTGAAATATTTATTATATTATTTATTATAGTAATTATTTGAATTTGGGAGGTTAAGAGAGGGTATTTTTGGTATTTTCCCCTTTCCATGGTTGTATATATGAAACTCTCAGTCTTTTGATGACACTAAGCTTCAATAAGACAAATGAACGTGCATTTTAACTTTGCTTTCAAGGAGATGAGGGCAAAGGGGTAAAACTTCTAAATGGATTTGCAAGTAGATTAAGGTTTTCTGAGTAGAGACAAGGCTGAGATGATTCTAAAATTACTACTGGTGTCTCATTCTTTAGAAAGAGCATTTTGTTCAGTCTGTTCTTACAAGGGATAAGTTTTGGTTGGTAGCTTTTTAGTACTGGCAGAATGAAAAAAAAAATTAGAGGTATTTTTCTTTTTCCTGCTGACCTTTCTTTCCCATTAAGGTGAAATTCACATGAAATTAACTATTTTAAAGTGAATAATTCAGTAGTATTTAGTACATTCACAATGTTGTGCCACCATCACCTCTGTCTAGATCCAAATTATTTTTATCACCCCAAAATAAAAACCTGTGCTCCTTAAGGATTTACTAACCCCTCCTACCAATTCTTCCCTGCCCCTGGCAAGTCTGTTTTCTGTCTCTCTTTCACTTAGTAACCAATGCTGCCTTCTTATGTGTTTGATTTTTTTTTTTTTTTTTGTAGTGTACCTTTTTGATCCCATCCCTGCTTTGGTCTGAATGTTTGTGTCCTCCTTGCCCCCACTCCAGGCCTCCCCACCATTTATATGTTGAAATCCTAATTCTCAAAGTAATGGTATGATGAGGTAGGCCTTTGGGAGATGATTTGGTGCTAAGGGTGGAGCCCTCACCATTGGACCCAGAGGCCCTCAGCCAACCATGTGGCTGATCTTGGTCTTTCAGCTTCCAGAACTGTGACAAATAACTTTCTGCTTTTTATAAGTTGCTCAGTCCATGATATTTTGTAACAGCAGCCTGAGCAGATGAAGACATGTCTCATTTCCTTTTTGATACATTTTTATTTACTTTGTGACTACGTGGAGATTACAACCAACATCATAAATCTGTAACAGTCCAACTTAAATTGACAACAATTTAAATTCAATAGTGTGTAAAAATTCCTCCTGTGTAGCTCTGCCTCCCATTTATATTGTTCTTATCACACATGTCATCTCTGGACACTGTATACCCATTAGTATGGATTGATAATTATTTTATGCATTTATCTTTTAATAGAAAACAAAAGAGCTGCAAATCAAAAACACACTAATAATGAATTTTATGTTCTATCTGTGTAGTTACCTTTGTTGGAGCTCTTCTTCCTAGGGCTTCGAGTTACTGTCTAGTGTCCTTTGATTTCAGCCTGAAGCACTGCTCTATAGTAATTCTTGTGATTCACGTCTAGTGATGAATTCACATTTCGTTTACCTGGGCATGCCTTCATTTTCTGGTTTTTTGTTTGTTTGTTTTCAGTAATCTCTACACCCGACGTGGGGGCTTGAACTCACAACCACAAGATCAAGAGTTGTATGCTCTCCCAACTGAGCCCTCCAGGCGCCCCTTTCCCTACATTTTTTAATGGTATTTTTGCCGAAGATAGGATTCTTGGCTTCTCAGGTTTTTTTCTTTCAGCACTTTAAATACAGTCATTCTACTGCCTTTTGGCATCCATGGTTTCCAATGGACAATTGGCAGTTAGTTTTATTAAAGATGCCTTTTACATGACGTGTAGCTTCTCTTTTGCTGTTTTCAAGATTCTCTTTGTTTTTGTCTTTGACAGTTTGATTATAATGTGTGTTAATGTAGATCTCTTAGAGTTTATCCTGCTTGGAGTTTGTTGCGCTTAATGGACATTGCAATTTTTCAGCCATTATTTCTTTAAATATTTTTTTTCTTCTTCTTTATTCCTCTCTTCTCTCAAAAAGCATATGCTGCTATGCCTGATGGTATCCTACATGTCTTTCTGGCTCTATTGATTCTTATTCATTCTTTTTTCTTTCTGTTCCTCAGTCTATATAATTTCAGGTGTCCTATTTTCAGGATTGCTGAATCTTTTAACTGCTTATTCAAATCTGTTAATCCCTTCCAGTGAATTTTTAATTTCAGCTACTATACTTTTCAGCTCTAGTTTCTTATTATAATTCCTGTCTCTTTACTGATATCTCCATTTGTCATATTTTTCCTGATTTCCTCTACTTCTTTGTCCATGTTTCCTTTAACATTTCGAGCATATTTAAGACAGTTGAATGAAAGTCTTTGTCTACTAAGTTCAGTGTTTGGGCCTCCTCTGGGATGATTTCTTTCAATTTATTTTTTCCCTCTGAATGGGATATTCTCTTTTGTTTCTTTGTGTGCCTTGTAATTTTTGTTTTTGTTGTCATTGAAAATTGGTTATTTTAAATATTATAACATGATAGATCTGGAAATCAGATTCTCTGCATATCTAAGGTTAGTTGTTAACTGTTGAGTACTGCCATTTGTTTAGTGAATGTGCCAATCCATTTTGCAAAGACTGTATTCCTTGTCAAGTGTTATCACTGAAGTCTCTCTTCTGTCGATGTGTGGTTACCAAAGTCTCTGCTGTTTTCTCACTGGTCCTCCAGTGACCTGTCAGATTTCCTTAAATGTCTGGAGCCAAAAAGAAAATAAATATTTCCCCTGTCTTTCTTTCTTTCTTTTTTTTTTTTTTTTAAGATTTTATTTATTTATTTGACAGAGAGAGAGATCACAAGCAGGCAGAAAGGCAGGCAGAGAGAGAGGGGGAAGCAGGCTCCCTGCTGAGCAGAGAGCCCGATGTGGGGCTCGATCCCAGGACCCTGAGATCATGACCTGAGCCGAAGGCAGAGGCTTTAACCCGCTGAGCCACCCAGGTGCCCCATTTCCCCTGTCTTTCTAGCTTAGCTGGGAGCTGGGGCACTCCTTAAATGTGGAAGCTAGGTCATCTACAACTCTGCTTTAATCTTTGCCTCCTGTTTGTGCAGCACTGACAGAACTGCTAGAAGTACAAGTCTAGGCCCTCTAAGGTCTTTTCTGAGTGTGTGTCCGTCCTGGATGGCCCTTCCAAGCCCTTGCTTATTCAAGAGACTTCCTCCTTAGCCTTTTTCTTCCTAGGCTTTTGGATCTGTCTGATGCTTGCTGCCTTTGCTGTCCCTTGTCCCAGGCGAGCATGGGGAGTGATCTTTAAATCTTACAACAGGTGCCACCACCACCTGGAAAGCCACTCCAGCCCAAGGCTAGCAGGGTGGTGTGAAACAAAGGTCAGCCTCTGCACCAGTCCCTTGGGGAACCGCAGGACAAGTCAAAATGCACAACTGCAGTATTTTATGTATAAGATTCATATGAGCCCCTTGGCACCAGTAAGCTGCCCTGTGAATGTGGGCCACCTCCTCATGGCCACAGTGTGATGCTGGGAAGTGGGAGGCAAGTAAGCAAAAACTCCACAGTGCTTTGTTAATGAAATTCAGCCACCTTTATCTTCACTGACCACTCCCCTAGTTATTGTAGGTTTTTAAATTAAATCCCAGAGTTCCAAAAATGTTGATTGTGTTAGTATTTTCATCTTAATCCTTGCTTCAGTGGAGGAACTCTTTCTCTGAGCACCCTGTTCCACAATTTGCTGGTATATAATTTGGACTTATTTTCTTTGGTCATTTTTTAAAACTGATGCTTAATTTTTTTCAAGCAGTTTGTGGTTCACAGACGAATTGAGGGAAAGGTACGGATTTCCTATATAACCCCTAGCCCTACACATGCAGAGCCTCTCCCACTATCACCATCCCCTACCAGAGTGCTGATCTGTTATAGTCAATGAATCCACATTGACTCATCCTTGTCACCCGAAGCCCATAGTTATGTTAGGGTTCACTTTTTGTGTACAGTCTATGGGTTTGGACAAACATATAATGTCAGGTATCCACCATTACATTATCATATAGTTTCACTGCCCTAAAGATCCTTTGTGTTCCATGTATTCTTCCCTTCCTCCCCAAAACCCTGGTAAACAATGTTGTTTGTTTGTTTGCTTTTCTGTCTCTGTAGTTTTCAGTGTTTCTGGATGTCATATAGTTGGAATCACACAGCATGTAGGATTCTCAGATTGGCTTCTTTCACCTAGGTAATACACATTTAAGGTTCCTCCATATCTTTTCACGGACAAAACTAATTTCTTTTTATCACTGAATAATATTCTTTTGTCTGGATGTATCAGTTTATCCATTTACCTACTGAAGGACATCTTGATTGCTTCCAAGTCTTAGCTGTATTGAATGAAGCTGCTATAAACATTCAGGTGCAGGTTTCTGTGTGGACCTAAGTTTTCAACTCTATTGGGTAAATACCCAGGAATGCAATTGCTGGATTTTATGTAAAAGTATATTTAGTTTTGTAAGAAACTGCCAAACTGTCTTCCAAATTGGCTGCACCATTTTGTATTCCTTCCAGCAATAAATGAGAGTTCCTGTTGCTCTAAATCCTCACTAGCAGTGGATGTTGTCAGCATTCCAGATTTTGGCCATTCTAATAAGTGCAGGTAATTACTTTTTGAAGGATGATATTCCCACTTCATACAAATCTGAGTAGTAATATTTTTATCTAAACATGCTGTTATTAAGCAGCCTTTCAGAGCCTGGGAATCTTTTCCTGCTTGGGAGTTATTAAATAAGCTGTTCCATACAGCAGCCTCTTGCCCCACTGTCAAGGCCCTGCAGCTGTGTAGAATGAGTTGAAGATGAAGTGTGCTCTTTTCCTTCCCTCTTTCTGCTGGTTCCTTAGTTGACTCTCTCTTAGCCTTCTTCCTGTGTTGTCACTGTAGCTTCAGGTCCCTGGCATCTCTATTCTTCACTCTCTTATTCAGTGTTTTGACCTAATGGGTTTTTTTTTGTTTTGTTTTGTTTTTTTTGACCTGTCTAATGTTTTTAAAGCATTACTTTGATCTGGTGACTTTTAAAATACATTTTAATCACCTCAGAAGGAAGCTTTAACTTCCGGGGCTCACCTTCCAGGTGCTCTAGTAATCTAGCCTGGTCTAATTTGCCCACCAGTTCCCATTCTATTTCTTTCTATTCCCACTAAATGAAGAGAGTGGCCATTCCTGGCTAGAAATGGTGGGTGCCCATTTTGTGGTTTCTTTTATTCCAATTTCCCCCTTCCTTACCTTCTTTTCTTCCTGTGCCCATGATCTACCTCTCTCTTAAAATGTAGCCCAGATGAAGGCGTTGTTAAAGTTAATATCTACTTAAAAAAATCCTTATTACTTAACTTTACTACTGTTTGGCTCTTAATACTTTAGTACCTTGTATTATAATTATTTTTGTTTATTCTATCTCTTAGACTTTAAGATCTATGAAGATAGCATATATTGGTTCATTTAACATTCTCTGAAAATCTTGGCATAGTGCCCTACTGTTTTAAATGTTTACTGTTATTTTACAAATAGATGAGTGTTTGAGTTTAGCTACATAAAAAGAAACTACTTTTGGAAGAACGTTTTACCATTTTTTAGCTGTCAAACCAATCTAGCCAATGGTGTGATTTTAAATTTAAATAAATTTGCTGACCGGGAGAGCTCTTAGTTTGGTTTCTTTGACTTCCTGAGGGAAAAACCCTGTAAGTAGCAACTCTCAGTGTCCTCAGTGATGTTCCTACTGATACTTGAATTAGAAACTTACAGATTTCCTCACAGTCTAGCTATGTGCTTAGATACATTATTTTATCTAAAGGCCTTACCTGGAATCACAACCTGATGGTTTTCCAACTTGCATTGGGCCCCTAACACTGAAGGCTTGGACCATATGTGAAATCATGGTGCTCTTGCCTTGTCCATTTCATTACTGAAAGATTCTTTTTTTTTTTTTTTTTTTAAACTTCGTTACTTATTCACTGTTCTATCGTATGTCATGCCTTAGCTGTGCTTCAGCCTCTGGGGGGGTACCAAGGAGCATGGTGCAGTTTTGTCCAATGGGGGACCTTGTAGGCCATAGCATCTACCTTGCATAGACATCTACTAGGAATTAGTGTCTGCCTGTCCGTCTGTCTCTCATCGCTTTCTTTGCCTCTTTGCATGCTTTTGTCTTGTTTGAGGATTCTAGTTTTTCCCTAGAGGGATAATACAGGATATCCAGGGATACTGATTCTACATCAGCTGTTCTTTATAAGATACCCTAGAAAAGGCATCTTAGGTCTTTTGTTTTTTCAGACTGTAGCATCACAAACTTTTTTCTTAAGTATTGGATACCTCTCATGAATCACCTTTGTGTGTTGCTCTGCTAGCAAAGTCTTTCCATTTCTCTTTGAGGATGGAATTGAGGGTAGGAAGATGGGTTTTTCTAACACATTTAGCAAGGGACGTTATATCCAGAAGTATAAGGAATTCATTTTTTTAATGTATGCCTTCGTTTTCCTCACTTCCAAACTTTTAATTCTGACTCCCATGTATTTTCTTCATTTTCTAAGTTTGTTTTGTGGCAGTTCTGGAGCTGCCTATTTTTTATTCCTCTTTGAGTAAAGATAAAGTTGACTCTAGGACAGGGTCAAAATCTGTACCAGTAGGTCTTGGTTCTGCCTTTCTAAGCTAATATATTCAATCTAGTTTCCCTTGCATATGATAGCTATTAAAACATTTCAGGACTGTGAACATGCTTATTTAAGACCGGAAAAGCCCAGGTCACAGAGGAAAAAGGAGGCAATTACAGAGTAGGAGTGGACAGACTTGAGTGGTTTGGGAGACTCTGGGAGATGCAGATAATATAAGGCACTGCTGGAAAAGATAAAAGGGGCAGGACAGAGCAAAAATGTTTGTTCATCTGGTAGTTTTTATGATCAGTATTCCCTGAAAATAATTTCTGCAGGTTCTTTCTTTAGAATGAAAAATATGAAGAGTGTGTTAGATTGAAAAAGCCCAGAATTCCTGCATTAGCACTGCCTTTCCATTCCAATCCTGCCTCTTTCCCACCAGGACGCGGAAGAGGCAAGGAGAGGGAGAAGGGGCAGAATGCATTCTTCTCTATTTCTGGTTGCCCCGTGGCTTCCAGGCTGCACTGTTAGCAGAGTTCTGTAGGACTTATTCCCAGGTGCCTGCTGATGGCCTTCTGTACGTTTGCATGGGATTCTACGTGACGACTGTTGTTTAACTCCACACAGATTCTGGATGCGTTACAAGATTACCATGATGTGGCAAATGAGACCAATTGCTGTAGCTGCAAAGCAGTGACTCTGGTTTCCATATTCCACACAGGAAATCGAGTCTCATTACTCTAATCCTGTCCTACATAATACCTATGTAATTACATGGCTTGAAGTAAAAAATATTCCAACAAACGTGATACTAAAAGTCCCGCAACCTTACTGGCTAATTTACCCTAATTTCATGATATTTTACAAATTAGCATTTATTGCTCCCTGTCTAGCCTGCTCATTCCTCTAGTAAGTTCACTTCTTACCCTGGACACTAATTTAATTGTGTCCCTCCGTGTACCTCATCAAAACAACCATCAGTGAGTAGGGAGAATGGTTGTCTGATAAAGGATGATGCCCAACAATGGAGTTTAGAAAAAGAAAAATGGCTCCTGAACTAACTTATAAAAAGAACCCCATAATCCAAAATGTGTATTTATTTGCTTGCATGGTCCTAGTTATATTTGGTTTCACATAGGGATGGGAGAAAAAGATAAAAAGGATTTTAGGGGAAAAAAGTAAAAGATGGTACAGAACATTTGGTTGGAAATTATATAGTCTATATGCTGTTGTGTCATCATTAGGCTTATGTTTTTGAAACAAATGGTTTTTCTGCAGTTCAGCAGATAATAGTCAATACTACAATATGGAATCACATTTGTCTTTGGTTCCACCACGGCTCTATCCCCCCATAAGAATGAATCTTATGAATGGTTTAGAAATTTTCATCATGTTGATGTCTTAAATTACAACCCAGCCATTAGAACATCTCCATTTTCTGCCTAAAGTAATATTTCTGCACTCAGAGAAGCCACCAGGACTCTGTCTCTTTTTGGGTTAGTGTGAACAAGTTCATCCTGCTCATGGTGTCTTGCCAGGGTTCCCACTGAGGGTCCGGATGCGTGCCCCCAAGAAACTATCCGTTCTTTGAGGACCTACAGCACTTTCTTCTGTCTTCGGTCATGCATGGGATAAAATATGCAAATTCGGCATTTGTATAAATTATGCCACCTCAAATAGTATGTTGTTTCCATTCCAGTCAGTTTTAGGCCCCCAAATCAAGTCATTAGGTCTCGAATTGTTTGAAACAAATTGGCTTTGAAATATCTCTGATGCCCGTCGGCCCACATTTTGCAGCATGTGAAGACTGGAATGGGCTCCCTGTCACAGTTGCCCTCTCATTTCTTTCTCTCTGAGTAGGTAGTGTATTTGTCGCTTTACAATCCCTGCAACAGACTTGAGTTTCTTATTTGTTCTGTCTCCAAAGATTCTAAAATTCCCATCAGACTTGGAGAGCAAAACGAGAGTGAAACTTCATGAGAAAGAGTGTTGATTGACCTGTTCTCCCCACCCTCAAGTCCTCACCGGTACATTTCTTTGCACGTCTTGGCTCTCACATCACCAAGAAAGTGAAACATTTTTGGGTTTTTTTGAAGATTTTGATTATTTATTTATTTGAGAGAGAGAGTGTGTGTGTATGTGCGTGTGAATAGGGGGCAAGGGGTAGGCAGGGGGTGAGTGTTGGGCAAAGGAAGAGAGAGAATCTCTAACAAATTCCATGCTGAGCCTGATGCTGGGCCTGGACACACAACCCTGAGATCATGACCTGAGCCAAAATCAGGAGTTGGATGCTTAACCAACATCCTGAGCCACCCAGGTACCCCACTAGTGAGCTTTTGAACATACCAGATTCGCAAATTATTCTTCTGAGTAATTGAAAAGCGAACTGCAGTCACCAAGTAAATATAAGGCAGCCTTAAAGGATGCTTTATTCTTTCTTTTTTCTCTTTACTTCTTTGTTTTCATGGGCATAGTCTGTAACCAAATGGTGTGATCCTGCTTTTTCTCATTCCTCTGTCCCTAAATTCTGATCGCTCCCCTGAAGTGTGCTTGCCAGCCTGTTAGTGTTCAGGTTTTATCAGAAAAGGTGAACATGTGAAGGAGACACGGTCCTCTGGAGGTGACAGAGGGGCCCTAGCGGGACAGAATTTTGGGAATGGCAACAATGCACATGTTTGTCATGTTGGCTTTGTCCTAAGGATTTGCACTGTGTGACCTGTAATGCCAGGCGGCTGGGCAAGAGCCGAGTTAAATTTCTCCGGGGCCACTGTACCACAGTTGTCAATCTCAAATGCTGAAATATGTCTAACCTTCTTCCTTTGCAGAGGGCATCCTGTGTTTACACATTGATGCTGTTGCGGTCAAGCCTGGTCCATAGGAGAGTTGTAGAACACGACAGACACAAATCAGACCAGGTGCAGAGCAGTACCTGGGGAAATAGCTCCAGTTATTTTCAGATGCTGGCAACTATGTAGGAGGCATGTGCCTCAGGGAGTAGCTTTCTCATTTTAGTATTTTGGGAAAAGTGATGACACCACCTTTTCTAGTTAACATCTTGCGTGTTTTTGATAGAATGTGAAATCCTTCCACTCTCAGTAGGGGAGGATTATGGAAGAAGAGTATCATACACACAAATTGTAGAAGATGTGGCCAATAATTGTGCTCTGGTGAGTATATCTGAGAGAGTGAAGGTGTTTGGAAGAGTATTGGAAGTCTTCCCCAGGCTCTGCTGGAGTTCACGAATCGGATAAGCTCACCTTTAGGAGGCGGGCGGGCCCGGTGCTCCCAGTGGATTGATAGAGAGGCCTCCAAAAGAACATTTTATTTTGTCATTTGTTTTATTTCTTTAGAGTGTAGTTGACACACAATGCTGCATTAGTTTCAGGTGTACAACATAGCAATTGGACCAGTCTACACCTTATGCTACGCTCCCATCCATCGTCGTACAACACTGTTAGGACACCACTGACTATATTCCCTATGCTGAACCTTTCATCCAAAAGAGAGCATCGTAAGTGGAAATCCCCCAATTAGTGCGTTTTCCCTTTGACTTACATAAATCAAACTGATATGATTAATTAACCTATCTATGTATTTAAAAACTCAGTAGTGCCTCGGAGAATAAGTATTCTGACAAGTAGGTAATGATTATAAGATAATCTGAATGGCAGTACAGATCAGAGGATTGAAATTTGAAATTAAGGAACACGTTTCTAACTTGAGAGCTTAAACACGTATCTTAAAATGTCCTTAAATTTCACAGGTATCTGAGGAAGGATGAGCTAGATTGTTTTTGTTTTTTTTTTCCCCCATCTGACTTAGCTATTTCTAAATTGGCTTTACTCGGGGTGCCGGGGTGGCTCAGTGGGTTAAGCCTCTGCCTTCCGCTCAGGTCATGATCTCTGGGTCCTGGGATCCAGCTCCGAATCGGGCTCTCTGCTCAGCAGGGAGCCTGCTTCCCCACCCCCTCTCCGCCTGCCTCTCTGCCTACTTGTGATCCCTCTCTCTGTCAAATAAATAAATAAGATCTTTAAAAATAAATAAATAAATAAATAAATTGGCTTTACTCAGTAGCTCTCCCTCTGAGTTGAGTTGTGTTGGAAAGGGATAGCCCTCTGTCTGAGGTGGAGGATAGAAAGGAAATAAGCAAGTCATTTCAGGGCTCTGTTCAGAAGTGTGAGATCTAATCTGGTTCAGAGACCACACGTGAATTCTACCTTAGGACATTCTAATCATTTCCCTGGCAACAGACTTGTTTTATGTGAGCATATCGTAAGAGACTACCACCTCTTCCCAGCCTCACCATGCTTCATCAGATACCTCTTGTTTTATGTGTGCCTAAACAAAAAGTTTGCATTTTGCCAAGGTGAAAGGGAAAAAGTAGATAGCACATGAAATGATTATTTTACATTTTATGCATTTTTCTCTAGAAAATAATTATTTTTGTATTTGACTTGATGAAACTATGAATCTCTTATTAGTAGATATTCAAAAGGAAACTCAATTTGACAAGTTAAAATTTGTAAGCAAAAAGTGTCTTCTGTAGTTTAATTTTTTTTATGGGATTTATAAAGCCTCTGACTCTGTTTTTTAAAAGTTTTTGTTTTTTGTTTTGTGTGTGTGTGTGCGCGCGTGGTTTTCTTTTCCTAGTGCTTTGGTGATAGGACAGAGTCATGTATTTTTCTTCTCCTTTCTAGAGAAAGGGAAATCTCCCACCCAGATCACTGCCAGGGATTCCTAGCTAGCTAGTTTCCTGTGCTGTGCCCCCAGCACACTCTTTTCTGTCCCTATTGCATCGACTCACCTTTCTAAAAACTCTTCTATCATGGCATCAACTTAGTCTAGAAATCTGCTCACTATGGTTGCCACTAGCCACATGTGGCTATTCAAATTAATTTAAATAAAATGAACATTTTTGTTTGTTGCTCTAGCCACATTTCAAGTGCTCAGGAACCACATGTGAACAGTACAGAAGCACATTTGCATCATCCCAGGAAGTTCTATTGGGCAGTGCTGGTCTAACACCCCTAAGAGTTTCCTCTTTCTTGAGGCTTAAATGTAAACCCCTCAGCTTGGCTTCCAAGCTTACCCGAATCTTGCTTAGCTGTACAGATTGAATTTAACTGATTGGAAGGTTCTTAGAAAAGTACTTATGCTCAGGGGAGGCTTGGTGGAAGAGGAGAGGTATTTTATTCATTTTTGAAGAATGAATGGTGCTCCAGCAGGCAGGAGGTGGTAGAAGGTTCTGGGAAAATACATGAATATGAAGATCATTTGGGGAGTGTAGACGATCTCTGTTGGGTGAAGGATAAGGTGAATATAGGGAAACAGGCGAGAGACACGTGTCCTGTATCCTCTGTGAGGGATTTATATAGGAAAGTGTCTTCACGTGGTCTTTGGCCAAGTTTGAGTTGAACCTTCTTTAATGATCTTTGATGTTGTCTGTCTTCAAAGAGACATGAAAGAGTTGATTCAATAATTGCAAAGAAGATGGGGACAAGGGTGTTAGTGTACAAACGTGTACTTGAAAAGGGAGGAGAGAGGAGGGTGGGAGTTTAGAGTTCCAAAGATTCTGGAGGGATCACTGCGCTGATCTGGTGCAAAGGAGAGAGAAAGTGCAGGAGACAAAGAAAACGATACAGGGACATGAAGCATTTGATGCCTCCAGGGAAAGTCAGATTTTAATCATGACCATAATGCAGGGATTTAAGAAGTTTCCGGTGAAGGAAAGATTACCCACGGCAGCCCAGGTTCCACAGGGCGCAGTGGATAGGGAAATGGAGGCACAGGTAGTTCATGATGGCAAGAACTTGGCCCTCAGTTTTGTGTCCCTAGCACATGCAAAGCACTTGGTGATTACTAGATTGCTGTTTAATGTTTGTTGCCTGTGTGGGGAAGGTTGGTCTCACCAAACAGAGTAGTCACGGAGTATGGTGCCAAACAGATCTCCATGCCGGGGGTGGTCATTTCAGCAATGAATGGCAGAGGTGGGGGAGAAAGGTAGAGGTCCTTCGTGATTGGGCTGACAGCAGGGGGAGTATGTGGCTGGCAGTATTGCAGAATTTATGGAATTATAAGGCCCCACTGGAGAGTTGCTGAGTTTACTGAATTACCTGGACCCAACATGCCAAAGTAAACGTTGCTGGTTCAGCTACTGGCACTTCCCTCCCAGCCCTGGCTCTGGGCTGAGAGCAGCTCCAGTGGAAGGGGTTCTCCTGAGGCAGGAGGGCAGGACTGGTGGAACCAAGGAGAGGTAAGGGCCTCTGCAGCAGATGTCTCTGGAAGACATCTCCTGGCAGGTGGCTGGCTTTTGAGCACATGTTTTACGGGGAGAATCAGAATATCTTTGGGAAAATGACTTTGGCAACACTGTGGCTGGTGAGCTCTGCATTTGAAATTAGCATTGAGTGAGTGGTTGTTCTGCCACAACTTGCTCTTGGGCAAGTCACTTAACCTCTCAGGTCATTTCTGAGAAGAGTAATTCTTACTATGTCAATCAGTGGAGGCTGATGTGGGGATGAAAAGCAAGTTTTGTGAAAACATTTTATAAGCTCTAACGTGCTATAAAAATTCAAGTTACTTATAAATTGGATTGCATTGGGTAGAGATGTGAGCAAAAGAAACCTGGTGAAGATATCTTTACAGTAATCACAATGAATTAATGAGAACATGAATCTAGGTTATGGCAATGAAGAAAGGAAGGAAGGAAGGAAGGCAGGCGGGAGGGAGGGAAGAAGGAAAGAAAGAAATGAAGGATGTAAAGTTTTCTTTCTTTTTTTTTTTTTTTAAAGATTTCATTTATTTGTGAGAGAGAGAGAGAAAGAGCATAAGCAGGGGGAGTGGCAGAGGGAGAGGGAGAAGCAGACTCCCTGCTGAGCAACGAACCCGATGCAGGACTCAATCCCAGGACTCTGGGATCGTGACCTGAGCCAAAGGGAGATCCTTAACTGACTGAGCCACCCAGGCATCCCCAGGTAAAGTTTTCTAGTAAGAATTTAAAACTTGCACTTGGAAGTCAGTTAAGCACTGGGGCGAGGCAGCGGGATGAAAGGGAAGGAGGATACCAGGATTCCAAGTGTGAATGAATGAGAGCATAGTGGTGGTGAGATAGTAGTGCAGGGAAAGACTGGCAATCGAAGGGATAGTCTTTGTGTCAGGTTTACTGAATTCTAGGTACTGCTGGAACATCCTGCTAGAAACAACCAGGAGAAATCTAGTTGGAAACACAGAGGAAAAATGGAGGCTGGGGTTGGGTACCAACCACTAGAAACAGTGTTGGATATTTTGGAATTGAATGTCATCACTAAGGCAGAAGTATCAGAAGAAGGCCAGGGTCAGACTCTTGGGGGAGATAATACGATTTAACTTCCTTTGGTGTTAGGTCTTCCTGATGCATCTATAGCTTCCTTACCTGCCTGAATCTTGACACTTAGTACTGCATGTTTACTTGTTTATGTTCCTGATATATGCTTAATTCTGGGAGGGAGGGATTGTATTTATCTCCTGTACTATCGATCTTGAACATAAGTTTAAATGCCTAGACACATACAGTAAATATTTGTAAATATTCTTTTGAATGAATGAATGCTCTGAAACTAAGGTCATTGTAAAGGAAGATCAAGAGAAGCCTGGCCCAAGGTTACCATCCTGGGCCCTTCCAGGTCAAGTGATATTAAACAGGACCAGTTGATATTGCTAGTGTCTTTATCCTTTGATGGTCTGTAGATTGACAATATGAGTTGAGAATATAGATTGTTGATGGTGGATTAGGAAATGTAGAAATTACAAAAGGTCAAGGGGATCAGGACAGCATCAGTATCTGTGAGATCCAGGAGAGCTGGAGGGAGAGGTAGGCCAAGCCAAGAAAGACCTTGAGAGTGAGTCTTCAGTGGCTTATGGAACAAAACTCATTTTGAAAACAAGGCAGGGAGTGTTGAAGGGGGTAGAATAAATTGAGTAAGAGGGAACAAAAGGGAAATTTCGTGTTATAATTTCTTGGGTATGACTTTGCCAATTATGTGGCTTTAATGGGTTGAGTTGTGTCCACCCCAAAAGATATGTTGAAGTCTTAATCCCCCAGGCCTTAGTATGTGACCTTGTTTGTAAATAGGTTCATTGCAGATGTAATTAGTTAAAATGAGGTCATGCTGGAGTCAAGCAGTCCCTGTGCAATGACTGGTGCCCTTATAAGGAGAGACGGGATGCATGCACATAAGGGAAGGGGTAGTGGCAGAGACAGAAGTCACTGTAGTTGCAAGCCCAAATTGCAAGCCACCAGCAGGTAGGAAGGGGCTGGGGCTAGGAAGTATTCTCCCCTACAGGGTTCAGAGAGAACGTGGCCCTGTTGACCCCTTGCATTCAGACATCTAGCCCTGAGAACCGAGATGGTTTTGTTGTTGTTGTTTTCAGCTGCCTCATTTCTGGTCAGTTATGGCAGCCCTGGGAGACTGATAGTGGCTGAAGGGAAGTCGAAATGAAGGTCATGGAAACCAAGGTGATACAAGATATGGTTGCAGTGCTCAAGATTTGGAGAATAGTGGAGAGAGATGGAGTGAAGAAAAGGTTGAATGCTAAAAGCATCTAGATAAGGGGCGTTCTGTAGCCTCCGCAGGTAACTGGCCCCGTCACCATGAGCTCTCCGTACCTCAGTTTCTTTGAAAGTAAAGCAAGGGACTTTCACCATCATCATGAGGCACCATCTACATTCCAGGTTTTATTCATCTCAGTCTAGGTCTGTTATTTCCTGGCCATTTGGATTTTAGGTTGCGCTTGGTATGGACATTCAGTTTCTTTTGCAGGTATTATAAAGGGGGCTCTGTGCATCTAAATAGGACTGCAGTCTTCAGGTTGAATGGGTTCAATATGCCAACCACTCCTTCCCTAAATTCTCATTGCAGAGTATGCAATCAAGCAGTATGCCCTGGTACATATTTCTGAAGAGAGGGAAACAGTTGGTATTGAAGTGACTGATTCCTTTTGCAAGGGTGTCCATGAAAACTGGACATTCTAGACTGCTTTCTGGAGAAAGGAGTCTTTGAAGATTGGGAAATTGGGGAAAAAATTTAAAAAGAAAGAAAAAGCTGTACCAAATTAACCAATATTGAGGGCGGAGGGGTGGCAGAAGGCCCTGCAGGGTTCGGTTGCCTTTGTCCTAAGACTCCAGACAGTTTGAGTACAAGGAAAATTAATGTCTTTAATCTGTTACCCTAGAGCTCCAGCATCAGAAATGGATTTGGGATTAGTGCTAATGTTTTAGAAGACTTTTCCCATATTGGAGGCAAAATGAAATGTTTGTGCACCCCTTAGTGTTTACCTTGGTATTTTTTTGCAGAGATTGACAGGCACGTAATTTTGGATAGCGGCATGACCTGTGTGTATTCCTCCAGTCCTGACTGCTGTGGGGTTCAGGGCAGTGGTTCCTGTCGCTCAGCCCATTGCCAGGGCAGGAAGCCTGCAGGGAGCCCTTCGTGCAATTTCCAGTGTTGTTACAGGAATGGCAGTTGGCTTCTAGTGGAAAAGAGAAATATGCCAACATGAACTTGTGGACAGGTTTGTTTCCTCCTCCTCCTTAGATACAAGTGTTTAGTTTTTTGCTTTTTACCTCCCTCCTACCCCTTTTCTAAACAAAGCAAACGAGTCTTTGAGACCACCTCAAAATGATTTATTGGCTGAAGATGTGTGAAAACAGTGATCTAAGAGGTTGGAAAAAGGAAACCTCAGTGGTCGCATTCTTGTGTACCTTTTAAAATAGATATGAATGGAGGAAAACTTGGGGCTGACTGCTTGGGATGTGATCTGGTTCACCTTCTGATAGAAGAATGAGTCTTTTCCAAGTGGCTGTGTTTGGAAATAATCCAGGCCCAGAAGAACACTCTGGTCTTTGGCTAGCCCATAGAAGAAAAACAGTAAAATGAAGCAAAATTACCACATATCAGTTTCCATGTAAAGCTATATGCGTGTAACTATAGCGGAAGGAAAGTGAAATTTGAAAAAAAAAAAAAAAAAATGATTGCCTCTCCTTGTAACTTAGACTCTATTAGTAAGAAGTGCCACGAAGCTTAGTGAAGATGCTAGAAGATTTAGTGAAGAGTTAGTATCAGCCACACTCCATTTCCGAAGTCTTTCTTCTCAGCCCTCCTGTGGGCTCCAATTGTCAGTTGGATCCTTCTTCCATAGTCTTCTCCAAACACCTTATAGTTTCGAGAGGTGGTAATCAGGAACAAAATCCTCTCCCATAGTCTGGCTCTCGGACCCTCATCACCTTCCAGACTGAGTGACTGAAGCAGCCTGACACGCCAGCCAGCAGTTGTTTTTCTTAGTTGTATTGCTGCTTTAATTGGCCACAGTTCTCTTCATCTGTCATGCAAACTCTTAAAACTCATACGAGAGTAATTTTCCCCACCTTCTTTATTGCGGGTTATTTTCTCTCCGTGGGGCACACTGCGGGTGATTAGGTCCGCGCCCTCTGGTGCACTCCTCTGCTTGCTTTCTTCAGCACGCCGTCCTTCGGTGAGTTTGTGTAGGCTGGCCGATTGAGTTACACCCTAAGGAATGTGGACCCTGGTTCTCAGCTGCAGAAAGTCTTTCCCGAAAGTTCTTGTACTGCGAGGCCTGCTTTGAGGATTCACATGTGTGTATTGGTTTACAGCAACATTAAAGCTTTCTCCCCACAGTAGATGGGTAAGTTACTTAAGGAATATGAGGTAGTGCTCTCAGGGGGCCAGGAACTCAGGGTTGGCCGGTGGTACGGGCCGGGTCCTTTCTGGCTGGTTTCATGTACATTTATGACTTTCTTTTATACCTAATAGTCTTTCCTTGGATTTAAAGGAGAAATTCTTAATGCAACGAGAGAGAGATTCTGTGGTTATTTGCTATAAAAGGTTGGAAGCTCTAATACTGTAAACCATAAAACAAGAAGAGGAAACATTAAATTGATCTCCAAATATTCCATTTGATAGGACATAAATTGAGAGCAAAAGACCACAAACAAAAATGATGTGCTAATAGTGCAATTTGAGGTTATTTTAGTAACGTGTGTAGGGTGAAGTAGACAAAAAGACTAGGGGAGGGGCTCTGTGTGAACACATTGCCCTTGGGCACAAAGCTTGTGGGAACTGTGACGTCCAAGGTGAGGCTCTGGTTGAGAGTGTAGGTGAGAGATTTCTACTCGTCTCAACATCAGGCCTGGGTTTTTGGGCCACAGTTGGCCCTCATGCTCGTTAAGTCTTCTCTACACACAGGATTCTCAAAATGCTTCATTTGGTAGGAGAGTAATATACTTCTACTGGATTTAGTGTGTCCTTTTGTGTGTATGTGTGTGTTTGTGTTTACTCATTATTTCAGTCTACAGATTTGTACTTGATTCTTGTCATTAGAGCTCTGAAATGACTGTAGGTATGAGTCCTCATCTCAACTGAATTGCCCAGAAAGTATTCCTTTCCTATAATCAGTAAGAGGGTCATATGCAATTACAAGTGGCAGCATCTGGGAAAGCATGCTGTGATGTTCTTGTTCAGAAAAAACGATTACGCTTACCATGATGAGCCCTGAGTAACGTGTAGAATTGTTGCTCACTATACTGTACACCTAAAACTGATATAGCTCTGTGCGTTACCTTTACTAGAATTAAAATTTAATACTTAATAAAAATAAATAAGACACACTAGCTTGCGTAGGAAAAAAAAAGAAATGGTCACCATTTTGGGAAAATGCCATATGAATCATCATTTCCTTTTTTAATTGTGAGTCTCTGATCATGCTTGATTTTTGTGTCAAATTACTAGATAGTGGGCCAAACGCAGCCTGTGATAGTGTTGTGTTCGGATAGCGCTGTGAATTTTGGTAGGTAGGACGGATACTTCCCAGTTGGCTACAGACCCCACCACTCCTTAATGTTGCTGCTGTACCTTCATTACCTGTCTGGTGCCCTGAGGTCATTTATCTACCTGGTACCCAGAGTCCATTTTCAAATTCTTCCTCAAACAGAAGCAAATAGGTAGTAAGGCATACCTCTGTTCGATGTAGATTTGTGTTTTATCTCTCCGGCTGTCTTCTGACAATGGTTTAAAATGAGCAGAGAAATACTCAAAATCGCTAACAAATAGATTAAGAAGGTTTAGGGCCAGGATTATGTATCAACTGCCTAATTAGCCCTTAAGTCTGTAGCATTAATCTTGAAGACTGAATTGAGCAGAGTAGGAAAGCTTGTATATTTCCTGTTTTCCGAGTGAACAATCCTGGTGTTGAATGATTCTGGTTTAACCTTTTTCAGTCTCCCTGGAAACATTTTTGCTCCTAGGTTTCCCTTACTCCTCAAACGTTGCTAAATTAACAGGGGCTTTAGAAACCCCCGAAAAGTCATCTCCATTTCACATACTTCTCGTATTTGTTCTATTGGAAGTGTTGATCACAAGACAAGCTGAAGTCTGAGCCCGGATGGCATTGATCTGATTGATTCCTCTGTGTGCTCTCTCTGTGGCCATGGGCCTTCTTTTGGAAAGACCATATCGAGTTCGTCCACTGTTGTAAATGAAAATAATCAGCTGGCGAAAGCACAGAATTAGAAACCTCTTGGTATATTTATTTCTGTGTCTCAAGAATTCTGATTTAAAGCAGACTTTATTTCAAGTAATGTGAACAGTAGGTCGTTCAGGAGTCTTGGATGAATCAATGTTTTCTTCCCTCCTCTCCAAGAAAATCTATTTAAAGCAAAGGTCAAATCTGTGTTGGATTTAGAACCTATTAAATGTAAGTCTGGAGAAGACAGCCACTTCTTTTTTATTCTCTACATAGTTATAAGCACTAGGGACACTCTGGTCTTCTGCAGATCATCGTTTCCCACATTTTTCTGGTGGTTGTAATTTTTTTGTTGTTGTTCCGGAGGATGGAGTGTTACCTGTAGCCTTTATACCTAGTGAATTTGAGCCCTCGTGAGTCTTTGGGCTTAGGAAATTTAGGAGTAACTTAGACCTTAGCAGTTGTCTTGGAGGAGTTTGTTAGGCTTTGAGCTATATCTGAGAAGGATATATTAATGTGCCTTATTTAATTAACATGGTCAGAAATCGAACTGCTGTGTCTACCCTTCCTCTCTGTCCCCTTTCCTCATCCCTCTGGCCTTGTGCGTCTCCATGAGAGTTGTCAGGCTTTGCCCATATTACCAGCCCCCACCCACAGCCCTCACACCGTTACCAAACCCTGTACATTCTACCCCTGAAAAGCCTTCAATCCTCTCCTTCCTCAGTGCAGGCCTTGCCACAGGTGTGGGTGTTGGCTTAGTGTCTGAGCTTTCCCCCAGCTTCCCATGGCCTTTTACTCAAGAAGGATTTGGACAAATAAGTGCCCCAAGGGAAATAAAGCAGGAGAGGGAAATGCACGTGCCCAGGGGAGTGTGATTTTAAGTAGGGTCGCTGAGAAGGATCTCATCGGGAAGAGGGAAGGAGCTACTGGAAATCTATTGCTTCCGCCAAGCGTTCCGGTATTAAGGGCTGGAAGACAGCAGGAGGGTGTGTTTGAGTAACACTAAGCTGCCAGTGATGATGTGTTTGCAGCGCCTTATAAGACAACCAGCTGGAGATACCAACTTAGGTGGTGGATATTTGGGTCTGGAATTTGGGGGAGAGATTCCACCTGGAGATATACATTTGTTAGTCTAACGTATTTAAGGACATAAGACCAACCGAGATCCCCAAAGATACAGGTAGGAAAGGTCCTTGGACTGAGCCCTGAATCGTTTTTCTTATAGGATTCAGAAATTCAGCCTTCTTAATGCAGGATTCCCCCCTTGGCCCCAGCCCAGCTGTCCCGAATGTCTCTAGGTGTTCCTCTTACATATACTGACAGGTGAGGACAATTGTCAAGCTGCCGTTCTTTTGCAGAGTTGTCTTCTTTGACAGAGCGCCCTTTGGTCCATCCCTAACCCTCCGCTAAGCATTCCAGTATTAAACTTTCCTTTTGGTAGTTTTCCCTGGTGTCCATCTTGTATGTTATTGTTCTTTTCTCACAGTCCTCCATAATAGTACTTAGTCTGCGTTTTCACTCACGTGTGCCTGGGGTGGAAGGCAAGGGGGTTCTCCATCTTTTTGTCCCCAGTACTTTGAATATCACCTGCATGTAACAGCACAGCATTTGTAGAATTGAGTTTAATTTCTTAAGGTTCACAAAAGTGGTTTCTGTTTTATATTATACACACACATGCAAATGTATGTATGATATTTGATGGGGACTGGGAGGTATACACATATATACACACATATTTGGTGTAGTATATAATATGTATTTTGTAATCAATATTTTATATATTTTATGCCTTTTCTCTAGTATATCAAATATATAGTGTATGTATGTGTGTGTATATATATGTGTATGTGTGTATATATGTATTTTTTTTTTTTCTCAATAACTTTTCATCTCTTTTCTCAAGCATTTAGCACTAAGGCTAAGGAGCCCAAAAGTATATATATGAAGAAAAAGGTTCTCATAGGCACATTGAAAGTTTTTAACTCCATCCAATATGCCATCTTATTCAACATTTTCAATACCAAAGCTGACACTTTATTTTTCCCTATAGAAATGCTAGCCATCTGGGAAATTGTGTGTGTGTGTGTCTTAAAGGTGAAATCTCTACAGAAAGCAATTTAAGAAGCTTCAGGAAATCCTCATTCCTCTAGATAGCTTTCGGGTTTTAAATCTGGGAATTTGTATGTTTTCTCAGTATTACTAGTTTAATTTTAGGGACTGAACCTTCATCCACTAGGTAAAATAAAGGGCCTAGCCCCATGCCTGTGTTAGCAACAGTCCATGACAACCCTAATGAGAATCTGGGCGGAGCCCTGGCGGGTCCCCGAGTTGTGTCCCATTAGAAATTGAGGAACGCTGCGCTCACCGAGCTGGGAGCTCATGGCACAGACCTGCAGGGTCCGGGACATGGTGGTGATGCTAACGGAGCTCTGTGTCCCCCTCACCACAAAGCTCTGGCCTGCCCTAGTAATTTTTATCCTACTTTTAATGGAGGGGTGGGTCAGAGCAGCAAGCAGCGCATGCCCGGTGACCAGTGATGCTTGGCATTCCAGGACTGGTGAGGGGATGGGGACTGGGAGGCATCATGACCAGCGTGTAGTTAGGTAGGGCTGGGTGTTGCTTTGCAGAAACACGGGTCTAAGGTTTCCCCAGGTACTGCAGTTTTTCAAGAGAGCTGGGTATCAAAGTTTTCATGTGAAATCACTTGGCTTTTAAATTTTGGCTACAGAAGTCTTTTTTTTTTTTTTAAATATAGGATGAATTACCTAAACTCAACCTATTGATTTTATTTCTTGGCCACTCAAATTGGCCATTGGGACTTTTAGTCCGCTTAAGCATAAACTGTTGTACTTCTGCCCATAAGCCAGTGTTGGTCTTCCTGTCTGAGACCCGTCCTGTCCAGTTCCCGACGGACTCCTCTGTCCTAACCCTACCTGCTTTTCTTCCACGGCACGTACCACACAGCACGTGTCAGGTGTCTGTTGGCTTCATCCGTGTCTCCTCACTAACACGGAAGCTGCTTGAGAGTGGGCCTTGGCCATTCCGTGCACGGCTGTGTCCTCACTGTCGGCGTCCCGCGGCTACTTACAGTGTGAGTGGTCCTCCAGGCCGAGGTCTCAGATACTTTAAAAATATGAATAGAAGGCCACTGTCGCAAGGCAAGTGCAGTGATGTGCAGAAGGGACCAGCAGAAGCAGAGAAGAGATGATTCACCACAGACAGTGAGCGATTGTTCTGGCCAGGGTCAGGAGTTCAGGAAGCAGCAAATATTCCCCAGACAAGGGGTGGCAAGCATTTTCTCAGCACCTGCCGTATGCTGAGTGAGTTGTTTGTTTGCTTTTTTCACCCAGAGGGAGTGGTAAGGAAACTACTCAAATGGTTTCTTTTTCCATTCTTCAACCAGCATTGATTGAGAGGTTATATGATCCACAAAGGACAAGGGAAGGCTGCCGGATGTTCCCTCAGAGCTCCGCAGACGCTGGCGGGGGCGCAGGAGGCGGAGGGACTTCTGAGGACCAGTGTCCCTAGAGAGCAGCGCCGGGTGGTCTGGGGCCCGAGAGGCGCCCTAATCCCCCACTGTCCCTCCAGGCCGCCTCACCCGTCTCGCAGGGAATGGGAGGTTGTTCTTGAACCAAAGAGCCAACTCTCTGTACACAAAGTCAAAACGAAGTATCTTCTGACCCCCCAAACACAGGCTCCCACCCTTCCCCCAGTCCTCCTGTGTCCCTTTCCCAGCAACATGCCTCCTTTACCTACCAGGCCAGATGCCCCTCGTCCCCACATCCTCTCTCACCCTCTGACCATTCACCAGGCACTGCGTCTCCTTCTTCTGAAATGCGTTTCTTGGTTCTGTCTCTATTATCCCAAAGGGTTAGACTCTCATCTGAAGGCTTCTTGCTGGTCTGTTCCCCAGTCCAGTCCATCATCTCGACCGGTTGGTGGGTGAGCTTCCACCTATGAACTTCTGCGTGCGGTATCTGCATACGTAGAAGCCTCTGCTGGTTCCCTGTGGGCTCCGGCAGGACGTGCAAATGCTTCATGTCCCGTCTGCTGTCCGCCCAGCCCCCCCACCCCCCAGTGCTCCCAAGCTGTGCCTGGGTTTCCTCACACCTTCTGGGCCGACATCAACAGCTGCTAAGGTATCACGCTATGTGCCAGGCACGCAGCGATCTCGGGCTACGGTGTGCCCTCCTCCTTGTGGCTCTCTCCTTCCCTGGGGGCCTCTCCACCCCTAGAAACCTGAGCACATAATAGGCTCTTACTGGCTAAAGGCTAGGTAAAGAAATTTTTTTCTTTGCTTATATTTTGATGTAAATGTCTGTCTCTGGAATCCCTGCCAGCCTGGTTAGAGAAGAGAACGGTGAGGTGTATTCCAGCCTCACCCTGAGCCTGTCCTCCCCTCCCCTAGTTGGTTACGGATTCTGCACAATTTGGGGGAGCCTTCTGGCCCATCGTATGTGCTGAGGGTTCCTTCTTGCTCATCCGTCAGTGTGGCGGTCTCCTGCAGAAATGGGACTTTTTCTACACCTTTTGCTTATTTATTTAGTGTTATTTTTAAAATCTGTATCTGTATAATAAAGTATGCTACTGGCTTTACCAACTGGAGACTGTCAAGTAGGAAGTATTCCCAGTTTTAAATGTCCTAATGGCGTTCCACATAAACATGAAATTTTTTCCTAACATAGCAGAGGATTTGTATACAGCTGTTCTTTCCGCTCACATAACTCTCTCTGTACCCCCAACCCCTACTGATTCAAGGAAAGTTGAGGAGATCCCACTGGCAGGTGCTTTCCAGAACGTGCCCATGGTGGCTCAGCGGCAGCCTGGGGACTGTGGGTGGCAGCCAGTCTCAGCCCTTCGTGTGCAGTAGTAGGTACTAGTGGGGAGCCCAAGATCACATTTTCTTCATGTGGCTACAACCTTCCCTATGCCCTTACTCCCTCACACAGTGTGCGGCTGCCACACGTGGATTTGGGATTTTTCTTTTTTTAATGATCTGCTGTCACTGTCTCTTTCAGAACTTTTTTTTTTTTTTACTGTTTTCGTTTGTTGTTTGCAGAAGTTAAACACAGTCTGGGCACATTGTCATTCCTCTAAGAGTCAAGAATATTTTAGGAGTAAGTGCAGTGGCTGTATTATTGAAATATTTAAGTCAAAATTTTAAGTCCTTAAGGGCAGGAAATTAATTAGGATTATTATGTTATTAATATATTATTATATTAATATATTTTACCTGGTGTATATAAGGAGTTCTTCAAAAAGGGAGCATATGGTTTTTAAGAAACTGGTTTTATCATTCAGCAAATAAGTAGTTCAGGAATGGGAAAGACTTTGCATTACTTGTGCTATGTTTTCTATGATGACATACCAGATACCAGCAGTCGTCACTGTGAGCCAAATGTAGATCTTGGGTTTGCAGCTGGTAGTTTATCTTTCTTTGGGAGATCAACAGCACTCTGTATCCCTTTGCTAAAGTTTACCTGACATACCTAATCACGTAGTTCGTTAAAAACATCCTGCAAATTTTAACTGTCTAGAGATTATTTTCTGCAGTAGTTTCTTTTTAAATTTATAAACTTGGTCACCATTGTGTTTGGTCTGGGCACTTTATAATAACTCCAGGAACCAGGTAGATTTTAAAAATAGTGCAGTGGCTTTATCATTGATATGACGAAAGTTAAAACTTTAAATCTCAAAAGGTCAGAAAACTAATTAAGCTGAAGTGGTTATGTTTGTAGTAAAATTATTCCTACTTAGTGTGATATCAACCGTGGCAGTGATTCATTATGTCTCTGAAGTATACTCCTAGAGATCTAGTCTGGACAAATGTGTGACAAGCAACTGTTCAGTGGAATTACGGAGGGTCATTTTATACAACAGCTGACTGATCACTTACAAATGCTGATTTTGCTTTGTTCTTGCAGGAGGGTCACACTGCGAAATTATTTTCTTATAGAAAAAGGGTTATCTACTTTACAAAGTATTCCACATTTATAAAAAAATTGCAAAAAAAAAATGAAGATTCGTAGTCAAGATCGGAAGAGCAATGCTTCTTAAACATATCAGTTATTTTTGAGATCTTGTATACAGCTGTTCACGAATATATCTATTTAGCATGTAAAAGGATTCCTAGTGCTAAAATCAAAATCTAGTTCTTTGAAAGAAAATAAAGTAAGCCTAGTAGCTTTGCTATGTAATATCCTTCATGAAAAGGAGAGTACATATTTTCAGGGAATTTTTTTACCTCAATGACTTGAGCTTAGTCACAACTGTTAGTCAAATAAATTGTCGATAAATAGCAGCGATTGCATATTTTCAGACTCAGGAGGCTATGTGAATAAATAGTGTCTCTCTCTCTCTCTTTTCCACTAAATGATACTTGCTCATTAATAGCTGCTACCAGTTTTCTTCCATATTCCCCACTTCCTAAATTGCTCTTCTCACACTGCTTGGGATGCATTTTCAGGAAAACGTAGATCTTTTAGAGATGTGAGACATAAAAAGAAATTGAAAAATTGGATATCGCAGCTCCCTTGAAGAGAGGTTCTGGGGGCTCCCTTGTGCACACAGTGGCTATCAGCCTGCACAGGAATGGCCCCCTTGTACCACCTGCATTATTCCACCTCGATTACTTGTAGGTCTTGAAATCCCAGCAAACAAATTCATTTAATTTGTAAGCATTAGAAAATACTGAACACCATTAGCCATCTGGGAAATGCAAATGTGAACTATCAAATCTACCACCGCACACCCATGGGAATGGCTAGAGTCGAACAGACTGATGGTGCCAGTGTTGACAAAGATGTGGACCAACCAGGACAGGTAAGAAAGCGAAATGCCGCAACTATGTCCTTTTGTTAGAGACAGCCTTGCTGTCTGTGTGAAGTTAGACGTCCACTTGCTCTGAGTGTCTGTTGGAGGCATGACAGAGTAATTCCAATCTTAGGTTATCTCCCCAGGACAGGATAGGAGCATATGTCCACGCAAAGACCAGTATACAAATATTTATAGAATTATTCATAATATCCTAAAACTGGAAACAACCCAGATGTGTAGTAATGGGTGAGTGAATTAAACAGATTGTGGTATATCCGTACAGTGAACTACCACTCAGGAACAAAAGGGAATTGATAAGCGCAGAAACACCCGACAGATCTCAAAGCCTTAGGCTAAATGAATAGGCCAGACAGAAAAGACTGTAAAGTCTGATTCTATTTATATGGCATTCTAGAAAAGGCAGAACCACTGTGGCCGAGTGGATCAGTGATTGCCAAAGACCGGGTGAGGGGGCTGGGGTTGCGTGCAGGATGGCAGGAGGGAACGTTTGGGGTGATGGAAAATGTTCCGTGTCTCGGTTGTAGAGGAGGTTAGGGGACTGTATCCCTTTGCCAAAACTCATTGAATTGTATACTTAAATGACTCAACTTTATTTTGTGTTAATTGTAACTCAATGAAGGTGATTAACCAAAACATAACTTCTGTACAGGCTTATATGTCACTGAGAATTCAGTAAATTGGGCAATCTGAGAAGATAAGTCATTTTTTTTTTTTATCAGAAATAGAAACATTCTGTGGGAGGTGGTGACGGCTAGTGTAGACAGTGCCTAATGGGGGTGACAGTAGAAAGTGATCTGAGGGTGCCAGACAGGTGCTTGGTGGCTCCAGATTATCTCTTAAAAATGTTTGCTCGATGGCTGAGAGAGAGCATCCCATCTTCCTTGAAATGATTAAGTATCATAGGAAATCCTTGAATCATTACGCATTTAACAGAGATTCCTCTTACTTTCTAATGAGCTTTAAGTTTAGAGATATTTGTAGATTAGAACGAAGCAACATCTAGAGCAAAAATGTATCAGCTCTGCTGGCACCAACAGCTGCCAGCAGGGGCCATGAAGAATTATCTTGTTTTCAGCCTCCACCTTCTTTATTTGCCTATAATGGGTTTGCCGGATTTGTGCTTTGTCTTTAGCTTTACAAACTTTTGAGTCCACTGGGGTTTATAAATGAGAAAGTAATGAGAGTGTTAATGCCATCAGGAAACAGGTGTGATTGTACTGGAAAGGAAAATGATAGTGCAAAAATGGAAGTGGCCGGAATAAGGAGAATGCCGCTGTGGCTGGTCTGGGAGGCAGGATGGCGGGAGTGACGGGAGGAATGGTAGAATGCAGTGGTGAGAGAAGGTGCATCTGACAGTTGGCAGGGGACAAGAGAACTAGATGGCTGGAACGGAAGAACAACAAAACCAGTTTGAACCCATGGTCTAGAGGATGAGCATGATGGTTAGATACTCATTAGCCCGAGGTTAATTCGGGAGAAGGGGGTTTGCTCGCGAAGGCGAAGTAAGATTTGGCTGAATTGCCGCTCATGAAACTTGAACCGTCCGGCTTTCAGCATCGTCAGCTCTGAGCCCGTTGGAATTTGCAGAACATCAAAGTGGGGTCTGAGGCAGCTGCGGCTAGCTCAGCGTCTAAGAAATTCCTTATGACACTGCCAAGCTCGTGGAGGGAGAGGGTCACCTGCCTCGACAGATTTAAGTGTTGCTGGAGTGGTTTCATTTTGAGGAAAGATTCCTGCTACCTGCAGATTGGTAAACAGGCATCCAGATTCTAGAAATCTTCATCCTTTCCAGTTTATTAAATCCAGAGTAACTCACAGTAGAACCATCTTGCGGATCCCATCTGTGCGAAAGTTGAGCAGGTTGAACTTCAGCTGTACTTCTGGTGAACCTCTGGTCTGTGAGCAGACAGACAGCCGTTTCCCGAGCTCAAGGGTGGCACTGTCTATGGTGTTTACATGATTTTGTTTAAAAAGCTGGGAATGCACAGGCAGTTGCTGAGCTTGCTGATAAGAGATGCAGGGTTCCCCATACAGCATAATGGAGGGAGAGGTGAGTGGCGTGGCTGTGGGAATAGCCTGGAGTTGCACCTTGTTCACTTTGGCTATAAATCGTGTGTGTTTTTAATTGTGAAGGAAAATAAACTTGTAGAACACATATGAAAACCTGGAAAAAGATTTTTTTATGTTAATGCCTAATAGGCAAATTCTAACGAAGGATTTTGGAATGTGCTGTATCTTTCTGGGAATGAAACTCCCGGTCCCAACTCCCTATGCCCCTCATAACAGCTAAGTCCATTGTAACTTGCAGTAATTGGTTTTTTATTAAAATAAGAGACTGCAGTATAAATTTTAGCAACTAGGCTAAATAGGCATTAACAGGCCCTGGGATCCAACCACAATTTGTAACATCGTTCCTTTGGGAAAATAGATTCTAAGTGCCCAATAACTAACTTACAAATAGACTTTTGAATCATAGTCCATTGGAGAATAAGGAACTGTTTGTGATAGTAATGCCTTCAATTGGCTTGCTTGAGAACTGCACAGAAGGGACCTATATTCTGCCACACATGTGTAGTGAACCCAGCTAGCCTGGGTTTGGTCAAAGATTATTGCTGAGTGGGCATTGGAAGCCTAGGCATTAAAACTAAAGTAGAGGCTGGAGACAAGTCAAGGGTGGAGTTAAGAGTATGGAGCTGGAGAGGTTTTAGCGGTAAGGAAGGTGTTCAGTCTCACAGGCAAAGGTGTGATTCTACGCAGATGATGTGAGAGGAGAACAGGACGATTCAGGTAGGAACAGAGGGGAGGAGTAGAGAACGTTGCAAGCAAAAGGAATAAGATATGAGGAAGAAGAAGGATCAACCACAGACAGACTCTTAACTATAGAGAACAGACTGAGGGTTGCTGGATGGGAGGCGGGGGGTGGGGGAAATAGGTGATGGGGATTGAGGAGGGCACTCGTGGTGAGCACTGGCTATTGTGTGTAAGTGATGAATCGTTGGCTTCTACACCTGAAATTAATATTACCCTGTATGTTAACTAACTGGAATTTAAATAAAAACTTAAAAAAAAAAAAAAAGAAAGGAAAATGTAAGGCAAAATGTACCAGGAAGGGGGAATGGCCCACATAGTAACCTAGTGATGTTTGGTGCTCTCTCTGTGCAACCGGATAGCATAACTGCCATGTTTTTAACAGCTGGCGGGTCAGCACAGCCTCGGGACGTCGTTTCACTCCATGGGCATCTCCTGCTCTGAGATACCTTGTGCTGCCCTCCCACCTCCTCCACCTATTAGCAGCCTTCTCTTCCATGTTCAGTACTACGCATGTGTCTTTCGTGCAGTCACATTTTATTAGACAATAAACATGAGCACGGTTGTTGCGTGCTCTGTGTGCTCTCACGTTGTCGTGGTCACAAGCCATGTGTTTTAATCTCCATATCCATGATGCCAAGAGTAGTCATGCTGTATCCCATGCGGGCTCAAGGAGTTGTCTTTTGTCTTTGCTCAATCCGCTCTGCCAAAAATACCATAGACTGGGTGGCTTCCAGAAATTGATTCCTTGTGGTTCTGAAGGCTGAGAAGTCTAAAATCAAGGTGCCGGCAGGTCCACTGTCTGACGAGGACTCTCTTCCTGGTTTATGGACTGGCTGTGTTCATGCTGTGTCCTCCTATGGCTGGAGAGCAGAGCGGGGTGGGGAGAGAGAAAGGGAGGGAAGGAAGAAACTCTCCGGTAGCTTCTGGTTAAGGGCACTAATCCTATTGTGAGTACTTCCCTGCTGTGATCTAATGACCTCCCACAGGCCCCGCCTCCAAATACCATCACACTAGGGATTTGGGTTTCAATGTCTGAATTTTCAGGGGATATAAAGATTTCGTCCATAGCACTTTGCGTGGTTCAGCCTGAAAATATTTCAACTTAGCATCATCCGTGTTCCCCAGGCTGCTGCAGGCTGTGGCAGAGGAGCTGTCAGGAAGAGGGGGCCTTGTGGGGTGACTCTGTGTCCCTGCCTGCTGCTGTTGAAACTCCAGCTCCCTTTCAGGTCCTTCCCTACACAACTGATGGACTGACTTATTGTGGGGGGATGGGGAAGGTTGTATATGTCTCAGTAACCACATTTCTGCCATTGACAATCTCGTGCTGGGCACCCTCCTTGCTCACGCCCCAGAGCCTCACACACGGACAGGTGGGCAGCTCCCGACACTGGGGCTGAGAAGGAGGGGTCCAGTCCGTCTTCCTGAGGGGGCCAGGAATACCCCCAAATGGAGGAAGTACCCTTCATAATATTACTACTGCTGCATATCTTCATTTGTACTGTGGGCCCTTACAAAAACGCCACAGGCAGGGGGCTCCTTATCTCAGGGATTTGTATTCTTCAACCTTTCCCTCCTTAAGTCCACAGGGAGAGGGTGACAATGGGAGTAAAGGACACTGGGCTAGACCGCGCCTCCACGACTGGCATGTTGGCCATAGACCAGATCGGGAGAGCTGGCCTCTTCCCTTTAAGGAAAATCTTTCCCAGGAGGTTTTTCTGTCCACCACGCATCGACCCCTGGCAAGCACACTCCTCAGAATTGCCCAGACTTGTCTGAGCTCCCCGGTGAGCACACCCAGGCGGCCACACCGGGATTTCCCTGAGTGGGTGGGATTTTTTTTCTACCCAGATTCTAAAGGGCAGGCTGTTTGCACAGATAAGGTAAACAGATGTTTTGTTTGAGGTTCAGAATTATGCAACTAATTAAGAGTGAAAAAGTATAAAGTTTCCTTTATTTTTACTAAAAGTCAGTTTTTATTCTTAGGACACTCTTCTATCAGTTATGCTCCTGTTATTACATTGACAAAGAAGGCATTGTCGGGGATGACATTTATCCACCGCCTGAAGTAGCACCGCTGTGTATTTTCCTAGATGTAGGGAATTCTTTGTGCATAAATAGTAACCAGAGAAAGAATGGGCTTCATTGAGTGCTTATTATGTGCCCAGCCCAGTGTTAAGCAGGTGGCACCAATTAGCTCATTTGTTTGTAACAAGAATGCTATGAGGTACCTAGTCTTAGCTCTGTTTTGCACTTAAGACTTGCTGTTTAAAGAGGCTAGGTAATTTGCCCATGGTCACAGAGGTAGTAAGTAGGGAGTTGGGACCAGACCCTGGGCCATCTGAGCACAGAACGGGGCTCTAGACCACAGTTGTGCCTCAAATACATCTTTCTGATAAGTGTTGTCTCAAGTCTCTTGTTGAGAATGAAAACCCAGTAGTAAGACAATAGAACTTATGCCTCCCTTTCTGATGGTAGCTGGTCCTCAGTTTAACTAGAGGTAGAAAGTTTCCTGTCCGTTGGACATATTTCTTTAAGATGGTAATTTATGTTATCAGGTGGATAAATTATAAGTAAATGTAGTTTAATAGCCAAAGGACAGTTGTCCAGACAGAATAATTTCAGCAGACTTTTGTGCTCCCCTCATTAACTTAAACCATATTTTTTATTATGAGCTAAAAATTTCATTCTTAAATTTGAACCAGATATCCTAGTCATAGTCATAAACCCACTGGGAAGTCAGACATACTTTTTTTTTTTTTAATCCAAAGAATGATTCTGTGCTTTAATTGCATCTAATTAAGACATCACACCAAGGCACTTGTTTTGGCTGGTAGTAATGTCTTAAAAAATACTGTTTTAAAATATTAAATTTGACTAGATATTTTCTGTAACATGGAAAAAATGATCAGTTTGTGTCTTCTTCTGATGACCCATGGGGAGAAGTGGTTTAATCTGAAGATCTCAGCAGAGAATAGAAATTAATCTTTTGTGTATATCCCCTAATACCTTTAGGAGGCTTTAAAGATTATCTGAGAATGTTTGCCATTTAAATTTAGCAACTTTATCTTTTGAAAACAACAACAACACAACATTACACATCTGTTTATATGGAGTTTCCTGTTTTAGAGGCACCAAGAATAATATATATGTGGTATAAAGGGGGAGGGAGAAAAACAGTCATAAGAACCTTAGCAATTAAAAGAAAAAAAAAAAAACCTCAGCAATTACAGTTCCAGTGGAGAAGAATTTGGATGCTCTAGTTCAGCCTAGACTACAACCAGAGTAGGTTATTGTAAATATCAAATGTAAATAACATTAAAGGGGATGTTTTCACCTATAAAACAGACCTAGCAGGCAGTTCAATGGAATTTTAATGTGCATTTATAGATATTCACATGAAATTGAACTCTGTGTGTTTGACATTAGAATGGGCGTGTTCTCACTTTAAGGAACTTTTGGTTTTTTTCTTAAGTTCTGTTTTTGCTGTATTGAACACATAATAACATGACCCCCTCCCCCCCCAAATCTTGTTTCAGGCAACAAGGGCAGCCATTACGCAGCACTGCACTGACCTTGGCAATCTGTTGGGCAAGGAGAATGATGTGGCCCTCATCATCGATGGCCACACCCTGAAGTACGCGCTCTCCTTTGAAGTCAGGCGAAGCTTCCTGGATTTGGCGCTCTCCTGTAAAGCGGTCATATGCTGCAGGTAGGCATGTGCAGGCTGTGCGGGGCTCACATTCCCACGTGGCTGTCTCCTGTGTTTTTATTGAAAAAGACAATGCATGGACATTATAGGGGTAAAGTTGCATTTAAAAAACAAGCAAAATAAAAATACTAGTTGAACTGTCCATTCACAGATTTGGGGGCAAGCAGTTAGTGGTTTTTACAGTTTTGTTTATTGTCTTCTGAGACCATAAAAGAGCCAGGGCCTCTCTCCTGGGAGATGAACTGGAATAAGTCTGCCAGGGGCAGGTGTGGGAAGTTAGAAGAGCCCTGTGTACTTGGGTCCTTGATTCTGGATATCTGAGCTCAACTTCCAAGACCTCTGGGATACACAGTGGATATTTCTACTCAGTCAGTAAGGAGCTTTGGTTGGGTCCATGCGATACCAATTTTTGTGTTAGGATCTAACCAGACAACTTTGTTGGTTTTTTTTTTTAAGTTTTTATTTTAATTCCGGCTACTTAACATACAGTGTTATATTAGTTTCAGGTGAAGGACATTGTTGTTTTTTTCATGAAATCTGGGAAGGGTTTTGAGGGTGGGCATTGCTATATTCCATTGACTACTGGCTATGTGAGATCCAGTTCTGATAGAGATTTGAGAGTCAGAATTACAAAGAAAAGAAACTACTAGAAAGATGAGCAGCACCACCCGAACTGTGTGACAAACAACTTGAAAGGTGAGAGGAGAGCTGCCCGTTTCCGAAAACTGTGCTTAGGCAGTACCTGGTACGTGGTTAAATGCACAATCCATATCATTGGACTCATAATCTCATTTATGCTTGCTCTTATGTTTTATGGTTACACAGTTTTTGTATATTGTTTTCTTGGGTATTTTGTCTGAAGTCAGTTATCAGGATGCTTTTAAATTCCTCACTGCATTAATACTTTCGGAAGGCCTGTTGGGGATTCGATCATGGTCTGTTCAGAATAATGGTTGTCACACTGACTAGACTATCTTGCTGTTTCTGCCTTACTAAAGTCCCTAGCGACATCATCTGCCTTGTGTCTCCACCCAGACCTCTCATGATACTGCATTTGGGATGGCCAGTAAGTCGGGGGGAGGGCTACTAGGAAAGTCTCTCCCTTATCTCCCCAACCTTGGTCCCCACTCCCAGTGGTTCTTATTTGAGACCAAATGATTTGTTGCCATTTCCCCCATGAATACATCTCCCTATTCAGAACGCTGAACTGTCTTCACATGATAGTTTTATCCTGCTCTCTCATTTTATCCTGCTCTCTTGATCCCTTTCTGGAATTTGGAACATGTCACCAAAGGCCTAGGAGAGTTGGGGTGGTAGCTGGTGGAGACTCCATGGTAGAAGGGAATGGAGCTATTGTGCTGTGGTTGTAGGATGTTCAAGGACCTCAGGGGGGAGGGAGAGACACATTCAAATGTGTCTGAAACAATGAATGAGAACTTGGTGTTACCTCTAAGTCAGGAAACTTGGTGCAGCTAAAAGGGACCTGGGATAGTGAGGAATGACCAGAGCATCTGGAAATGAAAGGCTTCCTGGTTTTATGATGGTCTCTCTTTGTTCTTTTTTAACAACTTTATTGAGATATAATTCACATATAATACAATTCACCCATTTAGAGTGTATAGTTCAATGGCTTTTAGTATATTCAGAGAGTTTTGTAACTGTCACCACAACCAATTTTAGAATATTTTAATCACCCCCAAAAGAAACCCTCTTATCTATTATTAATCAATCCTCATCCTTCTTCACCCTCCCCCAGCCTCCCTCAGTACTAAACAACCACAAGTCTGCTTTCTTGTCTATACGGATTTGCCAATTTGGGACATTTCATATGAATGCAGTTATATAAGATGTGGTCTTTCTCTGATTTCTTTCACTTAGCATAATGTTTTCAAGGTTCATCCATGTTGTAGAATATATCAGTATTTCATTCCTTCCCAGCTGAATAATATTCCATTGTATGGATATACCATTGTTCATCATCCATCTTGATTAGCATTTGGATTCTTTATACTTTTTGACCATTATGAATAATGCTGCTATGAGGATTCATGTACAAGATGTACGGACGTCTGTTTTCATTTCTCTTGGGTACATACCGAGGAGTAGAAATGCTGGGTCAGTTGATAAGTCTTAAAGAACTGTGAGACTGGTTTCCAAAGTGGTTACACCCTTTTATATTCCCACCAGCAGTTTGTGAGTGTTCTAGCTTGTCCACATCCATCCATTGGTTATTATCTGTCTTTTTCATTGTTTAGCCTAGTGGTTGTAAAGTGGGATCTCATAGTTTTGATTGCATTTCCCTGACGGTTAATGATGTTGAGCATCCTTTCTTGTGCTTATTCGCCATTTGTATATATATATATTTTTAAAGATTTTGTTTACTTGAGAAAGAGAGTGAGAGAGAGAGAGAATGCAAGAGCACACAGAGGGAGAGGGAGAAGCAGACTCCCCACTGAGCAAGGAGCCCTACTTGGGGCTTGATCCCAGAACCTTGGGATCGGACCTGAGCCGAAGGGAGATGCTTAACTGAGTGAGCCACCCACGTGCCCCCATTTGTATATATTCTTTGGAGAAATGTCTGTTCAAGTCCATTTTTAAATTGGATTGTTTGTCTTTTTATTATTGAGTTGTACGAGTTCTTTATGTATGCTGGATATACAAGTGTCTTATCGGAAATAGGATTTACAAATATTTTCTCCCATTCTGTTGGCTATCTTTTCGTCTTCTTGAACAGCACAAAATATTTTAATTTTGGTGAAGTCCAATGTAACTGTTTATTCTTTCACTCTGTGCTTTGGTGTCCTGTCTAACGGCTCCCCTTTTTAAGTAGCTGACACTGTGCTTTCTTTCCTGGGCTCCATTTGGGCAGTTTAGCTCAAGGACATACAAATGGCAAGAAGGGGAAGAGTTGTGGTGAAATGCTCTTTTCTGGTAATTTCCTCTGTGTCTGTGTTGTGAAGCTGCTGAGTAGGTCCCCGATTTCTGTGAGGTCCTCAGCACTGGGAATCATCACTGTTCCACCCAGAGCCAGATGTCATGGTGAGGGAATCCCTCTCCCTGCCAACTGTGGGTTGGTCAAGGGGCCATCACCCTGACTTGTTGATAAGCAGAAACAAGCAACAAGAAACAACATGGAAAAGTCTGGTAAACTGTAAATCAAAGCAAACGTGCTCTCACTTCATGGTTTTTCAAAGGGAAATCAAAGCGAGTCCGTTTGGATTCTCCGGGGAGAGCAGGAATGCCTTCAAGGCTTTACAGGAACATGTTCTTTGCTTGCCAGGTGCTTGATACTAAAGAAAAACATCTTTTTCCCCCGTCTTTCTTTGGCTGCTTTCAGAGGGCTTTGTGTGTCACATAAAGCTGTACACTTAAAGACTTCCCAGGAAGGAGTTCAAACTGAAATTGGCATAGAAAGAGGAAATTTCAAATTAAATACTGTTACTGTCTACAAAATAGAAGCGCTAATTGAAAAAAGGAATCTAGGATAGTGTACTGCTTTACCGCTCCGGGAGACATTTCTTGGCTGGTCTCACACTCAAGATTTAAAAAAAAAAAAAATCAACACATACTTTTTTTTTTAATAAAAGCACTCGTGTACTTCAGATGTTGCTTACTATTCATTGAGAATTTAAACCTAAGTTAAATTTAATGTGACTTCAAACATAAGGTTGACCTTAATTCTCACTTTTCATCTTTAAAATGCAATCATCGTAAAGGTTACCCTTTTCTCTAATAATAGAAGAAGATAATTTCTTTCGGAAAATAACTTCAGTGAAATCATGAAGCTCTGTCGGCCATCAGTATTGATTCAGAGACCGATGAATGTTTTTATAAAAACTGATAAATACTTTTAAGCTAAAACAATATTTTAGGCAGAAAATGGGGAAAATAATATAAGAATTTGTTAAATAGTTTGCTGACATTAGACTCAAACAGTTTAGCTAATTATATATTATTATACCCAAATATTTTCCATGTAGTTAAAAATCCTAGAAAGGTCATAAAAAGGCCAGCAAAACAGGGACAGGTCAGTACCCCCATGTGGCTTACTGTTCTGGCTGCCGGGGACATTGCCACATTATTTGTTGAGGTATAAACTGATTGGCCTAATAACATTTTTGTGGTAGGCTTGATATCTGTCCTGTATGTTCCTGGGTGTCATGAAATAGTAAGAGTGTATTACAGTACTCGCCTCTCTTCTACTTTGCGTCTCACGTGGGCCTCAGCTCCTTGAGAGCAGGGCCTCAATGAAGCTAGCACATCCCCAGACTCCAGTGACCTCCATTTGCCATATGCGACAGAATTAATTTCTTTATTGATTCCTCCTCAGCAGCTGATGTCAGTGGCTCCCCCCCACTGGATTCTCTTCTATTTCTGTGACACTTCTTTTTCCTCCTACGTAGGTATCTTCCTTATGGAATCTTTTCAGCAGCCTTTGAAATGTTGTATTTCCAAGGTTTTGCTTTTGGCCTTATCACATTCCCACCCCTATCTTCTCCCTGGTGCATTCCGTTTATTTTCATGGTTCATTCACCTTCTATATTAGTGATTCCCAACTCCAGGTTTACACTGAACCATCTAGAGAACTTACACAATTTGTTTTCTTCAAAAATTTAAATATGCGCTTATCCTATGACCCAGCAATCCCACTGCTAGGTGTATAACCCACGGAATTCAAATTGGTTAATCAAACAAAAACTTGCATGTTCGTGTTCATAGCAGCACTATTCACAATAGCCAAAAGGCGGAAACAACCCAAGTGTCCATTACTGGATGAATGGATAAACAAAGTGTGGTATATCCATACAGTGGGATATTATTTGGACTGGACACAAAGAGGAAAAAGCACAGATACACATGCTACAATATGGATGAAGTTCAGACACATACCTAGTGAAAGAAGCTGTCACAAAAGATCCCATATTATATGATTCCATTCATAAAATAATCCGAATGAGTAAATCCGTACAGACAGAAGGCAGGTTAGTGGTTTCCAGGGGCCAAGGGAGGAGGAATGGGAAGTGACTGTTTAATGGGTGCAGGGTTTCCTTCTGGGATGACAGAAATGTTTTGGAAGTAGATAAAGGTGGTGGCTCCACAACATTGTGAATATACTAGATAGCACTGAGCTGATACACTTGAAAATGACTAGTTTTATGTGATGTGAACTTTATCTTAAAGAAAAAAAAAAGACAAAAAATGAGGGGTTCAGTCGGTTAAGCATCCGCCTTCAGCTCAGGTCATGATCCCAGGGTCCTAGGTTGGAGTCCCGCACCAGGCTCCTTACTCCGCGGGAAGTCTGTTTCTCCCTCTCCCTCTGCCACTTCCCCTGCTTGTGTTCTCTCTTTCTCTCAAATAAATAAATGAAAAAAAATTTTTAAGATTTTATTTATTTCTGTAAGAGAGAGAGCGAGCATGAGTTGGGGGAAGGGGCAGGGGCAGAGGGAGAAGCAGATTCCCCGCTGAGCAGGAAGCCCTGATGTGGAACTTGATCCCAGGACCCTGAGATCATCACCTGAGCCAAAGGCAGACGCTTAACCGACTGAGCCACCCAGGCATCCCATAAATAAAATCTTAAAAAAAAAAACAAAAAAACCCACATAAAAAAAACCCCAAACGAATAAAAGGCTTCATCCATGTAAATGAAATGTTCGTTGAGTGAACAAAGCGAAAGGTCGAATGAAAGTTTCATTCATTCGAATGAAATCTTTGTGGAAAGAAACAAAAAGACTCTGATTCCCAGGACAGTTAAATGACCCGCAGGTCTGTAGCTCCAGGTACATCTGAGACTTTTTCACACTGACATTCTTTTGACACCTTAAATTCAAAATGTATAAACTGAGTTAGTCACAATGCCCTCATCTGGGCACCTCCTCATCCCTTCTAGTTTCCTCCACTAGTTTTCTGAGTTTACTGTCTCAGATGATGATACTGTGCACCTCTTAGCTACTAGAGCTTTTTGGCATGATTTTGGCATGATTTTGTATTTAAGGAGTCTGTAAGAGACTAAACCATATGAGTGAATTTTAATACATTGGGTTAGAAATTGCACTCTCTTAGATTTGTTGATCCTTGGTAAATACTGTCTTTGTTTTTATAAATGAAGGAATTAAGTCCAGTAAAATTACATTGTCTCCCCGGTAGTAATGGAAGCATTGCCAGTTTCTCCTGGATGTGAGCGGTATCAGGCTACAGCAGCTAACTCATCATCACGGGTTTATTACTGTTCATACTTGAGTTTTATATGAAGTTTTTGCTTTTAACCTATTTTCCAAACCATAGAATTTGGTTATACCTGTTTAGCATGTAGGATGTGTCATTTATCCCAAGAAGTCCTGTAGAAAATGTGTAAACCATTTTTTATATGTTCAAGAAGTCTGTAAGAGACTTCACTGTGTCCTTGGAACTACCATCTTTCATGTTTTCTCATTTTTCCTTTTTCTTTGAAGTTCTTTAGTTTTGTCAAAATGGAGATAAATTTTATAGGCACAGACTTGGGATGGTGGGGGTCAGGGGGCTGTCTTTGACCTCTTGAGAGCATTCAGAAATTTTAAAAGTTAACGTGTATTGTCAGGAAGAGAGTCATGAAAGAATCATCAGGGTTCCCCTTGTGAGGAAGTTGGTTGATGGCCCCACCACAGTTCCCTGCAAACACAGGCGATGCTTCTTGTCCCCAGTGCCGCCATATTAGCAGACATGATTTATGGCTGTATGTCTCCGGACAGGAGATGGAGTGGGAGGAAAACACCACAGCAGGGATTTCCACTGGATGTGCAAATGGAGGGTTTCAGAAGGCATCATTTATTTTCTTGGATGTGTTTCGACTTCTGTCTTTCAGGGTAGATTCGAAGATAAACATGTGTGAACCTACAATGATATCATAGAAATACAGTCAAGAGAAGAAAGCAAAGTGGGCACAATGAATGTTTCTAAAAACCTTTTGGGTTTATTTTTCTAACTTTAAGAGTGATTTATATTTCTTGTAGAAAAAATTAGAAAATTCAGATAAGCAAGAAGAAAGAAAACAGAATTCACAATCGCACCAATTAGAGTTCATGACTGTTAGCAATTGGTATTTAAATCTAGATCTCTTTCAGTTAAAATACTTTTTATTGGAAATGGGTTAGCTTATTCACAGTATGTGAAATGAAAAAGGTTATAAACCTTTAAAAAGGTTATAGGGGAGCCTGGGTAGTTCAGTCAGTTAAGCATCTGACTCTTTGATTTCAGCTCAGGTCATGATCTTAGGGCCTACAGTCGTGGGATCAAGCCCCACATTGGGCTCCATGCTCAGTAGGGAATCTGCTTGAGAATTCTCTCTCTTTCCATCTGCCACCCCCCCCCCCCAACTCGAGCTCGAGCTCATGCTCTCTCTCTGTCTCTCTCTCTCAAATAAATAAGTCTTGAAATAAAAGGTTATAAAGGTTTAGTTTCTGTCTCAAAGAGTAAGATAAAATGTTTTTAAAAAGCTTGCTGATATTCTGTTGTATAAAAACACAATGATCTATTCCTAGTTGTTGAATATTCGGATTAAAAAGTTATTTTTTTTACTCTTATGGCTATCACCGTAGTAAGATTTTTATAGCTAAATCTTTGTGAAGGCAGTTGATGGTTTCCGTAAAATAATAATGGATTCAAGAGCAAGCCACACAGAAATTGGCAGAAGGGTTTGTACCCTTCACCTAAGAAAGTGAAGTTACTTGATTTGGAGTGAGAGAGCTATGGTCAGTAGCTCCCTTCCTGTGGGGACAAATGTGTTCTCCTCCATTTAGTCAGCAAAGTCTGGGATTTATTATCCTCACTAAGAAGGGGGAGCAGTTAAGAGATTACTTTGTGACAGGATACGTATAGGAGTAGAATCTGAAAAGAAATCAGCACAGCATTTTTATACATTGGTGGTATATCATTTCCATAGCTGGCTCACTCTTACACTCATTTTCTGGACTCTCTTAAGCCTGTGACTCACTTAGCCTGCATCCAAAAACCTGTATATCCATCTTACCTTCAGACAACGTAGGGTAGAAGAGAACTGGCTCTTCTAATCTGTTCTCCACTCCAGCTCAGCTTTCTACACTAATGAGGCATGATGGGTAATAGACATCTCAGAACATTATGTGTTTTGTGTGTGGTATCTTTCAGCCTGTGAACCACACACAAGAACGATGTCAAAACAGAGTTCAGACACACTAATTAGAATTGTACCACCGATTGTGTTTTGGTTGGCGTCCGCATTGGTAAGGGGTCCAATCATACGCTTGCAAAAATAAAACTTTTCTTTGGTTTCTTTCATGATATGATTTCTCAGCATCATACATGTTTAGTTACACGTCAGCTGCCTCCATTGACGTCTTATACCAGAGAACATTATTAACTTGTCGAGGCTGTAAACCTATCCGTGGGTTGTTTGGATTGCAGCTTAGCATGTTTGCCCATTTGTTGATTAAATGCAATTAAGGTAGAATTCATTCTTAGACAGGGTTTTTGTTTTTTTTTTTCGTTTAGCTCTAAAATGAATGCTATTATTTGAATGATTGCAGCAATTTTATTTGGTCCTAACTGGCCTTATTGTTGCTCTGCTCAGGGTGAGCGTGCTCAGATGTAATGGCTCCTTAGCATCGTGCTGAATAAAAACCATATCCAAAAGCCCACAGTTTAAAAGATGTTTTTCCACCCACAGGTTCAACCATTATTTATTCAGAATGAAAATTAGATTGATGCCGATTCTGTACTGTGTAGAAATAGCTTACTTAATTATTGTATAGACTGGCACATTTAGAGACTTTGAAGTATTAATACAAAGTAGAACAAGGAATCCCTTTCTGAGTAATTCTTTCTAGCTTAGAAAAAACATTTTATTAAACTTTTTGGAATCAAAGCCAATGTTGATGATGACTTTTGTTTAGACATGGAGGACTATTTTCATGTTAAATAACTCTTGCAGGAAATAATTCATACCAATCACTCTAGAGTATCAATCCTTGACTATTAAGGATTTCTGATATTTTTATTTTTATTTTTTAACTTCGGCAGGTGAGAAATAGGAAAATAAATTAACCTGTCACCTTTGTTGCTTGTGTCCTGAACTGGCAAAATACTTTGGCAGGGAATACCATACATGTGAAAAAATGTGGATACATATTTTAGTGTAAGATTGAGAAAATAGCAAGCTCTTCTTTAAGAAAATCCATTGTTAAGTAGTCCAGCTTAAAAGCTAACACTTGTGGCATGTTAACAAGACAGAAATCTCTACCAGGGACATTTCATAATATGGTTTGATATATAATAATGTGCTGTGTAATTGGGAACACATCTCGTAGGGAATTTTTTTTCGGTGATAAAACTGGAGTTATCTACCACTTTTCTTCTGTAGTAGAGCTATCATTCTGCACCGTGCTGAGAAGTGGTTTCTGTGGTAGAAGTTCCCTTGGGTTCATGATCTTCACACTAGTATGTGGTCGATACAGAGGCCCAGATACAAAATGGACTGCGGAAGTAATGAGGCCCTTTCTTCTTGTAAGGCAGTAGTCTAAGAATTACAGTAATAGGATCTGTGTGATGTCCCATCTATCCGCTCAGCTGCTTTTAACACATTGGAACCCACATGAGATGCTAGAAGAGCTCAAAGACACATCACTTTTCAAGTTTTTTCCTGTGTTTCTTCCTCTTCCTCTTTTCATGAATGATTAATTCATCAGCGCATGTCATTTTTGGCAATAGTGCTTGCCAAATGAAACAAGGTGATGTTAGGTCAAACTGGGGTCCAGAATTCTGAAGTAGAAGCTCATAATATTTGGCATCTTTCCTACTAGAAAAACAAACCATGAAGAAAAAAAAGTCAAGAATAGAGCCTAACTAAACATGTGGAATATGTCATGAATATTTATATCCCCAAGTCTTGCCTTGTGATAGTATTTGTATTTAAGGTGCTTTTTTTTTTCTTTTTCCTGTGAAGTAGTTCAGAATGTGTTTCATTAATACAAGTGTCATGTTAACTTTCATTAGGAAAAAATTCACTTCTTCTGACAACATTGACACCTTTCTGATCGAGAGTATGCAAAGTAGCTCTTACATTAATTGGTCCCAAAGAAAATTATGTTTTCCAGTTTCCTGCCTATATATCTGACACTTTCCCTCATTTAGTACCTGCTGAATTATCGATGCTTTCCCTTTCCTGATTTTGACAGCCAGGATTCCTCCTATGACTTTGAAGACCTTCAGGAATCCCCCACCCTGGAAGGTTTAATGTCCTTCAGTTTGAACAGGGAGCACCGGGATTATAGTTAGCAACTACACATGGACTGAAGCCTTCTCTGGTTTTTTTGTTTGTTTGTTTTTCCAGCTGTATTGAGGTATAATTGGTGTACAGAAAATTGCATATCATTAGCACATATGATTTAAGTTTGAACGTATATATACACTCTTGCTACCATCACCACAATCCAGGTAATGACCGTAGCCATCACCTCCGAAAGTTCCCTTGTGTCCCTTTGGTTTGGGTAGCATTTTTGTTTTTTGGTTTTGTTTTGTTTTGTGTTTGGATGCAGTAAGAACACTCAGCATGAGATCCACCCTCTTAAATTTTCAAGTGCACAACACTCTAGTGTCAACTGTAGGCACTGTGTCGTACAGCAGATCTTGGGAACTTACTCTTGTGTCACTGTACCTTTCTACCCACTGAGCAGTAACTCCCCAGTTCCCCTCTGCCATCCCCTGGTGACCACTGCTTGTCTACTTCTATACCGTCGGCCATTTTAGCTGCCTCATATAAGTGGAATCATGCAGTATTTGTCGTCCCGCGACTGACTTATTTCACTTAGCCTAATGCCTTCCAGATCCATCCATGCTGTCGCAGTGGTAGGAGGGGTTCTCTGCTCGAAGCATCTCTGATTCACTTTCTCACTTGTTTAAAGAGGAAACAAATGACAAGAGAGGAATGTTTCCATCTTTTGTTTCTCTGAATCCTTAAATTTTATATTTGGCCCCATTTAGGGCAACTGGTGAATTGTCAACAACAAGAAATATGTCAGACCGACGGAGCTAACTAAAGTTGCCAAATTTTGGAAACTGGGCTTGGTTTGAGTTTTATGGTTGGCAATTCTTGAGCTTTATTGCCATTGTCATCTGCACAGCTTTGCTGGGTCAGCAGAGACTAAGAGCTTCTGCTGAAAGATGTGGTTTCTGGTGTTTCTTGTTAATCAGCTAACTGAGCTCCGTCGCGGTTCCGGGGCCAAGCAGACTTCAGTGGCTTATTTCCTGATAGGCCAGTGAATGGAAAGAGGCAAGCAGACAGATGGATAGACAAGCAGACAGCTACCATCTCCCCCACTATGCCATCAAAATCTTGACACCTGGGTCACTTGAGAAACACAGAGCCAGCATTTTTCCCCTGCTAAGCAAGGATTCATAGCAGTGTCCTTTCACCACTTGGACATAGCAGTCATTAAAGACCAGAGTAAATATACCAGCTTGAAGATAATCCTTTCTCAAATATACAAGTGCCAAGTTAAAACCATCTGTCAATCATTTGTGCATTTTTCCCTTACTTTTATTTGTTTTAGTGGCTAGGTGTTGTTTGAAAATATTGGAGCTTGAGAAATTAGCAGGCCTCTGTTATCACAGTATTTTGCCAGTTCACAGGTAACCGAACCTTGGGTTCGTGTTTTCTCTTTGTTAAATCATGACGAATATACGTTGAATTTTTTTTTCTCAAATGGAAAATAACAACAGGGATCCACGCTTATTTGTAGATGATTTGAGTATCTGGATATAGGGATATTTGTTCAATACTCTGTGTTCACATCAAATTATGAATTGTAAATGATCAAGTCTGGGAATAAATATAAGATTGACATAGAAGGTCGTGAAGCCTTTTTTAAAAATGGAAAACAAATAAGTGCCGAGTGATGTTCATTTACTTAAACAACACTTGGAATCTGAATTTATATTGCTATGTGACTATGATTGTATGTTAACACATGTAAGTATAAACACAGCTACTTAAAGAATAATAAATGATGGATGCTTTAGTGCTAATACCAACATCTCATCAAGTCTGAAAATATTTATAATCAGAGAAGTGAAAGAAATAATGTAGGGGTGTGCCGTGGTTCTGCTTGTGTTTCATCTGTCGGAAAACCGCTGCAGAGAGTCTCGGGTGTGAGTCCATTCCTGGGTGTCTCGCCTTTCTCCATTTATACTCAAGACTGTCTGAGGTCAAAGATTTCTTTAGAGTAAGTGTTGTGTGTGTTTAGATAAATTGTGGAGAACAAGAGGATTTTTCCCACATCTTCCAGGCCTATTTTAAGATCTATTTTGATGTATTGGATCACGTTATTTTGGGGGGGATAAGCTGGTTTTGGGGTGATGGCCCAGATCACTGTGTCGCCCCTGGTCAGCTCGCTGGCCTGCCCAGGCTCCGCGCTGTGACCCGGCCGAGGAGGTGTCTACTGATGAAGGTGGTGAGGAAACGCAAATGGCACAGCCTTTGCCTGCCGAGGGGACTCAGTGTGGCGGGAGGGCCGGCCCGAGAAGGACAAATGATAGCACAGAGCACAGTGTGAGGGGCTGTGAAAGGCAAATCTAGGAAGACGAGGGGGCGTCATTAGCTCAAGGGCTGGGTATCTGGTGGGAAATACTGATGATATTGGCGCTAACCCTCAAGTTGTCACTGTGTCCAGACTGTCTGGAAGCATTTCACATCTACGACCTCAGAGAACCCTTAAAGCAGCCCTGCAGAGAGGCTCCTTACCTTATAGCTCGGAGAGCAAGCCCAGGCACGGGAGGCTGAACACCTTACCCTGAGTCCCAAGCGATAACGAGTAACTCCGAGGCTTGAAGCCTGGCAACCTAACTCCAGAGTCGATGCTGGAAAGCTACGCTAAAGGTGATGGTGAGGAGCTGAAGTGTTTTGTGCAGATGAGCAGAGTTCACATGTGTTCGGGGAAGACAACAATACGAAGGTCAGTGGAGACTGTGTATGCGAGGCAGGAGGCCCTTTCAGATCTTCAACTTTGCGATAGTGGGGACCTCAAGCAGGGGAGTGGTAGCCCATGTCTCTGACACAGAGTTGGTATTCGACCAACTGTGGGACTGAATTTCCAGATTTTCTGGAATGGACTGTGATCCAAATGAACAGTCATTGAGGATTTAGAATCAATAACTCCTAGTGAGCGAGTGAATGTAGTTGGGGCTGGTGGGATGGGGGAGATGTTAAGACCTGCTGTAAGACACGCCATGTCAGAGGGGATCTGAGAGGAGGAATTAATTTCCAGCATTTCTAGGTGCTGTGTAATCTCCAGCTGTCGAGGGTTCAGGTCTGGTGCAGGTGGGTGTCCAGATCCCTGCGGTGACCGTCTGTTGGCCTGTCCGAAGCTATAGAAAATGCCTTCTTGACTCTTTACTTTCTAGCTAGCACTTATGGAATGACCATTTTAGATCAGTCACTATAGTTTGTGCTGCCGCGGGAGAAAGAGTCAGAGATACTTAGCTTATGGTTCTTGTGGAAGAAAGTAATATGCCTTTAGAAAGTGCGTAAAACTACACATGCCGAAGACAAGAACTGATCAAATTTAGATACTATAAAGCTGTAAATTTCAGTATTTATTATTATTTTTTTATTTTTTAATTAACACATAATGTATTATTTGCCCCAGGGTACATGTCTGTGGATCCTCAGGCTTACACATTTCACAGCACTTACCATAGCACATACCCAATTTCAGTATTTATTATTGGAATTTGTCTAATCAGGGGACATTTTCCAATGAAGGCGAGCTCTCTTTGTCTTTTGCAGATGGTGATAGAAGTTTTCAAATGTGGGGAGAGGCAAACACTTGCCTCATAGATGAACCAGGCTGGATTTGAGAAGGGCAAGACTTTAGAAGGAATGTTAACTATCATAATTGCAGCAATCTAGGAGACTGGATGATATGTCCTTGTGGGGACTCGAGATGAAGTGGTCATCTTCACTCAGAGAACACATCTTCATTCAGAGAACACATTTGTTACCTTTTTTTTTTTAACTGCAAAAGGAAATGTGAATGTTTTGTAGTTGATTTTGAGGAAGCGCACTTCCTTTTCCGTGTTAATTTTCATGAGGTATGAAATAGTACTAAAAGCAGCCACTCAAAATACTCTCCTCTATCAACTTATTTTGCTTCAGTAGATTGTGTTGACTGGGCTGCTGTTTGACTTTAGGTTTCTGAGCCAGGGTTTTATGAGCAGTTCCCCCATTAGAACAAGATTCTTGAACTCCTCTTGGTTTGCTCAGACCATGTAGGTCTTCACCTTCTAGGTGTTGAGATGATCTTCATTTGGTTAGTGCTGTGGCCTCTAGGATTCCAGAGCCCGGAGAACTGGCCTTGTAGGAAATCTCTCTTTCTAGGGACACAGAACAGGAAAAAAATGTTGAGCAAAGTGAAGGTTTCTGCATTAACTCAGTCCCTCGGTCAAGGTGACTGAGAGGCGGGGCTTTGGGTGAGGTCAGACTTGCTTGAGTAGTAAACCCACTGGGGTAGGATCCATATGCTACCCGTAGCGAGGCCAATCCCGTTTGTTTGCTAAATTAGCTCTGAGGACTCATAGGGTCTAGATGATACTGAAAGAAAGGATCTAAGTGACTCCCCTAGGACTTGCTCAAGACAAAAAAACATAGTGAAAGCAAATCTGTTACTAAGTGCTGTGGACTTAATTGTGTCCTCCCAAATTTATATGAAGTCCTAACCCCTACTGTGAGTGTATTTAGAAACAGAGGCTTTGGGAGGGTAATTAGAGTAAAACGAGGTCTTCATGATGGCGTCCGGATCCTATAGGATCAGTGTCCTTATAATGAAAGACACCAGAGAGCTCTCTGTCATGTGAACACACAGAAAGAAGGCAGCCATCTGCAAGCCAAGAAGGAAAAACCAGAAACCAAATTGGCCAGCATCTTGGTCTTGGCCCTCCAGCCTCCAGAGCTGAGAAAACAAATTTCTATTACTTAAGCCCCCCAGGCTGTGCTACTTTGTTATGCCTGCCTGAGCTGACTAATACACAAGCTTAGGTTTGTTTCTACATTGCCCAAGCTAATTAATAAAATCCTTACTTCTTTTTAATCAGCTGGAATTGCCTTAATGGATTCTGAGTTTGTGAATCTGGAAGGATTGGAAGGGGGGCAATGAGTGACAGTTGGGGAGAATCACATGAATAGGAGATGATAGACTTAAGACTATTTCCTTGCAAAATAAGCCTGGGAATGCTCTGTATTTAAAATTATGCCTTTCCAAAAAATAAAATAAAATAATAAAATTAAAATAAAATAAAATATAAAATAAAAATAAATAAAATAAAATAAATAATGCCTTTCCAACAAAGGATGAGTCATTTTACATGGTAAAAGCAAAAGTAAGGAATATCTTCATGGAGCTAAAAATGTCATATTGCATTTAGTTTACTGCACCAATCTTCCCTTAAAATATCCTAGGATTAGCCTGATTGATTTTGTTTTAGGGTAAGTTTAGCAACTTAATCCCTAAAAATATAGAGGGTGACCATTGTACAGAATTCCCTCTTTTCCCAAAATGGTGCCTGTTTCTCTTTCAGTAAGTTCCCAGCTTGGTTCATTGCATATTTCAGTTTCGATGTAAGTTTTAAAAAGCAGACATTGCTTCTTTTTTCAACTTGAAAGGTGTTTTTACAGTTACATGTAACAAATTTCATCATTCTCACTAAGTCTTTTGCTTCAGATAGGACAAAGAGGCAAGTTCTATTGGCTTAGAAATGTTTACCAGTTTTCATGCATTGTGCTGTTTAAGCGTGTCTTTATGTATGAAAGGAGAGTGATTTAGAACACATTCATATTAACCCACTTCTGAAAATCCTGAAGTCAGCCAGTATTACTGTGAGTGCTGCAGCTTTCATGTGGATATTCCGTAGAAAAAATTAAAGGTGCTCATTGCCCTAAACAGAGATTCTCAGTCACAATTCTAGAAAAGCCCAACCTGAACCTAGTAGCTGTTAGCGATTTGTAAACTTTCCTGTTTAGACCTTGGTACTTTCTCTGCTGCTATTCCAACAAACTGCAAAGTCTCCTAAGGATTATTTCAAATGTAGGTCACGTCATGCTTCTCGAAATGAAAATGAAAATGAAATCTGCATATATGCTGAATGAATTAAAAATATGTGTTACAAAAATGTTTCCTGTCAGATACTCCCATTGAGTCCTGGTTTGTCCAGGGGATGTAATTATACCGTGGGGGACGAGATCAGCAGGGCCCCCGTCTCTGCGGCACTCATAGTCTGGGGGAGGAGGGCTGGGCAGTAAAAACTACGCGGATTGTACAATTCTGAATTTATTACTCCGTCTCTTGTATTTCAGTATATAGAAGCTTTAGATCTTAGTAGATGCTGTAGGCCGATGTGGATTCTGTGGCTACCCTTAATGACCAGCTTCGATTGGCCCAAAGTTTGGTGAAAAGAAAAGCTATATGCTCCTGCTAAAATAAAACCAGAAATGAACGAAAACCTTCCAGAGGCTTCTCATGTCTCTGAGAATAAAAGGCCCCAATGGGATACTTGCTTACCATGGCCCAGCCGCATTGGACTCCTTTCTGTCCCTCCGCACTCTGGGCAGGCCTCTGGCTCGGGACCATTACGGGATCTGTTGTCTTTGCTTGTAAAGCCTTCACCCCAGAGGCTGCATGGCAAACACACTCCTGTGACTCAGGTGTCCACCCAAATACTAGCTTTTCCATGAAGGTGTCCTTGAATACCTTGAATACTAAAGTAGTGCCCCTCCCTCTTTCCTTAGCTTTATTTTGCTAGATAGCATTTATCACTACCTGACTTACTGTACTTTTAATTTTTTTTAAAGATTTTATTTATTTATTTGACAGAGATCACAAGTAGGCAGAGAGGCAGGCAGAGAGAGAGGGGGAAACAGGCTCCCTGCTGAGCAGAGAGCCCGATGCAGGGCTCCATCCCAGGACCCTGAGATCATGACCTGAGCCAAAGGCAGAGGCCTTAACCCACTGAGCCACCCAGGCGCCCCTGTACTTTTATTTATTGATAATCTCTCTCTACTCAACAGAATGTAAGTTCTACTAAAGTGGGGGATTTTTTTTTGTCTTTGCCCCCCCCCAGCTCCATCCACAGTGCCTAAAACGATGCCCAGCACATAGTCAGTGCTCAATAAATATTTGTGAATGAATGAACAATGTGATACCTCCCCTAAACCTTTATTTTCTGGGAGGCAGCCACTGCCTTCTCCTGACAGTTGTTGAAGTTACGCTGAGAACACTGATGATGTAGCAATGAAAAGGAAATATTTATGGTGTCATAGTCTATTCTTTTCTCCTTCCATTAGTTTTCCAATCAGGGGCACCCGCATAGCTGGTCTGCCTACCTGCGTATAGAAAATAGACGTCAACATAAGAGAATATAAAAGATAAAAGCCCTTGGAGAAAACAAAGAGCCTTTTTATCTGAATTAGCATGTAGTTCTGAGTTCATCATGTTCATAGGATCTCCACTGGGGCACTAAAAAGAAAAAAAAAGTATTGACTGGACATATAAATAAATACTTCTTTGAAAATTACATACCTTGTTTTTCCCTTCCTCATGTTCATGTCCCTTCTTAAGGGCAAAGTTGGCGTCACTGACAGCTGGTAGCACTGAGAGCTACCATGAAATTGGTTCATTAGGCTGAAGTTTATTGAGCAGCTACTAGGTGCCTGCACTGTGTTGAGTAGAGTGAGGCAAGATGGGTCTGTAGAAGCAAACTGGGGCACAGTCACATGGATCTGTCAATCATGTTGGGATTTGTACTTGATCCTCAGCACAGTGTGCAACCTTGAAGATTTTTAACTAAGGAATGGTCAGATATGGGTTTTTTGTTGTTATTGTTGGCTTTTTTTTTGTTTTGTTTTTCGTTTTTGTTTTTGTTTTGTGTTTTGTAGAGAGGGAGCGGGGAAGGGGCGGAGGGAGAGCTAAAGAGAGAATCTTAAGCAGACTCCATTCCCAGCGCTGAACCCGACTTAGGGCTCAATCTCACTGTCCTGAGAGCCCACCTGAGCCGAAATCAGGAGTTGGACGCTTAACTGACTAAGCCACTCAGGTGCTCTGATAGGTAATTTTTAATAATCGCTTTACTGAGATATAATTCACATGTGGTACAGTTCACACATTTGAAGTGTACAATTTAATCCTTTTTGGAATATTCAGAATTGTGCAGCTGTCACCAGAGTCCATTTTAAGACATTTTCATCACCCCCAAATTTTCATCACCTGTTAATCACTCTCAATTCCCCTCCACCCTTAGCCTTAGGCAACGGCTCATCTACTTTCCATCTCTATATATTTGCCGATTCTGGATGTTCTGTATAAAATATGTGGTCTTTTGTGACTGGCTTCTGTCACTAAGGATAATGTTTTCAAGGGTCGTCCATGCTGTGGCATTTTACTTCTTAGGATAGATATATCACATGTTGTTTATCCATTCATTAGTTGGTGGACATTTGGGTTATGTACACTTTTTGACTGTTATGAATAATGCTTGTGTGGACATTGATCTACAAGTTTTTGTACAAGTTTGAGTATATACCTATGAGTGGAATTGCTAGGTCATATGGTAAATCCGTTTTCTAAAAATAAAGGAACTTACTGTTTTCTCAGGTGACTATGTCATTTTATATTCCCACTAGTAATGTATGAGGCTTCAATTTCACCACATGTTTGCCAAAACTTGTTATCAAGTTTTTTTGTTATAGCCATCCTAGTAGATGTGAGGTGGTATTTCATTATAGTTTTGCTTTGCATTTCTGTGATGATTAGTGATGTCGAACATCTTTTCACGTGTTTACTGCCCATTTGTATGTCTTCCTTGAGAAATATCTATTTCAATCCTTTGTTCACTTTTAAATTGGGTTGTCTTTTTATTATTGAGTTGTAAGTGTTCTTTATATAATCTAGATATAAGTATCTTATGAGATATATGATTTGCAAATTTTTTTTTTTTACCACTCTGTAGGTTGTCTTTTACTTTCTTGATGGCGTTGTTTGCAGCATAAACGTTTATAAATTTGATGAAGCCCAATTTTTCAACTTTATCTTTTGTCTCATATGCGTTTGGTCATGTCTGAGAAGGTATGGCCTGATCCAAGGTCATGAATATTTACAGCTTCGTTGTCTAATAAGAGTTGCAGTTTAGCTGTTACATTTAAGTCTTTGATCCATTTGAGTTAATTTTTGTATAAGGTCCAGTTCTTTCTTTTTCACGTGGTTATCCAGTTGTGCCAGCACCACATGTTCAACAGACTGTTCCCCATGGAATGGTCTGGGCCCGATTTCTACTTTCTTTTAGAAGTGCACTCAAAATGGCGGCGGTGTGGTTTCAAGGAGAGGTAAGAGTAGAGGAAGGGAGATCACCTGGAAAGATACTTGTTTAACTCCTATCCTGTGTTAAACATTCTTTCTAGGCACTGGAACTGTGGTGACAAACAGTATGGTCAGATGTAGTCCAGCCTCGTGCTGGTACTGAGGACAAGATGCGAATCTAATAGGGAAAAGACTAAAGCAGATGAGATGATGATAAATTGTGAAAGAAGAAATAGAGATGTTGTACACATAATTTATGTGGCTACTGAATTCATAAAATGTGAATTTCTTGTTTGGTTTTTTTCTCTTTAGTTTTAGATGCGTCTCCACACTTGAGTTGAACATGCCAAGTCACACAAGTCGGGTAGAATGGAGTTGGGTGAATAGTCTCCTATGGAAAGAAAGATGTCTTTAGTGTCATTGTGGCCTGCATGCTACTTTCCCCTATGAGTTTTACTTACTGTGTGTATCCAATTGCTGGCAGCATGGCCATACCAACAGACCGAAAGAATGACCACTCTTTCATTCATTCATCTATATTAGATTAGGGTAGCTTGGATTAAGGAGGCAAAGAGAAACAAACAGATTTGAGGAAGGTCTAGATGTAAATGGAGAGGACTTTTTAATCAAGGCTGAAGGATAAGGGTGAAAAAGAGGGAGTTGTCAAGAATGGGATCAGGGATTCAGTATTTTCATGGTGATGATAGCTACTGAATGCTGAGAATGAGCTCACTGTTGAGCACTGTCCAGGCATTGTTTCACGCGGTGCTCAAAAACTCCTCCCAAGGTAGGTACTACCATTACCGCCATGAGACATGGCATTAGTCCCTTGATGTTGGAACTGGTTAGGTCATTGGATTTTAATTTGTGTGGTGTTGTGCTATTTTTTAGACCAGGATAATGATACTAGGAAAGCTGGATCGAGATCACTCTTTTGTCATAATAATGAAAGATGACAACTATTTTAAAACTGACATTTGGGTAATTCTTTGCGTTGGAGTAAGTCTCAAATTATAAAATGTTCTAAGAAACATTTTAATATCTTTGAGACTAGAGGCAGAAAAATTATAAATGACTAGACATATAAGTAAGAGTCATTTGCAATTTTTTCAACTAATGTTTCCTTTTTATTGACCTATTATTCTGAATCTTGTGGCTCTTACCTGTTTATCACTTTTGTGGTTATGGATGCCAGCTGGTGTACAAAATTGAGAGCCTGTTTGTTATTTTTATGCCAGTCTGTTATGTCTGGAGGAATATGGATTTTTCTTTGCCCAATGAGCTACAAAAATCAGTATGTATGAAAAAAGAGAGAAAGAGAGAAAAGTACTGCTAAAAGTCCAGCAACCATCTAGGAAACATCTGCCAAGAACACCAATACGTAGGCTCAGCCTCCTGAGACAGAATATGAATCAGGAAAGGAAAACCAGGTTTGGTTTTGTTTTTTAAAGCCAAGAATAACAATGAAAGATTAAAACACCAGCAAATTGATTTAAATTGAGTTTTTGAAAGGTGTTCAGAAGTAAAGGCTTACAAATATGTACCATTTTATCTAGTGACAAATGAAATTTGGGGTTGTTCTGTTGTAACTCACTTTTGTCATTGGTTAGAACTCACAGAATGAATGGATGAAGGGATGAATGAATGAATGAACAGATGGACAAAGTTGGTGCAAAATGGCAGCAAGATCCAAGGGAGTAGGCCATCATGCTTGTAAAACATACGTGTCTGCATGTGAATACCCGGTGACATTTTCCATGTATTATATGGTTTCAAAAGCCATTGGCCTTGTTCTGCCTTTTTGAATTTGAACTTGTGTGTAAAGCTCAGAGGTCAGTTTCTGTGAATGCTTTTCAGCCTGGACTTCCTCTGCTAAGCACTTAGATTTCATGAATCCAATTCAGTGCCAGAGAAAGGCTTCATGATTTGGCTTTAGGCTTTAGTTTTGAATGTCTTCCCATTTCATTTCTTCCAAAAGAAAGCAGTTCCTCAAGTTCACACTCCTGTGCTGCTTGGGCAGCCGCTCATTCTCCTTCGGAGATTGCCACCAACTTAATTAGTCCATTCACCCAGGAGAAGGAAAATCAGATTCACTGAGGTGTTTTTGGCATGATTGACTTTCTCAAACCCAATGAGTGGATTTTTCTAAGGGCCGCAGCCTGCCTGGGTCTCTGTAGATAGGCAGTGAGAGGAACTGGCCAAGGAGCTCTCAGGGTGAGGTGGGCACTGCCTCTTCAGTTGGAAAAAAAATGATAGGTTACGTAGGCAGAAAGACGGACAGATAAAGAACTCCCAGGAAAGCATTCTAGAAACATCTACCACCTCGTTGATTTTAACGGTTGTAATTTTAAGATATTGCCAATGACCATCCATTTTCCCCATCCCCCCATGTGAGACCTCAGTGTTTCATGTTTGTCCTTCTTCTTATCCCTCTTAACAATTCCCCAGTTCTTGATTCTTGTTGATTTTTTTCTTTTAAACCTAATTTTTCTTATCTATTCATTCGGACTTCAGCAAACTGTGCCACGGCCTCCTCTCAGAAGTGTACTTACCTTGTCTTACTAAATCCTCATCCTAACCCCAGGGGTCCCAGGGCTGGCCCTGGTCCTGGAGCCGGGAGCAGAAGCCCAGCTCTGACTTCTGTACCAAACAATTCAGCCTTTTAGGTGCACCATTCAGTGGGTATATACACAGATACGTACGGCCATCATCATAGCCAATTTGCAAACATTTGCAAACCCTCAAAAAGAAATCCTGTATATTTGAAACCCCAGCCCCCAGCCTAAGCAGCCACTATCCTACTCTCTGTCCCTCCAGATTTGCCTAGTCTAGACATTTCGTGTAGATGAAATCATACAACACAAGGTCTTTTGTGACTAGCTTCGTTCACCTAGAATGCTTTCAAGGTTTATCCGTGTCGGAGCACATACACTCTTTACTTCATATGGTGCAGTCATATTGTATATGGATACACCCCGTTTTGCTTATCCGTTCGTCGGTGGGTGGATATTTGGGCTGTTCCCACCTTTTTGCTACAACGAATAATGCCACTATAAACATCTAGGTACAAGCTCTTACGTGGGTATCTGTTGTTGCTTCTCTAGGATTGGACTTGTGGAGTCCCTGTGTGCTAACCTCTTTGAGCCCCTGTCAGAATGCTTTCCACAGTGGCCACACCATTTGACATCCTTGCCAGCAGTGTGCAAGGGTTCCACTTGGTCAACACAGCCAGCCCAGCGGGTGTGAGCGGCACCGCCCTGTGGGGGCCGTGGGCTCTGACCCCCCAGCAGTGCTCACGTCCCCTCCTCCGTGCCTTCCCCTTCCTCCCTGATGGTCATGGGAGTCCCTTTTGCTTCCCAGCGCTCCATCCAGGTTGCCCACCCAGAACCTTACTGAAGTACCATTTGGTTCTAAGCTCCCAGGACCCGGGTGCTGTCTGCATTTCTCGGGGGTTGCAAACACACTGTTGTTGACCTCAGCCTTGCATTCCACTCTTCTTTTACGCAGGGCGGAGATGTCTAACTAATGAGGCTGGTGTATTTATTATAACCTTCCTGTGCTAAGCATGTTCATACTTCTGAACCTTTGTTCCTGCAACTCTTCTTCTCTTCCATGAGACCCTCTCCGCCTCTGCCAGATGGAACGGATTTCTTCCAGGTCCCTTCAGCATTTATTATTACCAACATGCACTGGGCACTAATTTATTGCTTGGCATTTGTTAACTATTTGGGCTTTTGTCTGTGCATACCAATAATGCATATCACATATAACAGCCACAATAAATGCCATTGTTTCACTCCCTGGTTAAGAAACCGAGCCTTACCAATGCTGTTGCAGACTCCTCTCTACCTAGGATCACATCACCCCTTCTATCCCACGGAAGTGAGTACTCTCATCAATTTTGTTTGGTCATTCACTTGCTTTCTTTCATAGTTTCTACCCATCTGTGATTCATACTGTTTTCCTATACATGTATTTGAATATGGAGGAAGTGGAATTGCACTGAAATATCGTTTAGTTTGTTCAAGGCTGTTTAAATTTAATCCATGTTAATTCATGTTGCCTAAGTGTGTTCATTCTCACTGCTACATGAAGTTCCATTGTATGAATATTACCACAACTTATTTTGTTATTCTCCTGTCGATAGGTATTTGGCTTGTTGCCAGATTTTTACTACTGCACACAACATGACTGAGAAAATAGTAAATGTCTACTTGTGCACATGTGCAAATATTTTTATAGGGTGTAATACTTGGGTGTAGAATTGCTTGGTACTGGGAAATGTGCATTTTCAACTTCACTAAATAATGCAAAATTATATTCTTAAGTGAACTGCCAACGGTTTATAAAAGTTTTCCCTGATCTACATCTTGGCCAAGACTTGTATTTTTAATTTACTTTAATCTTATCAACCTTGCAAGTGTGAAATGGCTTATCTCCTTGTTTCAATTTTATATTTTCTTGCTTCCTAATGAGAGGACTTTATTGTTAGTCATGCTTTTTTGCCTTAGTCTCATATCTGAATTAATTTAGCTATGATGAGTTTCTTTTAGTTAGCATCGGTCTAACGCATCTTTTTCTCTTTTTACTTTTGACTTTTCTGTATTCTTTTTAAACATCATATAGTTGAATTTTGTTAGTTTTTTGTTTTCTAATTCCAGTTGGAGGGTCTGTGTAGCTGGAGAATTTTGTCCCATTTCTAGAGGCTATAGTGATTGATTGTTGTTTGGGGTTCATGAATAATGGGATAAATGAGTTTGCATGTGGCCATTGTACTAGGCAGCATTCCAAGATGGCCCTAGGATTCTCCCTGCATAATTCCCAAGACTGGGAATATAATGGTTTTTTCCTCCATGATTAGGTTATGCTTTATGGCATAGCCAACTTTAAGACATTATCTGAGTGGGCCTGACCTATCGTGTGAGCATTTTTTAAATCTGGTTCTAAAGGTCAGAGATGGGGCAGAGAACTTTAAAATCTGAATAGGATTTGATGGGCAGTTGCTTGTAGTTAGAGGGGGACCACCTAGCAAGGAATGTAGGTAACCTCCAGGAGCTGGGAGTGGCCCCAGATGCAGCCAGTAGGGAGAGGCAGACCTCATTCTCACAACAGCAAGGAACTGAGTTTACCGCATACACATGAGCTTAGAAGAAGATCCTGAGTTCCAGAGAAGAACCCAGCCTGGCTGATCCCTTGATTTTAGCCTTAGGAGACCCTGCGAAGAGACTCCCGTCTTGCTGGACCTAGACTTCTGACCTACACAACTCTGAGTTACTAAATGGGTTCTCTTGGAAGCAGCAAAGTTTTAAGGATTCGTTGTATCATAGAAAAATAATACAGTCATGTTGCATTTGAGAGAGCTTCAGGACAGTGTTTGGGCATTTCCAGAGGGTAATTGGGAATCAACCTGTATTTGAGAGAAAGATCTAGCTTGGGGATAGATTTACAACTATTGCTATAGAAACATGAGGGTAAATGCGGTCAGCCGGAAAGAGAGCGAATAAGTAAAGAGCGACTTGAACAGAGCATCTTGGGCAGCACTCCCATTTCCCGCTGTTGAATTGTGAATGAGGGTCTGATGGGCGAAGAGGTAGAGCTCAGACCAATGTAAGTTACAAAAAAAAAAAAATGTGTCAGCTTTATCTTGTTGGTAAGTTGTAAGGGCCTTACGAGCTGAGCGCGTGTTGCGTACTAACCACTTTCAGAAATACATGGGGATCTCATCTGCTGTCATTTCTCCATTTAAAAAATTCACATTGGTCCCTTATGGTTCCACAGCAGATGCAGACTGCTGCCTTGTCCACAGGTTGTTTCCTGGGAGTAGGGAAGAGAAATAATTGCCTCTTATTGATCTCCCTTTTGTAGGAATATCTTATGTTAAGAATCGACAAAAGGAAGAAAACCAGACCTGTGCCCTTTGGTATCCTAGGACAAAGACGGCTGGAGGGTGGGTGCACAAAGGGTCTGGACAGTCAGGTAACCAACATAAGGACAATCAATGTAAAGTTCAGATGAATTTCATCCTATACCAAGCCCAGGAAATGATTGACTGTCCTGGTTTCTAGGTATCTTACATAAATAGGTGTTTTCAGAATGAACAAGTGATTGAAGTACTAATTACCCAGCACCCTTTGAGCTAGCACCTGGAGATTAAATGTCACCCGATATAGGCGTTCCCCCCCGCCCAGCCATCTGTCAGGCTGGGCAGCGTGCATACCAGTTCCGACCAGAAGCCGTGCAATGAAGTGCTGACTTCTCTGCTATGTCACTTCTTAGAGGGCCATTGCTCACCTGGAGAAACATTCCTCCTCCTCCAACAGAAGAAAACACAGGAACAAAACTAGCCTGGCGCTAAAAACCTTTCCTATGATTTTTCTTAACTATTTTGCACTCTACTTCTTGTCCTCCATGGACATCTCTGGTAGATCATTCCGGAAGGCTCCACGCTTGCCAGGGAGGATGGACCCTGACGTTTTCGGCAAACCCTGTGCGAGGAGTTACAAGCCGATCTCCTAGATCAGGGTTAGAAGCAGTGACAGTTGACCAGGGTGGGGTCTCAGCTCCTTTTCAGGCCCAAGGTTCAATCTGTGCAGATGTGGGCGCTTGAGGTGAGCACTCCCAGACCCGAGGGACCAAAGACCAGCGGCAAGGCCACCAGCTTGAACTTTCACAGGGGTGTGAGGGTGGAGGGAGGAAAGAGTGAGCCAGAGCTTCTCCATACCTCCTGTCACTTTGTGCTGCGCATAGACCATGAGGGTCTGACTGAGGCAGCTGGGCTCCTGGGCGTGACCCCCCAGACAAATGTGGGTCGAGCAGTCTGGTGACCCCCTGCTTGACCAGAACTATCAAATGGCCTGGTGCTTTAGCCGGCCCTAGCTCGGGGCACTCTGGCCCTGCCTCGCTGAATGCTTTTCTGAGTTTATTACTGGCACGTTGTGCTTCCGCTCAGTTAACTTCTGAACACTGCTCCTGGCCTCGCTTTTTCTTCCTCTCACTATTGTTCACTCCCCCTGGTTTTGCTCCTGATGTTCACAATACCCACAGGTCCTCATTCCTGTTTGAGTTCCTACATTGTAAATGACTTTTTTGTTTCTTGTGGCTCAAAGAAGTAACTTGCCCAAGGGGGAAAAGACATTAGTCCACATGTGGTAAGACTGGAAAGAAATCAGACTGATTTGCTTTCTGACTTAAGTCCTATCTCCATAAAGAGCACAGAAGATCAGCCTGAGGCCCTCACGGCGAAATGTCACTTGCTGTGCACAGACTGAGCATTTACTGTGTACCAGGAATTATACTAGGAGTTTTATATGCGGTGTTTATTTCATTCACATGGCAACACCAATTTTGTGGTAAGAAAACTGAAACTCAGGGGACACCTGGGTGGCTCAGTCATTAAGCGTCTGCCTTCGGCTCAGGTCATGATCCCAGGATCCTGGGATTGAACCCCGCATCAGGCTCCCTGCTCTGCGGGAAGCCTGCTTCTCCCTCTCCCATTCCCCCTGCTTGTGTTCCCTCTCTTGCTGTGTTTCTCGCTCTCTCTCTGTCAAATAAATAAAATCTTTAAAACCAAAAAAAAAAAAGAAAGAAAACTGAAACTCAGGAAGAATAACTTGACGAGCAAATACTATTGCTGAGCATATGTTTACCCTTGGGGTATAGATAGAAATACACTAACTAGAAAGCTAAGGTAAAATATTGTCGACTTATATATCTCAACGTCATCAGTGGTGTTTATTAGTTAAAGAAATCCTTCAATGAGAATTATTTTCCAAAGAGAATAATTTTCTGATTTGTGTGAAATAGACTATTTGTTTTGTGTACATGAGCAGAAATACCTTGGTGCTTGAGAAGGTAGACGAATGCAGCAGAGGGTGTCTCTGTAACTGGGTATATGAAACGTGGCGGGCTAGGGGGCTGGAGGACAGGCGGGGGCGACGCCTGGGAGGTGGGGGTCACCGTTGCCATCTGCCACAAACTAAATAGCTGACAACAACACAAATCTATTCTCTTACAGTCCCGAAGGCTCCAGGGGGAATCTGTTTCCTTGCCTTTTGCAGATTCTGTTAGATGCTGAATTCTAAAGGATTTCTCTAAATAATAAATTCCTTGACTTGTGGCCCCTTCTTTCACCTTCATAATATATCACTCCACCCTCTGCTTCTGTCATCACGTCGCCTCCTCCTCTTCTGAAGTAAAATCACCCTCTGCGGACATTTGTGATGACATTTAGAGCCACCCAGATAACCCCAGAAAATGTCTCCATCTCAAGATCTTTAGTTATATCCACAGAATTCCTTTTTGCCGGATAAGGTAACGTTTACAGGTTCTGGGGTTAGGATGTGGACATATTTAGGAGGCCATCCTTCAGCTCGAGAGCACATAGCAACTGATCACTTGCAAAGGGTCCTTTACATGGGAAAGTGAGAGCTCCGGGGGTCTGGAGGAAATCCCAGCCACCAGGCAGGACTGCTGGGAGGCTTTCCGGGAAAAGCCGTGGAGAATGGCCCTGACGAGGAGGGTGGGGGTGTCATGGCTTCATGGGTGTATCTTGATTTTCTTTCTCTCTGTGTTGATTTTCAGTGCAGCAATCTGGTATCTTTAATATGTCATGCCCATCCTCCCCCAGCTGGGGCCCAGTGTGGGCACACAGGTGTGCAGAGCTGGGGTAAGCAAAGTCACGAAATCTGGGGCACATTTTCCCCTTAAATCTCAGAGAAAAGCATTTATACCTAAATTAGCCTAACTCTATGGTGTGATGGACAGTGTAAAGGTCACCCGAATTTTCAAGATAAGCCGTTAAACTTGGAAAATATTCAAGCTTGACCCTTACCTGACAAACTTTGATCTATTTATCACTCCACAGGGCTGTGGACAACCAAGGAAGGGATTTTGTCATTGTCATTATTTGTATTCTCTCTTGTTAAAGCCACCACGTGGTAAGAGCTGCATTTGCAACACCGAAAAGCAAATAGCACAGGCCTTTGGACGACTTGAGAACCTGCGTCCTGGCTGATGGGAAATGCTCATGACTAAAGTCAGCCATTATCCGGAATAAACTCCCCCAGAGGGAATTTTTCAGACTCACGCAGGGGACCGCTAATAAAACACAAACTCTAAAGTGTCCTCCAGCAACAAAAACACGTGGGATGTTTTTCTATATAATATTTCACATTAAATGTAATTGTAGATTAACTTTTATAGAGAAAATATTTATTCAAGCCAGATATGCTTAAATCCTTTCATTTCCTCAAGTATGACAAAGCACTGGGAATATGCTCCCTTTGTAATTTCCTACCGATTTGCCCCAGTTATGGATAGAGCATTAACTCTGCAAAGTCTGCGTATGGGAAATCTTAAATTGGCCAGACCCTGAATCTGGAGTCGAGGCCTCTGTGCTCTGGTCCCAGCGTTGAGGCCCACCCATAGTATGTGGCTTGTTCACCAAGCGTGGCTTTCCGTGTCTTGCAGTTCTGTCCCCAGGGCGTGGTGAGGGCTCGGTCATCCACAAGGCTTTTTCCTGCTCTTAGCTCACACACGGCTCAGCTGTCCTAGAACCACATGCTGGATTTAGTTGAAACCAAAACCTGTTTTTATCATCTGTATGAAGTGTCAGAACTTGGAATACTATTTCTTATTTATTAATTTAACCTATGTCCTAATAAACTAATTACTAATAATTTCTTATTTAGAATTTCACAATTTCTAAATTCCTGGTGTGAACCGACTTTGAAACTATAGTGAGGAAAGGCACGAGATTTTGAAGTGAAACACTCCTGACTTTGAATCTGACCTCTACCACTTACCAGCTGTGGGCCTTCATTAAGGAATTGGCTAGAATTATGCATTTTCTCCTGTACGAAGTGGGGACATCTACCTCATGGACATATCCATGCACCTGTCAGGTGCTTAGTGCAGTACCTGGCTAATAACATTACCTGTTTAACAACAGAAGTAAAAGGATCAATGCCTTGCCCACTCTTTTATCTGCGCTGGGCCTTGCGTCCATATTACTTTCCAGGATAACTTAGGATATTTCTTTGATCCACAAGATAGACAGAGAAAATGTCTGTGCCTAAGGGAGAGAGTGGACATTTTATGAGGTCAGGATTGCATCACACTATTGCTAGCAGACATTTGAAATGATCGTCTGAAAACCGTGTGGGTGCAGCCTCTGAGCGTCCAAGAAGGGGTCTGCTGTGTCCTGGGTCCCACTCTGTCTTGTGCCGTCTCCACACCTGCGGGTTTTCAAGTAGGCACCCCCAAGGCACCCACTTCAGTGACCGTTGGGGAAGTTTGTAATTAGCACGTGCATGCGGGCGTGGAAGCGCGTGCCTGAAACTTGTTCAGTTAGTTGTGATCCCCTTCTCCCTGGGAGGGGACTGCTGTTAGTACTACCTCGGAAAACTCTCTTTCCGAATGCAAAATGTCACTTGATTTCAGGCCCTGTCACAAGGGGGCTCTTCCTGTTGCATCTGTACATCCTCCGTGCCAACCTCACGCAAGATTTCAGTCGGTTTGAGTTACCTTTATAGGACTATGCCCTTGAATTGCTTCTGTTGGTTCCCCCATGCTCTTCGTCATTTCCTCTTTCTGTGTTAGGACAAAAAGCATATTCACTTATTACCTTGTAAGGCAGGATCGAGGTGACCTTGCTTTGATTTCTGCTCTGTTTTCTCACTCTCCTCTTGCCTCTTGATGCCTCTGTCCTACAGAGAACTGGGAAGGGACGGGGTGAGATGCCTGCAGTGCGGCCAGACTGGGCACTGTGGAGGAGCTTTCGTGTGTTCTTCTTTGACCCTGATTAGCACCCCTCCGGGCAGGCCTTGATATTCCCACTGAGCTGGAGTAAGTACTTTGCCCGATGTTTTACATGTAAACAGTTTAGGATCAGAATTCAGGTCTGAGTCCAATTTACCGTATCATTACTTGGAGTCTGTTGTGACACCTGGATCTTTTTCTTGGTTTGACATTATTATTACTGTTATTATTGTTATCGCCCTAGCAAGGCTTGGATGAAGGTGGTCCCGTCCTACACTTGTTGGGCTTGTTTTGTCTGATTCGTTTCTTCCCCTTTGCTTTTCAAGGACTTTGTTAAACTGAAAAAGTTAGAATTGATGATAAAAGATCTACAAGAGACTTAGGTACTCATCCTACTTGGCACTTCATAAATTACAAGGAAGGGAAAAATGTTCAGGATGCTAATAATGGCAATGTGAAGGGAAGTGTTAAATTTGGTGGCTTTTTTCCCTGAGTCTAATATGCTCGTGGGCATGGTGTCAGAAGGGAATGCAGTATACGGGCACTTCGTTGTTTTTGTCTGCCCACATTTAACTTAATTTATTAGAAAGGAAAAATCAAGATGAAGGCAGATTTGTCGTCAACTCCATCAGATTGCTCATAGTTTCGAAGAACAGAAGGGAATCATAGTTCACAAGTGTCAGGCGGGCTTGCAAGTGTCAGCTGTGTGTCAGGATTACATGCCATGATACTGGCATTCTCTGCTTTTACTGCTGCTGTTTAAAATGTAATAAACATGTGAAAGAGGGCTCATGTAGTAGCTTCTGCCCTTCTCAGAATTTATAGCCTCTGCTCGTACACTACCTCGCTACCTCGCAGACTTACAAGTGGTACCCAGTGCTGATTTCTCTTTATGGGCTGAGCTCTTTTACTTTGTTCTGTATTCTTACTTTGCGGTTTTTCAGGCTTAATAGACCTAAGATGAATGCTGTAAAGAAGGCCAACTGTCGACTCCCTGCTTAATTTCCTGATCTGGGAAAAGCTTACTATGTAAGGTGGGATTTGAGGACTTCTTAGATTTTTATTGTTTAATTGGTTAAAGTCATAATAGCTAAAATATTGTCCAGTTGGATTCTTGTGCCTGTGGTTTTCCTCATCCTCTTCCCAGACTTTTTTGGCCATGGAGCGCTTTTTATTTGGAGTCCAGTTTTGTATTTTCATTTCTCTGGGTAAAGGTACTAAGTCCTCAAGAGCCAATGTAAAATATTTAGCGTCACCCGGATGGTTAGTGGAATATCCCTGTTGGTGTAACCAAATTCACAAAAAGTAGCATAAAAAGTGGAGGGACGTGTAGCAGAATCTCACACACGACACACGTACACACGAGAAATGGGGATCATTGGGTGACTCATACGAAGGTGTCACTTACAAATGTGAAAACACATTGTTATATGTATAGCAACCAATTCGTCCTTTCTCCTCAGAGAGAGTATACCACAGAACTGTGAACACCTACATCTGAAACTTGTTTTCAGTTATATCGGAGGCTGTGAAAACCTTAGGCTCTGAAAATAAAAGTGATTGATTTGTGGGAGACAACATAAAACTGGAAGCTAGACTTTCTTCATAGGTGGGCAGCGTATCCTCCCAGCTCTGCTGTCCTTGAGAGTTCCCAGCACCGTGTTCCACTTCTCTGGGTTCCCGGCTTTTTTCCTCCCAGACTCTTTCCCTTCCCTTTCTGCTCATGTACCTCAGACATCCTGCTCTATCTCCCTCATGTCGGGATACAACCGAGTGTTTCTCTTCCAAGCCCAAAGAGCTGGGCTTTTCCAAGAGGAAAGAAACCCCTACTCCCAATCATTGGGATTAGAGGAAAGAAGCAACTCCTCCCCCCACCCCCAAATAGTGTTTGGAAGTGGAAATACTAATGGTCCCTTGCTGGCCGTTCCTTCCACTGTCATGGCGGCGGTGAGCAGCACTGCATGATGGGAAAGCCTCTGTACCAGAACTCAGAAGATGTGGCAGTGGCCACACAGTGATTCCATCACTAGCCACCCACACAGTACATTGAGCAAACTGTTCACACTTCAGGCCCCTGTTTCCTGTTTGTGGAATCAGAGGGACATGATCTACATGATCTACATGATCTCCAAGGTATTGTTTGTTGTTGTTCCAAAAGTCTAGATTTGTTTTAAATTTTAATACCTAAGATAAATAAATGAAATGTCTCCTGAATTTGTTTTTTAATATGTTGTTCATGGCCAAGAATATTCACTGATGTAAATGAATCATTTAAAGAAGTGTTATTTTAGTTTCTATGGGACTGTATTTTTCTTGAAATGTTTTATTTTTCATTGTGTCCTTTCAATGGACTCCAGTGTGTCTATGAGCTGAGTTGGTCTAACAAACTAAGTGATAACAGAATGGATATTGTGTTCTATGAATCAATCAGTCAGGTCTCAAAGGGATAAAAATTGTGATAAATACATAATTTATTCCAGTAAAAGGAGTAACTTACGGCTGAAAAAATATACCCTGTATTATTGTATTATGCTGATTTGTCCCACAGGTGTGAAGAAACCAGGAAAGCATAAACATTTGGAAGTTACTGAAAATTTATTGAAAGTGTAGTACAAAACTTCCACCCTTTCTTTGTTCCCATCCCAAATGTAGAATTATTGTAGTTGGCTTGGTTTTTCTTCTATCTCAGAGGTGTAATTTCCCCACATGTGAGAAGATTGAATGGTTTGGATCTATTAAAAAGAGTATACATGCCTTTATGATGAAATATGGACAGTGGGAGATGTGTGTCATGGAAGGCTTCAATGCCTAATAAGGAAATAATCAGACTAACAGCAGGTGTTTTGATTAAGAGAGAAGTTAGTTTATAGCATAATAAAGAATGGCATGAAAGATTATATTGCCCAGAAAACCAAGATGGATTTTGGCCGGGGATGGAGAGCAATTTCTTCCTCTCCACCTCTGTAAAAGTAATATATATTGTTGAATTTGGAAAAAAAAAAAAAAGAAAAAGAAAAAATAGAAGTCACTAATGTTGTCACCATTCTCAAACAACTACTGTTATTTCCTTGTAACACTTACTGTTTGCATGTGCCTATATGTGCATGATGTGTTTTATTTTTTGTGATGTACACTGTGTGTATCTTGCATTTTCAACAAAGTCAAATAGGTCATAAATGGCAAGTGGAGACTGGAAAACCTAGGGCAGGAGGACTCCAAACGTTTAGTCTTTCCATGAGGAAACTTTACCTTTTAATTCATGCTAGTTTAGTAGTTATTCGTTCTGTTCTTCATACTCTGTCAGCCCTCTCACTTACTGGATTTTAGTAGTTTTTTTTCAAAGGGTGTGGTGTACAGGAGTTGTGGGTGTTGAGTCACTTAATCTATTTTATCCGTGGGCCCATTAAAAAAAAAAACAAACCCATTGTGGTCCAAAGAAGTAGCTTGAGAATTTATCTGTTCTATCTCCTTTCTTCAGCTACCACTGCCCAGATGCTCTCTGTTTAAGGACCTCCTGACAATAAAATTGTAAACCACAAATAGTGTTTAATACCCTTTGATGTCAGCAAATTATTCCTTCTACCTAATTTCAATACCTTATGGCACAGCTTAACCCTTCTCCCTTTTGATTTTACTCCATTGGAGATGGGGAGCAGCTGGTTACCTCTTTTGTAACATTGCCTTTCCCAATGAACAAACAAGATCAAGTTACCCTCTAACTTTCTTTTCACGTTAAATTTCTTCTTTTCGTCCTCTTTTACCATGACAGGCTTGCTATGAAGAGCACAAACAGAGCCCCCAACATGTGGTGCACATTCAGAAATGCAGTTTGATTGGATAAACTTCAGTGTTGGTTGTGCGTTGCTGTGTACATGAAGCATCACCTTCCTTCCTAATTCTCTTCCCCCCCTCCCGGTCCCCGTTTCTGTTCCTGGTTAGTACGACTTGGGAAGGCTTCTGTGTCCAGCTGGGATGAGGAACCAGGCCCGTTGCTGAAATAACACTCGGAAAACCTATCTGTGAGGACTCGATGAAGTTCTTAGCCAAGGGCTTTTCCCCATCTCTAGTCTGTGCCTGTAGGATTGGAAGTGGGGAGTAAACTGAACATAAGCCATTAGGGAGCGTAGGTTTGTCTGTTTTCCAACTGGTACTCGTGTAGTACTTTGCTGTTTACAAAGCATGTGGGGTCTTCACAAACATTTATTGAGCACCTACTACACGCTAGGGGAGATATACTGTGAATGCAGTAATTCAGTAATTCAGCAACCTGAATGCAGGTTCATTGGGTGAGATATGGGAGTCTCAGGGTTGCTTACAGCAGCTCTTACCCTCAGAGAGTTCACAGCAGTCAAGGTGACAGAATGAAATCATCACGAAGCATTGTGATAAGCTTTTTAACAGAGGTCAGACCAAGGCGCAGTGGTGGCAGAAAGGAATGAGTGATTGGTTCTTTCTGATGGTCAAGGAAGACTCAAGAAAAAGTGGTTGACTTGAGTTCTAACACACCACCTAAAATATAATTCCATTTACTGAGTTAACGTGGTTCCATTCCCCCACTAGAAGGTGGTTATCAGATCTTCCCTCTTGGAAATGCTAGGTTGCTGGTGGCTGGCTAGCTAGAGTGTTGGATGTGACAGGAAACCCAAGTTCAGAAGTACCAGAAGAGTTAGGGGCCATGTTTTAGAAGACACTGAGTGAGAAATGAAAGTTGGAAATTATTAAGTTAGGAAGATAACTGGTGGGAGGGGGAGGATGAATGAAAGAAGGTGAGTGAGAAGAACAAGAAAAACAGGAAACATTTGCAGCCTTCCAAGGGGGAGTGGATGGCAGCCTGGGCGATGGCTGGATAACAGTGGGCTCGGGGCCAGGCTAGGGATTTCGAGAGCAGGAGCAAGGATGGCCTAACTGTCACAAATGGATGTAGTTAAAGAAGGCCCCTTTGGGGGTGCACCTCACATTTCCAGGTGTGGGTCCTGTTTCCATGAGCTCTGAGTACAACACGAGGGTGAGATACTGATAGGTGGAGTGATCACTTGGCGACACTTGGGAGAGTGGCCTGTGAGACATGGTCTGCATGATGAGCTGGAGTCACAAATACAGGTGTGACCAGGGACACAACCTGTATTCAGGGCTGGCAAAGGTTTTCCGTGAAGGGCCAGATGGTAAATATCCCAGGCTTCATGGTCTCTCCGCATCTCAGTTCTGTTGTCGCACAGAAGCAGCCATGGACCATCCAGGTGGCTGTGTTCCAGCACGACTTAGTCTCAAGAATGGGCAGTGGGCTGGATTTGACCCATGGGTCTTTTGACCCCTGGTCTAGGTGGTTCTCGGCATGGAGACTGTAGTCGATCATAGGAGCGGATCCGAGTGTATGCTGTGTGGATATGCCTGGCCAAGAAGAGCCCTGGGGAATGTGGACCAGCAAGTGTAAAGGAAGACAAACCAGAAAATGAGATCCCTGTCAAGGCAAAGTGGGGGGAGGTTTTCAGTGCTTACAGGTGTGGGTCAAAATCCGTGGAGATAACCTAAGTGCTGGGGCAGTGATGTTGTGGTGTCCAGGCAGGAGGGAAGTTTTGGTGGGTGGTAGGGGCAGAAGCACTTTGAAGAGTGAATAAAGGGTGAGCAAGTAAGGGCGTGGATTTTTACCCCAAGTTGAAATATGAGGGAAACAGACTCTCACAAAGGTAAAGGAGATCACTCAAGCCTGAGACAGAACTCACACTCAGGAATTTACATCTCGTACTTGTGTGCAATTTTTAAAAACTATACCCACCTGGGTCCGAGCCAGTTCTCTTGGTTATCTTGGAAAATCCCAAGTTAAGAGAATCCTTTCTGGTTTGACCAAAAAGAATAAGTTAGCTGTTGGTCTACCAGTATGCAGGTAGAACCTCCCTTCTAGAAGTAACCTACAGCAGACTCTGCCCCTAGGGACCATCACGTTCACTTGCAGAGACCAGACAACACTTTCCTTAAGTAATGGTACCACTTGCTAAGTCTGAGGGCTGTGCCCTACCCTGGGCCAAGCGCATCAGGAGTGCTAGCTCATTTAATCTGTGGATCAGTCCTCTGATTTCAGAAGTATCCTTTCCATCTTATCCATGAGAAAAGCCGAGTAGGGTTCAAGATGACCCCCCCTCCCCAGCCCAGAATAAGTGGCGGGCTGGGATTTAAATTCCCATATCCCAGAGTTTTCTCACAAGTAGAGGGGCACTTGCTGCAAATCTGGAACACAGGTGTGATGTCCCTATTGCCTTGTCTGATCCAACGGTCTCTGCCTCCTCCTCCCCCATCTCTTTTTCCGATAGTTGCTATGGTTTAATCTTTAGGAAGGTTGCAGGGCTGTGGAATTTTGTTATATCCTGTATTTCCATTCTGAGGTCTACCACCATGGCTGGGCATGAGAACTTAGCCAGTAGTAAATGATAAAAATGTGTTGTGTTGGGAGGAAGGTAGGGAGGCAGAGGGTGTGGGTGTCAGGGGAGGACACAGAATAGGAAGGAGAAGGGATTTGTGGTGAAGGGTGAGGAGGGGGCCGGGCCTGGGGGGCCCCTCGAATGTGTCTGTGTACCCTAAACACATCTGTTTTTAGCTGGCTTGCTTCTGCTAACAGTTTCTCAATTTACATACGTGAGAACTACAGGCAAAAAGACTGGAATCAGGGGCGCATGCCACTTGGATCCCTGCCAGCTTTTACTTCAAGCTGACAACTTTCTGGATGTAATACAAGATTTATAGTTGTTTGTTTCTCCTAATGAGGTGGCAAGATAAGGCTGCATCTGTTACAGCTGTTCAACACAGGATATGTGAATACTGGTTTCCTTTTTAAAAAGAAACATGAAAACACAAAACTTTCAAAGTCTACAACTAGTGTAAATGAGCGAGCTGGTCATTGGACTCATCCTGGCAAGTAGACTTGTCTTACCTGGCTGGTGAGCACAGGAGGGAAAGAGACAGTGGTAGGTGGGATTGGTGAGTAAAAACTCTCCCTTTTCTCTTGAACTTCTGGAGCAGGGGAGTCACGTCATGCATGTAAGGAGGGGAAGGAAATCGTCTGGAGTTTCTCTCAGATGTCTGAATGGTCCCTTCCTGGTCAGAGCCTGAATGCGGGAGTGCCACCCCTCTGCAGTGCTTGCTACCAGGGGTCCCTAGGGCTCTTGGTGGTGCGTTAGGGATGCATTGGGAGCAGCTGCTGCTTGCCCATCGGAGGCTCTCACCACATCCCACCTGACTCCTCCTTTATCTTGAATGGAGCTTCTTGCCCTTGTGCATTCACTTGCAAGAGAAATTCTTCTCTCTCTCAGTCAAATTATATTAAGATGGGAACAGAAAGGTTTAAAGAATGAAACCTATGGCTGTTACCTTCTTGCTCTCTAGCTAGGTAAACTGAGAGATGAGTGCAGCCTTCGTATGGAGTGGAAGGAGGTTTTCTTTTTCTTATTTTTTTACAATACTTTTTGACCCTGTTCCACTGCAAAATAAGTCCAGCTTGGCTTGGAGAAGAGCCACACAGATGGAAAATAGTAGAGAGACAGCAAATAAAATGTTAACATAAATGGCAAGGTTACCACTTGTAGCTTGATGTTATTGAGATTTGTATGCTGTATCCCATTTGATTTTAGGAGAAATAAACTTCATGTTAATGAAGTTGGCAGATCCCAAATCAGAGGAGATTTCAAAAACCTGGAAGGACAGAAATATTATAATTATACCTCTAGGAGATTAAAAATATGGGCAGGAAATAACAAAATGAGATACAGCTTGGAAAATGCACACTCAGCGCAACTGGGGAAAAATAATGTGAAATGCAGAATCCAAGTGAAGAGAAGAAATGTGTAGTAAAATGCCAAAGGATAGCAATCTTTGGAAGTATCCACTGGACCCTCACATTACACAACAATGGATGGACTATTAGGGACCACCTACGTTGCTCATCCTCAATAAAGAGATGGCTTGTTTCACAGAAAAGATAGCCAGCAGTGTTTGTTTTGGTTTCCATAATTTCACTGTTGAAGAGCCGAGGAGACCGGAAGGCGGCCGTTGGTAGAAAGTGACATAACACCAGGGAGGATGGGGTTGTGACAGCAGAGGTGAGGAAGGTCTGAACTGATACTATGATAGTGGGGTCGGTCGATATAGATGGACTTCAAGGAAACCTAGGAGACAAAATCAGGTTGAAGATCCAAGAGGGAGGCAGGAGAAGCTGTAGATGGCTTCACTGCGGGGCTCGGTGGAGTGGGTGGTCATCGTAATACCCACCAGAAGGATTATAGCAAGCAAGTCCAGGTTGGCAGGAAAGACAGTGAATCTCCTATTTGTTGATATGTAGAAGCTAAAGAGAGATTCAGCTATAGGAGTTTCTAGTTATACATATAGATGTGTAGTCCCGCTGGATTTTTTTCTCATCTGGGTTAATCTGTAAGCTAACTTGGCGTGCCAGTGATTGATATAAAATGTCAAATAATTATTTTGCATAGACCTTTAGATTTTATCCTAGAAGGCTGAGAAATGTGAGAATCTTAGACACGTTGGCCAAAGCAAGAAAGCCAATCTTTAAGTATTCCTTTCTGTGCATAAGACTGTGCTTATTCACCTTTCTTAAATATAGCTATCTTAAATCCATTTTAAAAATCAGACATTTACCAACACATGCTGTTTTTCAGAACTACATAAGAAAATAACTTTAAGAATAAAATGAGTTCTCATATTTTAGTTTGTCTGAAAAAAATAGTTTAAACATCAACTAATTCTAGAAAATCATGGAAATTCGGATGAGTACTGTATGTAAACTTGACATTCTAAGAATGCTGACGATGTGCGAAGTTGAAATCAGATTGTTGCTTAGTGTCTCAAAATATTGGGAGCGATGCTGTCCCTTGGTAGTAATTAGCAGTTAATGAGCAGAGGATCCAGAATAGAAGTGTCCCTAAGATAGCTGAGACACACACTCAAAGCAAAATTTTAGTTCTTAAATGTAAAAGCTTAGGAAAGTTTTAATTATTGATTCAAATAAATGCAACTTTTATGAAATGAGGCGCAATACTGTGACACATGCAGGAAGGGCACTAGACCCAGGAATCAGATTTGTGTTCTGAGGCTGAATTTGCCCCCTCGGATGTGTGAGCTTTGACAAGACTGTGGAGATGCCTGAACCCGAGTTCATCATACCTGAGGGCAGGTGCCTGCTTTCGTCTCATTCTTTGTTGTAGACACTCGGGAGGTCTGGATGATTATCGACAGAAATCTCAGCAACCTTTCTTAGAGGTATTTCTAAGAGTCGCATTCCTCGATGTGCATATGAGGTATATAAGATGGGATACCCGTGTAAAATACATTGTTAATGTCTGCAACGACCATGTGACTAAAACAGATAACAAAGAGGGACACACATGTTTCATCACCAGATAGTTGCCTGACAAGGTAGGGACTAATTAGAAACTAAGGCTTTGACTTACTTGAATCTCCCCGACTTTTCTTATTGGTGGTGAATCTTTCGGACATTTACTCTGAGGATTATGAATCAGGACCTCATAACCCAGGATTTTGAGAGCAGGTGGAAGAAGCGGTGGTTTGGAAATGGCCTTTGGAGGTTTAAGAGAAGGCCGCTGCTGTCCTTCTCGATCTCGAGGATCTGAAATGTGGGGCAAGGTGTATTGCACACAAGAGTTGGGGGGGGCTTTCCTGGGGGAGTCAGGTTCCATTTTGGGAGGTGGAAGATTTCTGAAGAGGTGGAAGATGTAGGAGTGTTTCGAGTTGACTTGTGTGTCTCATCCAATAGGACTCCCCTTTTATAAAGGGGAAACTTGAACCCAGGCACACAGGGAGAACACCATGTAAAGATGAAGGGAGAAACTAGGATAAGTTTTCCACAAGCCAAGGAATGCCGCAGATTGCTACCAAACCACCAGGAGCCAAGAGAGAGGCATGGAAGAGGTTCTCCCTCACAGTCCTCAAAAGGAAACTACCCAGCCCTTGACCTAAGTAAGACTTCTAGCCTCCAGAACTGTGAGATAATGCATTTCTCTTTTTTAAGCCAACCAGTTTATGGCATTTTGTGGTGGCAGCCCTAGGAGAGTAATACGAAAGGAGATGGTGTCATGAAGGAGAAATTCCCGTAGGATTCTAATGGAGTGGTGGATGATCCGGTCACAGGAAAGGAAGCACAGAGAATAAGCTTGATGTAGAGGAGATAACGGGACTTGCTCCCATTGTGGGTGGCCACAGAATCTGGGAACATTGCTTCGCTTTTACATACGGAATTTACCAGTCACATTTTTCATTTGTAATGGTGGAAGTTGCATCAGGTTCTGGCAGATGTGGGACTGGAAAAGCTTAAAGAAACATCAGACAAATGTGTCTTGAGGTGTCAAGCAGCACCATTGAAAGAGCTCTGCAGTGATTTGTTCTGAAGCTTTCAGCAAGCTGATCAATTTCATCTACTTCACCTGTTGCCGAGTTTTTCTGAACCTTAGCGAGAATGCTAATTAGTTATGAAAACCTATATTGACGAATGAGGTGAAGGTCCTCTGAGGAACATGTACACCATCAGTTAACGGTTGATTTATTCGTTGATGGAATGTCCTTGGAAAGCCTATTGCAGGTTATAAGGCAAGTTTTTGAAATGTTGTAGGATGTAAGTTAATCCTGTGACTACATCTATTACTTATGAAAGAAAAAGTATATACTGTCTTTTAGTATAGCAGAAACTTTTAAAGTCATTAATTATCTTCTATTGTGGATCTGGTTTAGTAATTTTTGTAAACCAACATCCTCCAGTATGTGCCTTGATCCTGTGAGAGGGAAAAGACTGCAGTCCATTCACCCCAAGTCAGAATTTTCTCGGGCAACTAACTGCCCAGTTCTTTCCATTCCTCAGCTTATAAACCGCTGTGAAGGTAGTAGATGTGATTTTGCCCTGAAGCTGGAGGCAGAATATTTTTCTTCATTCTCATCCGTTTTCGTCCGTAGTAAAATAAACGGTGATACGTGCATTCGCCCACCTGCTTCTCTTTCCTGCCTCCCCTAGATGCGTGCATCAGCCAAATATGCAGGTTTGTGAGGTCACAGAAGCTAGTGGGAAATGAACGCTGTACATACAAATGTGATTTTGGACATTTCATTTAGAATGCACTTTCCTTGGCCCTTTTGAAAGGACTAAGATGGAGGAAGGGCAGAACTTCATTTTTATACACAGGGTTCCATATTTGGAGATTATGAGATCACTTCGGTTCCGTCAGTGATATTAACAATTAGGAGGTAATAGTGGGCTGATAATTAGACTGAGAATCCAGATGGCATTAGTGATCTCAATTCAGATATGTCTTTATTATGCGACCTTGGTTAAAAATCTCAAAAGCCACTGTGGTTGTGAGTAACCTGCCCCAGACAGTGTTTGTAGTAACAAGCTCCTTACAAGGCATGCCGTAAAACCAAAAGTGAGTTCATCCAGAGGGAAATACTGGAGTTTTCTTATCTTTGCTAGGTTGCATTTTCAGAGGAAAGAACCTTAGATATATTTTTTAAGAATATGGTCCCATGTCCTGCAGACAATACATAGGGAAATCGTTAAGTCAGAGAAAGACAAATACTGTGTGATATCACTTATGTGTGGAATCTGAGAAAGCCAAACTAGAAAGAGAGACTAAAACGGCAATGACCAGCGGCTGGGGAGTAGGGAAAAAGGGAGGTGTTGGTCAGAGAGTAGAAACTTGCAGTTGTAAGGTGAATAGGTTCTGGGGATCTAATGTCCAGCATGGTCATTAGAGCTAATGATACTGTGTTAGATACTTGAAAGTTGCCAAGAGAGTAGATCTTAAATGTTCTCTCCATAGAAAAGAGACAGCAGTTATGTGATATGAGGCAGTTGTTAGCTAATATGGTGGTAGTGATCATTTTGCAGTGTATCAGTGTACCAAATCAACATGTTGTCTGCCTTACTGAACTTACTCAGCGTTACGTGTCAGTTATATCTCAGGAGGCTGCGCGGGGGAAGGGAAATTAACACCCTTGGAGAAAGCTATAGTGATTTTCTGGTTGTGTTATATGATCGAGAGGAGTACGTATCTGTAGCACAGCACTAGGGTAAGGGAGCCACCTGCTCGGATTTGGCTTGGGAATTGTAGGGATTAGGTGGGAGTGTTGATAGTATATAATTCACTCCCTCCCTTTGTTCTCCTGAGGCTAACGACGAGCCATGTGCGTTATGCTGCAAGCTGACTGACGTCAGTGGGAAGTGTCAGGCTTGGTGACAGGGAAGCCAGCCTAGAATTTAAGGCAAATTGTACATTTAACTTATCTTTATTAATATCCTATTTTGGTTCTAAAAACCGGACAGGAGATGCTTGCATTTGATCTGGCATCATTTTCAGGAGTATCTCACTAGGACTTAGAATATCTTATTTGCTTCTTCTCAGTCCATCTCTGCTCTGAACGCCACTCCCACCCTGTGACTGAGTATGGAATTTTCCTGGTGACTGGGCATGTGCTGGGGTGTTTTCACATAGATGTAAATATGAATTCAGCCAAGATAGAGTTGACACAAAGATAGGGTAATGGAGTCCTATTTAAGGAATGAAGTGACTATCCTATGAATTAAGTAAGTGCCAGGATTAATTTCTAACACTAGTAGAACTTTATTGCTTATGCTTTTAAAAATAAGATTGTTTTTAAGCAAACACACACCTGAGTTTCATTCTAGTTCAGTTTCCTAGGGTTGTTGTGTGTGTGTGCATGTGTGTGTGTGCACACATGCACGCACATGCCAAAAAGGATATTTTAGTAAAATATCCTTTTACTGAAATAAGAATAGATTTCCCTGCGTTTGACAGAATGCCAGGCATAAGGCTGACTAAATCCTACATTTGTGCCCTTATTGTTTTCACTGTACTCTGGATACCTTAGGGGATGACTTCTCATTCCTCTGCTGTGAACCTTTGCAAAGATGCCATTCAGTACCAAAGAGGATCCTCCATTGCAAATATTCTTCAGAAAATACTTTAAAATCCAGATAGTACAATTCATATTCCTCACTTTTCCAGCTGAAATTGGCATGCTTAATAGCATTCTCAATGGACTAATGGTAAAAGCCCACTCAAGACTAAAACCCCAAAAACAAACAACTCCAGTGATAACAAAGAAGACTTGTGCAGAGCATTCAGGCTGTAGGAATTTGCATACTGACATAAACTTGACACAGAGTGAATGACAGGGTCTGGGCATTTTGTTGGTTATTTAACCTGGGAAATAGAAGAGGGCAGCACACAGGCAAATAAAGTAATGAAGCTCTTGAAAGAATTTGAATTTGAACTAGGGCATTTTCACGGTCCCTTTTTGTACACATAATGATCTCTTTTTTAAGGAAAGTATTTGAGGTCACTTTGTATACTATAGGCACTCAAATATTTGTGAGATTTCATTATAGTTAGAAGAAAATTAAGCCAGGTTGAGTCTATAATGTTCCCCGCTCGCTTTTTGGAGATTCCAATGATCGGGTACTGAAAAGGAATTTTACCAGCACATTCTCTCTCCTGGACAGATGTTATATATGCCCCCATAACAGTAGCACAACGTTTCCTCAATAGCTAAAAATCTGACCACTCCAGCTGAAGAGTATTTAGAGAGAACTACACTTAAGACTGAGCTGTATAAACAGGTCCGAGGGAAAGCCTTTTTTTTTTTTTTTTTAAACAACCAGAGTCAAAATCACTGAGGAATAACTCACATGCATTTCTTAATTCTATACCTCAACATTGTGGTATCATCTCCAGTTTTTCTGCCTGTATTTTCAAAATACCCCTGTGACCAGAGTTGCTTAGATAGGATGTGTTTAGTTCCCGCTGGGGGACCCCCAGGGCCCACGGAAGACCATGTTCCATCTGGGCTACGCTCCTCTACTTCCCCTGTAAAATGAGACCCTTCTTCCTCGTGTTTCCTGATCTCACCCAGGAGCTGGTCAAGTAGTTTTTGACAAGGGAGGATGTTGCCATCTTTGAGAAGACTTAGAATGGTAGTTTTTGTGTTTCTGTGCATAAGAGATCAGAAATGGGGATCAGTAGAAACATATTCACGTCAACTACAACCCATTTATTCTCTCCATTCATAGTAATAAGGGATCAGAGCCCATCAGAGCCAGAGTGTTTGGGTAGGAAAACATGCCTACATGTCCATGCTCTTTGGGCTCATATACCTTCATAAGAGGGAAAGAACTGTGAGAAAGTCAGTAGAAGAGTCAGCTTTCAGGTTTGTATTTCCAAATTTTGTGGTGTTTCCACATAAGAGTTTAAAAACACGAAGGGATTCAATTTTAATTTTTCGGCAGACATAGTAAAGGGTATCATAATGTCTTCCACATACTAGAGAACTTTTGCCGAACAATCTTAGCCCTAAAGGCTGCTTGTGTAGGAGCCCTTATGATACGGTGAGATCTGTGTGAAAACAGAGGAGGCGAGCCCCAGACGTGGAGGGGGAATTAGCCCCAAGGGGTTGCATTCTAAGCAGAGGGAATGTTCTGCAAATAATCTAGCATAGACTGGTTTGGAGTATATGGGGAGGGAGGTAATATGATAGAGTTTAAAGATTTATGCTTTATGTATTACTATACCATTTAATCTTAAAATCCTGCAAGGCATTTGTCATCATCCCCATTTTATAAATTAGGAAAGAGAAGTAGGGAGTAGCCCCCAAACATACCAGTAAATTCATGAAGATAATATTGAATTCCCTAAGAAATGTTCTTTGGGGATCTAAAATTAGAAAATTGGGACTTTTCAGCAAGATGACATTTTTAGCCGGCCTGGTTCAGTTATTTTTCTACAAGTATCTAAATTAGTTTTGTTTCTTACAAAGAGATTCATTGGGTTTTAAAAAATTGATGCAGCTAATTCAGAAAATCTGAGGGTTAACTACAAACATATTCATTGTTCGTTCTGATTTGAGAATCAGTTTGGTTTAAATTCCAATTAAAAGAATTGAGTAGAGATACATTTGTACTATATTTTGACTGTTTTCAAAACAGTCTATATAAATAGTATGGAACACTGTGAATGAACTAAATAATATAAATTAAGAAAATCTCATAGTAGAGAAATTATTTTTCAACGAAAGGAGGGGATGAGATTCTCCCCCGTGCTATTTCATGGGGAAGGTTTTTCAGCAGACTCCTCAGAGTTCCGCCAAACGGTTTTGAAGTTTCCGAACAACTGACCTGATTTTTCTCCTCACTACACATCTGAATTTTCTTAGGCTTTTGGAACTTTTTTCTGTTTTCAATGTTATATAAACTCTTCGGTTTGACCATTGAATGAAATGTTATGACATTGAAGGGGAAAAAAATCCTATAAGCATTAATCAATGTAAGAGATTTGTTGCTTTTTCATTCGACCCCAACCGGCTTTCATCCTGACATACACCATCCTGGAGGCATCGGCTGCTTGTTTAATTGTTTAGCACAGAACGTGGTTTGATCTCTTTCTTGTGCTTTCAGTCCTGGTAAATTAATCAAAAGAAGTTACTGCTCTGCTGGGCATTAGCCTGGGTTTAGATGTTTCTGCTTCGGGGCCTGTTCATCAACGAAAATGCTTTTAAGCCCCAAATGGAGAGTAAACAGTATCGTTGCGGCCGCTTTGAGGTGAGCCATTACTTGTGACCCGCTTACATTTGGGAAGGGGCCTGTTTGTATTAGCAGCTATTCTGGTTTGGGTTGTAGCATTTTCAGAATGTTTTTTCCTCCTCTCTCTATTTTAACGTTTCCAGCATTTGCGAATAGCCACCCCTGCCATCACTACCACACATACATCCCATAGGCATTTCCGTCTCGATATGTGGCAATCGGAATATGGAAACCCAGTTGGGTCCTATGCCAAAATTTCTATGAAGTTTGAAATCTCAACTACGTAGTGTTTGTCGTTAGAGGAAAATGGAATGATGACGCCTGCGAGATGGACATTCTAAGAGCAGTTCTTATGAACAGAAAACTGTAGTTGGGTTTTTTTGTTTCCATGAGATAGAAGTTGACACTCTTGTTATCATTGGTGAGGTTTGTGTAGCGCATTGAGCTAAGCATCAAGGATACAAAAGAAAACAGTCTTTGCCTTCCAGGAAGTAGTTCCTTGAGAAAGACAGACACCTAAATGGTTGTTTCAGGGTGATGAGCTGGAGTGTGCTGATTGAGGGATTTACCAGGGGCTCCAGAACGTAGAGGAGACTGGCCAGGTTAGGTTGGGGGGGTTGGCGGAGACCTCTCCCAAGGAGGAGGCAACATTGAAGCCGGTCTGCAAAATTGAGTAGAAGTTAGTGGAGGGTGGGGGGAGACAGGGAGTGGGAGGTGCAAATTGGTCAGGAGGAAAAGCAGGGCAGCAGGACTTTGGGTGCGTAGGGGATGGGGCATGGGCTTCGTCCGGAAAGGAGCCGCATTAGGCACAGGGTGCTCAGGAAACCTCTTTAAAAAAATTTATTGTAAATTTAATATACTGGCCTGAGTCCAGAGAAATAAAGGGGAAATTATGTCTTTGAAATATTAGTTTAATTTGCAGGCCAAATATGGAAGAGACGCAGAAAACCAGAAAATAAAACTTAGGCATACACAGGAAGACAGACATTTCGAGATACAGACATAATGCTCTCCTCAGAGTCCATTTCTGTTACATGTTTTTGGCAGCTTTGTCGAAGTATAATGTAGATACAAAAACAGCCCATACTTAATGTGTACGATTTGATGTTTGGAAAAATGCAAACACCCATGAAACCGTCACTGCAGTCAAAGTAATGGACATATACCCATCACCTCCTAAAGTGTGATCAGAAAGCTTCTGGAATGGTGATCTACTAAGCTTAGACTCGTTCCTAGAGGGGGGGACCCTGAGGAATTCAAGAAAGTGCAGTAGGAAGAGTGGCCTTCAGAGTAAGGCAAGAGTGCGGTGTAGACAGGAGTGGAGGGCAACAAACCCACGGGGTTCCTGCAAATTTTCTTTAAAAATGAAAAGGAAATTAAAACAGGAAGTTCTGGTCATTATTGAGAAGAATGAATTACTTAAGATAACTGTAATACTGTCTCCTGATCAGTGACATCTAAGTTTACTTTAAAAATAATATTTGTGTGTCAAGAGCTCCTATTTGTAGAGATAAAATTTCTATTTTGAAAGAGTTTCTCTGGAAAAACATAGAAGGCCTTTTGGGATTCTATTGGTAGTTCGGTAAAGTAACGTGAAAGCGACATATCTGTTTTTGAAGCCTGAGAATTCGCTGTTTTCTGTTTGTGCGGGGTCTAAGATGAAAGTGAGCTTTGGGACTGTGCCACAGTGTGCTGGAAGAGAGGCCCGGGGGCATTGTGTAGGGGGGAGGGTGGTGCTGAGGAGCTCATAACCAGCACTGCTGTCTTCAGGGCGTAAACTCCACATTTTCCTGGTGAAATGTAGCCTACTGTGTATGTGTGATTGATTTGGGAAGGGGGTGGTTCCTGAGTCTCCTACAACCTTCTCTGCGCATTTATTTGGAGGGAACTAAGTTGATCCCGCACCCTTGGCTTATTTTGAATTCAGCCTCATCAGCAGATGTCTAGTGAGGCTGAGACTATTGGGAAGAGCTAGTGCCCGGAATGGGAGGCAGAGAGGCGGGCGCAAAGAAACGTCAGCCTTTTGTTTTGCGGGACTTTTCCATATGTTTGGTTTTGCGGGACTTTTCCATATATTTGGTATTTAGGACGTGGAGCCATAGCTCCGTGAGGCTGTAAATATCCTGCAGTGGAACAGAACCCAAACGGCTATGCTCAAGGGCAAATGTGGCCAGGAAGGTTTTAAAGAGGAGTCCAATTGAGTAAGGTCTCAAAGGGTATTTAATCGGCTTTTGCTTTTAAAAACTTACTTGCTTTTTCATGATAATAGTAGTATAGTATTTTTATATTAGTAAAGTACTATTATAGATAATAGTATTTTCCATGTGAAACACAGAGAACGAAAAGGAAGGAATAATTCTCCTAAACCCGTGCTTGTCAGAGGCAACCACACTCTCAGTCGTTTTCTCCTGCACGTCTGTATCGGCATGTCCACGTGTGTGTCTACTTCCTGCCTGTCCCAAACCGGCCGCCACTGGTTGTGCAGTCTCTCCGCCTGCCGTCTTCATTCAGCGGTACACCATGGACGGATGTCCCTGTTCCATGGGGACACATTTCAGATCTGCGGCGTTCTTGACGGCGTGGTACTTACAGATGGTGCTCGCGGGGCTGTTTTAGGGCCGGCACCGCGTCTACTGATCCGTTTACTTTCTTAGCAGACATTCTTGCAGTTAAATTACCTGTTCAAAAGTTACAGATAGTCATATATGCGCGTTGGTAGTAGAATAGGGTGCTTATTTACCCACACGTCAACTTGTGTAATTCTATTGTGTTCAGTTTTTGACAAATTCTGTTCAAGCTCTTCCCGTCTCCCGGGCTGTTCTTTGGTCCGTTTGGCCCGCTCTCTCCTTCCATTTCTCTCAGAAACACAGAGAAGAGAAACGCGGAGAAACACAGCTACGGTTTTCTGTTTTGTTTTGCTTTTGTTTTCGTTTTGTTGTGTTTTTGTTTGTTGGTTTGTTTTTTTTGCGGACTCCCCAGCCTCCCGTGTGTTGTCAGCTGCTCGCTCGGGTTCCAGCAGCTTCCACCGGAAGTGCAGCCGGCTGGAGTGGTGCATAAACAGGTCTTAGCGCTCTTACTGGAACAGCCGGTACTGGCCACAGCATGTTTAAGAACACCGTATGGGCAAAAAAGCAGGTAAATCTGGGAAGTGGTATCCCAAGCAGACCTGGAGGATGCCCACTGACTTGGAGCCCGAGCGGTAACGCCCAGGGTGGCTCAACCCACACGCACATTTAGAAAACCATCTTTAGCTTATTCAGCTGCCCTGCTCAGTGCTGATTCATGCGATGTTGGCCAGACACTCTGGTTGTGTGGTTATTCACTTCCCGTTCCCTTTAATGAATACGGTGCTCTGCCTTCTAGAGCCGTGTGTTGCTGTGAATTTGGAGACTCATCCTAGTGGGGGAAGAGGGTCCACAAATATTCTCTGAGTGCCAGCCACGGGCCAATATTGAGGTGAACATTGGGGTATGTTGCAAAACAGCGAGTGTGGTGCTGGCCTTCGTTGGGGGAGCACAGAGGAAAAATTATCCTCAGCATGGACGGATGGAGGGATGGTCTCTCCATGTCTGTGACGACGTTTCCCAGCTTCTGTCTTGGAGACGTGTCGTCACGAGAACTGGCAGCACCACGAGGCTGGTGGGATAATGTTCTGGAGAGAAGCATCTCCCTGACTGTGGGAAGGGTCTCCTTTGCACTGTGCTTGGTGGATGGGTGTGCACAGGCACCAAAAAAAAAAGAGAGAAGCACCACGTGTGTCAAATCTTAGCCCTCGGAGTTAAAGAAAAGTCTGTTTCCTTAGTTGACAGAGCATCTGGAAGAAATAGAGAATGGCTATTTCCTAATGACCATTAAAGTGTATTAAGCCAGCCTTCACGCATACTTTTCTCTCCTTCATTCACTCAAGGACTTGCAAAAAGAAATTACTCCCCTTGCACTTAGCCTCATGTGTGTATGACTTGTTCCAAGAGCCGTTAGGCACACCGCCGATACCATTTGACTCCATCGAGATCGGGAGCCCCCCCTTATCGGGTGCTGAAGAGCCTCAAAAGCATCCGGCTATCGTTACAAATCTAACTTAATTGCCCGATGCATTTACATTGGTTAGCTAGTTTGCTGCAGTCTTTGTGGCCGGATTATTCAATGTATTTCCTTGGTTCTGTTAATGACCTGAACTTCATTACCTGCCAATAAAGAGTTCCAGTATGTGCAAAGAAAGCTGACAAAGAGTATTGGTGGTTTATTAAACTAACTGGCCTGGCGTCTGTTTTACTACTGCTCGGGATTATCAAAGTCAAACAGAACGCGCTCAGTGCTGTGCTCCCTGCCCAGACCCAACAGACCGTTATCTTTCCAGGAAGCAGTGGCTTTCTGTTTGCTTCTTTGGAAAGTTTTAAACATTTCAAATGGAAGAAACCCTATGTGATCTTTTTTTTTTTTTTTTAGCTTTTACTAATCCGATTTAATGGTCTATATATAGCTAGCTTCATAAAAATCAGCCAAAACTATCTTTTCAACAATGTCGAAAAATATTTTTCTTTGAGTAAAAATTAACATCTTCAATTGTAAAAGAACTTTACCTAGATTTTTAGAACTCATATAAAGCCCCAGGTAAGTAAAGTGTCCTGGAGAATTGTCTGATGTCAAAAAGTAGGCAGAGAGGTCTTAGCTTTAAAATTTGTTCAGATCAAACATAAACAAGCTCAGATTTTAATGTAACTTTTTTAAATAAGATTTAATCATCCTTTCAGAGATAAAGTGCTTTTTAGATTTTATTTTTTACTATAGCAACATATCATCTGTGATGTAAGAGAATACATAATTACAGATTTCGTCGGGATTTTTAGGTTATCTGTTGGAGGGGGTAGTTCTTTTTTTTTTGTTGTTAGATTTTATTTATTTGTTTGACAGAGAGAGAGCACAAGCAGGAGGAGCAGAAGAGGGAGAAACAGATTCCCCACTGAGCAGGGATCTCCATCCCAGGACCCTGGGATCATGACCTGAGCCAAAGGCAATCGATTAACCTACTGAGCCTCCCAGGCTCCTGTCCCCTCTGGGGTTAGTTCTGTGTTTGTCTTATTCATTGGTGTTATTTTACACAGTTAGGCTCGTTTGAAATTTGTCTTCTATCAATTTCTGTCCCTTTTCCTTGGGAAGAGTAAAAAGGATTATGGACTTCCATTTTATTAATTGTATCCCTATTGGGTTATTTACTGTTTCATTTCACATTGGGAAACAAGAGTAAGAGGAAAAACTGTTTCTAGTACACGAATGAGAAAGAATCATGCTTCCATGTTTGATCATGGGGAGATCATGCTTGTGGTGGTGTTCGTAATTTGTTGTAACAGACTTTTTGGTTGTGTTACAACAAATGTGTTGTAACACATTTTTTGGTGTTTGTAATGTGTTGTAATGGACAGCTGACATGATTTTAGGGTATGAGGACAGACTAAGCTAATTATACAGTTCTAACCATTCAAGCAAAACTCTGATATTATTACAATTCCATCTGCAGAGGCAGGCTTTCCCCACTTTAACTCCCAGTATCGCCCAGGGACAAAGCTTCTAAGAGAGGTGGGTTGACCGTTGTTTGTTCTTTGTTCCCATTTGTTCGCTGCTCCAAACCTCCACGTGCTCCATTTCCCTCCCAGCATCTAGCAGAACTGCTCCTATTATTTTTGCAACATGATCCGTGGAGAGAAACTTGGCAGCCGCCATGATGTGCCAAGCACTTTGTTGGTGTATGGCTAATTAAAAACCGAAGACATCGTCTTTACCCTGCAAGAACTCACAATCTTACTTGTGTTTTCATACATTCATATTCAGTATATATGAATGTTAGTGTGAATTAGTATGCAATTTCATGGGTTGGTATATAAAGAAATTATGTAAAGTTATACAGGAAAAGCAGTCTGATGCAGGACTTTGAGGGAGTGGGACACATGAGGAAAAATTTTCTTCTTTGCTGTTTCTCGTCCCACCTCCATCCAGAAACCCTGGGAGGCCCTAAAGCCAGGAGCTTAGGGGAGGGCCTTCTTAGCCAGGACTAGCATGGAGCCTGGGCGGTGATGAGGGGTGGTGGGCACTTAATCCAAGAGTCAAGCAGAAGCTAAGATGTGGGTTTTTTTCCCCACCTTTCAGAATGCTTGCTCGCCTTTAGCATGGAAATTTGGTCTTCATGAGGCATGTGGCAGTGGGGACACCCACAAGTTAAAAGTGAGAACGGAGACCCAGGATCAGGGAACTTTGTGGGGCTCCCAGAGTGCTGGGCGTAGCTGATCCCTTGCGTGTCCTCTGTCCCCCAGCCTGGACTGGCCCGGCCCGACTGCTAGCAGGCAGACCCGGGGTGAGACAGCTGTGGTTAGGTCCTGTCTTCGCCACTTGTTAGGTTCCGTGACCTTGGGCACACTGTGTCAACCACTCTGAGCCTAGTTTTCTCGCCCTTGAGTTGGTCAGGGTGACACTTCTGATTTCTCAGAGTTGCAGTGAGGATTAAAACAGCCAGTGTGCGGAGGGCATGTAGCTCCGTTACTGACGAGTAAGTAGTGTGTGTTAAATCAGCACTTGCTGCTGTCCTTTTGGATTATCATTATAAAAAAAAAATTATTTTTGCTTTCAACTTAAAAGCGTAAGTTTGAACACTTGCTTCAGCAGCACATATACTAAAATTGGAAAAATACAGGGAACATACAGGGAAGATCAGCATGGTCGCTGCACAAGGATGATACACAAATTTGTGAAGCATTCCATTTTTTAAAAAAAAAGCGGTTTAGGTTCTAGAGCTTAAGAAACATTAGAAACCCTTGGTGTTGGTCACAGAGACGAGAATTCAGAGTCGGGGAGGTTGTCTGGATGAGCAGAGGCAAGGATGCCAGTCCTGCCCTATCTGTGGATTCCTCTCACATGAAGCATTCCCCACCATCCTCCTTGTTCCTCTGATCACACGTGGCCGTCACCTGAGTTCTGTCCTCCCTCCTCCACAGCCTGAACACGGAGTGTACCGAAAACCTGGAAGAGAACTGGCTCTCCAAGGGATGGGAAAAGGGGTGGGGAGCTGTCCTGGGAACGGTGGGATTTTCTTAGCAACCCACAGGATCATAAAGGCTTTCCCCACATGTAGGTTAGGGTCACCTTGGACCCTCAGGTCACAGAATTTGGTGTGGGCCATATGATTGAGAAATAAAAAACAAAAAACAAAAAACAAGCTTCACTGGGCACAGTGCATGCTTTTATCACCTGTGTGTCCCTGGAGCCCAAAGGAAGGCCTGGCATGTGCTTGTCACCTTGCCTTGGAAACGGGGTCCCTCTAAGTGGGTGACAGGTTATTTTGTTACATTGCCCGAAAAATTGTAACAACAAAGGTATTGCTGCTTTAGATTCTATCTAGAGTATATATCAACTCAATTTAATGAGATACTATGTATTTGTGTGTGAGAAATAAAAGAAAAAGAGGGTATTCACTCTAACTTTGCTTGCTATAACACTGCTTTAGCCTCTCCTAACACATTCCCTTTGATGAGGCTCCGTTTGATGACTCCTCCCATTGCCAACTGCGAGGCGGGTATAACTGCAAGATTTAGGCATGTGTCACCTTCTGCACTGCATTTCTAGACTTCCACTGGATGAGAAGTAAAATGCATAGAGCTGGGAGCCTCTGCCGAATGTGCTCCTGCTACGTCCCCTCAACTTCGTGGCTGGAGCTTGCTTCATTCTGAACTCCCCTTTTGTAGCCCTAACGCAAGCAGGCCTGTATGTAGCTAGCTCTGGTCCTGATCCCCTCACCATCTCAGCGTCGGGCTCTCTGCCTGGACAGCAGCGTGGTCTTGCTCACTTGTCCGCTGCAGCTGCCAGCCAAGGTGAATGGGGCAGGTGTTGGTAGCAAATCAAACCACATAAGTGGCAAACTTGATTTCTAGGTGGGGTGTCCGCTGCTTACGGGAGGCGGTAACCTGATGAATGTGACTGTCGGCATATTAATTTACTCTGAAAAGTGTAGCTACCAGGTGGACTTGAAGGTCGAGATTTGGGCTTCTCTGAACAGGCGGTGTAATGAACAAATACTTTAATCTTTCTTTTTCTTTGATCAAAACTGAAAGATGATCATTACTCCTTTAGTATGATAAGTATATTCTTGAGCATGAAATGAAAACAATTAAAATTAAGAAGGAGGGCCCAAGGAGAGCTGTGTTTGAAGTCCAGAACAATCACTGAAAAATGGGTAATTCAACAGACATTTATTTGTTACCTATCGTATTTGGTGCTACAGGTTTTAAAGATGAGTAAAAGAAATCCCTGAGACCAGGTAGCTAATAACCTAATTATGGAGACAGAAATTCACAGCCAACTATATTTCAGACCAGACTTTGTCCAAAGAAGTGCTGTTATGATAGTCTTAATGAAGAAGAGCAAGTTACAAATTAAGCTTACAGTAGATTAAGTTGACTACTCTTATGCTTAGTTGTTATCATTAATTTCTTCTGTGGGTGCACAGTGTCTTGGGGCTTGTGTTCTCTCTTTACACAGACCTTCATATGGTTGGTCGCTGTGCCCATCCTCGCGCCACCCCCCTCCCCCACCAACCATGTCCTCCTGCCCCATCTGCCTGATGTTTGTCGATCTTTCTCTGTCACTTTCCAGGACTTTAGCAGAGGTAGAAAACCAGTAGGAGTCATTCTCATGTTCTACTTTGGCAATGTGTCACCTTGCTACTTCCCCACCCCACCCCGATAGACTTTATTTTTTAGAACCATTTTAGGTTCACAGCAAGATTGAGTGGAAGGTACAGAGATTTCTACAACGCATGCAGAAACTCCCCCACTATCAACATCCACCCCCTGCCCCCAACAGCATACATTTGTTACAATCGATGAACCTACATCCTCATTACTCGGAGTCCGTTTACATTAGAGTTCACTCTTGGTATATATTCTATGGGTTTGGACAATGTAACTCCAGAAAAGCATTATCATTTCCTGCTATTGAGATCAAGAATTAGTGGCTTATTAAACACAGGCTTTAGGTTTGAGAAGGGGTATATGATTCTTGGAAGAAAGAGCTTTGTCTAACTTCTCTGCATTTCTACCCAACAAATCCCACTCTCGAATTTTCCAATTTGAGAGAGTGGGTGCACGCGGCATGGGTCACTGTGTCCCTGTGGCTCTCTAAGGCTCTGGGTTGCTTGGATCAGGCCTGGACTGAAGGTCAAGAGGCAGATAGGCTGCCCCGCTTTTTCCAGAGTACGGGTAGTTATAGTTCGGCTTATTTATTGGATTGGTAATCAGGTGACCCTTGCAACAGGTGAAGGGCAGGTCTAATTAAAATCATTCTATTAAGCGTCTTAGTCGTCATTTATTTTCAGTGGTGCATGAGCTCATGATCCCTGGTCCTGAAGGAGCCATAAGCTTGCTCTGAAATGTCAAAACTCAAAGCCTTCTCAGGTTTCCTCTCGGTTCTATTTCCTATTCCCACCATACCCACAGCAGAGGCCAGGCACGCTGTTTTGAAATACTAGTGAAATTTGCAGTGGAGAACAATAAATGTATGTTAACTCCAAGGAAGGCAGACACTCCTAAGAGAGTTTGGGGGGCTTTAATAAAGCATTTCAAGGAAGCAGAGTATCGAATTAATGCTTTTTGTGCTAAAAACATTAAGGTATTTAAATGTGTTATTCTAATCCCTGTTTCAGCCTGGGAACAGAAGGATCTAATATCTTTTATTTAAATCCCAGCCTTCCCAGTCTGGGCCCTTCTTTTCAGCCGAGTACAGGAAGAAACAGACTATAGCCAGTTGACTTCAGTGAATATAAACCCGTATGTAATTCACAACATACGACCTATTAAATTTTTACATCAAATGTGGTGGCCCAGATCTTCATATATTCTGTATCATTTAGTGGAGATGTTAGGTTTTCAGAAGCTAGACTCCTGTAGGAGCGCCACTTTAATTGTTCTGTTTCCTGGACATGCAATAAAGTTGTCATGGATACAAGTACAGATGCATAAATTCTGAACCCCCAAGCAGGGGATACTTATTTCAAAGTGAGCCCTTTCTGGTTGGGGAGTAAACTGATCTCGGGAAGACGGGGTGTCCTCCCTTTCTCAGAGAGCCACTCTGAAAGCCTCAGCTGCGCGGGCAGCATTTATGGCCAAAGCGCGGGCGGGATCAGGTTATAAGGTTTTTGTTTGGTGAATGAAGAATATCAGGTTCCCTCACAGCTCACAACTGTACGATGGTTGGTCTCTACCTCCTAGGTTGGATGGAAGAGAAGGCTCACAGGACGGTGAAGGCAGTCACCAGTCAAATAGTAATTAAGATCAGTGATAAATATAGAGCCTCATCCCCAAATCAGTCGTTACGGTTTGTTCCCCACCCCCACCCCCCACCCCCGCCCACCGAGAATTCTTGTTTGTTGAAAACTTTTTGGATTTTGAAATCAAGATTTAGGGGCCATATATGGGTGACTTCAGGTGACTAGTATCTAGTCGTAAAATTATTCACATTTAAACCCCGGGTAACGCATTCAGCGTAAAACTGTAGAATACTTTGATTAAGACGCAGGCAAGATTGTTTTTCAAGGTTCGATACTAAAAGATAGGAGAATCGAGACCACATTTTGTGCAGTATGTATGTGTGTGTGAGTGTGTGTAACACTGAGATAATCAGTGACCCCTTAAGACTATAGTATTAAATTGGATGAGTCCAGTGAACCTGTTAAACAGCAAGGTAATTATTACTAGCAACTGTTAGTATATTGTTATAGTGGCCAATTTATACAAATAGTATCTTTAAGAAGCTCTCACGTTTTCTATCGCTTCCAGCCTGCCTGGCTGTCCCTCTGTTCTCCTCCCCCTTTTTGACAGAGTGTGAAGGAGAGATCATCTCTTCCTGAAAGCTGAGGTCTCTTCCACAGGGTGGAAACATTTAAGCTTAGTATTTTTGAAAAAAATGAATTCTTACACCATGTTGAAAATAATCTTCGTGCTTTTAGGATGCTATGGAAGTTTTCTGCTTTCTGGAATTTGAATTTAATATATGCCCAAATGTGTTAAATTCCTAAAATGACTGGAATTCCACCACAAAGATATAAAGCAGGAGGATGGCACAGCTACCTGTCTCCCCCCTCACCTGGCACAGTCAGACTTGTCACGTAACCGTGACAAGTGACAGCAGCATAACCGCAGGGAGCCGGCCTTCACGCAGGGAATGTCATCAGAACGTCCCCAAATGAGCAATGCCATCAGGACGTCTGGGCTTTTCACTAGCTGCTTAGTAGCTCTTGTGGTTTACTGCCTGTATTTCTCAAGGGTGGCTGGATCATATCAGGGATCAGAGCTATCTCATGCAGGTTCATATCACCAATAATGAGATCTAGGTCCATCATTTCACTCAGCCAGCCAGTTACATGCTTATTCTATGAGGCACTGTGTTGAAAAGTTACTGATAGTGCAAAGGTACGTTGGTACTCGAGATTGTGTTGGAAGGTGATAGAGGACTGAAATCACGGTGTGAGGAGCAAATATGTGGGGAGGTGCTTAAATATAAAGACTTTGTTTGGATGATTTGCTTTGCCCGACATCCCTGAGACCGTTTGAAAAGACTTGGTAAGCCAGTGTGTGTTAAGCCCTCGAAGTGCTTATGCAAGACGATACTCAGGAGCTAACTATTGGCTTATTGTAGTCAAAGCAAGAGGATTGAAAGAGGCAGGGAAAAAAGCCCAGGCTTATGTGCTAGCCCTTCCCAGGAGAGCCCTATGTGAAGCCAAGGATTGTTGTCTGCTACATGTCATTAAGAGCTGTCACAAAAAGCCTATAATAAGCCTATAATGTTTTTAAGCATATTAGTAGAAAACAGAATCAAGGCCACCGACGTATTCGGTCAGGAAGTTTGCAAACAGTGTCCATCCCTAGACCACAGGAATAGTGGGCTCTTTCTGACTCCTTTCCATAGGCAATAAACTTAGATCTCACAGAGGTGCACCATTGTTTATGGATTGCTTTCATTGTCTCCATCTGTGAGTAGTAGTCTTTCAGAATTACGCACCACTAGCATGTTCCCCTTTATGGGAAAGTTAATGGGGGTGCCTGGGTGGCTCTGTCGGTTAAGCGTCTGGCTTCAGCTCAGGTCATGATCCCAGGGTCCTGGGATCCAGTCCTGCATCGGGCTCCCTGCTCAGTGGGGAGTCTGCTTCTCCCTCTGCTTGCTGCTCCCCCTGCTTGTACTCTCTGTCAAATAAATAAATAAAATCTTTAAAAACAAAAGAAAGAAAGTTAGCCTATTTCTAAGTAGAATTGTATTTTTTCCTATTCTTCATAATTATGATTAGAGATACAGTTTGTCTTAGAATCATGACTTTGGTAGTTAGTCACTGTTTATTGAATGTCTGCCATGTAAATGACTGGGTTAGCATTTAGGGTGGGCTGTGGAGAGGGAAGGATGGAAAAGGAAAGGGGAAGGGGGGGGAGACAAACACATCCCCCATAATGGGTATAATCATTACACTGCATACACTGAGATAATTGAAAGAGATGTACCTGTTACTTAATTCCAGGATCGGTTCTTGAAACATTGGTGTCCATGATATTCCCCCTTGTGGTCTGCCATCCTGTCTGCTCTTTTATGAGGCAGCTTTTTTATAAGGTTACAGAAAGAATAATAACTTCTGCCATATGGCATTTTGTAGGAAACCCCATCCATTATATTGCCAGTCAAATATGGTTTGAACTTTTTAAGGATGAAGAGAAATCCTTCCACAGGAGGGCCTCCATAACATCTCAGTGTTTGGAGGAAATGCTGGGGTAGAACAGAACCCTTCACTGCTGAAGCAAGCAAAACCAGAGATGCTCATCTCTCAAAGTCTGTGTATGTCGCTAATTTAGCAACTAGGTGTATGGTGCTATCCTCCCAAACCCATTATCTCATGGATGCTTTTTCCTCTGTAACCACTCATTCTGCTTTTGAGAATGTGTTCTGCTCCAGCCCCAACCCTATGAGGCTGCCTTTTGGCCAGGCACTGAGTTTTTTAAATAAAACCTGGACCACATCTTCAGTTACATCTTTGTGAGTCATTGAGACACCATCTCTTATGGCTTCCTCATGTAGAAGATAGCTCCTTTTCTATGTGTACATTTTCATAATGAGGAAGCACTTTAGTCTATTTGAGAACCACTGAGTGAGAGAGTTTAGATTTCACTTTTTTGTGCCTACACATTAGCTAGCCTCAGGTACCTATTGGGTTTGCCCAGGCACACCTTCTCGCCGCCCCGTCTAACCTGAAGCCTCCCATCTGCCACTCTGCTCTGGGAACTGTCCCAAGCTGCCAACATTACCTGCTTTTGGAGCTTAGAGATAGGGTGAGATGCACTAAGAACTGAGGCATGAGATCAAATTTGAGAGAGTCACACATTTGGGGTGAGAGCACAGGGATAGAATGTTCCAGAAAGATAAAACTGTCCAAGAGCCCTGGACAACTGGCCCTGTGTCAGTGCACTAAATGCATCTAAGGAGAGAACACAGGGGTCAGAACGGGTGTTGGGCAGCCATGGAAGCACTTATTAAACAGATATGTAGGATAGTTTAATTGGTTTTAAATTTTAGATCTCTATGTTAGGTGTTCATTTATATGCAAACTGAGATTTTTTTTTTTAAGATGTTGTAATTTTTGAAACATTTAGGATCACTGGCTGCTATGAGAAGTAAGGTGTAATATTTTAATTTTTTAAGGAAAGAGAATCACTTTCATAAGGATATTATCTTTAAGTTAACAGGAAAATCAAATTTTTCATTAATTAAATCATAGTCATTGGTTTCTGTGTCATTAATAAAAACTTAAAAAGTCCTGTAGACCATATTTTTGGTTAGTACTTCCTCTTTCTCAGCTTCTTATGTGAGACACTCAGATTGGAAGATTATTTTAAATGAAATTCCAACCCTATTTTATACTCACTAGTTGGGGGTTAAAAGCAAAGAAGAACCTACATATACAAAGCTTGAAAGAAGAGGATAAGATTCAGTGTTCCTACTAATTGTTACATGTCACTTTGTGAAAATTGCACATGCATCTTGTGCTATGGAAGTGTAAGCCTAGCTAATTAAAACATTTGAAACAGAGAGCTCTTGTGATCTCGTCCAGGTCAGTGCTAACTACATCAGTGTTGTCCATAGACAAGCAGCGTCCGCATCACCTGGGAGCTTGTTAAATGCACAGGTCTGAATCAAAACCTATATTTGTACAAGCTCTCTAGGTGATTCTAATATTCACTTAAAATTCGGGACTTATTGATCTAGGCCAGTGGTCTTCAAATTTCCTTTTCTGTCATGAGAACTTTCTATATGGAATAAAGAAATTTAGGCATCCAATTAGTAAAAGCATTTAGTCAATCTGGTTAATAAGTGTTGTGGCTTTAGATGAAGTTCTCTTGGGTGCCCCTGGGTGAAGTTTCTTGTGACTCCCTTGGCTCAACTGAGTTCAGTCTATAAATCAGTAACAGGTTTATCCCTCTTTGACAGATGAGACCTCGGAGCCCTGAGAAGAGAAGGGATTCGTTTAAGTTTGCTCAGATGATGTTGCAATTCAGAATTTTAGAAACTCATTCTGAGACCAGGGCTTCAGTAGATCGGATAAATTAATGCATGATCATTAATTCTAGAAAAGCAGTTACCAAAGGTTCTACTTAAGCATTATATTTGAAATAATTTTGGAAAGTAAGTTTTAAAATTTCAGGAACACAGGGGCACCTGGGTGGCTCAATTGGTTAAATGTCCAACTCTTGGTTTCAGCTCAGATTGTGGTCTCAGGGTCATGAGATCGAGCCCCATGTGGGGCTCTGCTCTCAGCCTGGAGCCTGCATAAGATTCCCTCTCCCTCTTCCTCTGCCCTCCACCCACATTCTCTCTCTCTCTCAAATAAATAAATAAGTCTTTTTAAAAATTTTCAGGAACCCATATCCCATAAAATTAGATACTCCAGGATACTGAATTTTTTTTAAGTCTCAAAAGGAAAACTTATTTTTTATTTTAGAATCTTTTGTTTTAGCCAAAAAAGTAGGTAAAATATCTCTCCAGTTGATTAAAGATCTTTGATTTCGTATTTTTATTCATAAGGCACTAAAATAGGTTATAGAACCGTCCCAAGTGCCTAGCTTAGCTCAGATGTGGTCTGGAATTCTTATTTTATAGTTTGAATGTACTATATGCTGGGAATACTTAAGCGTGGCATGTGATTCCAGGTTACAAATTAAGATTTAAAAAGAGCTGGTTTGTGCTTCGTGGCGACTTGGCATACTAAAATAGTTCGTATGGCTGAAGCATAATGGTACCTGTTCAGTTCTGTAGAAATTAGCTGTTTGACATCTGTTTTGAACCCCTCGTGGGTGCTAGACTTATATTTTCTCAAGGCATCACAGCCGAGGGCATAATAAATCCTTGATGAGAATTTCATGCTTCTAAAATGCTGGGGTATGACTAGGTTTATATACTCCAGTCAGGTTCTCTCTTTATGCTTGCTTTTTGGGAAAAGGCAGCTGTTGGACTTTCATAGATTTTTGCTTAAAGTCATCACAATCAGTACTTGATTTGCTGGAGATTCAAATCCCAGAGTGGCAGAGGTAGTGAGTATATTTGACTTGCTACTTGCCTGTTGGTCGACTTTGACCTTTGACCTCAAAGAAAACCATGGCTTTCCCCGTTCCGCCACCATGTTCCTGTCATTGAGCTTTGTGCCCTGCAGGCTCCCCTTTTGCCCTGTAGACCTCCTTTGGCTCTACATCACTTCAGGTCAGCTGATAAAGAGACCAGCTTACCCCATTACTTGGGTGGCGTGTGGAATCTCAAAAGTTGCAGCCTCAAGCAGCCCAGTGCTGTTTCAGCGTCTGTCCAGTGTGCTCCTGTGACATGTTCGTGGACACGGAAGAAGAGTTCGAGATTAAACGGTGGTGAAGTTCTACTTCAGTGAGTGAACGATTGTACTCGAAGAGTGATCGTTGTAACCATGGAGAGCCGTGACCAACGTGGAGGTTCCCAGATTCTCTGCACTCACTGTACCCTAGTGCCTCAGTAATTCCTTTGCAAAGCCCATAGGCCAAGAAGGAACGCCGAACAGTTGTTAACTGCTAGGAAGGGAAGCCCAAACAATTTAAGAAGTATTTATGTCCTAACAACTTAGCAGACACTGGAAACACTAATGCACATAGCCAGAAAGAAATAATACTTTCTTTCATCCTTAAATAACCATAATCATTTGCCAGTGTTATGGTGCGCACACTTGTTGAGCTTGGTACACCTTTTCAAACCTTGGAGAAAGCATAAATGCTGCGTCCCTCATTTTCTAGTCCACGTTGATTTTTCACAAGCTATTTGCTTTTTATCATAGCAGTTGTGAAAACTCAGCTTCACAAAGATGTGTCATAAAAAGGAATGTAGCAGGGCGCCTGGGTGGCTCAGTCAGTTAAGCATCTGATTCTTGATTTCGGCTCAGGTCGTGATCCCAGGGTCATGAAATCGAGGTCTGTGTTGGACTCCATGCTCAGCGGGGAGTCTGCTTGAGATTGTCTCTCTCCCTCTCCCTCTGCCCCTCCCCCCTATGTGTGTGCTCTCTCTCTCTCCCTCAAATAAATAAATAAAATCTTAAAAAAAAAAAAAGAATGTAGCATTATCTAATATTGAAACCGTGAGCTACTTTGAGCTAGTGTGTTGTACTACTTTCTGAGAAATCTTGCTGTATTTTCCTTGAAAATCAATAATTTCCCACTGCAGCACCTCAGGATACTTACAGGGAACCATGGGTTAGATGGTACACAGTTCTCCGATGTGTCCAGTATTCTTTTTCCAGCAATCAAAGTTTTGCAGGTGGGGTAGGAGATAACATTTGTTTCACACTGGTGAGTTAACATAATGATTTCACATCACTATATCAACCGTCTAATTAGGTGGGTGGCCCTCATTTTCCCGTTTTTACTGATGGAAAGATAAGAAGTCAGAATTATTTCCTCTGTTTAAATAGTATAGGGAACGGGAAGGTCATGCGCGGTTATTTTACTTCGAATCCTACGTTGTTTTCTCCGTACTGTATTTGATCTCTGCTTCTACTGAGCTCAGAGATGAAATGGGATATCACATTTGAGTAGCAGGTTGGAATTGTGAGAGCTGTGTCTGCCAGTCAGGATTTTAATGAGAGAGGAATGTCAAGGTCAGCTCTTGGCTCCAAGTAGCTCTTGAACAAATGTAGAAGGAAGAACTACAGCTAACATCCCTATCCATGAAAATTGCTTACATTTAGGTGCCTGGAGGGTCAGTGAAAGACAGAGTGAAACGTCCAGTGATTTCATGTTAAGATATGTCTATATTACAGTAGGTCTAGTAATCTGCTCCAGGGAGATGGGGATTCTGTTCTGTTCTGCTCTGCTTGTAGCTTTCTGGAAGGTCACACTTGGAAGTTATTTGCAAGTTCTGAAGCATGCCTGTTAAATCATGGGTGAAGGGCCTGGGACTGCTTAGCCAGTAGACACTGAATTTTTGGAGGAAGGATGTGATAGGTGTCTTTCTAGTTCAGCCTTCCTAATATTCGAAAGAAGAGTCATACTTGTTCTAGCCTAACCCTGAGGACAGATTTAGTTCTTTGAAGTATACATAGCTTATCAACCTCAAAAAAAGTAATAATAATAATTTTTAGTGGTTGCAATTGCCCCAGTAGGCAGTAAACTCCCATTATTGAGAATCACTGGGAAAATGATAAAAGAGATAGTAGATCATATAACATGGGCTCCTAATGGCCTTTCAACCTATAGATTCTCTTTTTCTAACTTGCTAATTTTCATTTCTTTGAGCAAAGGCTTTCAGAGTAACTGTGCTTTAAATTCAGTTTGCCGTCTCCCCAAACACAGATAGGTCTCTGGGTTGATAAAATTAAATGTAAGGTAAAGTTTAAGATTTTTTGTTGGAAACTGATGTTTTGAGGTCAGAGGCCATGTGAGAGGTTATAGTTCAATCGAGAAAGTCTTCAAGTGTCTATTCTAGTTTACAAGAACAGTACCTATCTGGGTTCAGCCAGTATAGCTCTGGGAAGCCCCGACAGGTCTTTTACTGTGTGTGTGTCTCCACGCACATGCGTGTAGTGTGTGTGCGCGTGCGCGCATGTGTGTTTAAGTCATTCAGGAGTTTACCGTCAATTTCCCAAAGTGACTCTCAGCTCAGCAGTTCAGAATTTAAAATAAATCAGTACTGAGGTACTAGTAGTTTTCTCTAGTCATTGTATTATCTGTTCTTATACGCTGAACAAAGCCTTCGTTATAATTAACACTTCTGCGCTTTAGACCCCATAGATTTATGTTGGGTCTTCTTCCCAGATGACTTGAGAGCTTATGAAAAATAGCCCACGTTCTTTGATTCCTTGCCGAAGCAACCCCTCTTCGGCAAAGGCGGTCTCATCTTCCCCTGTCGGGCTGCGCTTCTGCCCAGTTGAGCTTTGGTAGACCTTCTGTCCCTGCAATACCCCTGCCCCCTTCTTAAATCCTTCCGCCGTGGCTGTCCTTCAGACACTGCCTCCGTTTCTGAGGTGGAGAAGGGGAAGGCTTTCTTCTTTTCTCTCCCTCTGGTCCTCTTTCTGCACTTCTCAAGCCCTGCCAATTTTTTTTCCCTTCTGTGAAGGCAGATTTTACAGAAAATTCCCTTGCCAGCCCTAGGTTGTATATGATGAACAGAAAAGCAAAAATGGGGTCTGTGCTAGTTTTCTGACTTATTCAGAAGACATTTCCTAAGACCTCTGTAACTAGCTTCCCTGCCTTTATCATTCAGAGGGGCACATGTGGCACTGAGGAGTTTGCACGTATGGTTCCCCCTGGGCAGAGCCATTACAAACAGGCTGTGTGTTTTAAGTTAGTTTTGACTTGTGTATTTCATCTGTGAAGTTGGCAAATACTTGAAAGCCACAAGCTACTGTTTTCTGAAAGCTTCTTTGCACATGAGCATAAAATGTATGTATTGAATTTGGAAATGGTCCAATAACTGCCTTTTCAATGCAGCTAAATGTAGATTACAGCTGTTTCCTCTGGAAAGATGCATGTAGTCATCATTTCTTTCTTCTCTTACAGGGTGTCTCCTCTGCAGAAGTCTGAGATAGTGGATGTGGTTAAGAAGCGGGTAAAGGCCATCACTCTCGCCATTGGGGATGGTGCCAACGACGTTGGGATGATCCAGACCGCTCACGTGGGTGTAGGAATCAGTGGGAATGAAGGCATGCAGGCCACCAACAACTCGGATTATGCCATTGCACAGGTCAGAGGCGTGGTTGACCAGCTGTCCTGTCCTGTTGACAGAGGTGTCCATTGGGCATGAAGGTCTGATTGGTGCTTGACCTTCAGTCCAGCCCTAAGTACTCTGCCATCCCTTTTGAGGTTTGTCTAGACAAAATCACCAGAGTATTCGGATTTCCCTGTGGCCTTGATCCTGTGCTGCTGGTTGTTGTGGTTGCCGTGGTTGTTTTTGCTAGCTGTGAGGTTGGCCACGCTTTCTGTCCTCCAGGCAGGGCGTCATTCCTGACAGATCTCTGATCCTGTGAATGATAGTCTCTCATCCTCAACTCCCACATCTGCTGCGTGGGCTTTTCCTTGTGCCGTCCCATGCTAAAGAATGGCTGTGCTCATTACATCCATTCTCTACCATCCCCATCCCAGAATCAGTCCTCTTTTCAGAAGGTGCTAGAACGTTCTCTCCTCAGGCATTCGAGGTCAGGGGAAAGCCGTGGTTTACAACTGCTACTCTCTCTGTAGCCATAACCCACGGTCAGTAGCAGACGGCCTCCTGCTGTTAGGCCAAGTTCAGCCCATTCCCCTCTGGATCAGATGTTGTATGCAGAGGTTCCCGATGCACTTTGTAGTCACCAAGCAGATGGCCCGAGGATGAAAGAAATGGCTACTCCTCAATGATAGAGAGCCTAAAAGTGAAGGAAAATAGCCAACCTCCTGACCTTAGGTGACATACCTAGATCATTTGGCCTGCTTGATCATCCAGAAAATCTAGACCTCATAATGGACACTGATCATTTCCTCCTGTCTACAGATTACAGTATGTCATGATAAAGGGCCTGCTCATTTTGGTCGTTAGCTAGGGTTCCCTCATCTCCCTCCAGTGTTTAGTCATTTGAAGAATGTGTTAATCTTAATCACATGAACACAGGTAGTAATGGCCTTTTATCCCTTCAAGCTGAAATCAGGAGCTGCGTATGAACTGTGAAAGAGCTTCCAGGAACCCCAGGGCTGCAGGCTGGTCCTGTGCAGCTTTGGGGTCTACCTCTCCAGAAGGGGTTTCTGCATTAGATCACCTCTCCGATTCCCTCCCAGCTCATGGTTCTGCAAACACGGGGAGGAATTACAAAATCCTCATGGCTCTGGAAAGTACATGAAATCAATCTCGTTTCCCTGTTGATTTCAAATAAATCCTCAAGATAATTGCTAAAGTAGGTAGGGGAAGGAATTCTGATTGTATAGGTGGGAACACTGGGGCTCCTTCACATTGGGTGACCTGCCTTGGGTCCAAGCATCCAGGGTCAGAGAACACCAGACCTGTACGTGACCTTGGGGACCAGGCCCGCACACCTGCCCATTCACTTTCCCGAGTCAACTACTCCGAGGCCTGTGGGACTCTCGCTTCCTGTAGTCTGTCAGCAGCTGTAGATGTTATACACCCCAGCATTATTAAATACTTGAGTTATAGCATCATGTGGCTGTAAGGGATCTTTGGAGGTTTCCTAGGAGTTTCAGGCAAATATTTGTCTGTCTTTTTCTTTAAAATGTCTGGGGAAGGGGGATTCCATGACCTGCTTTATTGAAACTGCATACTAATAGGCTGTGGAATCTGGAGCAATTGCTCTCTTCAAATTAAAAGCATCAAAGAAGCATAGGGAGGAGAGAGTTAGAGTTAGAGTTAGGAGTTTTCTTGCCCCACCGCTATAATAGTGACCACGGCCAGAGGAAGTGACGAGTGGCCGCACGTGTCCGTGGGTCTTGCTTTCTCCTGTCCGTGGTCCTGCCCACGATCAGGTAGAGGTCCTGTTGTTCCAGGGTAGCATTCCTCTTTGCCTTACACCTTCTCTCCTGGACACTGTGCCTCCTCTTCAGTTAGAAGCAAGAGAGGCCACAATTGCATGTGTCCCTTTGCCCCAGGGAAATGATCAACGTCTCTGGTTGAAGTTAATGTCTTGGGCTTTGTCGCTTTCCTGCACGTGGACGGACATTTTTGATTGGGTGTTTGAGGCAGTGCCCTGGAAGGTTATATACAGAAGAAAACACTTTAGCTCCCAATCCTTGGGAAAAATGATGGAATGGGCAAAGCTTCTGTTCTACTTCTTTCCTGCCTGCCTGTGCTTTTATCCACAGTGCAGCCCCTGGGACTGACAGCCGCCCCCCCGATCTGCTGCCTTGCCCGTGGACAGCCTGCATGGATGGCCTCTGGCCCCAGCTGCCTGTTCTCCTCAGGAGACGATTGTTCCTACCCCCTACCTTCTTAACGTTTTTTTGAATGGCCTCCTGAAAATAGCATTTTGATTTAGGATATACGTATTTTTTTTTCCCCTGAAAACAAATCATTTTCACGCTAACGTTGCCTCATTCCGGATGACTCCAGCAGATGTTCTCTGTGCCCACTGAAGTTTAGCATCAGGGGGTCTGGGTCAAATGCAAACTTCCCTTTTATTTGTTTAGCCAGTTATTTTATGATTCCCCATTCCCCTTTGGAGTCCTTAATGAGCTTTTATGGGGAGTTTTATTTTTCCATATGCACCTACCCCTGCCATTTCGAAGTGGCCATATAGCTTTTGGAGTAGGCAGTCCAGTGACCTGCCTTACCCCGATCTCCTGGGTAGATTTCTCATGAAATGTGATGTCATGTCGGATTGAGCTCCCTTCTTCAGGGCTAATGGAAATTATTATGTGGCTTCCTCTTGCAAGAAAATGTTTTCTTTAAAAAAATAACATTTTCAAAAAAAATAATAATAAATAAATAAATAAATAATATTTTGAATCAGAGTCATTCTTTTCTACTGGTAGTTAAATTTAATTTCAAAAGTAATCAGAAATTAATCAGAAGTTTGCAATAGCAAAAGAATTTCTGAAGTTTATGGATGTTCTCAATACAGCCCGATTATCTCTTCTAAGAGAATGAGCCCAAGGACTCCCCTGTGACTTCAAACAGGGGAATTAAGGTTTTAGTTCAAGGCAATCCAGGGGGATGTTGGCGGGGTCCAAGGCTAATCAGTGTATAGAAATCATGAATTTAAACAGGATCGCCCCTCACATGCCAGAGCACACCATAGTCCACAGAACAACAACAACAAAAACCCAACAAAAAACCCCTCATTTCTCTCCCTCCAGCTCATGGTCACACCTTTGGGGACCTTTGTGAAGTAGGACACAGCAAATGAAGCCAGGCTAAGAGGAGGCCAAGGGACTAGGATTCAAGTGGGCCCAAAGAACCCCTGCCCCAAAGAGGATTCAGGGATTTTATTGAATATTGCTCAGTATTTCAAACTGCAAGAACCGTTCTATCACTGTCATCTTAGTACCAGTTAGCCGCTTGTGGGTTTTTTTTCCTTGACAGCATAGCAGTCTAGCAAGAAGTACTCTGTACTAGTTGGAAGCAAAAAAGGAAAACGAAATGGGTGGAGCAGGTAAAGCTGTGTGTTTGTGCCTGAGTGTCTGTGCATCTCTGTGCATGTGCAGTCAAATTGCTTTTAACGTGCAGGCTGACAGTGGAAATAGGTCGTGTCTCCACGTGCATCCCTTTTTTAGAAAGGGTCCTGGTGCACGAGTGTTCCTGGCCCTTATTCCTGAAGTCACCATCAAATCTGATTGACTAGAAGCCTCTGGTTGCCACTGTGCTTTTGCTTTTCTTCCAGTTCAAGAGGTCACTGTCTCCTAAGAGTTAAGACCCTTAAGAAGCATTTATGTAAACAAAATTCACAAGAATAACAATGAGAAGTCCAAACTGGCATTTGGGGGGAAATACTAAGTAGGTAGATTTAAGAGGAGAGTTTAGTTGTCCTCACTGGACCCAAAAGGTCTGCCTTTAGTTTCTGGAAGTGAATGGTTTTCTCGGGTTCTCGGCAGAATCTGGCTTCCTCGATGACCTTATCTGTCCCCAAGCAGCATTTTGTGACTTTTGTTCCTAAAGGATGGGTGCTCCTGAACTTTGCCATTTTTCTCCCCTCAGTTTTCCTACTTGGAGAAGCTGCTGCTGGTCCACGGCGCCTGGAGCTACAATCGGGTGACCAAGTGTATCCTGTACTGTTTCTATAAGAACGTGGTTCTCTACATCATTGAGGTGAGCCAGGCCACCTTCTTCCTCGGGCGGTGGGGAGGGCGGGGGGGTTTATGCAGAGGGCATCTTCACAAACTTAAGGTAATTGCAAGAAAGGATTTCATTCATGTGAAATTAAAACGTCTTGCTGGGACACACTGGAAGCTGTGACACACACGACCTCTGTGCAGTGGGGGACACCTCGCAGATGGAGGTCCTCATGCTGAGGAACCAGTGCGGGGAGCCTTAGTGTCCTTGGCCCACATGGACTGCTGTTGTCACTTACACTGTGCTCCTCCCTGGGGGCTCAGAGCCTGGGCAGCCGACGCTCGCACCTGTCTCGGTGGACTGGGGACGTTTCCAGGCAACCCGGTCGTTCTTTTCGTTCCTAGAATGAAAGGGCCTGATTTCTTGCTCTATTTCTCATGACATCTACAAGTTACCCAAGCATTGATTCACTGCCTCTGGGGTATTTGGACGATACTATTTAAATGGGGGAAGGTGTGGGAGTAAGTTGGGAGTAAACAAATAAGGCAATTAAAAATATCTCTGTGAACTTCTTGGGTTGTCAAGCTGGTTTTCAGGATGTTGATTCAATTGCGGGCACATTTATTTTACTTATTAGAGGGACTAGAGCAGGAGAGGGGTGGGGCCAGGAAAAAGCGGAATGGGCACTTTCTGATTGAACTCAGGAGGAGGACCAGGCGCCTCTCGCCTCCTTTTTAAGGCCAGCTTTACTGCAGAGGGTGTGGCTTTTGAGGCCAACATGACTAATAGATTTCCAAGTGTGTTGAGAAAAGCGGAAGCAGGCGGTCACTCTGTAGAGAAATAGAAAAGCAATGATAATTGTTTTTGGTGTTAATATCTCAGTCTGTTAGGAGTTATCTTGTATCTGATTTCTCAACTCTTGGCAGAAATAATAACCAAGACATAGATCAACTTTATCTGATGTGGTCCTTTAAAATACGCAGCTCAGGGAATTTAACAAGTGGTCTGCTAATGGAACTGTGACTAAACAAACATTTCTTTACCCAATTGTCTACTCTTTCCTGTCGAATATTCAGGTGAAAAAAAACGTTCGCATCACTCAGTCTGTAACCAAACTACTAATGAGTAGATTTCCTGAGTTTTGCACCTTGTGCGTTGTTCTAATTTGCACAAAGGGCATCCTACTTGCCTTGTCTGCTCATCTCATGCTATAATACTCGACTCAGTCCCCTCTGAGTAAGAACTTCTTGATGTTATGTGTAACGGATTCTGTAGTTTCTATCTTCCTCCTGTCTGCATTTTTACAATTTTTTTCTTTTTTTGGCACGTAAATATGTTTGTCCTCCTGTTTCTCTGGTTTTTTTTTTTTTTTTTTTTGGCCTCCATGATAGCAGTCACTCCTGAATGTCACTTGGGGTCATAAATAATCAGTGCTGTGGACTAAAGGAGTGTGGGAATCCCTGCTCCCATGTGCCATCCCAAGTCCCACATGCATTTTCAGCTCCTACTGTAGTGGTTGGCTTCACAGGATTTCTTAATAATCTGGCTTTCCTCAAAATCAGCAAATTACAGATAGTCTGGACTTCTTATCAAGACATTTTACATGAAGCTCCCAACCCTTTAGCTTCCCAGAGCTTCCTCCGGGGCCCTTCTTAGTCATTTACACCTCCTATCTTGCCCTTTTTTTTTTTTTTTTTTAACTTCAAGAGGGCTAAGGATGAGAAGAGTACAATTTTTGTCTGTCTGGAAAATTCCATTTGGAATGAGGCCCTGAAAATGCCATGTGAGTTCCCTAAATTAATTTTTCAATTGTAGCTGAACCACAGCTGTACATGGTCTTTTGTAAACAGCCTTTAAAAATATTCTTGATAAAATTTAAAAATTACGTCTCCACCACTCTGGTCTCAGTCTTCTGCTTAGTATTTTGAGGAGACTTAATTTGAAAATCAAGAAAAAACAAAATCTTCAACTGAGCCCAGAAAGAGCATTGACTCAGTGTCTGCCCAGCCTCTGTGGCATTGACATGCACTTCAAACATAACTTTAAAAACAGGAAAGTTCTACTTGGATGGTATCTTAGTGTGTTTTGAACCAAAAGATCAGGGATTGTTATAATTTCATTTGCTCCTTTGCAATGAATAGTTTCACATTCTAAAGGTTATCTTGTAACTCATGGAGAATAAATTGTATTCTTCCATGGTTTTCTTGTAACTCAAAGAGAAACCCCTTGCAAGAGCCAGTAGGTTCTCATCTCAAATGTCCTCTGATATAGGTAACTATCAATCGTTTACAAATGCAGTCTAAGAGCCGTTCGGCAGATTAAAAGAAGATGCCCAAGTGGGCATGTGCACACACATATTGATTGAGTCTTGGTTATTAGCATGAGGATCATTATGATTTGAATAGCCAATAAAGATTGTATGGAAGACCTATGAGCCTGTAATTAATACGATCTGCTCACTTGGTATACCGACCTATAAAACTCGGGTTTTCTGTGGAAGGATTACGTGGCTCTAGCCTCACTCCAATATGGAGCGCCAACTGAAAGCTCCCTCCACTCTCATCCCCAGCCCCTTTAGCTATATTCTTCTGTGACCTTTTCCTGTGTTTATAGAGCCGTTTACATATACAAACAAATGAATGTTTTTACATAAATGTCCTCCTGCTTTGTAATATATTCTGCAGTTAATGTGATACTTACCAGGGTACTTGGGGGATCATCCTCGTGACTACATATGGGTTCATTGCCTGGCATTCCACAGTGTGTTTTCCTACAATCTATTTAACCATTCTCATATTGGTGAATGTTCGAGTCCTCTCCCTTTTTATCCACAAAGAGCCTTGTGGAGTTAACAGCTGTCCCTCGAAGCAGCCATAATCATTCCATCAAAATGCCGGTGATCTGATTGGAGCATTACTACCACAGTGCTTTGAGGAAAACACATGATCCAGTTTATGGATTATTATCTGTACCTCAGGTTCCTTGTTGCTGTTTGATGTGTCCTTCATGCTGTTTGATGTGTCACATAAAATTTATTCAGGCCGAAGTAACCATTGGTCCAAGTGATTAAAAAATAGGAACAAATCTGTGATTTCGTGGCCACCCTATCAATGGGCAAAATGAAAAATACATAAACCTTGGCTCTCCGTTCCCTCCACTGCTGCCTTAATCTAGTACTTCTTACCTGCACGATAGCAAAGATCGCTAGCTTTGCCTCATCAGCCGACTACAGTGCAACCAGGATGAGCTTCCTGAACGTGCATGTGAGTGATTCAGTGGCTGGCGTAGTTTCTGGGACATAGGTGCTCAGCAATGTTGGCCGTGAGTGCCACCGTCCTCCTCAGACTCGTCAAGGTTCCTGTGGCTCCCGATGAAATGCCCATGTCCCCCTTTATGCCCCTGTCCCTCGTGGTCTGGATCCCGACTGTCACCAGCCTCATCTCCCACTGCGTCCCTCCTCATTCTGTTTTGATTCACAACTATTGAAGTACAGTTAATACACAGTTAGATACCCCTTCATTAGGCATACAGTTCTGTAAATTAAAACTGGATTTTATCATTAGAAACTAACTGGCAGTTTTCTGCCTGCCTCCCGTAGATGATGACAAGAATGTCACCAAGAGTTTCTGGAGATGACAAAGATGGTTGCCCCACAGTGTGTGCGAATGTACACTTAAAAATGATTAGGATGGCAAACTTTATGTTGTGTGTGTTTTACTACAATAAAAAATGCTAAAAACATTTTAAAAAGAGTATCACAAGCACTTTGTGGCTTTGGTCACATGGAGGGAAACAAAAATGTGTAGCCAGACCAGATGCTTTGGAGAGCTCACTGAAGGTTTGAAAAACAAACTTGACACATAGTTTTGTTTTGTATTAGCAATTAAATGCTACGTTTTGTGCTGTGACCACATAGACCATATTTCTCAGAAGGTAAAATTCTCTTGTGGGCTAGACCATGCAGAATGTCATCGGCTTGTGGGGCAGATGGGGCCCCTGTCAGCCAGTTAGAGGGGGTATATTCCTGGTGTGTCTGAGGCAGGGGCAGGAAAAGGGATAAAGTTTGTGAAGGGAAGGAGATAGGACTGGATGGGATATGTAAGTGGCCAATGAGGGGAAACTAAATAACTCGATGTTGCTGTTGGAAGCTGAGATTCCTTTTTCATTCTGGAATAGGCAAGTGACACAGTAAACGCAATTTTAGAAAATGTGTATGTCAGTATGTAGGACAGATGGTAAGCAGAGACCTTTAATGTAATTTCGTAGTTTTAACCTGGGGCATGAATCGTGACCATTATGTAACCATTTCCCAGCATAATTTATAAGCAGAAAGGAACGACTGATTTTTAAAAACCCTTTGATTTTGACAATGGGAGGAATTTACCTTAAATGTAAAGAGTGGAGAAATATTCCTACACATTTTTGATGTCCTCATGTGACTGCTCTGTGATAATGCCCAAAGAGAGAAGGGTCGATTAAATTCTTTAAAGTTCCTACGCTATTTAACAAACTAGGTGTTTGTTATTTAGAATTTCCTGAATAGAGTACAAAGCATAACAAAGAGTTTGAAAGCATAACAGCCTCAGCATGTTAAGCATTTACTAGGTGTGCGTTTGTCCACAGATGTTCTGGACCCCTAGGAAAAGGTCATTTGGAATGGAGTAAAGTTTTAGTGATAATAAAACGGAAATAGGAAAATAATAGGGAAGATACTCAAATTTAACCTGCAGTTCAAAAAAATGATGATACGGGTCCCTTACCAACTTTAGTATAACGTGAAGAAAAGACACCAAACCATCTTTAAAACAGAGATGAGACTTTGAAATTATGATGATGATTCGTTGGTGGTTCCTATACAGAGAATAAGCATAACATATAGGTATTGATGTGAAAAAAATGGGAATTTTGTACCACTTAGAGTGTCTACTTATTTTGGCGCCATATATAAGAAATACTAATGTTTTCTTGGGGTCATTAAACTGGTATGGGATACTGGCCAGGAATGGGGATGCATATTTAGCATGGAGGTCTGGAAATATTATCACTGAATGAGAACAGAGATTTAAACCACAGCAATTTGAGACCAAATGCAACCCAACCAACAGAATTTCGTTGAAAGCTACTTAAGGCTTCTCAGTATCTGACAAGCCTAAAACAAACAAACAAAAGCCTATACTCTAAAATACTCCATAAGGTTTACCAGCATTTCGTTTCCCGTGTCTTAAAACTAAAACAGTAAAATAATTCCTGCATAAACTGCCATTCTAATCCAAAATATTCTCAGAGAAGGACGTTGAATGTATTTTTTCTGAAAACATATACGTAATCTTTTTAGTTGTGTTACAGTTTTTTTTGTTGTTGGATCTCTGGTTTGGGTTTTTTTCCTCCATTTTTCAGATCATTATTGTTTGAAAATAATTATATGTAAATTACTTGTCGGCAGCCCCTTCTTTCATTTACTGTCTGACTAGCTTATTTGTGGAGGCCTAATTTAAATATGTTAATGTACAAAGATGCTGTGGATTTGCTCAGCCCTGTTCCATCTATTTCCCGAGAGTGACCCAGACTGCATTGTAAACGGAGAAAGAAAGCACTAGCCTTGGGTAGATTTTGCTTTAAGTGTTAGAATCAATGAAGAATAGATGTTTTAAAACTTTCAAATACTATCCAATAACTTTCCCCCTTTTTGCTTGTAATGCACAATTTAAATACATCTCAAAAAAATGTATTTCATTCTTGACACGCAAGAGATCTCTTTATGATAGAAGACAAAATTCCCGATAGCTAAGCGTCTTTCTCCCTTCTGTCCTGTGCATCTTTGTTGTCAATGGCAGCTTTATATTTCCTGATAAAGAGTCCTTTTTTGAGGGGCTGGATTGGAGTCATGAGCTTAACGGTAGCATATTAATAGGTGAAGGTCAATTGAAAGGCACAGTCAACGTATGGACCTGTCTGTAGAGACGTAACCTCATCAAATATAAAGCCATCCGTTTTCTAGTAAAAGCTTTAAGCAGGTGTGGCCCACCTACTCTGTGGCAGGTGGAATGCTAGGACCAGGGGCCCTGGGATAAGCTCTGCAAAGTTCCCCATTTGATTGAGGGGGGAAGGGTGTTGGTGATGTGCATAACGGGAGAAGTGCTTTGATGGCTGTATGCAGAAGTCTGGTGCCCAGCCCTTTCCAAGAACATCCCAGCTTGTTGAGTTAGTGACCACCTGGGTGGTTCCTATTATGGGGCTGATAGTTGTTGAGCAATAATTACAATTTTAATATGCTGGAAGGAAAACTATTTTGTGAATGGCTTCCCAGTGGGCAGTTTGCAAATAGGAATTAAGTAGAAGTAGGAGCATTCTGAAGCGGACTTTCCCTGCCTCAGGCATCCGCATTCTCCAAGTCAAGCACTCTGGGGTCATGGGACCCAGATGAAGTAACCAGACTGAGCCCACACCCTTGGAAGCCAGTAGGGGATGAAGATAAGACTCGCATAGTTACAGTGCAGCTTGTGTGTGTGTGGGGGGGGGGCGGGCAGAAGGTGGGGCGTGCAGCTGGCTTGCAGGAAGACAGCGTGCGGTGCTCAATGAGGACCCTCAGAGGTGGTGCTTTACAGCCTTGGAAGCCTCAGTTTTCCAGGATGAACTGAGCTAAGTTTTGTTGTTTTCTTTTTAAAGATTTTATTTATTTATTTGACAGAGATCACAAGTAGGCAGAGAGGCAGGCAGAGAGAAAGAGGGAAGCAGGCTCCCTGCTGAGCAGAGAGCCCGATGCGGGGCTCGAACCCAGGACCCTGAGATCATGACCTGAGCCAAAGGCGGAGGCTTTAACCCACTGAGCCGCCCAGGCGCCCCTGAGCTAAGTCTTAAAGATGAATAGGAGCCCATCAAGTGAGGGGGGCTGAAGGAGAGGGTTAGGCTGGTGTGCCAGAGAGAGGCCCACACCTGTTTATTCCAGCTCCGTGATAAATGTCAGAAGTCACCAGGCCCTTAGTAAACAACGGGGAAGAAGTGTAGTTTGCCGGGTTTTACGTTTCAGTAGGAAGATGACTGCAGAACCGGCTGCACATGGGCTTAGGAATGTTCTCTGAAAGCCTAGTTGGTTGCTGCCCATTTATGTAGCTGGGAGTTTATCAGCAAATGGTGGAGGGGGAGGAGGGGCGACAGGGAGGAGTTGTTACAAAGCCAGGGAAGTATTCACAGTCTGGAGGGAGTCCCCTGCAAGATATACCATCACTTTGAACTTTATAAAAATAGACTCTTGCTTGCTGCCTTTTACATGTGACAATATATGCTTTTTTAATGATGTTTTTGCAGCTGTTTTACCTGAAAGGCTCATTCTAAAGATCCAACATTCTAAAAAAAATATATATATTTAGGCCTTGATGTTTTAAAAATTGAGTCTCTAACTCCATTAAACCTCCCCGAGGGGGGAGAAAAAGTGCAGGTCCAAAAACAAATCAATGCAAAGGACTCCAGGGGTGATGTGAACTTTGAGGGGTCTGCTGTGTGCAAAGCTGGGCCTTATTCTAGGGTGCCCGCCCTCTCCTCCCCTCCTGGTGCTGGGGCAGAAACAAGCAACCCAGCAAGGGGAGGGGTCAGCTCATCACCGCAGGCATTAAAGCTCACTTAGTCCAACGTATTCCTCACTTACTCCTTTGTTGCCTTCAGACGGAGCACTTGCATAATGTAGTACTTGCACTTGTCATGGTGAATGTTATTTCTGTTTACCAAATTGCTTCTGACTTCCCTAAGGGCAGGAACCCTTTCTTTCTGACTTTGCCCCCAGAAAGGACTAAGTGCACAGTGCTCAATAAACAGATAATCAGTTGAACACATTTCAGCAGAGGCTGACACATCAGAATCTATTGGACTTTGTGTGTGTATATGTGTTTAGCATATAAGAGAGAGAAGATAATTTAAGTAGTATGTTATATTTCTGTTTTCTTTTTAGGAAATACCTTTCTGATCTAACTTAAATCTTTCCTGGTGGAATTTTCATACAGAGAACTATACCCTTTAAGTAGTAAAAGATTAATTCAGATTTAGAATTTGTTTAGCCTTATCTTTTGAGAGAGTAAGAGAAAATTTTGTTTGCATTCTTTTTTTTTTAAGATTTTTTATTTCTTTATTTGTCAGAGAAAGAGAGAGAGTGTGAGTGGGGAGGGGGGCAGAGGGAGAAGCAGGCTCCCCGATAAGCAAGGAGCCTGAAGTGGGACTAGGATCAAGTTCCGAGCCTCAGGCAGGCACCTACTTAACCAACTGAGCCACCCAGGCATCCCTTTTATTGCATTCTTTAAAACACATTCCTACCTTAGACTGCCTTTTATTTCAGCTGAACTCTTAGATTTTCATAAAGTTGATTTTACTAATTAGGTTTTTCTTGCCATTTTACTCTGTTTGTGTTGCTCTCCTGTATGTCTTCCTGTCCTTTTTTCTGCTAGTAGAGACCAGCTTTCCTAAGACTGTTGAAATCAGATATCCTTTAATTCTTTAAGTTAATTTTGGGAAAGTGTCTAAGCACCAATCCCCCAGTCATGCCTATCTATCCATTTTCATCTCTGTACACCCGAGTAGCACCATTCTTAGCAAGTAAATTTCAGTGACATTTGATTAAGGGTGATTGAGAGTCCAAGATTGAGAACAGAGCCTTCAGTTATAGGCTGTGGAAAAGATAAGGTGGCAACAGAAAGAATACCTTCTCTAGCTGATGAAGGAGAAGACAATGGGAAGAGGCAAAGGGAATTCATAACGTAGTGCTCCAATGATGGAAAACCTTTTTTTGGACAAGCCTCCATTTGCTTTGAGAGGATCAGGAGCAGACTACTTTCTCTTCTCCTTTTTTCTAAACTGGTCAGCTTGACTCGGGAAAGAGAAATAGATTCGGGCCCATAGTTCTGAAATACTTTTTGACAGGCAAGTAAAATGTGATTATGAAAATGAAATTCATCATTCTTTTTCTTGGACTTAGGGGTCTTGGATTTGACCTTCAGTTAAAATAGCTTCTGTGAATAAGTATCACATCAGAAAGGCTCGTCTCTCCTCTAGCAAATGCCTGTCCTTTTAAGTGGTAAATATCTTCATTGCCCTCTGACAACTCATTGGAGGCAGTATATTGGTTTTCATTTCAGCCACTGTACCGGGTTTCCAACAGGTGTTCTGGGAGTTTAGAGTGCCCTTCGTTTCTTAGTTCCAGTGCACTGGCAGATCAAGCGGACTATTTAAAGAAGGCTCAAGAAGTGATGCATGTGCTTTCTGGCCTCATCTTTCAAAGGGAGGGGAGTCAGAGTAGATTAGTGTTACTAAGGACTGCCTATACCTCCCGAGCGTGCCAATAAAAGAATATTGATTAAAATGTTTTCCTCTCTTATCCAGGGATTATAGGATGAGGTTCATTATTGCTCCTTTAACTAAGCTGTCTGTTGTTTTGATAATCTTTTTGTCAATCACTTGTCAACCTGAAAGTTTCTTCTTTGTTAACATTAGGTAGTAACTAGGAATTTTTACCTCCTTGTTAGCCTTGCCTTATTGGTTTTCTTTATTCTTGTGAAGGTATTTATTAGTAGGGTATACTGGTATACCACTTCCTTGTTGCATGAGGTAAAATTTACATGCAATAAAATAAGCCCTTTCTGGTGTACAGTCTGAGTCTGAACAAATGCGTACAATAGTGTCATTGCCGCTACACTCCATTATAAAGCAGTGCCAGCCCTCAAAAAACTCCCTCAGCCCCTTTTGTAGTCCCCACCCTAGCCCTATACCCAGTCCCTACAAATGACTGGTCTGTTTTCAGACCGTATAGTTTTGCCTTTCTGAGAAGGTCCTGTGGGTGGAATTATATCAGAATATGGTCGTCAGTATAACATGTTTGCGTTTCATCCATGTTCTTGTATCCAGTGGTTCATTCTTTTTTAGTGCTGAGTAGTATTCCATTCTGGAAGTAGGGTTTCCCATGGTTGGGGAGTTCTGAAAGCCCAGTGCCAGGGGGTTGTGAACTAGGGACCAGGAAGTTGCTGGACTGCAGGTGGCATCATAGTTTAAGGAAGAACGTGAATAAAATTTGACTGGAACAACATTGATCATAACAAGGCAAGATGATGGTGGTGGAGGAGTGAGTTGGCCTCGGGAACACTTCCTGCTAACCTTTCTGGGGACAAGAAGGGCCAGGAGCCCAGAGACTTGTCTTCTTACAACCACTCTTCCATCTGTTGTCTCACTGATGGCGGCCATGAGCAGATGGCAGCCATGTTGGGGCGGAGGGAGGCTCTGCAGTCAGGCCACTTGGGGGCTTTGCTTCCAGCTCCAGCCCTGCAAATCAGGGCATGCCTCCTGGCCACGCCCAGCCTCAGTGTCCTTCCCTGTAAAATGAGGATAATAAAGTACATACATCAAAGGGTTTGTGAGGATTAAGTAAAACCACACAGGAAAGCATTTAGCATGGGGCCAAACCGCATAGAGTCCTCAAATTAGCCCTTTAGCATTATTTTAAGGTATTTAATATTTGACCAGTCTTTCGACTATAATGTTATGGGCTTGAGGCTTTTCCAGTTCACCCTTCCTTCCAGAATAGGATTCTGCCCTATAATTGCAGACAGTCATCCGGTCCACCCTCTGCTGGGAACCTTTCAGGACGAAGTAAGTCTCACTTTTACGACCTCTTAGACCTTTCTACCTTAAATGTAGTCCCTCTTATACACTGCAACTGCATAGAATCATTATAGAGCAAAATAACCATGATTCAATCTGCTAGATTAATGAAGTCTGCTTGCCTCCTGTCTGTGCATCTCTAACAATTCAGGTACTAATGTGTGATTGTATTCCAGTAATGCGGTCAGCTGTTTATAACTGAGAAACAGTTTTCCTAACATCACCCTGCTGTCCTCCCCTGACCCAGAGCGGCATTTACTGATTTCGTAAATTAGCCCAGAATCCTTAATGCTCTCACACTTTGCCTGAGTTCTATCAAGAGCATTTAAATGAAACACCGAAACTGACATACTTGTCCCTTAAAACTCCAGCCCCTAAACCATGCACTCCTTCCAGGGTTTCCTGGAAGGAATCCATGTGAGAGAGTTTCTTCTGCTCCCAGAATATGAGTTTCGCTAGTTTCTTTCAAAGCCAAGCCATCTCGTGTTGACTGGAACTAGTCCTCCAGGCTGTGCTGGACCAAGACGTATGCACGCATTAGAGTCCAAAAAGATCACCTCCTCCAGGTGCCTGCCAGTTGCCTGAAAACACAAGTCTCTCTCTCCATGTGTACAGAGCGGGTGGGAATTGTGCTGTCCACAAAGATAATGTCAGAACTTTCAGGTGGGTAAAGTGCTGTGCTGATCTTGGGTATTTTTTTTTACCTGGGCCAACTTCAAGTATCCAGGAGTTCTATCAATTACACCAGGCCTTCAGGGTGCTTCGAAATTCACCTGCTTTGGAACACTTCACCATAAGAACAAACAACAATGCACTATATGCTGGCCGCTAGTACGGATCGATATGAAAATGGAAAATAAGTTTTCCTGAACTCACTGCTGTTTCTGTTCCTGAAATTATTTTGAATCTATAGAAGCTGGGTGCATTTTGTATATGGTGCTTTTATTTATTTATTTATTTATTTATTTATTTATTTTTTGGTGGGTGGAGATTAGCCAGAGAAACTTACCCAAAAAGGCAATGCTGTGAAAAATGTCTTTGCTATTTGGTATCTCTGTTATTCTTGATCTGTTCATAGTATCATTAGCTTATGCAAAATATGCATTTGGCTTGGTCATTCTTGCTGGAAATTTTAAAAGCTCACATTATGTATTCCTGATATGTTGTTGCATTAACCCTAAATGGATCTGAAAAGATCAGTGGAATACTCACTACAGGGAACTTCTATAGCAGCTATGGATTTTTCTTCCCACCCAAGCAGATGGCCTTTGTTTTTAGCCTGGTCTCTTGGGACTCTCATCTTCCTAGTAGTGCTTCCTGGAATCAGCACTGACGTGTACTTACAGGAACCATATATGTACACATGCTCTTGGGGTTTTGTTTTTCTTTCCTCTTTCTGTTTGTGTGGTTCGATAGAAATCTGTCAGCGGTAGAAATACCTGGGATGCCTCCCAGAGGAACTCTCACAGGACACCTCTGCCTGTCTCCCTCTCCTTGTCCCCTGCTCTTGCAACGATAGCCAGCGCCACGGTTCACCTGCCTCTAGCTGGAGTCCGTGCAAATAGGAGTCACGGTGAACCCTTCTGCTGCTTTTCCTTTTCTTCCTGCTTCTCTAGCGTCTGTCACAACATTACTCTCACAAGTGATATCTGCCCATATCAAGAAATGCTGATCAGTTGTTTCTAAACAATAAGCATAAATGAGGGGGGAAAAACACCCTCTAAATTCTCCTGAAAACAACCAAGTCTTTATTGTTGCCAATTAAGCTGGTAGAGTGAATTCTGAAGGACAAAATTAAAATAATAATTAAAAGTGAGTTTTTCTGCCTACCATGAGTCAGAAAAGATTTAATTTAAATATTAATCAAAACTACATAATACTGACAGTGAACTTCAACGTATTAGAGTTATAATAAGATAAGTCCCACTGTAAAAGTCAATGTGAATAAATAAAAAGACCTGCCCCACTCTGGGATAGGAAGAAATCTGTACACAGGCATACATACGCATATATACACATACAAGCATCAAAGTGATTATTTAAACAAGGAAATGCTGAAGATCATAAGGAAATATATGAAAAAATAGCCTGGAAATCTTAAAAATAAAAGTACTAAGAGGATTTGTCATGCCAGATGTTGCACATAGTACAAAGGTGTAACCAACAGTAAAAGCAGTCTGGGGCTGTGCATGAACAGAGCAGTAGAATCAAGTAGAGAATACAAAACCCAATCCAAATACAGCTGGATCTTTGGTTTGTGATTAAACCGGCATTTGAAGTGAGTGGGTAAAAGATATTTTACATAAATGGTGAAGGGAAACAGAGGGTCACTTGGAAAAAAATGTTACATTGGATTCGTAATTCTTACTTTACTCTTTCCATCAAAATTAATTACAAATGCATCTGAGATTTGTTTTTATTTGATTGTTCTTTTCTTTAAAAAAAGGGGGGGGGAACAACCACAAATCCTGTATGTTGTGAAAAGGTAATGCGTTCACATGGTTCTAGACTTTAAAACCGCAGTGAAAATTAAACGTCATAAAATTTCCTATCTCTGGGTCTGTCCTCATCATTGCCCCCTTCCCTCTAGAGCTGTCCCTGATACATCTCTCAGCATTTGTTCATCCAGACACCAGCTTGTGTCATCATCGTGCCTTTCTTTCTTACTCAAAAGATTGCATTCTAGACACCTGTTCTGACCCTTCCTTTTGTGCCCTGAAACTATATCCCGGGGGTCTTTCCACATTAACGCTGAGGACCTCCTCATTCTTCTTGCAACTATAAAGTGTTCAGTTAGGTAAATAGTTTATTTAACCAGTCCCCTATTGATGGACACTTGGGTTATTTCCAACTTCAACATTTTCCTTCAACAAATTCTGCTGCAGTGTTGGATAAATTCCCAGAAGTGGGACTTCCATGTCAAAGGGTAAATGCATTAATAATTTTGATAAGTAGTGCCATTTCCCCTCTGTTTTTTTAATTTCTAGGAGTTCTCTATATATTGGGGGAGGTGAGCCCATTGTCAGTGGCATGAGTTGCAAGCATTTTACTTTTCATTGTAGTAAAAGACCAGGACCATTCCAAACTGTTCACTGCAGGTTGGGGTCCCTGGGAAGGAGGCTGAGCTGGAGTTTCGCATGAGGAATTTTGTTAAGGAGTGCGTTGATATCAGCATTTATCAAGAGGAGGGAACGGAAGCACAAAGAAACTGTGGCTCAGGTAAATGAGTGGCCAGGGGCCAAAGCCAGGGTAGGAACACAGGTCCCTGTTCTTGGCAGAGCACAGGTGCAGGCTGCTCCCTCCAAGGAGAGCACCCTACAGAAGGCCATGGCTCAGGAGAAGTGGTTTCTAAAGACATGAGTGAGAATAAACAAAGAAAAGCAAAGAAGGAAGTTTGCCCTAGGAAGAGGGTACACAAGTGAGTCCGTGAAATTGCAAGTAGCTCTGAATGGTTGAAGGTTGGCTATGGAAAGTGTGGGAGAGAAAATTGGGGTGACATCAGTTAAGCCTTGGGTATGTGTGAGTAATGGCATTTTAAGCACAGTAGTAGTGATGTGGTGATACTTGCACTTCTGAAAAATCGTTCTTGTTGCTGTTCATCTTGGTGGCTCATGAAAGAGCCGCAGATTATCCAAAGATGGCTACACTAATACATCTTTTAAATCCCATGCTCTTCATACAAAGTGCTTCTGACACTTTTCTAACTGAGCAGTGGGGGCTGTGTTCCCTTCCCTTGCATCTGGATGGACCTTTGTAACAGCCTCAAGCAGTAGGCACCGGGTGACTTCCAAGGGTAGGTTCCCTTGGAATCCAGCCGACCTGTTGTAGGAAGACCAGGCCACATGCAGAAGCCACATGAAACTTTGTGGCCAACAGGCTCTCCAGAGTCTCAGCTGCTAGCTGTGTGAGTGTGCAAACGTCGGAGGACTCCAGCCCCAATCCTCTAGCTGATAGCCGGGGGGGCAGAGATGCGTGAGCCCTGCTGAGCCCTGCCCCATTCGAGATCTGTGAGCGGAATCAATGGTGTCTTTAGTTTTGAATCACTAAGTTTGGAGGTGGAGGGAGTAACTTGTTAAGTCACCATAATCCCCAGAACAAATAGTTATACTGATTTTTATTTCAAGCAGATTAATGAATGTCCCATCAGACCAACAAGTTTCTCTATCTTTTGGGTCATGTTCCTTTGAACCAGTCACTTTTGGGGTTGCAGAAGAGTTTTTTGTACGGATGGTAAAGTCATTGAAAAGAAACTTAGTTTCAAGGACCTTGTCACCATGAGGTTTACTGATGAGGCACCAGGCATACTGCCCAATGCCATGAACACGGTCTACTCTCCCTACACTGGTGTTGTTTCCCAACCCCCCGCCCCCGGACCTGACCATGACACTAAAACTATTACTTTTCTGATGACAGAGAAGTATCGGATTTTCATGTTGCTCCACAAGTATATACAGTCGTCAAAAGTCCTTGAACTGTACACTAAAAAGGGTGATTTTTACTGTATACAACTTATATCTTAATATATATCTTAGTAAGCAGAGACATATTCTAGTAATTGCTCTTAGATACTTAAATCCGCCTGGTGCCACATCTATCAGAAGAGTCTTTTGTTTATATTGAGCTTCTCCCTTTCCTACCCTTCTCTATCCCCCGCCCCCATGCACACACATCCTCTCTTTCGTAATTGCACACTTTTTTGTAACTTAATTTTTGGGTAGGCCTGCTAAAGGTGATCCATACATTTATGCCCAAGTTTTGATTCAACAAGTAGGACTGTGATCAGAATATCGGTTCTATACCGTAGAGACTTGGGGCACATTTGACAAAACTAAACTTAGTCTCCCTCGAGACGCTCAAGCCTGGAAAAGCCACGCATGCACGTTATGTATGCATATGTGAACAGCAGCAAGGAGTTTTTCCCCACTGTTTTCTCATTCCTGCAAGGTTAGATGGCTCAGAGGTGTGGGGGCAGGAATTTATTTACGTATCACTGGGCTGGCGGAGCCTCATATTCCTCATTATTTCTGAGTTGTAAGAATATAGTTAAAATGCTTGTGTTTCTATACATTTCCTCAACCTTCAAACATGAATATTAGAGTAAATCATAAACCACAATTCAAAAATGCAAACACCTTCTGTGCCCACATTTAGTATATTTAGTCAATTTCTTTCCCATATCTGCTCAATGACAGCTGAAGGAATTGCTTTAGGATGACAGATTGTCAGCACATTGACAGATTGCATTAGATGTATATTTTTAGTGGGAATGAATGATTTTTAGGTGAGCTTTTCTCAGCGATATAATAAGGGGAAGAACTGTTATTCTGAGTGTCAAACCTATAGAATTTTTTTTCCTTGTTGGTTGTGATCAACCTCATTCATAGGTATTAACAAGTGTTTTATAAAACGAAGAGAAAAATTGGAGCTTGTTGAAAGATGTTGTGACATCTACTAGAATAGACACATTAGTAAATAAGAAAGGAAATTATCTCAATCTTCTTGGCCCAAGATAGAGAAAAAATAATTTAAAATAGTTTAGAATTGTTTCTGGTTCCTTATTGTGTTTTATTACTTAGATAATGTTTGGGAAAAGGGACCGATCAAAACTTGGTAGATAAAAAGGGCATTTGTCTGCATTTACTTGTGAAATTGACCTCACATCTGGAGTTCACCTCATATATGTAAGAACTATGATCAGTTAATGAGATCCTGGTTTCTTATGAATACTTTATTAGGATTGGAGGCTAACTTGTGTGCTTATGACCTGGTTACTACGTGGAGGTACTAGAAATCTCTCAGGAAGAAGGTTGTGTGTTGCTTTCTGCCTCTGAACATTTGGGACCATCTCTTTACTGTATGAGCCCTGAGGACTTGCGATCGGAGAGCGGAGTACATGTTAAATCACTTTTAAGGTGAGGAATGCCCACACCGGTTCCCAGGGGATAAAATTAGTCAAGGACCTTGCGGGGAAGAGCTGTTCTCAGACAGGGTGAATAGGCCTGGCTTCCTAGGTGACTGCGTCTCTCTTAAGTCTTCAGCACTGGCCCAAAGGGATAGATTTCCTCATACTCGCTTTGAATGGCCAATGTACCACACAGCAACCTGGCCTGCCTTAACTTGATTCCTTTTAAACTGGGAAGATTTTCAAGGAGAAATCTTTAAAGACATGGAGCCAGGGAGAAAAAAACAAAACAAAACACTCTAAAATTAATGAAGAAAGTAAACCTTATTATAAAAGGAAGCAGTTTTAATTTTTCTCTGGAAAATAATTAACAGCTGCCAAGGGACCATCAGTCCTTCAGGTGCCTACAAACAATACAATTTCCTTGGTGTGATCATTAGTGGAGTTATTTCAGGCGAATCCACAAATGTCCTGTGGGAAGGTAAATCTGGTTCCATAGAACTCTAGCCTTGGGTGGCTGAGCTGTACCCGTGAGACTTCAGGTCTCCTTGTACCTGTCCCACACCATTCCGAGCCTCACCTGGCTGTCAAAACGGGAGGCTTTTTTCTCCTCCTAATGGAAGGAGGCCCCAGGGCGTTATTACCACAACCAGCCGCCGGGATGAAAGGCCCAGCGTGGTAATGTAAATAATGATGATAATAATAAACCCAAAATGAATACAAAAATAAAACTCCTAAAACATACGTGCGATACAAGTGCCTATTCACAGCTTCACTTCTGACCCTAAAACTGTGCCCCGTGGACAAGTTGTGCCCTTGGTCTCAGCTGGTGTCAAATCCTATTGAGGGTGAAGAGTAATGTGGGTAGGAAGCATTTCGAAACTTGATTTGCAGCTACTGGGCCACTGTAAGTCTGTATTTAAAAATCTGATTACCAACCATGTTTAATGACCAAGAGAAAGCTTTGTGGAGATAAATAGTGACAGTGTTTTATATCACATAAACTCAGCTATGCAAATATATGGGCATTTAAAACAGACTAGAAGAACAAATATATTCATACATATATTTGAGTCAGTAAATGTGTAGATGATTTTTTTCCCTGTGTTTTATAGATATTTTTAAATGTTCTAAAATGGTATATTGGTATATTGATTTTCTATGCAGAAGATGTCAATTTATACACGTGTGAGTAGATGCTATAATGACAGAGCTTAGGAAAAAGACAACTAGAAGTTAGAGTTGACATGCATATTAAAAAACAAAATCACCCAGAAAGCCCATAGAAACAAAAGGCCATTGCAACAAAAATCAGGATATTATGTGAAAAGCATCATTTAGGGAATCTTGCATTATTGTATTACCTTTTGCTGTCAGTGGTACATATTTATTACAGATAGTACTCCCTGAAAGAGAAAGAATAAGTAGTTTTCCAAAATGGCACCCACTTAGCAGAGCTCCATGACCTCTCTCTTCAGGAGTCTTAGTGGATGAACACCCAGTAGTTCCTACCTTTGCATGAGCTGAGATCTGAACACACCCAGATAATAACACAAACTTACCATGATGCAGGATAAACAAAACGGCGCTGAGGTAGAATCTGTTTCAGCCACGAATTTCATAGTTTACTCTCTGAGCTTCAGGCACAGGGCTCATCAGATATGGACATCGTACCTGGAACAGCTTAGTTCCCATTGCAGTCAGACGGGTTGTATTTTATTGAGTTCTTCTATATGAATTTGTTCCTTTTGGGTTTAAAAATGTGTACTGAAAAATGTATACTTGAATGGGAATCGATCATCGTAACTGGCATATTTAAGAGGAGCTTTAATCCAAATAAAGCTTTGCATTAACTAACTTGATGGAAACTATTTCATCTGCAGCTGTAGAGACTATTCTCTAGAGACTATTCAAGGACATGTGCACTTTTTTTTTTTTTTTTTTAGCAATTCGACGTATAGGTTGCCTTATTACTATAGGTTTTATTCAATTTAAGTTAATTTTCTACTGTATCTTTAAGATTTGGAGGGGCCAAATTAGTTTTATTTGACGGCATGACTGTTTATGGGTGCAATTTCCAAGGGCCATTAGCTGTTTCAGTGCCACTCATAATGGCACATTTTTTAAGTGTTAAGGTTTTGTTAAACATTCCGTGCTGCATTCATAAAAAATTAAAGGTCTTGACACTTGAGTACATTCAAAAGGAAAATGTCAATGTGTAACGTTGACAAACATCCTGTTGAAATGCGAATGGTTATGCATGGGAGGGGTCCCCCGGTAAATCTGACCCACGTAGAGATGAATGAGCCATAGATGCTTGATTTATGCAGTTTGGATCTCTATCCAATAGTAACAAGTCCCTTTTTGTGTCCCATGGTTAATTTTATTTCAAGAATTCTTTAGCACCTGTGTTATTTTCCCTGCCCTCAGCACAAGCTGCTTTCACCCTTGAAAATCTCCAGTCGACACACATTACTGTTGGCCACCATGTGTCATGGAACGTGCTTCCAGACTGATCTCCAACCGTGTTTGTTTCTATAGTAGTTATTCTCCTCTGAAGACACTTAGAGCAGAATGATCAGCAATTCATGTTAACTCTGAAACTCCGTCAGGGCAACATCTATTATTTGTGAAAAATGTCACCTGATTCTCTAAGAACTTCTTCAGCTTTCTGTGGATGTTCTGGGGAGAGGCAGAGGAACATGGTGGGAGGTGTCTACATTTGGTGTTTCGGTGCACACAGCCACGAAGCAGTCATGTACTTCGACGTGACTCTTGTCTTCCTGGCCCACAGAAGGTAAAGGTTTCTTTTTATACATTTTTTTTTTAAACTGAGTGTCCAATCCTCAGTGGAGAAAGAGTATTTCACGCAGTTTTAAATGCTTAGAAAATAATGTCAGGTTTCTGTGTGTTAAAGACACTATTGGGAAGGGGGCATTGTAAAGGCTAGTCTTTAGAAGGGAAAGGCTGGGAGGCATGACTTCCAACTCAAACTCCAGTTGTGTAATCTCTCTGTCCTTCAGGGTCCTAGTTAGAAAATGGGACTTAACCAACCTCTTAGGATAGTTGTGGCAGTTCGGTTGTAACAGCATATGAGCTCTTAACAGAGTCTAAGTACCTAAACACACCCTCCTCCTAAGCGGTCATTTCGGTGGGTGATTATATTGGGTATGATGGGCGTTCGTCACTTGAAAGTAATTTTAAACCAGTTGGCCTCGCTGGAGGGTAGATGTGGACATGGGAGCCTGCATACAGGAATCCATGTGAGTTGCTCCCAACCACAACTATATGCAGAAGAACAAGGGACTTTTTCTCTGAATGTATTTTTAAGACTCCTTTCGATTCAAACTCTCCAATTCAAGGATTTCAGCTGCTCTTACTGATGCCAGATGAAGCCACATTAGGGCACGAGAATGTTCTTAAATAGCAAATTACCACTCTTCCATTTTGAGTGACGCTTCCGCATGAAAACAAAATCCGGACATTTCTAATAGAGCCTTCAGATCTTTAGGAAAATGTAATACATTCTCTAAAGGAAGTTAAAAAGGTGAAATATTGTCTGATGGCTATACTATATGCTATAGTAATTACAGTTACAATAGTAGCTAACATTTACTGAGCCTTTTCGTGTACCATCCACTGTTTTAAGTGCTTTACCAACCCCTATTAGATGTTTACTACCATTATGCCAATTTTCCATGAGGAAACCAAGGCATGCACGGGTTACATAACTTGTTCATGGTCAAACAATGGCCAAGCCAACATTTGAAATCAGGCATTCTGATTCCGGAGCACTGACTCTTTTCTATACCAAATATTTCTCGATACAGTAGGAATGAGGACCAGGCATTTGCACTGACCTGGTCTGAGTAAAGCTCAGGTCTGTTGTTTGCTAGAGGGAAGGATAATAAAGACAGTTAACAAACACAGGTACGTGATCATAAAATCTCAAATTGGATCACAGGTCAATCCTAAGAAGTCAAGAAAAGATATACTGGAAATTACCACATAGTCACTTAAATCAGGCCCCAGGGTCTAATATAATCTTTCTAGTGATTTTCAAAAATCTTGCATACTATTTAAGGTATGGCTACTCATTTGACTTCAAAGGGGTTGTGTAGAAGGTTTCTGAACACCTGAAGGCACCCTATGGGTTTTTTTTCCCTAAAAACTTGTCATCAGGGAGGAGATTGCTGAGCTGCGGAGCAGAGCATTTCACAAAAAATGTGTATGTGTGTGTGTGTCTCAATGCTAAGAAATAGTGCCCCAGCTATCACAGTTGCGTTGTGCTTTTCCATCTCTAAGCCATGCTTTTCCTGCCTCCCCATCTCCATCTATGCCAGAAAAATTTAACCCTTGTAAAATTCTCAGAAAGCAACAGCAAGAATAACTGTAGAGTGTTACTAGCACATGGTTTCAGTAGCCATAGGGGCTCATGATTCTAAGAGTTTCCATAAAAACTCCCAAGTTGCCCAAATCTGTATCAATCCTGAGCAGAAGCAGCAAAAAGCATCTTTCAGGGCCAAGAATTGCTGAGATTTTGACTCTGGGTGAAACTATACTCCCATTCATCCATGAACCCTAAATCTGATCCCTAATTTTGCTTGGTTTTCTGATGTCTGTCTGTAGGAGCCCACTGGGCTGTTGTCTCCATTAGGTACATATAGTTACAACGAGGAAAGGGATCTGCCTTGTGGAAAGAGAACTACAGTTTGTTGGAAGGGGATTTTGCCTCTCTGGGTGCTCTACTTCTGGACAATGCGTACTTTTCTAGGTTCATATGGAATCTGTGCTCTCTCTTCTGGGATGGCTGTGGAGCCCAGGGCATCTCTCTCTAAGATGTTCTCCATGTCTGCTGGGCTGTCCAGACACGCTCACCTAGAATGAGTTAGTGTTCTGACCCGAATAAAAATCCCCTTGTTTCTCAATTTCAAGCCAAATTCTTTAAGGCTTCGATATTGCTCCATCATTCTAACCTATTGGCCAAACACGTGACTCTTTTGGAAGCTTATACAGGTAAACTTTATCCAGTGCTGCTCTTAAAATCTACCTCCCACATCCCTGTCCGTGGGTGGAACACTCGAGAAGATGGCAAAGAGTTCCAGAACTATCAGAGAGGAATTGTTTCTGGATATTCTTCCTTCCCTTTGCCAGAGTACTTGGTTACTTTAAAACAAACAAACAACAACAAAAAAAACACTTTGAAACTCGAAGATAATTAAGTGGTTGGACACAAACAAATGTTACTTGACTATTTAAATATTAGCAGTGCAATCCACATGGTAACCTATGTTAATTACAGGTTCATTCTTTGGATAATAGAACTTTTGAAACTTTTGCCTTGTGCTAGAGACACTTCTCATTATTAAAAATAAGCATACGTCATTTTCGAACTTGTCTTTACAAATATACACAATGAATAATTGCAGTGAAACAAAACAAGGGATCAACATGCAGTACATGACCACGGTTTCTGTGGCGGCAACTTCCCGGAGACCTTGTAGACCAGCAGCTCCGGTCTCTATCCTCTCCCTCCAGAGTAGGCAGAGTAATTGTACTGAAGAACTTTTTCTCAAGTCAGATTGAAAACAGCAGACTGAGAAGTAATAGAAAAATGTAACCACTGCAATTCTGTTATTCCGTGGGGCCCAGTTGTGTTTTATTCGTCAAATAGAAGGCTTAGATGCTAGGTAGTAACTTAGCGATAGATAAATCTGAAACTTGGCTTTTTTTTTTTTTTAAGATGTTATTATTTGAGAGAGAGAGAGAGAGAGAGAGAGAATGAGTGGGGGGAGGGGCAGAGGGACAAGCAGACTCCCTTCTAAGCACGGAGCCTGACCCCAAGGTCTTTACCTGAGCCAAAGTCAAATGCTTAACAGGCTGAGCCACCCCGGCGCCCCAAACTTGGCTTATTTTTAATTTCATCATAAAAGGAAACCTCTAATTTTGCACATGGAAATTGTGTCTCCTCCAGTTGTAAGGAAGAAAAATGAAGTTGTGTTTCCCTTTCGTTCCATGTTTCCTTTCAGTGGTTCCTTCCTTAGTAGTAGTGCAAGTGGTTATAACAATATAGTATAAACTATTATATGAAGTGATGAGATACATGTGTGGAAAGTCGAGGAGTTGTGTTGTTTTAATGAAAACTAATTTGTATGTTTTGGAAAGACACAGATGAGAGTTGTTTTTTTTTGTTTTTTTTTTTTAAACCAGTTAGGGAGATGAACCATGAAAGACTATGGACTCCAGGAAACAAACTGAGGGTTTTAGAAGGGAGGGGGTTGGGGGGATGGGTGAGCCTGGTGATGGGTATTAAGAAGGGCATGGATTGCATTGAGCACTGGGTGTTATATGCAAACAATGAATCATGGAACACTGCATCAAAAACTAATGATGTACTGTATGGTGAGAAACATAATAAAAAAATAAAAAATAAGAAAAAATCAATTAGTAAGATAAGTGAAAAACTGACAAATTTAAAAAAATCATGATTTACATTCAAATTGCCTCTCAAGTTTTCCCTTCACTTAAAAAGCCCTGAAACTGGCCATTTTGTAATTGAATATTATTGGTAGTTTATAGCATCTAAGTGTGATGGAGAAAATGGAACTTGAACCAGGAGAGGCAATCTTGACTGTGCAATCAAGTTTTGGTGAAGGAATTAGCATTTATGTATTCAAGGTGAAATATTTATTTATCTGGCTTGACTACTTTTTTAATTGACTTCCTATAGGCCTCAGCTGAATCAGGTGATGGGATTGTAATAGATTACTGAAATGGGCTTCATAATATAATTGAAACTGAATTTAAAAATTACACTTTTTACACTGAATTTAAAAAATTACACTTTAGGGGTGCCTGGGCGTCTCAGTTGGTTAAGCATCTGATTCTTGATTTCAGCTCAGGTCATGATCTCAGGGTCATGGGATCCAGGCCCGCCGTGGGCTCCACGCTCAGCTTGGAGTCTACTTGTCCCTCTCCCTCTGCTCCTCCCCCATTTCTCTCTCTTGCTTGCTCTCTCTCTAAGATAAATAAACAAACAAATATATAGATAAGATCTTTTTTAAAAATTATACTTTGGTGTTTGGGGTACAAGTAAGCATATGACATAGTAATTTAATGGGGGTTCATGCTGTCATTGTATGGGAAATCCTGTACTACCTAAATGTGTATAGGTATATTACTAAATAGTGTATTTATGAAGATTTGGCCCAGATATAAGTTTTATTTAGCTGTAGTCCTTCACTGAATTCTTATCACACAGATTATATATGCTGCTTTGCTGTCATACTTTTGTCTCTATTAGCATCTGAACCCAACCAAAATGCCACCTGCCTCTTTGATCTTAGTATTGAAATTCTACCATCGTTCAGAAGCCAGCTCCAATATTACTTTTTACATAAAGGCTTTCCTAGGTTCTCCATGTGAAGCTGCTGTAGACTCCTGAAACGTGTTTGCTGAGATTACATTGCAGCACTACCTACTGTTTTCCTTAGAGTTGGACCTGGGACTATGATTTTTGGAATCCTGTTAGTGCTGACGTGCACGTTCTATGTGTGTGTTTGTCTGGATTTGTGTTTCCACAACATATGTTGTTCTGCACACTGTCATTGGTACCTTGCCTAACTTCTGTAAGAGTGCACACACTGAACTACTGTGAACAGCAGCAAGAACTTCCGTTTACATATCAGAAGAGATAGTAGATAATTATCCACAGCAAGCATAAACACATTTTATGAGGGGAAAAAAACCACATTACTAATATTCTCTTGGAGAAGTGACTGCCTGTATGTATAGTGCACTATATATTTTGGCGAAACATTTTGTTTAAATTTAGAGAGACTTTCAGGTTTTCTAGGGTATTCAAAAATGCTTGTCTTAACATATACTTATTTCCTGGAGGGCAGGAGGATTGGTCACTTGAAATTAACATGGAGAAGATTTTTTTTTTAATTTAATTTAATTTTTTCAGTGTTCCAGATTCATTGCTCATGCACCACACCCAGTGCTCCATGCAATACATGACCTACTCAATACCCACCACCCAACCCCCTCCAAAACCCTCAGTTTGTTTCTCAGAGTCCACAGTCTCTCATGTTTCATCTCCCCCTCCAATTTCCCCCAATTCATCCTTCCTTTCCTTCTCACAATGTCCTCTGTGTTTTTCCTTATGCTCCACACGTAAGTGAGACCATATGATAATTGAATCTCTCCGTTTGACTTATTTCAGTCAGCATAATCTCTTCCAGTCCCGTCCATGTTGATGTAAAAGTTGGGTATTCATCCTTTCTAATGGAGGCTTAATATTCCAGTGTATATATGGACCATATCTTCTTTATCCATTCGTCTGTTGAAGGGCATCTTGGCTCTTTCCACAGTTTGGCAATTGTGGCCATTGCTGCTATGAACATTGGAGTATATGTGGCCTTTCTTTTCACTACATCTGTATCTCTGGGGTAAATACCCAGTAGTGCAATTGCAGGGTCATAGGGTAGCTCTATTTTTAATTTCTTAAGGAAACATGGAGAAGACTCTTGATTGGGAAGAAGTGTTAGTAACTATTACAATTTATATTAAAAGTGTGAAGATAGAAATAAGTGGTACCTCCTTGGAAAGCTATAAAATTCAGAAGCTACCTGCTCTAACAAGGAATGGGGACGCTAATTTTAACTTTGAACTCTAGTTCCGTGTGTTTTGGAGTTTAATCTTCTATGTTATTAGCCAATTTCACATGGCCAGTTTTGTGGCCTTGTAACTGTATCGATCTAACAGTGAACTAGAAGTGCTTGTGTCTCCATTTATGGGACTGGTATATGTGGCTAACTTCTCCATTATTATTGGGTCCCCAAAACTGTCAAGCACTTTCTGTAAACACATTCTAAATCTTGACGTATCTTTAAGAATGGACTTTCCCCCTTTTTCCTCTAAGGCAAAAATTCCATTGGCCGGCATTTTTCTTTACTACAAAGGGGGCTCCTTAGGGAGAAATACTCTGATGGGAATGTGGCCTTACCACCAAGCTGCCACACAGTCTGGATTTGGTGGCCCTGTTAAATGACTTCCTTACTCTGTGTGCAGAAAAATGGATTCCACGACCTTAAAATCATAGCCTTTACACAAGGGAACTTCTAGTATAAAGCAAAAGCAGAAGCTAGCAGAGGATTTAAGATGTTTATTTAGGAGAAAAATGAGGTATTAAACAGTTAGACACTGCATGAGATTTTTAGCATTGATTAATAGTTCCAAATTATTCAGGTCTTAGGTCCTGAATGTAACAGTTATCCAACTCATGGACATTAAACATTCAGTTGCCAACTTATGGTTTCTTGATTGTTAATTTTCAGTCCATGTGTTTTAGGGATTTGACTAAGGATTTTGTTAAAATATCTTTTCTTGTTTGAATTCATTTTTTGGCAAATTCCAACTTTACTTTGAAGGTAGTTAGAGATAGCTTATTTTTCTTCTTTACCCTTATTTAAGGATAATGAGGTAATACCTTTTATTTGGTCAGAAAAGAGCTGTGATACGTGTAATTTATTCAAAAGCAAGTTTGCTTTTGAAATTTCCACATGCTTGAAACCTTGTTTTTCTTCACGTTTGAAGTCTTAAGCTCTGTACAGGTATTCCATAGTGAAAATTGTACTGGCATTTCAGAAATTAAATACAAAGTATGTTTATAAAATGGCATGTGGCACTTAATTTTGAAACTGTGGAAGTATTTACTGTCTTGATGAAGGCTACAGCTCTTACAACCTTAAGTTCTTTACATTGATTTGAAGGCATTCATAGGTCCTAAGTGATTGGGAATATAGGGATTCATTTTTCTGGACTATTTGATCCACTGCACATATATCTTAATACTTATAAGAAAGTGGAAAAATTGCAAACACTTTAACCTCAAAAACAGTGGCAGTATGCACTTACTATAACGTAGCACTTGCGACTTTGGAGAACCGATCCCAAGATCAAGTTCCTGGCGATGCAATGGGAGGTCATTTTTCATTTGTTTGAAGACTGACTTTATTTCAGACTCTAGAGATACCTGCTCTACAAACAGGTGGAACAAATTCCCCGCTTGAATGAAATCTCACAATTTACAGTAGAATAGAACAACAAAGAAAAGTGAAGGTAGAGGAAACAAAAGACACACCACAAAGAGAATCAATGTGGAGGGAGCAAGGAAGAGGGACATCTTGAACTTGAGATTTTAAGCCTTCCAATGGGGCCATCTAGAGAGAAATCTGGTTGGTTAAAAAGTGTCAAGTTGACTTTAGAGGTGTTAAAATTGCAGTGTGTTGGGGTGGGAATTGGGATGGGATGAAGAGGTGGAAGACAGGTTTTTCAGGGCAATGAAAACATTCTGCATAATACTGGGATGTTATGTGGTATCTTGGATTTGTCAAAACCCACAGAACTATATAATACAAAGAGTGTTCCCTAGTTTAAACTATGCACTTTAACTGATAATTGTATTATCAGTTTTGGCTCATCAATTGCAACAGATGAGCTACACTGATAGAAGTTAGTAACAGAAACTGTTGAGTATGTGTGGGTAGTATGTGACTTCTGTGCTTTCTCCTCATTTTTTCTGTAGTTTTTCTGTAATCTCAATTTTTCTACACCATTAGGTCTATTAATTATTTTTTAAAACTGCACTGATACATGGAGACAGTCAGCACCCTGGGGGTGGTGAAGGATTGATGTCAGAAACACAGTTTGAAGGACATCGATATAGAGGGACTTTGGGGGCTTCAGGAGTAGCTGAGTTCTAGCAGGGAATGACTAAAGGAAAGACATGAAGGCCCAGCACCCAGCCTTGCGATGTTCCCATGTAGGTGGGGGTCTGCCTTATGACAAGGAAATAGCGAGGACCAGAAAGGAATGACGCTAAAAAAAATTAGAGGTGTACAAGTATCACATCACAGCACAGCACCCAAGAAGGAGATGACCCCGAAAAGTCAGTACGGATGTCCCAAAGAGGTAAAGGATAATGAAGACTTAAAATGGCCATTAAAATCTGATGATTATGTGGGAAGGAACTGATCCGAGAAGGTAGTTTTAATACCATCCTAGTTATATTTGGGTTGTGGAGGTTAAGACTCGGTTGATCTGGAAATGGAAGCTACAAGTATAGGTTCCTTTTAGGAAGGAAACAGCTTTCCTTTTAGAGAGTTGAGGAAAGGTTCTTATTTTTTAAGATCTATGGTGGGAATGCAAACTGGTGCAGCCACCATGGAAAACAGTATGGGTGAATAGGTGAAGGGGATTAAGGGTACACTTCCCATGATCTCTGAGTGATGTATGGGATTATCGAGTCACTATATTGTACACCTGAAACTAATATAACACTGTATGTTAACTATACTGGAATTAAAATGAAATTAAAATGAAATAAAATGAATTAAAATGAAATTATCGTAGGACTTACAAAGTCCTACAATAGTAATACTAAGCTCAAAACACAATGAAATATGCACAAAGAATATATATTAAATCATTGGTTGTATTAAGAAAGAAGGAAAACCTATCTAAATATTAAAAAAAAAAAAGTTTAAGTTGGCACACCTGGGTGGCTCAGTCGATTAATCATCTGCCTTTGGCTCAGGTCATGATCCCAGGGTCCTGGGATCAAGTCTCACATCAGGCTCCTTGCTCAGTGGGGAGCCTGTTTCTCCCTCTGCCTGCTGCTCTCCCTGTTCATGCTCGCTCTCTCTCTCTCTCTCCCCCCACCCCCCGTCTCTCTTCTTCTCTCTCTGACAAATAAATAAATAAATCTTTTAAAAAAATAAAAGAAAGAAGTTTAAGTTGATAAATGTCATTAAAACCTAATTAAAAATCTCTGGAAGAAATTTTATTTACGAGAAAAGGTTAAAGAGCCAAAATTCTCATAGAGGCTGGACATTCGAAATGGTAGAAAAAGATGGAAATGGACCCAAGACCTTGATTATCAAGAAGTAACCCAGAAGCTGGAAGGAATTGGAAAATGAATGAAAGAGAATAATATATAAAGTGGTTTAGTGTGCCTGTCATCAGAGACTTGGGGTTACAAAGAAACTAGATGGGGAGATTAAAGTTATATCATCTCTATGTCTTTAATAAAGTAGGAGTTCAACGCACCTGACAATGACTTGGTATTTGAAATGTTAGGCCAACTGGAGCATGGTTATGATGAAGTTTTGAAGCATTTACATTTTAAGTCCCCCACAGTAAAGTGATGTGAATATACTGTATAGAGACTTCATTTTTAATTCTAAAGATCCCATAGAAATTACCAGGCCCAACCCATTCCTGTCTCAAAGGAGGGTGGCACAGAGAATGGTTCTGTAGATTGCCTGAAGTCACTTGGCTATTTAGGGGCAGAATCAGTACTATTACAGGAGTCTTCTCTCAGGAAAAGCTTGTAGTTCTCCTTCTACATCACTGCAGCTGTGCAAAATCTGACCTGCTCCAACGAGATGTCTGGTAGACAGCTGTAGATTGAAATATAATCATGTCATAAAATTTGCCCCTTAAAAGTATACCATTGAGGGGTTTTAATATATCTACAGACTTGTGCAACTATCACCACTATATAATTCCAGAACGCTTTTATCACTCCAAAAAGAAACCCCATACCTATTAGCAGTCACTGATCACCCCTCAACCCTATTAGAACTGCCACCAAATGCCTCTGGCAATCTCTAATCTACTTTCTGTCTCTGTGGACTTGTCTATTCCAGATATTTCATATACATGGAATCGTGTAGTATCTTGCATTTGTGTCTGGCTTCTTTCACTTAGCATAAGGTTTTCAAGAGTTCATCCATGTCGTAACATGTATTAGTACTTCATTTCTTTTAATGCAAAATAATACTCCACTGTATGGATCTACCACATTTTTTAAATCCATTTGTCTGCTGATAGACATTTGGGATGTTTCCACTTTTTGCATATTATGAGTAAAGCTGCTGTGAACATTCATATACAAGTTTTTGTATTGTATCTATTTCTCTTGCTATTTTGTATAGAGAGCTATTTATCTTGGTATATACCTGGGAATGAAATTGCTGAATCATATATGAAGTAACTCTGTGTTTAACTTTTTGAGGAACTGCCAAATTGTTTTCCAAATTAGCTCTACTATTTTACATCCCTACCAGCAATGGACAAAGGTTCCAATTTCTCCACACCATCACCAACACTTACTATCCTTCTTTTGGGTCATAGCCATCCTCCTGTGTGTGAAGTGGTACCTCACTATGGTTTAGGTTTGCGTTTTTCTAATGACTAATGTTGAGCATGTGCTTGTTGCTCATCTGTATGTCTTCTTTGGAGCAATGTCTATTTAGATCCTTTGCTTCTTTTTTCCTTTGTCAATTGGATTATTTGGGTTTTTTAAAATTATTTTTCTTGAGTTGTAAGGGTTCTTTATGTATTCTGAATACAAATCCCTTATCAACTATGTGATTTTTATTTTTTTTTTAAAAAGATTTTATTTATTTGACAAAGAGAGATTACAAGTAGGCAGAGAGGCAGGCAGAGGGAGAGGGGGAAGCAGGTTCCCCACTGAGCAGAGAACTCTATGCGGCACTCGATCCCAGGACCCTGAGATCATGACCTGAGCTGAAGGGAGAGACTTTAACCCACTGAGCCACCCAGGCGCCCAACTATGTGATTTTTAAATATTTTTTCCTATCTTTGAGTTGTCTTTTCACCTTCTTGATGGTATCCTTTGAAGCTTAGTTTCTAATTTTCATGTCGTTCAACCTTTCTTCTTTTATCGTTTATGTTTTCGGTGTCCTGTCTAAAAACTGTTACCTAATCCGAGGTCACTAAAATATATTCCTATGTTTTCTTCTAGGTGTTCTGTAGGTTTAACTCTTAAATTTAGGACTATTGTCCATTTTGGGTTAGTTTTTGTATATGGTGTAATGTAGGTGTTCAATTTCATTTTTTTGCAGGTAGACATCCAGTTGCATCAGCATTATTTATTGAAAAGACTGTTCTCTCCATCAATGAATGTCTTGGTCCTCTTGTTGAAAACCAATTGAACACAAGATGGTTTATTTCTGGACTCTCTATTCTATTCTATTCTATTCTATTGATCTATATGTTTAAACTAAAATTCTTTAAAAACAAATAGTGAGACAATTAGTCACATTAAGTCCTTGTGGAAAACAAAGAATGGAAAAGTATCTATTACCTCTCACTGTAAGTGTTTTGCCATATTTCCCTTGAGTAAGACTTAGACCATTTAATTCCTTTACATTTGTTATTCTTTCCTTTAAAAAAAAAAAAAACCTCTGTTCACACTGCTCATTTCTTTTCCCATATACTGCAAAAGACAGAAGACAGAGGGAATGGGCAAAGCAGCAGGACCCCCAAAATCACTTTACACACGCATAAAGGAAGGGGTAAAGGTTAAATTTCCCTTTAATATTTTGTATTTTGTTGTCCCTGTTTCTACTGTAAGCGGCTGATTTACTGAGTGTGGTCCTAAGGCTCCGCGCCAGCTGTGCACGAGGGCACTTTTATAAATACTTCCATGAGAACTTTGAATCACAATTTGCCTTAATTTCAGAGCAAGAAAAGAACATTCTGAACAAAACATAAACCTTTTTTGAACCCAAGTTCAAACTGGTTTCTTTGCTCCCAAAAGACTTTTTTTATACCTGAAATACCTATTTAAAGAATATTTCTACTTGAATTAAAAAAAAAAAAATCCTTCAGATAGCTGTGCTTTAATTCCCATGATTTAACTTTTAGAAGCCTCTGTGACCTTATAAACAAAGAGATCTCTTGAGAACCAAACTGGGAATCCATATTTTCAGAGAGCCCAGCGATTTTCCAGAAAGTTGAAAGAGATCTAAGGAATTGAAATCTCAGAAGGAAGGATTGTGTCCTAGGTAAGAGTGAGGCATGAAAAACATGTAATATTTCAAAAATTTATGGTTCCAGTGAATATTCACATGCTACATTGTAAATTATCAGATTTTGACAATGACTTGGCTTGTATATGAAATATTAGCTTTGAAAGTTTTGGACGGTGAAACAGACAGAAAACCAGACTCTTAACTATGGAGAGCAAACTGATGGTTACCAGAGGGGGGGTGGATGAAATAGATGAAGGGGATTAAGTGTACACTTATCGTGATGAGCATTGAGCAATGTATAGAATTGTCGAATCACTGTATTATACACCTGAAAGTAATATAACACTGTATGTTAACTATACCGGAGTTAAAATTTTAAAAGTTATTAGACAGTGGAATACTGCTTTTTAAAATGAAGTTTCTTATTTAAAAATACTTTCTTTTTTAAGTTTTTATATAAATTCCAGTTGACATACAGTGTAATACTAGTTTCAGGTGTACAATATAGTGATCCAATACTTCCATACATCACCCAGTGTGCATCACAAATGCACTACTTAATCCCCATCACCTATTTAAAATCTACGTTGCTTTGCCTTCTCAAACCTGACATGCCCAAAAGACAGCTGTTGATTCTTTCTTCTTAGAACTTATTCTTGTCTCCCCTCTCCCCTTCCCTTGCGATCTGATCTGTTCGTACCATTCTCCCGGTTACTTATTAAGCTTCAGCCCAAGTGCCCTCTTTACTGTTATGTGAATAGACCACACTCTCCTTTCTGTCTGAGCCATTCCATCCCCCTTTGAAAGGCTGGTTGTTCTCACCTCCAGCTCACATCACCCTGCTTATTTTCTTTATAGCTCTGATGTTCTAATTTGTAGGTTTACTTTTGGAATACCCCCTGTCCCCCACTGGTCCATAATTGCCTTAGAGGCAGAGATCTTTCTATCTTTCCCACTAAATCTCCAGTACCTGGAGTAAAGCCTACTACACAGTGGTGCCCCATAAATATGTGTCCAATAAATGATCACACAGTAGTGAGTTGTAACCAGAAGCAAAACCCTGGAGAATCTGAGAGGATGTGCATGTGTGTAGAACCATAATTAGTATACTGCCAAGAGTGGGCTATCTAAACTCACTTCCAAGGTGGAGTCTACTTAATGGCATCTTCAACATTTGAATACAGTAAAGGAAAAAGTTGTTTTCATTTTCTTTGATTGTGTTTTTTCACTGGGCTTTGAACCCCAGAAAAGTAATTGTAACTGCTTTTGTTCCACACATACTATAGGCTGTGACCTTCATTCAGCAACAACTATTATGGGAAAAGCACTTTCTCTGAATGAGGCTTCCTGTTGTTTCTGAATTTATGCCTATTTTTGATCTTATTGCTAATTAACTTACAGGAGATTCTTTTTCTTTAGATAGCAAGTTAAAAATTGCCATATGAATGGAGAGCCCTGACCCTCCCTATTGATCCTTGCAGCTGACTACCAACTACTTCTCAAACCTCAGCTCACATGGTCTTTCCTCAAGGAAGCTTTGTTTTAGGTCCTTAGCAGCCTTTACTGTCCTTAACAACATTTATCACATTCCAGATAACAAAATTAGTGGTACATTCTGTTGGGCCCAGTCCCAGTCTAAAAATTTACTGGAAGCCAGAAAACATGTTGGTCTTTTTTTAAACACCTGTATCTCTAGGAAGCATTCTATAAAATAAGTCGAATCAATTAACCAGCTTTACAATGCTGATATCTCTGATTCATGAATCAATTTTCCAGCAGCCATAATATGTGACTTTGTAAGATTAAATAAATTTCCAGAAACCTCAAATACAGGGGCATGAATGAGAGGTTCAATGAGAGGAACAGGGTAATGCACACTTGCAGGAGAAGCCAGGTTTAACCTTCAATTGCAGAATGGCAAACAGGTCATTTGCTTCCTGAGTTGAACATTTGATTTTTTGAAAACAATTATTGAAGTGATTATGGTATATTAATACCATTAAATTGTTGATGAATTTTGCCAAATCTTTGGAATGTAAATATTAAAGGATAGAATTATGATCATGTTTATATTTTATTTCATCATTTTGTTTTCAGTTTGTCCTATAAATTTTATGCACAATGTTATAGTTAAGGATCTTAAGGGATGAATTTAATAAAGAGTTATTCAAAATTTTTGCCATTTCCCTCCCCTAAAAGAAAAAATATCCATACTATATTAAAAGACTCTGTCTTCTTAATTAAGAGGCAGCTCTTTTCCTGGTTTTCTCCCTCTTAATTATATAAGCTATGCTGAGTGGGATGTAATAACATGATTTTAAATTGATAATTAGTGTGTGGAAGGCATTTGGCAGTGAAATACAGAGCAGTATCAGTGGCATAACTTTGCCAATAGAAAAACATAAATATAATCCAAATGTCAGTGCAGAAATAAAACCAGGACCAGATAGTCAATAATTTGACAAAATGTTTGGGAAATGCAGTCAATTGCATTAATTTTTTTAATCAAAACAAAATATGTAGTTTATTTAAAAGTCCTAGGACCTGGAGGCATAGTGTGTGTGTGTGTGTGTGTGTGTGTGTGTGTGTGTGTGTTTGTGCACGCATGCACACGTGTGAGCACATATGTTTATACTTCATGTGTATGGGTATAGTTTCATACCATTAAAAATATATTCCTTACCCCTACTAGTACCTCTAGTCGTAATCCCAAAAGAAAATGTTTCTTCTGGAAGCTATCTGCTTATCTCTAAGTAATGTGCCTTGTGCTATTGTGTTGATTTCTCTATTTCAAACATTATCTTTCAACTTCATGTTTTGGTGGGTAAGGATTTCCCTCCCATACATTACTGTCTGGCCTCTTTCCTACTCCCTTCCAGCATAGTTACAGCTATCATTCTAATTAATTTAGGGATCTATATTCACCTTTTTAACAATATGTAAATAATCTTCACTGAAGAGCCAAAAGTATGTTATGATTACTTTTCCTTTCTTACTTAGGTTTCAATTTTTCCTGTAGTTTCAAAAAGCCTTTCTTTTTGTCTCTTGCCCTAACTGAATTCCACATGCTTTTAATACTCTCCAGAAGTTCCATCTATGTTGCATATTTTCTTGAACCTCCTGTCCCCCTCCCCCTCCCCCACTAAGCCCCCTGTCCCTCCGGCCCCATCTGGACTGCTTATTCTCTAGGCTTTCTTCCTGCTGCTGAAATTTGCCTCCTGGATTCCTTGTTGTCATTATTCTTGACTTCTTCACTCATACTCCCGAAGCACACATATCAGTGAGTCCTTGAAGTGTTACATGAGCAGTATATTGGAGACATTGGATATCTTTTTTCTATGATTATATTTGATTGGTAGATTGGCTAGGTATAAAATTCTAGGCTGAAATTCTTTTTTTCCTCTCTGAATGCTCTCTGTCCTTTAGCCTCCTTCTGGCTGGCTGAAGAGCAGCTCAATGCAATTTTGATTCTTAATCCTTTGTATTTATACTCCAGAATATTTTTGTCTTTGTTTAGTGTTCCAAAATTTACAAAGATGTGTGTGTGTGTGTGTGTGTGTGTGTGTGTGTGTCCTTTCCTTTATGTGCCTTTTCAACCTAGAGAGAGTCTGGGAAATTTTCTTATATAGTTTTGTAATATCCTTTTTTATTTTCTGCATTTTGTCTTTCTACAGCTAAGTCATGTATTGAACCTTCTAGATTTATCTCCCAGTCTCCTTATATTTTCTGTAATTTAACTCTTTGCCCTCTTGGAGATTCCTTGACTTACCTCTAGTTACTCATTATTGAGGCTTTGGGGAGTTTTTTAATTTATTTTTTCTTTTTAATTTGCAAATCCTTTATTTTTTCTCCCTACTTTTATGGTAACATTCTAATCTTAGTCTGTGGATGCGATATCTTCTTAGATCTCCCTGAGGATATAAAATAAAATTGATTTGAAGTTCTCTTTTCCCCCCATATTTATCTCCATTTTATCTGAGTTTCTTTGTTGAAAGTTCTTCTTAGCTACTCCACCATATGCTTTTAGTCTTTCTGTAATTAGCTCTTTTCTTATTTACACGTTTTAACATTCAACTAATAATGCAAACATTGGAATACCGAGTAGTTAATACATTTCAGATTTTAATAAAATTAATGTGTACTTATAGTAATTTGGCCGAGTGACAACTTTCCCATTGTTTATCACATTTACTTTTCCTCTCCTGGAAGAATTTCCCAAAAAAGTCATGAAAATAATAGCAAACTTTTTAGCACATCTGGACAATGGCAGGCACTGTGCCTGCTTCTTCAGATTCTATTGTGGGAAAGAGTTTTATACCATCCAAGTATAAAGAACGCATCGTTAATACTATATATGTTCATATAGACTAGAATAACTAAAAGGACCGTCTCTGGAATGAATTCTGGAATTTTTTCCCAGATGTTAATAATTAATTGTGTTGTATATAACATTCAGGTTAAATTATGTATTAGCTTATTTAGTGGAAGTCTAAGATTGACAAGTATCTGCAGCAAGAAATGATATTTTGAGAATTTAACTCCTCGTAAAACATGTACCATGCAGTAATTAGTGCCTTCAGCAACTACTGGTACTCTGTCTATATTAGTATTCGAGGCCTTTTGGCAAGATGGAAAATATATTTCTGCTAGTCGTTAAACTGTTATTCTGAAATCATAAATATATACACTTAAAATGGACAAGTTAGCTGTATCAATACCTTAAAATTATATTAAACAGATAATGTTCTATTCTAAATATTAATAATGCCATAATTGGGCATAGGGCAATAAAATGGCCACTGTAGTAGCTTGATTGCTATGAATTTATTAAGGAAATATTACTTGTTCATTCTGAAAATAAAAGCTGAGAGCAAAGAAGAGGGGGAAGAAAAGGAAAAAGTGTTCAAGGGTGGTTTTCACACGAACCTCTAAGTTTAATTGACCAACATCATTCTGCCTTATATTGGCAACTTTGTAAGGCCTGGGACAGATTGGTAGTGCTAATGGAGAGGAGTGTTGCTCCTGACATTGTCTCCCATTTTAATTCATTCAGAGATTATACAGCTAAACCAACTGAAGCCCCTCTCAATCTGGGGCCTTTGGAGAAGCTGCCATTTCTGAGGGCCAGAGTTCATGGCCAGAAACATTGCATGTAACATCTAGGAAAAAGGGCCGAGTGAGGGAGAGCTTTTACAAAGTATGGCATGGTTTTAGCTTTTATTGTGTCATATAGTTTTGCTCTGATGGGACAGACAGGGTTGTCGGACTAGCTTGACCTTGTCTGTGACCTCCTTTCCTGTAGCCACTCTCGGTGATTGTTCTGGAGGTGGCTGTGTGACCTTGTTCTGGTCATCACGTGTAAGTGGAAGTCTCTGGGTAGGACTTCCTGACATGCCTGGCCCATGAATAAATATTTACTTAGAGTTAAAGTAAATGAACTATGATCTTTAAGTACCATTTATAAAATTTAATGCAAAGTGCCTGTTCTTTGCCCCTGACCTAAAAATGTTGCTTTCTTCTGTCTTCCTTGCACGGGTTCCCTCACTGGATGACGTCTGTTCCCATTGATGTGATTATTGTCTGTTTACTAATGTTGCATACCTTTGTCTTATCTAAAACTTTCCCCTGAGCATCAGCCTTGCACTTTGAATTTCTTCCTGGAGAGCCCACAGGTACTGCACATTTCACATGCCCCCCAAATGAGCTCATCTACTGCCCTCTCATCACCAAGCTTCACCTCTACTCATGATCATGACTGTGGCTCCAGTCCCCCTTCAGGGGTCTTACAGAATCCTCTGTGGCTGCCATTCCATATTAATTCCATCAAACAGTACCTCTTAGGATCTCTCTCTAAGACTGTTCCCAACGGTGATTCCTTCCCTTCATGACTTTCCAGTCTGCCTCCTATACTTTGTATTAGGTAAACTTCCAGAAAAGTGGATGGCTTGTGCCACGTTCCTGCCTAAATGCAGTTGCCTGGCCTCCTAGTTGCCCTGAGAAAGCATGTTCGAGCAGAAAGTACTCCTGGGAGCATATGAAAACTTCCGTGGGAGTCCATTCCCAGAGGTCACTTCCAGGGCACTCTCCTTCCCCACCTCCCTCTCTATAGTCAACATTTCCTACTTTATGAAAGAAAAGCATACATCTCACCTCTTCTGAATCTCACTATGGGCCATGCTCCATGGTACAAAAAGATGTCAGACACAAACCAAGGAGACAGCATTTATTGAAAAAATAAAACCCTACCTCTTCTACCCCACACAGTGGTCAGTGACACATGGCTCTTGAGGAACTGTCCAGAGAGATTCTCGGTGAGCAACATAGAAGGCAACCATCCCATATTTCATGCAGATACCATATTCATGGCAAGGCTCTGTTCATCCCATTGATCTGTATCTGTGCATGGAAGCTGAGGAGTGAAACAGTCATCATGGAAAAATGAATATTAACATGTATATTTTAATTGAAAATTAAAGCCAGAATTTTTTCTGATTTAACCAATTAGTTAAAAAGTAAAGTTAGGTGTTGCCAGTTAGGTTTTATGGTAGGAATCTTCCAAAGCTTGAATCAGCTGAATCTCCAGCTCTAAGGTTTGGAAGAGTACTTCAAGCATGTGATAAAGGGTGACCGTGTCATACACTAAGACAACATGATCGCAGAGAATGCAATGTAAGGTAGCCCTGTGTGATAAGAGAAAACTGTTATCAAGCAATAATGTAATAGCAATAGTTATTAAAAATGAAAAATGTGTTTATTTTCCCTCAAATTTTCTGTTTGTATTAGGTGAAAAAGGTGTATCTAAATGAAAACACAGCAGGAATATTAAAAGTTACTTGAAAATTCTTGGTATAGCCTTTAGGTATACTTCCTGGAAGTTAAGAAAGTAAATTATTCTGGCAAGTAGTTAGCAAAGTCTTTTGCAAGTCAATATGTTTTGTTTCTTTGCTCTTAGAAAACTTTAAAAAGGACCTAATCAAAATATCAGCAGGTAGATTATTTCCAATGATTTTAGTATTAGAACACTGTATTTTTTTTATTTTTTTTTATTTTTATTTTTTTTGGCAAATGGCTCAGAGATCCAAAGCATTGATGGATATTGCTCTAATAAAACTTTATATTCTCATTTATTATGTGAATTAGATTTCTCAAGACTTAAATCTATAGAATAGAAATGATACTGAATCCTGTCTCAGTCTAGCAGTAGGTGATATTCTTCCACAGTTACGCGAACTCATGGGCAGAGGGAGTACTTGGCTCCAACTATCTCATTAAAAGATGTATTTCCAACAAAATTTTATTTATTATTTAGTGATTATTAAAATGTATATTTTTATCAATTATATACTACTAGTGATTATAATGAAAACTGAATCCAAAAGAACGTTTTAGCACTTAGAGTTATACAGCCACAACAAATTAAAAGAAAATTAATTTTAATTTCTGATCTTGTACAATACGATAGGATGATCAATAAAAGGCTTTCAAACAGAAATACATTAAATTAGGGTTAAATTGTATCTGAGTCAAGTGTAATGGAAAAGAAGTTCAAAACAAAAAGAGTGATGTAAACTTTCTGGCTATTAGGTATTTGTTTGTGGCTTTCTTAAATGGGTTATAATGGACATCCACTTATACTTAGAATCCATTGGATACATTAAAAGATAGATGAAATTTATTTTAAAATGGCAATACTTATAGTATGCCAGAAATTACATCCTTTACAGCTACTTGCCATTATCATAATTTTAAAAAATTACATTACCTTAAAAATATATTAAGACCAAAGCACTCTGCAGAGTCAATGCAATCGCTATCAAAATCCTAATGCCAGTTTTTGCAGAAGTAAAAAAACCCATCTTAAAATTCTTATGGAATCTAAAGGGACCTCAAATAGCCAAAACAATCTGGAAAAGGAAGGACAAAGTTGGAGGAATCACACTTCCTGATTTCATACCTTGCTACCAAGCTACAGTAATAAGAATAGTGTGGTAGTGGCATAAAGACAGACATATAGAGCAATGGGATAGAGAGCCCAGAAATAAACCCTTACATATATGGCCAAATGATATTTGGCTAGGATGCCAAAACTTTTCATTGAGGAAAGGATTGTTTAACAAATGGTACTGGGAAAACTGGATATTCCACGTGCAAAAGAAAATCGGACCCTTATCTTATACCATATAGGAACATTAACTCAAAGTGGATCAAAGACCTAAATGAGAGTTAAAACTATAAAACTCTTAGAAGAAAGCATAGAGGGGAAGCATGACATTGGATTTGGCAATGATTTCTTGAATGCAGCACCAAAAGCACAGGCAACAAAAGAAAATACAGATGAATTGGACTTCTTCAAAATTAAAATTTTTGTGCATCAAAAAATACTACCAATAGAGTGAAAAGGCAGCTCACAGAATGGGAGAAAATATTTGTAAATCATGTATCTGATAAGGGATTAATATCCAGTATATATAAAGAACTCCCAACAACTCAACAACAAGAATACCCAATTCAAAAATCAGTAAAGGACTTGAATAGGTATTTTTCCAAAAAAGGTATACAGATGGCCAAGAAGCAAATGAAAAGATGCTCAACACTTCTATCTATTAAGGAAATGCAAATCAGAACCACAATGACATACCAATTCATACCCACTGGGATGTCTACTATTAAAAAAAAAAAAAAAGAAAAGAAACAGAAAATAACAAATGTTGGTGAGGATGTAGAGAAATTGAGTATTTGTGCCTTGCAAGTGGGAAAGTAAAAGGGTACAGCCACAGTGGAAGACAGTATGGAGGTCCTCAAAATCTTAAGCATAGAACTGCCTTATAGTCCAGCAATTCTACCTCTGGATATATACCCCAAAAAATTGAAAACAAGGACTCAAACAAATACTTGAACACCAGGGTTCATAAGTACATTATTTACAGTAGCCAAAAGATGGAAGCAATCCAAGTAGCCATCAGTGGATGAATAGCTAAGCAAAATGTGGTCTACATGTGCAATGAAATATTATGTGGCCTTAAAAAGGAATGAAATTCTAATAATTGCTGCAACATAAATGAGTCTTGAAAACGTTGTGTTGAGAGATACAAAGCAGACACAAAAGGACAAATACTGCATTATTCCACTTACACGAAATGACTAGAATAGTTACATTCAGAGAAACAGAAAAGTAGAAGAGTGGTTACCAGAGGCAAGAGGGAGGGAAAATGGGGAGCTGTTGATGGGAACAGTTTTAGTTTGAGATGATGAAAAAATTCTAGAGGTAGTGGTGATGGTTTTACAACAGTGTGAATGTGCTTAATACCACTGAGTTTTACACTTAAAAATGATTAAAATAGTAAATTTTAAGTTATGTGTATTTTGCCACAATAAAATAAATAAATAAAAATCTATCGAGAGAGTCGTTCAAATTTGGAGGTACATTTAGGCAGTACACGCATAGTCGTTCACATGTTTGAAGAACTCCTGTCCACTGTCCTTCACAGTCTGGACCCAGGCCTCTCGTCTCACTTCATTTCCTTTGTTCTAGCCACCTGGAAATCCACATCTGCTAAAATTATGTACAAGTTATTCCCCTACCTGTAATGCCCGTTCTCCCCCCAACACCACCACCAAATTGATTAATGGAATCTGATACTCCAAGGACCCACCACCTTTGGAAAAGCTGTGGTGAATCCTATAGAGAGAACCCATTTCTCCCTCTACTGTGTTCCCAAAGAACTTTTTCATACCTCTGATTCATTCCAAAGCTGTCCCCAACCAGACTGAATTCTTTAAGGGCAAGGATGGTATATGCTTCAGCTTTGTAACTCGGATGCATAGCACAGAGCATAATTTGAAGCAGGATCTTAGTAAATAGTTCAATAACTGAATTTTTAAAAGTACGTATGATTATTTCCTCCTAATTCTCCTCTGAGACAGAAGGCAGACCTTTTCCCCACTTTCCAGAACAAGAAAATAAGAAAATGTCACACCTTGCTCAAGCTACAGGCATCAGGTGGCTGATGGGGATGGAGAAACAGCATCAAAAATCTGCCTTCTTATGACCCAGGCCTGTGGAGGCAGGCACTAAATCTTATCATCAGTATGTTAGGTCCATTACTCTATTGGTTATAAAACACATGTTTTTGAACATTTGCCATAGGTTTTGTCCAGAAATGAAATGCTCTTATACATATTTCTGCTACTCCTTCTGTAATAAACCCCCCACCGTTGTTCTAACACCACAGTTTGGAAACAACTGTGTCATTAATGAACGATCCCAGATCCTAACCAATGACCTCCAGATGAAAGGCTCATTATTTCATTACTGGTCTCCAGAGCTGTTTTGTTCCCTAACACTGTAGCACCAAATTTAGACTGAAGAGTTTAAGCCTTGAACTATAAAAAAACGTAAGTAGTCCTTGACATAATTTGGAGCGATTACATTCTATTGTGCCAAGAATTCCTTATTAAAAATCAATTTAATTGTGCATATACCATCTGGTCGGTATTATGGTCTTTTATGGGAAGGAACCACGATTTTGTATTTACCTGATGTTCTACGGGGTAAGCATGTCATTTCATAGAAAGGGGGGGAATTTTTAGCACTGAAAAATTAGTAATTAAAGAAACTTTAAAAGTGTTTACTAGACTTTCCTGTGTTTAAACTCTTGTGGCTTTTGTATCATTCAGGATTTTAATGGAAAAGAAAGTAAGAAATGTATAGGTGCATATCATATGCTACATTTATTTTCATGAACAATTATATTTTGAAACTCTAGTTCCCATTAGTAAGACTTATATTGTCACATTAGTATTTGTGTTGTCTTTTTATTCAAAGAATTTAGATAATGAAAGGCTAGAGGTTTGCTTTTGATTGCCTACTAGCTTGGTTTCAACTATATTAGCAAAAGATCGTAATATTTTAGCTCACAGTATTTCAGGAAAATGTGTCAAGCCAGAGTGACTGCATTTTATTATGCAAAATGGGGGAGATTTTGCAGCCTGTTTTTCAAAAACACTTTATACCCTAATGTAAAAAGGATCCTTTAGCTTTCTTACATGGCATTAGAGGCTTAAGATTTGGGTCATTTTCTTAAGTTTTTTGATCTGCTTATGTGCTTACAGTTGTATAGTATTTTCACATTACAATCTTAAAACATCAGTGTTGTAAATTAATAGCCATAAATGTTGATTCAATTCTGAATCACCTTAACTTTGATGTTTTTTAAAAAAACCACGTGTTATGTAGGGTCCGATGTTAACAACGACCTATTTGGTACCAGCCACAATGTCTGTGATCTTCCCTGTGCCCTGATTTCCTCATTTTGTGAAATGGGAACAATGCCTACTTATTAAATTGCTATGAGATTTAAATGAGATATCCATTTGGAATGTTGTGAAGATTCTTGGCACAGGACATAAGTTAGCTTTTATCAGCATCAGAAATACCAAGATGACCATTCTGCAGTATGTGGCTTCCTTTCCATTTGTTCATTTAAAAAAAAAAAATGAAGCTGGGGGATTAAGGAAGTTGCCTGTGCTCACGTAGCAAGTAAGTGCTCAAACTAGGATGAAATGTGTTTGGCCGAATCCGTGATCTGTCTTGTGCTCCATTTGAGTAACCTTCCCTCCTTAATGTGAAATGCTAATATTCTGCATATATTCATTTATCAAGCACCTGGGCTGCACTAGATTCTGAGTACGTAATAGTGACCGAAATCTTTATCATCTCCGGCCACGTACATCTTAAACATGGTGGAGTAGAGTGGCAGCAAGCAGTGCAACAAAAATTATAAATGTGACAAGCTAACAGAGCAATGAGCCTGGTGCAGTGATAGAGAATAACAAGGCCTTTTCTTCTATGTGATTCTTTAACGTAACACTGATGTGTTGTAATAAGAATAGAGATGTATAAAGAAAAATAATTTCTCCTCATCTGCCTCCATCCCTGTCCAGGTAATCAATAGGAACAGGTTAGCTAGGCTACTTTTCTGTGCACTCATACAAATGTAAATGGATGGTGTTTGTCTTGGGTTTACAAAAAAAAAAAAAAAGAATTCTATACACAGGCTCAGTTGGTAGAACCTGCAACTCTTGATCTCACAATTGTGAGTTCAAGCCCCACATTGGGTGTGAAGCTTACTTAAAAAAATAATTAATTTTTTTAATTAATTTTTATTTATTTTTTTAAAGATATTATTTATTTATTTATTTGACAGAGAGATCACAAGTACGCAGAGAGGCAGGCAGAGAGAAAGGGGGGAAGCAGGCTCCCTGCCGAGCAGAGAGCCCGATGCGGGGCTGGATCCCAGGACCCTGAGATCATGACCTGAGCCGAAGGCAGAGGCTTTAACCTACGAAGCCAGCCAGGCGCCCCTAATAATTAATTTTTAAAAGTGGATCCTCGACACATTGCTCCATAACTTTCTTTTTGTTTGTTTGCCTTAAGAAGCCCTTACCAGTTTTATAAGTATGTGGTGTTTGCTGCCAACATTATACCTGTCAGGGACCAACTCAGAAAACTCTCCAAAGATTTTAGAGCCGAAGCCCTGCCCATTTATTACAGTAATCACTGTTTAATGCTGACCACTGGATCCCATAATTATTGGACTGAAGACGCTTGAGGGGGGAGTTTTTAGAGTATCTTGCTGTTACTACTATTATTATTATTACTACATTATTATTTCTGACAACCCTTTGCTCTAGAATAGCATCCCTGATTTTTTTCCCTTGATTTCCTGTCTACCTACCTACGTATCTACCAACTTACCTATTTATTTGGTCTTTTCTTTTGTGAATCTAGTACTATTTCTTTAGCATCCATTCCTTTCTTTACATACCTATAGATTTAGCATTTCAAAAGATAAGTGCTTGCAGTTTTACAGACTTGCTACATTGACCCCCAAATAAAGAACTTTAGGGGTTTTTTTCCCCTCTGCTTTCTGCTTGGTTTTATTTTTGTTTTCCACGATTACCCATACTGAAAACCAAGGTACATTTTTACATACTGGTGCTTTTATTTATGAGAATGAATTTCTAAAAATAGGCCTTTTAGATGAAGTATATGCATTTTTTTCCTAATACACATGGCCAGATCAAATTCCAGAAAGACTGTAGCACTTTGACTTTTAAACAGGTATCTGTAATGCCGGTTAATCAGCTCAGCCCTGATGTGCAAATCAGTAGATCATGATGTTATTGCCACTTTAGCAAGAAACCATATGGCTAATTTAGTTAATTATTCCCCATAGAGTACTTTCCCACCTCAGTCCTCTAGCCTGGGTCTTGGAAGAACAGAGTCAGTCGAGGAACAAGTCCTCCCTCTCCCAAATGAGGCAATCATCTAAGTATGTCGGCTGTTCGTTGGGAACCAGAGTGGCAGCAGGTACAGCCCGCTGAGATTGTGCAATGCGGCCAGGACCTCTAGACGGGAGTCTGTGCAATTAGCCAAGACGGTTACTGCGTTTTTGGCAGTGAGGCAGCAGTTAAAGCAAAGAAGGATCTTTTTCCAAGAAGGAAAAGCCATTTAATAAGTTTGAGTCAGTTTGTTCATAACAGCACTGCATTTGAGGACCAAAAACCCCAGGAGCTTGGCAAGCCATCAGCGCTTGGCAGGTCTTCCCACCAACTCACCAAGTCTGAGGCCGGCCAGGCAGAACTTGGCTCCCTCCGCTTTGACTGTATTCATTTAATAGCATTCCTCGTTAACAAGAAAGTGAAGGCAGAGGAGTCTTTCTCCCCATTAATCCAGAAGAGTAAAATGCAGCGGCCCTAAGCAAGCTGTGGTCCCAGTAACTCCATCGGGGGGGGGGGGCGGGGGGGGCAGGGCGTCTGTCTGCACTGAGGGCTGTGTGGTGGGTGTATGCGGCTTGGAGTGTGTGGGCCACCGAAAAGGACATTCGTGTTTACGAATTGGGCAGTGCTTTGTCTTTTGTATATGAATTAACATTTGTATATGACTACTCAGTGCGAAGGTCTGATTTTATAGTGTGTCAGGGAGCCATCGCGTACCTGTCTCATGAATAAATAAAACAGAAACTAAGTACGTTTGTATAAATTATTTAAAAATACAGTGTGTCCTCATACTTTTTCCATTTCACCTATGGAACTCTTGCCAAGATGAAATCAAGTTTGAGTGTTTACAATGTAAGAGAAAACCAGCTTGTGGATTTTGAAATTAGGAGGTGGATTTTTTTTGTTTGTTTCATTTATTTGGTTTGAATTTTGTTTTTCTCCACAAATATTTCTGATGAAATAAACAGGTCTGATCATCTAATGATGGATCATGTGAATGAAGATCGAAATTGAATTGGAAATGTTGAGAACGAGCTTGTTTATACTTTTCAAAACGCCGAAGCACCACCTGCAACTGATAAAAATTAGTACAAACATATCAAAAATCTTTAAAGAGACATGTGGCCAAGCCAGTGCCAACTTGGACGGGATCAGAGCACTGGCTACTGAGAGGAAATATCCCAGCATTCAGCTAATCAAGGATGTTAATCTGAAGTAAAGATTAAAATATTTTACACGATTCAGGATTGTTCGGAGCAAAGGTTAATGCTGGGAAAGAAATGGTTGATTTCTTAGGATTTTTTCCCCCTACTGTATATTTTCTGCAACGGAAGTGTCTTAGTTATGTGAAATTCACTCAGTCTTTAGAATAATTTCTCATTAACAATTTATAAAGCTATGTTTCTGGTAGAAGGATCTAAATTTGTGAAGTTCTGGGTTCATATCTGGTGCTACCATGACCTCTAAGGACTAGAGCCTGTGATTCTACATATGAGGTCAGGAGTTACTCAAAAAGAAGTGAAGCTTTCTCAACCCCTAGCCTGTAAACACAAATAAGCGTGCCTTCATGCAACCTGTCGCATACCATTCTTTTGCTTATAATAAGCATCTGTTATGCCAAGATTTCTAAGTTTTATCAGGTTGACCTAATAAATTTATTTTTCACCCAGTAGTGGCTATATTGATTGACATTTTGGACCAGATAATTCTCTGTCATAGGGAGCCGTCCTGGGCATTTATGTAGCTGAATCTTTGGCTTCTAGGAGCAAGATGCCAGTAGCGCCCTCACAAAGGTCTCCAGATGTTGTCAGTGTCCTCAGAGGAAAAATCAACCCTAGTGGAGAAGTATTGCTTGAAATAGTTATGTAAATAAAACATGAACACGTTTTGAAAAGTTCAAAATTGTGCAAGAGGTACGAGACTCCATACTACCTCTTAACACTTCTGCGTAAAGATAATAAACATTAAGTTTCTTATGTTTTCCAGAAAATTACCATGTGAAAGTATATGCATCTATTCTGCACAGTCATGACCATTCAAGATAAACCTTGATATTTTTCATTTTAGTATATCTGTGAGACTTTTGTATTACCCCACAGTGTTATATTACTTTTTTTAATGTCTGCACAGTGTTGCCTTGTTATGGATGAACCATAATCCATTTAACTATATCGGTGTACACGTGGGTCCTAATTTTTTTTATCCTTTTTGAATACCATGGTAAGCGTCCTTGTGTTTTCATGTTGAATACTATGTCATTACAACTGTAAGATATCATTTAGAGTTTCCCTAAAAATGGAATCACTAGGCCAAAGGAAAAGTACCTTAAACATATTTGTAATCAGTGCTACGCTAACATCTGGGTATGAGGGTAGCCATTTCCCCAGGTTATGAAACTTTAAGTCTTTGCTCATGATACCCCTGTGTTCGTGTATTTCATAAAAAGTGAGATTTCCTGTATTTATAAGTTGTTTTTTTCCCCTGTGATCACACTGCATGTATTCTTTGCCTATTTCCCTAACAGCTTATTGGGCATTTTGTTTCTCATTTGTAGGAACTCTTTATATATTAAGGAAATTAGTCCTTTGTCGTCTTAGTTGTTACAAATATGTGTTTGTACTATTTATTTTCTTTCAACGTTTTTAATATTTTTCTCTATAGAAACGAATTGTTTCAAATTTAGCCCTCTTTTGGTACAATTTCTAATTTTAAAGTATACAGAGTTTTACATACAAAAGTGCTTTTTCCCCCATTTTCTCCCATTGCTTTGAGCTTGGCTTTTTGTGTGTAATTATTCAAGCCATCTATAATTCATTCGAGTATATGGAGCGAGACCAAAATACCATATAATTTTTTCTAAATATCATATCATGCTGTTGACAAAACTGCCTCATATTTGGGTGCAAAATAATAAAGCTAGGTCCATACTTGGTACTTGCAAAGAACCAAGAGAGGGCTGTTATCTCAGTGAAGGAGAAGCGGTGCTGTCTGGACAGCCGTCAAGGACCTGATCTGTAGAGCTTTGTAACTCAGGGCTGTGAACTTGATCTTATTCAAATAGTGTTTCTTTTTCATGTTGGCTTCACATGTTTCTCTATATATAGCGTATATTTTGATTTTTTTTAATCCACTGAACATTTTACATTTTCTGTATTATACAACAGACACACATTACTTCCATCATCACGTTTTCTGTCATGTTTTTAGCTCTTAATGTTTCCTTGGTTTCTGTCTTTTGTTGAAATTCTTGTCCTGCATTACTTCCCTAAGGCCTTGTAATATTCTCTCTGGCCTCTGTTATTATTTACTGCTGGTGAGAAATGTGAAGCCAGGTGATCTTTTCCCTTGTAGGTTAGCTGCTTTTTCTGCCAGAATATATTAAAGTAGCAATCGTATAAAATTTTAACTCATTAATTCGCATATCAGGATACAGGAAGGTGTTAATCTTTATCTGTGGTTTTGTTTCCTGGGGACAAATGGTTCTCTCCCTATTGGCTGAGAAAGGTATTAGAATATTTCAGAATTTTTCTTTTATCATGTCTTTGAACATTTTTTTTCTATTCTACTTGTTTGTTTTTTTATGTACACTTTTTGGGAATTTTTTGGTTATCTTTGAGAGGCTATCAGTTTCTCTTAAAATGAATGTTAACCTTTTGTGCTTTGTTTGACATTTGTTTTCCCAAGCCCTCCCTCTCTATCCCTAAGTACTGTGTCGGCAGTATCAGATCTAGGAGCTATCCCCCTTTATGTGCCTTTTATCTGCAACATCGACTTTTTCTTAGCTGTTTCCTTCTTTGATATCTTCGACATCTTATTTTTAGCTCTTGTTTCAATGAAAAGCCACATTTTCTTGAGCTCTTCTGTGCTTGCCAAGAGCATTCAAGATATTCTTCTGCCCTGTGACCTGGTTCTTTCTGTAGAGATCATTTCATATTATTTTCATTTATTTAATTATTGTATTATTACATATATTTTTTTCCCTTATTATTTTCTGATGATGTCTAGGGAAGAGGGGCTACAAAATTGTCTCAGAACAATTTTGTCATCAAATGTTCTGCCTCTTCCGCACTGGTCACCTGTCACTTCGCAGCAGTAAGCACCTCCCTCACTGCCGTTTCTTCTCCTTCGGCGAGTTGAAGTTCCATGTGTCTCACACTGAATGTCTGTATGTTGCAAGTTTTCTGTTGGATGAGTTTGCATTTCTTTCTTTTCAGGTTCCCTCGATCAGTGTCTGCCCAGTTGATGGCCAGTTATCCTCCCTACTTTACCCTGCCATCCTCCTCATTGCTCCTTGGGGAGAAACAGTGTATGTGAATACATTGCCCCTCAACTTCAGTTTGCTTGCCATGCTGAATGGGGCAAAGGACTTCAGCCATGACTTGTCCCTGCTTCTGGATTTCACCCTTTAAATACGAGTTGGTTCAGCTGTTTCTTGGATTGTTCCCCTATTTCCTGGAAAACTTTTTACTCTGTAGGTTTTATCTGCTATTGGCAGCCCCCCTTGTTTGAGCTAATCTTGTTGTGTTTATTATTTTCATTCTGTGTCATCTGTGTTTTAATAAAGGCTATCCCATAGTTTCATTGAAAATAGCTATTTTCTATTTTCAATTATTTTTGCTGTTTTCAGTTGATAGTAGGGGAGGGGGAGAGGTGTAAAAATATCACTACCTTCAACAAAAGATGACAAGTTAACTGAATTAAGCAATAAAAGAGCTAAGTGTTCACTAGCTATTTATCAGTGTTTGCTCACTTGTTTGAATGGGAGAATATAAAAGTATAACACAGTCTCGGAGAAATAAGGTTATAATTCTTGAAACAATTGACAAAATATGCTTGAGCCAGATGTGGATCCAGGCTCTCGTTGCACTAAAAGCTTGGTTAAAGTATTGATGGTCAAGGCCGCCAGTGGTTAGAAAGCAGTGCGATTGGAAATGTTGTTTTAGGGACAGCTAACATTTGAACAGGTGTTGTAAAAAATATTCAGCATGCAGACCACAGCACAAATTTCTGATTCGTAGTCCCTCATCAATATTTCTTGACTGGGAACAGCCACGCCTCTTGGGGACCTCTTAGATGACAGTTAGATTTATGAGTGTTGGTATGTGGAAGGATTTTTGAAGATCAGCAAGGTCGGCAAGCTTATCTTAAGCTTAGGAGACATCGTAGTAGTTTTTTGAACCAGGGGATGAGATAAAGAAAGCTGTGCTTAAGAAAACTTCATCTGGCAATTGCATTGAGGTGTATTTCGTTTGATCCCACTGGGGCTCGGTGAGTCCTTTGTACTGGGTATCGCACTCAGTACAGTTGTGCATGTAGGGAACAGTACCTCTCACAAGAAGCTTAGTCTGGTGGATTCGAGAAACTGGTTTGGAAAAATCTGACTCAGTAAAATTTCAGTAGCAGAGTTGATCTCAACTCTTACTCTGTGTTGCCATTGTAGTTCAACTCTAGTAACAGACTCCGTCTGTTATGATTTTTACCACTTTGGTGGATTCCGTGATTCACACATGATGCTTTAAAATCTACCTCCAAATCACTGGAATCCTGTTGTATCCCCAAAATTCAGATGACTTTTAAACAGCGGCATTTTGTATTTCATTTTCCACATTCGCTCCCTTCTAAATCGGGTTTTCGTGCATCCTCATGATGGCTCACCCCTCTTCTAGTGCAGTCTTACTGCTCCACATCTTCTCCTAATTATGCCTGCCTGATGGCTCCTTCTCTAAAATATTTTTATTCCCTGGCATTTTGCTCCGCAGTTGTTTTTATGTCAGTCTTGCTTAATCAATTAGAATTATAGTCCACTTGAAGACATAAATAATCGTCTACATTTTATTTATTTCTACATCCCACGTTACTCCTGAAGATGATTTGAACATGTTCCTTCCATATTACCGCATTTTGACCTTTGCTAAGGTGGTGGACATCCGATTAAAGGGGGGCCGGTATTTTATGAGCTAAGCACACAAATGACCAACAGAGGAGTTTTTGTTGTTCTTTATTTATGGTTTTTATCTGTTTGAAAGTCCTACAAAGATCAATCATGTTTAACAAATCAAGTTTATAGAGAAAAAGAGCATGAATTTGAGACTCTTCCAGTCAATGAGAAAGCGTTGCCACGAAACACATTCACTATAAATTAAACATAAGTTGCTTTTCTGTAAATATGTGCACATTACCAAATTGATGTATGCCTTCAACACAAATTCCCCTTAACGTATCAGTACATGTGATATTGGGACCTTATATTTTATGAAAGAACGGACCGCCACATCCTGTGGCTCTTTATCCCTCAGCAGCTGTGTCCAGCTGGTGGTCCGCATTCCCCCTACTTCTTCAGTGAATGGAAACATTTAGGTCAATATTGATATAAAACTTCTCGAACTTTCTTCTCTTCCAGCTTTGGTTCGCCTTTGTTAATGGATTTTCTGGGCAGATTTTATTTGAACGTTGGTGCATCGGCTTGTACAATGTGGTAAGCATTCTCCATCTCTATCAGATAGCATGCAGAACTTCAGTGACATTCCTTTACTGTTTATGTCTGGGAAGTGTATCTAAGTCAATCATCTGCGCACATAGCAGGCAGCACAAATACGTCTTTAGAGCCTTTGTTGCTGCGACACATCCTGCAGGGGCCCAAGCCCTCCACACATGGTTTCAATCATAGCAGATCATTCTTGAATAACCCCATGAAATTATTAACCCATATATCTTGATAATAGACCCTTGTTACCTCCTTACTAAATGCCTGCACAACATTTCCATGTTTTTAGCTCAAGTAAAAATTTCTGAGCTACATCTCAGCCCCTTCCACTTCATAATTTTATTTCTGAATTCCTCAACACAGACACGCATGTATAGTATGTAATCTAGTGTCCTTCTTGTCTTCCTTAAAAGAGCATCTGTCCTTGCGGAAGAATGATTTCTTCCACTGCCAGTGCTAGAATAATGAATGCTGACTTCCAGCTCCCGTGGTAAATGGTAATCAGCCTGTTCGGTATTTTTCATGATTTTAGAGTTCTTTTTTTCATTACTTCACTATCGTGGATTCAAAAGCTAGAAATAAATATGAACTATAAGCCAAAAATGACAAGGTGTAGCTACTTAGCTTTTTGTTTGGCAGCAAGAACGCAGGGGCTCATGGCCTGGTGCTTTAGATACCCCAGCAGGCACCATTTCGGGTTGCACTTCCCCCGTGTCTTTTGGACACTAACTCTGACCTTGCCTGCCCAGTAGGAGTTTATAGTCAGAAGCAGCCCGCCGTAGGTAGATATAGACGGCAGTTACCAGACATACAGAATACATCGTGGTGCCATGAATATTTACAGCTTGTATATACATTTGGGGCTGCATGTTCAAGTCCTCTGTCCACTCAGTCTTTTTCTTTAGTAGCTACTATGCTCGGTGCTGGGTATAAAATGCTGCATATGACAGGTTGCCCCAGCCCTGTGTAGCTTGACAAGTTAAGAGGGCCAAATGGGTAGACTAAGCTGCCACTGGGGCCTGAGTTCAGATCTTGAGTTTAAAGAGCACCGGTCAGTTAGGGACTGTGCCACGACCCAGTGCGCTAGCACATTTGTTGCTAATACTCAGGCTCGAAAGGCAAAGGTGACCGTAGCAAGAGCAGGGCTGAATCAATGCCCATTCATCACCTGTGCCAGAAGTTAGAGCTACTCTAACTCACCTACCACATGGATAGAGGCTCAAGGACCTCCCCTCGGACAGATTGGTAACTTTGCAGAACTTAAGACTGTTTTGAGTAGATTAAAATTATCCTGACTGCTCCATAATGATTTAGTGCCAGAAAGGGCCAAATCCATGCCCATATACATATTTATAAATAGGAAGTGGAGACCTGTGAGACCGTGCTTTAAAGCAAAGGACTGGAATACAAGTCACCTGATCGCACGAGGCATGCAGGCTAGCCCTACTTTTATGCTCAGGCACGAGAGCTGGATTTTTTTTCTTAGCTCTGGGGAGCCTTGGACAATTGAAATTAATCCAACAAACTTGTATTGAGGACCTGCTATGCATAAAATGTTGATGGGCTATAAGACAACATTGGTCAAAATAGGGTCCACACACCACTTACATTAGAATAACCAGGATTTGTTTGAAGATGTGGATTCCAAAGCCCCATCAGAGTTTCTCATATGAAAATTTAGGACCCACAGTGAACTTTTGATCCCTAGAGTTGGGAATGTGTGGTATGCTCTTTGTGTCCCTCAGAAAAGAGAATATCGCAGTAGAGAAGTGAATTTCAAGGTGAAATGGCCCTACGTCACTACAGGTCCACAAAACAGGTGTTGGAGTGGCAGAGTTGGGAAGGTCAAGGGTCCACAAAGTGGTGTCAAAAGGTGTTGGCCTCCAGAAGTCAATCATGCCAAAAGGGCCAAACCTTTTGAGAACATGGAAGTTTGTCCCCATAGGAATTGTGTTGGGGGGGGCGCCTGGGTGACTCTGTTGGTTAAGTACCTGCCTTCAGCTCAGGTCATGATCCCAGGGTCCTGGGATCGAGCCCCACATCAGGCTCCTTGCTCAGCGAGAAGCCTGCTTCTCCCTCTACCCTTCCCTCTGCTTGTGCTCTCTCATGTTCTCTCTCTCTCAAATAATAAATAGATAAAATCTTAAAAAAAGATACTGTTTTGATAACTTTTGGTTGAAACAAATTGAAACTTAGAGAAATTGAAACTTAGAGAAATAGTGCAACAAGAGTATGAAGAACTCCCGTATTAGATTCCTAGTTATTAGCATTTCGTCCTCATTTGTGTTGTCTCTCTGCACACGTGCATGTGTGTGCACAGCCCCCACGGGCACACGTGCACACACCCATAGACATGAGTGTGCATGCACACAGCCCCACAGGCACTCACGGTGCACACACACTAACACACTTATTTCTGAAGCACTTGAAAATAACTTAAGACATCAGGCCTCCTTACTGCTTAATACTTTGGTGCATAGATGCTAAGACCATTCTCTTATATAACCACAGTATAATGATTGAAATCTAAAATTTAGCATGGATACAATACTATTATCTGATCCATATTAGTCCATATTCCAGTCCATATTCCAGTTTTTGCCATTGCTGTTCCAACAATGCCTGTTTAGTAGGTTTTCCCACTCCAGCCTCCCCGCACAGAGTACAGTCTGATACAAGAGGCAGTTTGGGACATTGGAGACACTCACTAGTGACCCCTCTTCTGGGCTGGATTTCCTCCTGCCGTTTTCTCCAAACACTATTTCTGTCTTGCCTGTCTTGCTTTTCCTTCTTCTGTAGTTACTCTTTATATTTATATTTGATTCCCCAGGCCAGCTAAAGTAGCGAGTCATCATTTCTCATAGCAGATTAAATAGCATTAAAACTGACTTGAAACTCTTAAATCTCTCAGAATAATGAATGAAGGCCATCCCATTGGATTCTCATTATATCCATAATCAAGTTTTTCCATCATTTTGTTTTATGGTTACAAGAACCACCATGATCAGAAGGATTTCAGTTAGATTTCATCAAGAGATAACTCTTAATGTATTTTAAGCTGTTTCAAAAATTTATCCCATTTGATTTTATCAAGCCAGCGTAATTTGAACAAAAAACTGTGAGCCAGCCTCGCTTGTAAACAGAATTATAAAAATTCTAAATAAAACAGCAGCAAAGAGAGTTCAACAGTGTATCAAAGAGTAAAATATTTGACCAAGTAGGGTTTATTTCAGGAATATAGGAGGTTCAAACTTTTTAAATACTTCTAAATACCATTATATCAACAAAAGAAAAAAGAAAAACCTGATCTCATCAGTGGATGCTGAGAAAGTATTTGAGGCAAGTCAGCTGCCATTCTCAAAATAAGAACTCTAAGTAAAATAGGAAAGAAAGAAGCCAATTAACTGTAATCCAGACTATTCATATAAAAAAAAAGTAGCATATTGCCATAAATGGTAAAATTCTTAAATGATTTCATTTTAAATAAGAAATTAGTCAGGGATGCCTGAAATCACTATATAATTCAGCATTGTTTTTGGAATTTTCAGCAACTGCCAAGAAAATTAAATACCTATTACAAATACTAGAAAAAAATGATTTCTGTGCTTATACAAGTATGCACACAAAAAGTGGCCTTTTAGATGTGTTCATAAATGGCTGTATATCTAGAAAACTCAGAAAATACCAGTAAAGAAAAACTAGAATTATAAGAGAATTTATAAGATGACTGGATCCATAATAAATATGTAAGAACCAATAGCTGTTTTCTCTCCTAACAATCAATAGCTTTTTTTCTTTTAACTCTAGCAATGAGCAATTAGAAATGCAAGGGTATAATAATCACTTTCATATACATTGCACAGGAATAATTTTTATAGTACCAAATAGGAAAAAAAAATCCAAAATCTTATGAAGTATATAAAATAGAGTTGAACAAATAGAAAGGCAGATTATTCTTTCGTATGAGAAGATGGTATCATAAAAAAAAAAACCTCCTCTAAATTGATATATAAATTTATGTATTCCAAATAGAATCCCAGTGATTGTTTGGTGGGGGGGAGGGAGTTGCATAAAATGATATTGAACTATAAATGGAATTAACACATACCTGAGAATAAAGATGTAAAGTACAAAAAGGAACAATTGTAAGGGTCAATTTCTCTTTGCTAAACATCAGTCTATACTACAAACCTGTTGTAACAAAGTCAATGTGATGCTGACATGAAACTGAACTAATAAGTTAGGGAACCCAGAAGTAAATTCCAGTTTTGGATTCCAGATCTGTAATATGTGAGAATTTAATAAATGTCAGAGGTGCTATTCTAGGGAAATGTTTGGATTAAATGTGTTCTAACAACATGGCTCTTTATTTGGAAAAAAATAAAATTGGACTCCTATCCTATACCACATAGATAAATAAATCCCAGCTATGTTAAGGCTTATATGTGAAAAATTAAAACTGTAAGCTTCCTGCAGGAAACTCCTGAAAACTTTCATAACTGTAATTGGACACTCAAAGCTGTTCTTGACCATATAAAAATTAAACACTTTTATACGGCAAGAGAAACCATAAAGAAAGTCAGGAGACAGAGTGCATTTGCATGAAACTTTATAATATAAAGATAGGATGGATATCTGTTATATTCCAAGAACTCTTAGAAAAGTGGATAAACCACAAATAGAAAACAGACAAAGGACCTGACTAGACAAAATTGCAAATCCAGATGTCCAACAAATAAATAAAAAACATACTCAAACATACCAGTAGTCAGGGAAATGTGAATTTTTTAAAAAGATTTATTTATTTATTTTAAAAGGAGAGAGACAGAGAGAGTATGAGCAAGTGCAGGGAGTGGGGAGGCAGAGGGAGACAGAAATAGAGAAACTCTAAGCAGGCTTCGTGCTAAGCGTAGAGCCAGACGTGGGGCTCCATCCCAGGAACCCGAGATCATGAACTGAGCTTGGAACCAAGAGTTGGACGCTCCGCCAACTGTGCCACCCAGGTACCCCAGAAAAGTAAATTTTTTAAAGTAAGAGTTAATATCTCCAATTTTTTAGTCTGAGGAATATTAAATATAACACCCATTGCTGATAGGGAAGCAGGGACAAGATTACTATTGTCCTTCGTGAAGGAAAAGGTAAACCTTTTTTGAAAGCAACCAAGCAGCATCTTGTAAAATTTAAAATAAATGTATCTTTTTACCCTCTCCCATCCTGTTTCTGGGAAACCTTTCCATAGAAATAAAAGATAAAGTATATTTGTAGATTTTTTATATAATGTTTGTGTAACAGAGAAGTGGAAAGAGGGGCGCCTGGATGGCTCAGTGGGTTGAGCCTCTGCCTTTGGCTCGGGTCATGATCTCAGGGTCCTGGGATCGAGCCCCGCATCGGGCTCTCTGCTCAGCAGGGAGCCTGCTTCCTCCTCTCTCTCTGCCTGCCTCTCTGCCTACTTGTGATCTCTCTCTGCAAGGGTATAATAATCACTCTCATATACATTGCACAGGAATAATTTTTAAAATTTTTAAATTTTTTAAATCTTAAAAAATAAAAGAAGTGGAAAGAAATGAATGCCTATCTGTAGGTGAGTAGCTTAAAAAATATGGTACTTGCATACTATGAATTACTATTTGGGCATGAGGAAGATTGCATTAGTGTCAACCTCAGGGAACTTGAAGGGCATCCCATAATGAATTGTTTTGTGAAAAAAATGTGATGAAGAAAAATGCATAATTGTGTCTTGTTTCTATAATAACAAAGAATGATCCCCAAACAGTATACGTATGTGTACATGGTATGTTGTAAGCAGGGTGAAAATATGGAAATATGGTAGGTCCTACCAGTTGGTTGGCCATTGGTGAAGGATAGAATGATTTGAAGTGGGTAGAAAGTCAAGTAAAAAAGGAAAAAATAAAAAACAAGGATGGCATGATAGCATATTTAAACAAAACCGCAAGGATGAGTTGATGTACTAAGAGTGTGCAAAGTTTCTGAGATGTTTGTTAGGAGCACCTCCCTTAAACAGACGACTGGGAGGGAGACGAGTAAGACCACTCTTGATCCTTTTATCCTTGAAATCTGGAGAACTTTGACATCCCAGGGCTGTTTTCCTTTCTGCTCCAGGGTGAAAGAGGAGCCTTCAAGTTTTATTGGCCTTCCTCCACCACATCTCTGATTGCTTTATCCTGAGAGATTTGGAAACAGCTTGTTTATCTGCACTCAGGCTCCCAGTAACTGGTGTACCCAGCGTTCTCAGAGGCACACGTCCAGTTCCCATGGGCTCGAGGGCTTGCTGGGTCTGCGGGTATGGATTTGCTCCATGCAGCGAGTGACCCAGTGTGCGAGCCATTCCCAGAACCAAGTACAGGAATGCTCCACCCTCTGGGCTGGAGTAACGTGTTTCTTCCAAACCTCTTCTTCAGGATCTGGCTTTCTCTTTCCAAAACACAAATGTGAGCATGTCCGTCCCCTGTAGATTACAGGTAAAGGGAAGAGGCTCAGAAGGCACCATTGGCCCAAAAAACTCATTGTCATGGGAGCTCGCTGTCTCCTTCCCGGCCTTGTCTTGTGCCCTGTCCTCAGCCAGCCACCATTCTGGATGTCTTTTAGTGCAACCCTCAGCCCCAAACACACCACCTGTATTCAGACCTGAAGCTTTCAGAGGAGTCCTGCCTTCTGTGCCCCTCTCCCCAACATTCCTTTTCCTCCTGCCAAATCCCCTAGGTCCAGTACCTTACAGCACTCTTTGGTCCCAGAATCCTGGCTCCCTTCTCCTTCTCCACGCTCTCCCCCATGAGTAGTTCTGCAGAGTGCTGTGTTTTATGTGTTTATTTATACGCCTCCCGCCGGCTGCCCGTCTCCCGCTCTGCAGTAGATGGAATTCCTTGGAGGTCAGGGACCTGCTTTTCCTTCTTCTTCTGTCTTTAAACCTCCGTACCTATTCCTGGTGCTTATCACAGTGTCTGGCCCATAATTCATTCCCAATAAATGTCTGTCAGATGAATAAATGGATGAAGTACATCGTGCTTCCTGAAACCTGAGTATAAGATCAGGATGGGAAGTTGTAAAATTGTGCCAGAGCCGACGCTCACGGAAAGCACGACACTTCACAAAGCCACTGAAATCGCGGCTCGTTTGACAAAGGAAGGTAGTTGTTAATATGACATGATTTCTTAGCTAATCATATATTTATGGTGTTGTTTTTAATGTCCAATGGATTCATTTATGCTGATTAAGTAACAAAAACGGTCTTTCATGCACTTCGTTTGGAGGGTGTCTGGGAAGTTGTGAATCATTGAATCTCAGGTTCGGACTTGACTTAAAATTAAGTCATCATTCCATGGAACAGAAACACCTAAGCCGGCTGAATCGAAACGTCCTCTTTTAACGGCTCGTTGTTCTCCATACAGATTTTCACCGCACTACCACCCTTCACGCTGGGAATCTTCGAGAGGTCTTGCACCCAGGAGAGCATGCTCAGGTTCCCACAGCTCTACAAAATCACCCAGAATGCAGAAGGCTTCAACACAAAGGTACACAGTGTTATTGCAGAATTGTCACCTCAAAAGGGCATAAGCACTGCTGTATGTCTTCCAGCTCTAGTTATCTGCCTTTGAGAGAGCTAATGCATTAGAGAGAACATTCGAGAAGAGGTGAGACCCCCACCCTCTCCCAGTATAGCAAGCCAGTGAATTCTAGATGCCAGCTCGGAAAGGAAGCTTCTGTGTTGCACGTTCAGTTCCTGTTTGTCGACTCCTTTCCCCTTGTCCCCGTGTGGCCAACAGCACCCATGGCCCCGGGGCCTTTTGGATCATTTGTCAGAGATGACATTGAGGCGGGCTGGGAGCTTGCCTAACAGAGCCTTCTCACCACCATGGCTTGGTTTTTCCTTTAAAAGAAAATGTTTCTTTAGCTAGCGAGAAAAATTGGCCAGATGTCAACATGGGAATCAAGTCCGTCATAGGTATCTTTTTTTTTTAATCAGACTGGAGAATCAGAAGAGAGAAAGCCTCTAGACCTAAAAGGTGTAAGCAACCCTGCGAAGGGCCAAGTAGAAGCTGGGTTGGGTGTTGCCAGGATTCCACTGTCAGGATGGGCAAAGGGGACCTCACGGGGCCTGCCAGTCACAGCCAAGTGGCAGAGAGGTTGAGGGCCCCTGCCAGAAGGGAAGACACATGCCTGGCTCAGGGCAGGATACCTGTGTTGCCATGCTTCTGTCTTCAAGTTTTGTGCAGGAGGGGATTAGGATGTTTAACCAGAGGTTCACCGAAACCTTTTAACAGAGATCAGTGAAATTACTGGGCACCGGTGGTATACGTGATTTGCTTGGGTAGCTGCCGGGGCCTTGGTAAGGATGCCAAGGGGACTCCTCCGTAAGAGAACCACCTCTGAAGCCTTCATTTTGAGCCAGGTATTAATGATAGTCTCCCTTCAGAGCTGCCTTCTTTTGAGGAAAGCATAATAGGCATGTCCAAGCCTGGAAAAAACAAAATGGATCCTATTGGTTCTAGTGCCTTCCATACACAGGGAGACTTGGATGAATAATTGTATCAGTCCCTGTTTACTATGATTTTGTCAATGGGAAGCATGGCCTGTTGGTTCTGCATTCTTTATGTAACTCTGTTTTTTATAGAGCTTGAATTCAAAAGCCTGTAAGATGGGCAGTAAGTAGGGAATGGACCCATTTAAAAGGTAGTAGAGCTGAGAATGCTCTGAGACTTATTTGCAGACGCCTTGGAGTGTTTTTTTTTGAGGAAGTGGGCGAGGAGGAAGAAAAATGAGCATTTAAAAATGGGAAAATCCCATTGTCTTACAATTTTTTTCATTTTTCTGCTTCCCCACTGCTACTTAGGATCAAACTATATGACAATCCCCAGAACAATCTAGATTTTTTAAATAAATTTAAAGCTGGCTTCAGGATAGTAGTTCTGTCATCTCCGTAGTGAAAAAGATCATTGAAATGCATTTATGAAACATTAATTTAGAAGAAACTATGTGTTCTTTTGTTTGACCTTTCAAGTGTTAAAGAGGATTTTTAAATGTGCATGATATTAACCAAACTCCTAGAAATTAACAAGTTGCTCGGGAGGGATTTTAAAAAGCAAAACAAAAGAGCGAGAGCACTGTGTAGGAATCTACATTTAAAGTGTTTTTAATGCTTTCAGAAAGTCCACAGTTTCTGTCTCTTGTTAACAATTTTGGCCTAACACCTTTCTCTTTCTAGATTTGATTGTAAAAGCCTGTTGTCTTTTTTTAGGATTCTTAAAAAAAAAAAAAAAAAGGATTATAACTCATTTTTTGGATGTGGACAGATTGTATATTGGTCCATGTATATGTGCATATATGTATTTAAGTCTTTGCAGCAAGGTAATATTATCTGGAGATAGTCCAGATAGTCTAGTCGTTTGTATGTAAAAATGAGGAAATCAGTATTTTTTTAACTTCAAGAATAATAGGCTACTTCTGGAGCAACGCAGCCCACTGCCAGTATCCTTCACAATGAGGCGTTTGTTGAGTTGCACAGAGGTCAAGAGTTGTGGGCAGCTCCTGACTCCCTTGGTTTGTTTTCCCTTAGGTTTTCTGGGGTCACTGCATCAACGCCTTGGTCCACTCCCTCATCCTCTTCTGGTTTCCCATGAAAGCGCTGGAGCATGGTAACGGCTTCATGATTTCAACTGTCAGCAAGTAGCTCTGAGGTCCCTCTGGTGCCAGTTGTTCACAAATTTTGTTTTTCCCCCAGTTCTGCAGACTGAGAGATCATAAGAACACATTTCAGAAGAAAAACATACCTAAAATCTAATGAGAGCTCGGGCTCAGGTTTATAGCTTGTAGGTTTCATCCATTCTGGCTCCGAGAGCCCATTTTCTTTCCAGTTGCCTGGAGAGTTTAAATGCTAGGAATTCTAAACTTTATTTTTAATAACCATTTGAGTCGAGGATCTTGAAGCAAGGCACTGTGCTGTAGTGAAACATTGATGCCTCTCGTCCCCGAGTTTGACATACTCTGTTAATTGCTTGACCTTTCATTTTCCAACCCCACATACCTGTATGCAGAATCACTCAAATCTTGTGAAGGTCTAACCTTACACCTCATGTCTTGAAAGAGTCTCCTCTCCTTGACGTACACTTTTCAAGCAAACTTTTAAAGTCTGAGGCCTGATTCTCAGCTGGTTTTAGTCTTTCCTCCAGCTGGAAGAGGACGTGTGAGAAACGTGGCTCCCTGTGTTTGCTCACACTCCTTAATACATCCCAAAGCCTCCCTCCTAAAGGGGCACATCTTTTAGTCTCAGAAGAGGAAAATGGATCATGAGAATGCTACTCTTTCATCCTTCTCAAATAGTAATAATCCCCCTGGGAAAAATTACTCCAAATGTTGACTAGACAAGGCCTTTTATTGTTCAGAGAACCAAAGAATATAAAGCTTCCAAGCCTCTTTGTTTCTATGTCAATCTGTTTTGTGCTTCAAACAAAAATGATTCATCCTCACTGATATTCTTTAACCTATTAAATACCGACAGTTAGAAAAAATGCATGCCCTGCCAATTTATTACAGCCTGTGACCTGTTCTTTGAGTTTCATCCGACCTCCTTTTCCTTCAAGGGTCCCTAAGTCTCTAGATCAGGAAATAAAAATGTTCTACTTCTAGTCTCTCCCCCCCCCCCCCCCGCCCTCAACACACAGGGCATTCTAGCAAAATTGTGTTCTTTGAACTCTAAAGCTCTCCTGTGGTTCATCTTTACTCAGTGTGGATTTTTGTGTATTTTGAGTGAGCAGGGGCTACAAACAGAAGAGTGTTGAATGCGGTTTGCTTTAGAAGCTCTGCCAGTTTGGTGATAGAAGCCGCCATCTCTGTAGCAGGATGGACTGGGGCTGGGAAGCAATTTGTCTGATGAGCGTAAGAACAATTTGGACAGGTGTCCTTTTATGCCTGAGCCCATACTTAGGAAGACACAGGGACTAGCATGGACTGGACCACGGATGGGTGCCATCTCCAGGCCCCTTACTCTTCTTATCTAGACATTGCACTCTGGTCCTAACTCCAGAGTGCTTGCCTTTGGACTCTCAGAAGATTTATAAGATGGTCATTCAGTTGTCTGCTTCAAAAAGCCCTAACGTGGCCCATTCTGCAGGAGAAGCGATGATTTTCCAATACCAGAGATAGGATCATGTGCATTGAGATCGTGGCTTGTTGTTTATGGTAGAATTGCGATAGTCTGTCTGGATGCCACTATGTAAATCTGTTCATTCCCCTGAAATAGCCTGTGTTTCAAAGCAGATAGACTCCCAAAAGTTACCAATTTACCTGAGAGATAATACCAAGTGAATTTCAAGTCCATTTCTGCCACCCTTATCCACTTCTCTCAAACGTGGCAATTTGCCTAGCAGCCAGCCCATAGGATGTTTTTCCAGTTTGTATTATCATTACTATCATCATCAATGCCATTATTTCATTGTATGTATTAATAAGCCTTCAGCATAGAAGCTTTCTTTTAATTGTGTTGTAAATGTTAACCTATTGAGTACAACTGTGCGAGATGAAATAAATTGCAAATATTAATTGCATTTGGCGGAGAATTATAGAAGGCCATTGGTGTTCTTGTTCATTAGTTGACTTCCTTTAACAAATGAATATTTTAGAATTAATTTCTAAATTCTCACCATTAATGCATAGCAAAGATGATTACATCATTGCTCATTAACTTTATTCATGTAATATTTATGTCTCAGGCATCGTGGTGGATTCTAAGGGTGATAGGTGAATGGATCAACGTGGGCCTTACTGTCAAAGAGTTTGTAGTCTGGTAGGGAAACTAGATTCATGTATGGAAACTTCTAGTACAAAGTAGAAAATAATTGCCTCAGGTAAAGTACAGATAATATATACAGTACAGATAATATAAAGTATATAAAAGTATAAAGTACAGATAATATGTAAGTACAGATAATATATAATATATGTATAATATATATTATATATTTTATATTTTTTATATTTTATTATATATTTTCAGAGGGCTGAGAGAAAACTACCTTTCATTTGGGATTCTTAATGACTTATTAGAAGAGGTAACATCCAGGCTTAGCCTGGAAGTCCAAGTAGGATTAAGAGGTATAGGAATGGACGGGAGATGAACAATGTAGGGAATTTCAGGGCAGATGTGGAAAGCTGTGAGAAGTCTATCCCTTCAAGGGTGAAAGTCAGGAAAAGGTTTGAGAAGGTGAGTGAAAACTGGACAGCATAGGGTTTTGAGAAGTCAGAACTTAAGATGTTAGGTGAAGAGTCAGCCTAGATTTTAGATCAAGGAGAGTATCATGATCAGAGCCCTTTGGGGGAACGAGTGTATCATGTCCGCAAAGGCGACAGGAAGAAGGAGAACTAGAAGCAAGAACACTCGTGTGTCCGGGTATTGCAGGGAGCATGTAAGGAGAGTTACACCCAGGAAATGGGAATGTGCTTGCAGAGGAGGGAGCGTATTTTGAGAATCTGTTGATTCAGCAGAATCATGGCATATTGGTGACGTGCCAGACCCTGAGAGTGCACGCGTAGAAATTCTGCCTCTCCCGCCCCCTGGCCGCTTCCAGAAGGTCAGAGCTGATGACCAGGAGGTGCGTACATCGCTGCTTCCTGGCCAGTGTGCTGTGTTCTATGGGGACACAGCCTAGTCCAGTGGGTCAAGGAAGAGGCTTCTCCGAGGAAGTGACATTTATGTTCTTGAAAGATGAGGAGGGGCTGATCAAGTGGGGCAGAGCAGGTGTGGGAAAAGGTGGGGAGAGAGAGCATTCCTGGCCCAACCAGGCAAGCCTGCAAGAACCTGAAGAGGCTATGGGCAGTATTTCCCAATGTGGGGCCAGGGGGACCCAGATTCCAGACTTTGTTGGGCACCCTGACGAGCATTTCAGGATGCCGGCAGCACAGGTCAGTAACCTTCCCCTCTTCTTTCCTTATCCTTGTGCAACTGTAATAGATCAAAACATGTCTTCACATATTCCCAACGTCCCCCTCTGGGGTCAGCAGCGGCACCCCCTAGTTGAAACAGCTCCATCATAGAGGTCAGGGGGACTGGCTGGGAAGGAGGGCGGGAGTTTAGGATTAGGAGAGAGTCAGATCAGGAAAACCCGGGTGCAGACTTTTCTCGGTGAGGGGCAGGAGGTAAGGAAGACTGCTGTGTAGAAAAACACATGATGTTTGGCAAGAGCATGAATTTTGGGGATGGGGGGAGAAAGAAAGTCAGTGGTGGAAATCAAGAAAGATTGTAAGTTTGAGAAGACAGGGATATGGCAGCTGATGGGATTACTTGTTTATATGTGCTGATTTACTGTCTTAACTCTAAGTGAGTTCTTGTTACACTTTGAATCACTATTTAGAATGATGTATCACCCTAGCCCCGAAGAAATGCAGAAACATGGCACTGATTTGAGACGAACCGAGACACTTTCAAGGCTTGGGGGACCCTGATCTAACAGAGGAGTGTCTCCGTCCACCCACAAGTCCCACCTGGAGCAGTCCCCCAGACTCCACCCCACACGCAGGACCCTAAAGGAGTTTTGCTTGACGAGCTAAGGTCCCCAGAGGCCTTCATTTCATTGTTACACACTTTGTGGATTACATCACCAAGATGGGGGATTTTACTAGGGGCTTCTCTCTCCTCTATCCATAAAGAGAAGCTTAAAGGTTTACATACCAGTGTTGTTCACTTTGGGCACATAATTGTTAGGAAGAAATATTTTTGAGAAGGTGTGAGCCCGTCGTTCATTCCTTAGAAAGGTTCCAAGAATTTTGCTTTGCTTATTTTTGCGTGGTTTTGGGTGGACCTTTCAAAGCACTCCTTTGCTGATGGAGTTTGTGATGATTCATTTCAAGTTTCAAAATAAATTTTTCCACTCAAGCAATTCAGCAAATCAGATTTCTTCCAACCATCACAACCTTACGCTCAGTCCCGTGGCCTGTCTGCAGCTCCCACCCTTTGATCTGAAAGTGAGTCTAGGTTAAAACCGGAGATGTCACTGTTGTGGGGCCCGAAATTCATCAAGACCTTTGGTGTCAGCCCACACTCAGGTTTTCCATTGGTGGAATCCAGTCTGCATATTTGAGTAATCCTCCTGGAAGTGGAATGTGGTTATTGGCAAAAGAAATTGAAATCAGTTTGGACTTAAAAAAAGGAAATTTTCAGATTTTTCTTTCTTTCTTTTTTTTTTTTTTCAGATTTTTCTTGATGAAATTTAAGAGGGGGGTGAGGAGAAAGAGAATATACTTAGCAGCAGAGAAAATTGCCTGAAAACCTTTGTTTCCCAATTCTTCATAGCCCACACCCTGGAAATCATTCCCACCCCTTTTGAGAAGGAAAATTACCATATGGATACTTATTCTATTGGCACTAATTAAGCAGCAAGTTCCTTTAGGATTTCTGGAAAAGGCGATTTTATACTTTTTAATGACTGTGCTGCTAGAAGATCAGTTTTATAAACTGTGCACATGGATAAGATGAAAGGTAGCCTGCTTGTCTCTGCTTATGGCATTATTGGGTCGTTTGAGCTTGAACTATATCTGATCTGTACCTGGTTCTTTAAATTATGCCATTTTATTTTATTATTATTTTTTAAAGATTTTATTTATTTATTTGACAGAGAGAGAGAGAGATCACAAGTAGGCAGAGAGGCAGGCAGAGAGAGAGAGGGAGAAGCAGGCTCCCCACTGAGCAGAGAGCCCGATGTGGGGGCTCGATCCCAGAACCCTGAGATCATGACCTGAGCCGAAGGCAGAGGCTTTAACCCACTGAGCCACCCAGGCGCCCCAAATTACGCCATTTTATATCATGTAAATCCCAATAACTTGCCTTGCTTCACATTCAGCGAAGTTTGGGCCAGACTGCCATTGTTCTCTGACACTGCAACTTCTTAAACTCAGTTATTTATTCGTTAGAGAGGAAAAGCTGAATGAGTCTGTTCTCTGTGCCAGGCCAACCCTGGCTTCCGAGCATCCCGTGGAGAACCAATATGGCCTTAGTGAATACTGTCCGAAACTACTCGATGGCCTTGGCGCCTGGGCCTGCTGGGAGAATGTGCTATGGTAGCCCCAGAGTTTCTCCACCAAATGCTGTATTTTCAAGGAAGGTAGAGAGACAGGAAGGCAACATTTTGTTCCCTTTTACAAGCCACCACCCTACTGTGCCCAGATTCGAAAAGATCTGAAATCAGTGGAATCGATCTAGGGACGAACGTTAAATGCTAAATGGGACAGAAAGGGGAGTGATTTGCTCCACATGGCCTCTGCCCTCTGGAACCCCTGCAGAGGGGACAGAGTCCTGGAGGATCTTCCCAAGACCCTGAAGCATGCAGGTGAGGTGAACGGGGCTTATTCGCTAAAAACTAGAAAAATGGAATACTTGGGAAGTTTTTTCAATTCTCATACAAATGAAAGTACAGCTTATAAATCTAAATACCTCATTACTAACCCCATCATAATGTACTTAAAATAAAACCAAGTTTCCAAATTCACAACATTTTTTTGTTTTACTTGGGCTTGTTTTAAACACAATGGCCTGTCGAAGGAAAGCTCGGACCTTGTGTTCTGCTTCACAAATCCGTGGCGCCAGTGTTTGGAAACACAGAATTGGGCTGGAGGCCCATTGTTAAGTATCTCGTAGGTTGCAGAGTCTCTTTTAATAAACCCTGTGTTACATGTATTTGAAACAGTCAGGGTTCGGTGTAATGCTATAAGAAGCATGAGCCAGAGTTCCCCGATTTCACTAACCCTTATAGCTTTATCAGGAAGTTGAATAGAGGTGCATTAGCCGGAGTGGGAATAAACTGTAACAAACAACCCCCAAATCGTGGGAGCGAACAAGTGGCTGTTTGACATCGGCCATCAAGTTCACGTTTCATCACTGTTATCGCCCTTTTTTTAAACTACCTTTTTAAAATCCATTTTTAGTAAACAAAAGTGAAAAAAAAAATTGAAATTTGAGTTTCGTAACCTTCGCTTTATCCATCAGTAATGGCAGTAGAGAGGAGAAAATCCAGCAAAAAGGCTTATATAACCAGGAACTTAACCCAGCACTGGTTATGAATGTAATTATAATCACTAACACTTGTATAAACTCTACCTCCTGTAAACTCCTTCCAATATTTTATACCACTCTTTACAGAGAAAGGAAAAAATAAATTTTCTTTTCGTGAATACCTAGCATTGGAAGCAGAAAGAATAGTTTCAGTTACAGGCTGGGCAGTCCAGGGTTGAGCAGGGTGAGCTGTGAAAGTTTGTAAATGAGTTACTTGGAACTTGGAACACCTCTTCACGCTGGATGTTCGTCTGAGGGTACCTGGTTGGTGTAGTGCCTCCTGCGAATGTCTGCAGGCTTGAGAGGCCCGGGGAGCAAGGTGGGGAGGGGACACCCGGCGCGTGTTCCGGAATAAGGGCTCCTCTGGGCCAGAGTCGCTGAGAGTTCTGAAGCCAAAGGGTGGGAATGGGAAAGCAGGAGAAACTTGGCATCGGCTCTCCAGCCAGAATTCTTGGCAGGTGCCCGGGTGTCAAGGGAACGGTGCCCCTCCACCCCAGTTCCCCCTCCTGAGTCCTGTGTGACTGAGGTGCCTGTGATTTGTAATTCAGGTGTTCCATGGACTCTTACTTCATTAAAAATGCACATATAAATTCACCCCATCTGTTTCCTTGATTATTAAATCCTGTCCTCTCTGACCGTGCAGGACCGTGCTATAAGTTTGTCTTCAGGTTTTGCTGTTTTGTCCAAGCCATTTCTGGGTGCATTCTTGGGGTTTAGCTGGGTAATGGTGTAATGCTTTTAATGAGCATTTAATTGAAATGGCATCTTTATAAAATGTCACCAACCTAGCCCTTTGGAATATTCTGAAGTAAGTTCCCTGGTCGCTCCGTCTGCTTAGAAAATGAGGCATACTTTCCTTACAAATTGTGGGTTTTCCCACAAATATTTTCAGAGAGGTTTTTGCATGCAACCATTGTGGGCTGTCACTACTAATATGGAGGGTCCATGTGGTTTTGTCCCAGTTTTTCATGATAGTCTGTTTCAGTGACTATTTCTAAACCACATTTGGCTAATCCTACTTTATGTTGGGCCCTGGATCCAAGCAGATTTTGCAAATAATAAAAGTCTGGAAGAACAGTGGCACCCACTTGCTGTGGGTCAGTGGCTCCTGAAGCCTCCAAGAGAATGAGCAGACTACCAGGGACAGTGTCCCCAACTCTGTCACTTTCTTTAACACTTTCGATGTATATAGCAAACACCATCATTATATTGGGTTTTACATCACATGGAGCCACAGTAAAATCATTCTAAATGTGACTGTTCCATCAAAGTAGATGGAAAATTTTTCCTACTCTTGTAGGTTCTTCACTCTACGGAAATCTTCTTATGGACTTTTGGGAGAGGCAGTGCCCTCCTCTCTCATTTCATCTCTTGTCTGGGTGAATTTGATCCTCGATTTGCAAAAGGCTGACTGGTCCCAGTTGCGTTAAATGCCAGCTGTTCTGGTGCAACAGGGAGCTTAATCCTTCTTGCCTCTGTCCTCCTTGCTCAGTTAAGCCTTTGTGTGCTGATGACGGGTTTCTGTTAGGAAGTGCTCAGCATCCTGCTGGTTAAGATAGGAAAACAAAGATTTGGTGAGATCACGTCTCTCCACATGCACTTTTGATGGATCTCTCTTCTAAGGGACCTCTTGAGAGCCTTGCATGGTTTGGCCCCTTCGCACACACCACCAGGGTCCCACCCTACCTCGCACAGCTCACTCCTCCACCCAGCTGGGGGCGGGATTCACGTCCATGCCTCTGTGCAGGCTGATTGCCTTTTTGCCTGAATTGCCCTTTTCCTTCTCACCGCCTCCTTCCTCCCAAATAGCCATCTCTACCACCCCTTGCTGCTTTGTGTGAAGTCATGTTCTCACTCTCGTTCACACAGACGGTGGTTAAATACTGTTCTGAAGGCTGGCTTGGGGAACTCAGCCACTTACCTGAGTTTCGGGGTTATTTTTTCCCTTTAAAAAAGAAAACCACTTGCGATTTTGAATATCCAACTAAAATAATAACAGCTAAACTACTAAACTAAAAAAAGATGTTTTCCTGAGTGGATCGTGGGAATCATAACAGTGCTATTAAATTGAAGCAAAGTGGGAAGAAACAGTTTGTCAGCAGCATGCTTCAGGAATACGCTGGACAGTCTAAATGGGCTTTTCCACGCTTGAGTTATCAGCAAGCTGTAGCACACTGCTGCATTCATTCACAAATGATTTCTGAGGACTTCTGATCTTTCCTTCAGTAGTATGTTATTGGCAGGGTCTAACAAAGATGATGCCCACAGGTATTTGCTTCTAAAGCAGTTGAAATACAACCCGTAAGAGAACAATCCATTCCATGGGAATTTCCCCAACAGGGTGTGCAGAGTGATGACTTGTGACTTGTCTAAGGGATGCTATCTTTTCGAGACTTTTGGCGGGTCCCAGAATCTCAGGTTGGTTTAGGAGTTTCTCCTTCAAGGAATAAATTCTTTCCAGATGGTAGGAGTTTGGAGTGGGGCAGGAGACACTCTTTCTTTAGCAGAAAACTGAAATACAGTGCTGAGTTTTCCTTCCAAAACAATGAACAGAAATAAAAGGTATATCCTGTCTTCTCCAAAAGTTATGTTAAGCGTATACAGATTACCTCAAGTGTAAACATTGTATTTAATGCCATTGAGCATTTTACTCTCTCGACAAGGTAGAAATTAATGCATTATAAAACTCTAGAAGCTACAGTTGGAAAATGTCTTTTAGTCTTCCCTGTTTTCTCTCCACGCCAAGTTGCCCACAGAGCGTTCAATAGTCTTGAGGGTCTTCATGGAGGTCCTGTCCTCATAAGCGAGCTCCCAGTCCCACAGGCAATCCCAGAGTTTGCCCCCTTCTAAAGGCCATCTGGCATTGTGACTTGTATCACTTTGTACTAAAGGCTCCTGCTGCTTCTTCCTGTCGATCGTGGGACACTTGGGGGTCTCTGCATTCTCTCCTGGTCTGACTAAAGGGGAGAGGGCTCTCTTCGTACATTAGACACTCTCACGTCAGTATATCCTGTACACTTCCGTATACTCTCTTTTGTCTTGCTTCCAATACTGTGGTTCTCAGACCAGGCGATTTGCCCCCCAGGAGACATGTGGCAACGTCTGGAGAAAGTTTTTGTTGTCACAGCTAGGGCATGGGGACTCCTGGCATCCCCCGGGGGGAGACAGGGGGGTTCCTGCCAGACATCCAGCAATGCACAGGACTGTCCCGCACAGCAAAGAATTATCTGGAAAAATATTAGGAGTGCCAAGGTGGAGAAACTTAGGGCTACTGCTCTGCCCACCTAACTCAGGTTTCAGGGGCCTGCTGCTGTGCCCTGCATTTACTTCTGGTGTGGCCCAGAGTCTCTGTCACAGGAAGGTAATGACCTGCCTGCCTTAATTCTCTCCTGCAAGTTCTTTCCCATTAGGTGTTGGTATTTCAAAGGAGTACTTTTTAATACAATTTTTTTTTCCTTTTGGAGTTTTCTTTTATTCTTTGGGATCCATTTTTCTAGCTCAGTAGTGAAAACAAACCCTTATTTACAGTTTGTTACTAAGTGTCTGGCCTTTTTCATGTCATTTGACTTCTCTTTGCTGCCCTGGTTTTCTCATCTGAGATATGCAGGCAATAATACTAGTTCATATAGTTGTTAGAATAGCAAAGGAGTTTTACATATATTGTTATCACGTTCTAACACTAATAACAATAGTACGTTAGTATTATTATATCAGGAGGTATACAAATATAGGTGAAGTGCTCATAGAGTGAGTCATAGAATCATATGCTCCGAAACTCTCCAGTTTCTACCATTACACACCTGGGGCTGATGTAGCCGCGAAAAACGCAGACCTTATCGATAAAATTTTCTATCTTAGAGGAACCTTGGTGATAATTCAGTCATCATCATCTGTATCTAGTATAAAATCCCCATTTTAGAGATGTGGAAACCGACTTAGATCCGAACATTTTAAGGAACTAAATAATGGGAGAGCTGGAACAAGAGAGCAGGGCTGGAATATGGTCTTCTAACACTCATTGCTGGGATTTTCTTTTCCCCACTACCCTGTCTCCTTCTGCACCTCATTTTCCCCCGTATGCTTTTGTTTCTCTCTTAATAGCATCATGCTTCTCCATTACCTGTTCTTCCTATTGTGAATTTAAAATATTGACCACTCAGTACCAAGTTTTAGCGTGTCACTCTTTTAATCAGTATTTCTGTATCAGTATGCCCAGAATCAGGTAAATGATATCAATGTTTACTTAGGTACTCAGGCAAAAACCTTAAATCACCCTTGATTCCTCCTGTTCTTTTCCACCCTGATCCAAATCCTAAAGCCTGTCATCTCTACCCTCAAAATATGTGCCAATTCTTATCACTTCTTTGCTCCTCCAGCATAGCTGCTCTGGCTTGCAATGTCCAGTAGAATTTTCTGTGACGATGGAGATGTTCCGTGTCTGTGCTGTCCCATATAGTAGTCACTAGCCACCTGTGGCCTTTGAGGATTTGAAATATGACTAAGTGTGACTGAGGAACTGAATTTTTTTTTATATCAGCTTTATCCATATATATCCTACAGTCCACTCATTTAAAGGGTGCAATTCTGTGGTTTTTAATATATCATGTAATTGTGCAACTGTCACCTTAATATTTGAGCATTTTCATTGCCCCCAAAAGAAACCCCATAACTATGAGCAGTTACTTCCAATTCTGCCCCGCCCCCCAAAAACTCTCACCTTCTGACAATCACTAGTCTACTTTCTGTCTCTGTAGATTTGCCTCTTCTGAACAGTTCAAGAAGTAGAATCCTACAACAGATGGCCTTTTGGGATGGCTTCTTTCACTTAGCACAAGATTTTCAAGGTTCACCCATGTTATAGCATGTTTCAGTGTTTCGTTCCTCTTTATTGCTCAAGAATGGAAGAATAGGTGTTTTGAACTTTTTCCTTCCTTTCCTTTTAATGAAATTCTGCCTAAGTTTCAAGCGTTGCCCCTAAATTTCCAGATCATTCATTTGTAAGTCGGTGGCCATTTCTCTCTGTTCTCACTGGATAACTCTTATGTTCCCCAGCAGCAGTCCCTTAGTTTAGGTGTATAGCTAATACGGCCCATAATGTCACTTTGCAGTTGATCTTTCCTTATATCTGCAAATATTCCTATCTGGACTCAGGAGAAAGGCCATGCCCTGAAGCTCGATCTGGCCCCACAATGACTAGATTCTGCTTATGATGCTCCTTGGTCATTTTGGTGTCATAGAAAACTAAACAGATCTTGACACTTTAGTAAGAGTCAGATTCCTCAACAAGCACATGGGTCAACCAGCCAGCCCAAATATGTGTGTATGGCCACTGCTGGGTTGGAAATTTGAACACTAAAATCTCTATAATACTTGGCCTCTCAGCCACAGACCTAAATTTGAGTATAAAAGGGAATAAAAGGAGATTAGCAGTGCCATCCAAAGAAACCATTCCTGATGTTGAAACAGGCTTTGACCTCTCAGGGTAATAACCAGACTTTTCACAGCAGGCTAACTGATGGAAGTTCGACAATTCTGTTAGAGTTTAGCCTTAGTGATTGTTTTATACATTGTAATAGTCATCCATAAAAAAAAAAAGTGGAAAAGTTAAGAAATTAAAGCTTCAAAATCCTAGTTGTATTTTCTAGATGTCTCTCATTGGATTGTTTGCATTCCCCCAATTTATAGACTTCAGAAGTTCATGCAATTGCATATGAGAACATGAATAGCGAATATCCCCCCCCCAAATTTTCTGAGTTCAGTAATTATGAATTGATTTGCATTCGTGTAGTTGTCTTCCTTTATTGGCCCATAGTTCCAATTTGTAAAAATTAAAAATAAATAGTAAAAGAATACCCAGAAAAAGTCTAATGCTGCTATTAATAAACACAGATTATTATGTTCTTACTCTTCTCTTGGTTAACCCAACAAGGAGAGATTTTAATCCTTTTTAAAAATGTAAATTTCAGTACGGATCAAGTGTTCATTTTGTTAGAAACTCGATTTTGTTTGCTTCATTTGGAGAAAATATAAGATGAAAACAATTCACAGTTAGAAAGAGGGGGCATTAGAATCACAGATGATGCAATCTTTGAAATTCCCTTACAATTTGATAAATGTTTCTAAAGTTCAGTTTTTATGTTCTGAACAAAACAGATTGCAGTGCTCTTCCCCAGAAGTTAGTAATAACTTCTTTGTTTTTCAGATACTGCGTTGGCCAGTGGCCAGGCCACAGACTATTTATTTGTTGGAAATATTGTTTACACGGTAAGTTTATCTCTCTGTTTACAGAACTGTTCTAAGTGGCATATATGTGGGCACTGCTTCTGGAAACCCTTTATATAAGGCCTTCCTTCATATTATTTGTTTTAAATCTTTCAACTCAATAGTATACATTCCTTAAAGCTCAAAATGGTTGTGAAATGCTTATTTCATTTCCTACTGGAGATTTTGCAGATTCAAGATTTCTAGACAGGTAATTACCAGGTCACCCCGTTCTTCAAATGACAATTTCACATCCAGCTGTGAAAAAAAAAATCAGCGCCAAAGAAGGTGATTTTCCCCAAATCTTTCCAAGCTAAGAAAAGCACAAAAGTGACTCCCACCTCCTCTGGAGGGGAGACTTGGGATTTCTCCGGGAAAGTAACAATAAATCACCAAGGATAATACATTTTCCCCAATTCCCATTTGTTTTCACAGTACGTTGTTGTCACTGTGTGTCTGAAAGCTGGTTTGGAGACCACAGCGTGGACTAAAGTAAGTTTTCTCTGAAACTGTTTCGCTATCTGCTACAAATAATTTGATGTCATAGATCTTTTTTTAAGCCTTGGGAAACCAGTCAGCAGAATCGAGCTATCTCATTTAAATTTTGCATGTAAAAATTGTCGTTTGATCTTTATCAGGGCAAATTTGCAATCCAGAGTTTTCTGATGATTCATTTGCTTGGCACTTACTAACATCTCTAAGCTATTAACAGTCTCATTTCAAATGTATATGCATGTTGTAAAAAAAAAAAAAATACAGAAGGACATAAAGGAGAATTTTTAATTTCCATAACTTTATGAACAAGGGACAGTTACTGTTAATACTTTTCTGAATAACATTACAGGCGTCTTTCCATATGTATATTTTTAATAAGACAATGTATTATAGAGCATATAGTTTTGTGATCCTTTTTTCGGTTAAAAATAGATCATGGACATTTTCCACACCTTAAAGTATACTTCTACAAAATCTTTGTTCATAATGAAAGAGTATTAAGTTTGATCAGTAGCCCATCATTTAATCATTCCCCAATTTTAGACATTTTGGTGACATGCCACATTTCAGGATCATAACCCATGTTTCGTGTTTGTCTATCACTGCTGTATAAATAGGCTCCTAATTCTGTGCTGGGAAAATGAGGGAGGAGGTTGGAGATGCTTGTGGAAGTAGGGAATCCATCAAGTGACAATGGTAATTAATCCATACAAGAGGGGATGATGGTTTGGCCTGGGCTCTTACAGGGGGAGGTAGTGAGAAATGGTCAGATTACAGAAGTATTATTTTTGAAAAGCTAACAGACCTTGATGATGGATTATATCACAGAGTGTGGAAGAAAGGAAGAAGTCAAGGGTCATCATATTCAGAGGCAAAGGAGAAAAAGCTAACAACTCAGCAGATGCTTAAAAGATTCTTAAGATATAATATCCAGCCCAGATTTGTAAAAAGTTCTTTGGAAAACGAAAAGAATAACCAAAATCTCAAAACAATAAGTAAGAACATCTTGTTCTTTTTGTCCATCCGGTGCTTTCTTATTGGATTAAGGGGAACTGGCCAATGTAGCTCCAAGTTGGAGCAGACACTGGTGAGGACCAGCGAAGGGCTGGCTAAAACTGTGCGATGGGTCTAGGAAAAGGTCCGCTGAGGCAGCAAAAGCACCTTGATCTTCAGGGTAGTTTGGGGCCACCAGTTCCTTGAATTCATTGTGTAACATTCTGAGACGAGATAATTACAAGATGGCGCTTTCCAATGACTGGTGACTAGTCAGAATGTTTCCATGAAGAAAGCTGGCCTGGACACAGGGGTTCTGTTGCAGGTGGGGTGTGGGTGGCTCCCCTGTGCCAGCAGAGAAGCCCTGCCTGAGTCTCTATTTCCTTTTGCAGTTCAGTCATCTTGCTGTCTGGGGAAGCATGCTGATCTGGCTGGTGTTTTTTGGCGTCTACTCAACCATCTGGCCCACCATTCCCATTGCTCCAGATATGAAAGGACAGGTCAGTGCTCCTAACTGTGAGTGGGCTTTCCCTGTCTCATGACACTGATGCTTTCTGGGCATGGGCTCTCTGTGTCTCATGACACCAGTGAGCTTCAGGAGAGGTTGGTGCGGCCTGATTCCATCAACATTCATCAGGAGAGAAACAGACCAAATCAGAGCACCTGGCAGAGGTTGCCTTGTCCACAGAAATGGCATTTGAAATTTTAACTATTAGAGATTGTCGACTTACATCCACTGGCCTACCCAGCATGTCCACGTTTTCCATAATGAGACGTGTGTGTTAATTGCACAAGGTCATGATGAGTCCAGGTAGTTCATGGCCCTTGGAAAACTGGAGATGTTCTGAGTCATTCACTATCCAGTGATAATACGGGTGGTCATTCATTGTGAGGTTAAGTGTATTGTTATGCTCTGATTATTAGTCACCTGTGAGAGATCAATCTAACAACTCCACTAGCCAGATCATTGATTAACCAGAACATCTCATTGTTCATCTCTTGAACTGGAGAGGCTGAGATTGAAGACCTATATACTCGTTTGAATTTTTTTAGTATTTTCTTCTCTTTTGTATTATCTTTATCCAGTGTTTGAAACTGAGCCATCAACAGTGACAAGCTGGATCTTAGAGCCCTATAGTATTGGGTCTGGGGAGGAGTTTGACAATTCCAGGTTCTGAACCACCTCAGTTTACAGATAAAGCTGCACAGGCCCAGACACTCCAGGCTCACCCCGTATACCCCCATTTTCTGGTCCGCCCATGTCCAGAACTGCTCTAAGATTCCAGCAAGTGGTTGCCCCAGGCTCTGTGCTTTGGAAGCCTCTGAGCTGACCGGCCTTGGCTGGGTCTGTTCCTCTTCACAGGGTGAGAAGCCCATGGTACCCAGAGCCAGAATCCTACTTCTAGTCCATTCCTTGGGTTCCTAAGATCTTGAGTTTCCTTCCCCAATAGCCACAAAAGCCCACTTCCCAGGCCTGCATGGTCCTCTCCCCATATCCAAGCCTTTGTGAATACCCTTGGCCCAAGGGGCAGCTAGTTGCAAGACACATGCATTGGGCCAATTGGATGTTTGTGTCTATATACCCACCCCAATTTGCATGAGGATGCTCATGCTGTGGGACAGATCCGAGGATGAGAAGAGAAGACCTGTGGGTCAGGGGCTTCCACTGGTGTTCCTGCCCCAGGAATGCGTATTGTAGGGCCAGGCCTGTGCATGGCACATCTGGCTACTATCCTAGCCTCAATTCCTCTGCAGAAATAAGCCCAAACTCCTGGGTCTACCCAACTCAAACTACATGTGCAGCAGCTGCGTCATGTGAGCTAACCCAGGGGTGGCATCGGTTGCCTTGTGCCCTTGGCTAATCAGTAGCCGACATACCCCAGGGTGTCCCGGACCTACTCAAGTGCGTATGCTGGGAGGGACAGACGTGTGCTACAGAAGGGGGCACATAGTCCCCTAACACATCTACACTGTGAGGAATGAGAACAAACCCGTAACACACTCGGCAGTTCTTTCCCAAACGCAAGTGATGGCGGAAATTACAGCGCATTGAATGAACCCAGAAGACTGTAGAGCATTTCAAGAAATTGGTTATATTTTAAAGCAATGCGATTCATCCCCTCCCCCCCAAAACAAACCAAGATGAGTATTCACAACAATGGTGATCACTTGGCAAGGCGGCGGTACCTAGAATGTCTGCTTCATGTTCTCTTCCTTCTGGGCAAGGGCAGGTGTGGCCTCATGACTGTTTCTTTCGGGGAATTTTATGGTGCCGGACATATGATTGCTGCAGACAGTTTCTTAGGTGAGAGGAGAGTGACAGCTGGCGGAATGGGATCAGTCCATGTGCGACTGGCCAACAAAAAAAGTTCTCTTGGAAGCCCCTCCCAGCGCCCTCACAGACAGACGCCCTGGTGTACCCGCTCTGCGTGCATTTGCCGCAGCAATCCCAGGGCGGAGGTGCACGAGCTAGGCTGGTTTCTGACTCTCACACCAAGCCACAAGCTACTTTCCCAGGGCAGAGAGGACTCATCTGCCAGCCAGATGCTGCTAACGGGCCACACAGTCACTGTCCAAGTTGGGCGCTGGTCTGTGTGGTGTGAGGGCTTGGCCAAATGGTGTAATTTCTGTTGTTGGGGACCTTTTGCACACATTTAATGAGGTATTCCTGCCATCCCAAAGCAAAGAAATCGTAATATCAAATCATATATCACTTTGGTATAAATTTTTTATTTTTTACGTCGTTCTCACTTTTTTGTGGGTTGGTTGGTTTGCATGAGGCAAATGATGTTGCTTTGAAATCGAACAGAGCTGGCTTAAGGTGATGCCGAATGAGATGATTAAGGTAGTTTTCATGTCACAGGACTTCCGAGTGGGTATTCTGCTGTCCGTGTGTGAAGGGCTGTTTATGATCACTAGTCTTCGTCCAGGGGAGACCTCTTCATGGGGACAGGGTGTCAGAATACGGTGTCAGAGCCAACCTAACACTCTTTTACCTGCTATCTGCTGCCCAGCGGTTTGTTCATTCTCTGAACCCTTTTGAAGAAGCCCTTACGTGGAGAGTGACCAAAACTAGCCAGAGGTGCCCCAAGACTTCCTGCTCCCTCAGAAGGAATTACAGGCTATCATGAGGAAAGCTGGAAGCCGGGCTCAGGTAGAGGCAGTTAACAGGGCTCCTCGGGGCTGCTGTTGAAAATATGCCCAAGCCACAGTCATCCCTTTGGTTCTGGGTTGGTGTTATGGACTCAGTGTTTGTGTCCCCAACTCAAAGTCTCGTGTTGAGGCCCTAACCCCCGTGTGCTGGTATTTGGAGGCAGGGCCTTTGGGAAGTAGTTAGGTCATCAAGAGGATTAGTGCTCCTTACAAGAAGGAGCTAGAGAGTTAGCTCACTCATCTTCTGCCTTGTTGAAGACACAATGAAAAGTTAGATGTCTGCACCTGAAAGAGGGTCTTCACCACCATGCCAGCGCCCTGATCTCAGACGTCCAGCCTCCAGTACCGTGAGAAATAAATGTCTGTGGCTGATAAGCCACCCGGTCTATGGTGTTTTGTTATAGCAGCCTGAGCTAAGACAGTTGGTGAAGGCTTAGGAGTGAGGGGTACTCTGGGAAAAGACTGTTTTTATTATTATTATTATTATTGGATATTTCTAGTGATTTATATAAATCATTTTTTGTAGTTCACAGAGCAGTAGGATTTTGGCAAATGAACACGGCTCTTTTAAGCTTTGGAATGAAACTAGTGTCTAATGGCGAACGGCATTTCTCACTCGGGAGCCCGAGACAGATGCCCCACACCAAACATTCTGTCTATTCATAACATCCTAAACTGTTGAAAAGGTGCATTGTTTCTGCTGGGATTTCCTAATGGATTTGGTTAAATATTTCTTTCTTTGTCTCGTCCATTATATCTGGAGTTTTTCTCATGAGGGAGAAGGCAGGTTTTCCCTCGAGGGCAAAGGAGGAGAAGGCTCTAGATGAGAGTGATTTTCCACTGTCAAAGGGTCTTTATCTTCCCTCCAGCGCCTCATGATATGATATGCAAAACCCAACCAGACAGTGAGCCAGAAAATCCCAGTGGAAGTTTCCGAAATCAAAGAAGTCATCTGTGGACTCCTTCTCTTAAAAATACGCAACATTTATGGGATTTTAAGGGACACCTTGTTTTTCCATTTTTCTAGGTCCAAGCTAGATCTAAAGCGAATTAAAAACTCAAGTTCTGTCTATCCTGGTTAATGCCAAAGTCCCCTACCAGGGAAAATATATGCTGATGTTTTTCCATAGGGGACCATCTGTTTTTCTTTCTCCCAGTAGCATAACCATGGGTTACAAGTGTCTCCATAATGGGTCCCCAAAGCCAGTTCTCGAAGGTAGAAAATTACAAACGTCATTTAGCTCAGAGTTGCCTGCTGAAGGAGAGCTTTCGATTAGCAAGATGAGGAAAACTTTATCTAAAACCAGATCAGGAAACGTACTTCTCTTCACGTGTTTCTCAAGGCTTTTTGACTTGGGGAGTATCTGAGGGGATGCCATCTCATTTGACATCTGTGTAAAAGGCTAAAGAGACCTGACCCAACTAGCTCTGTCACCTTTGGTAAATCACTTAGCCTGTGTTAATTTCCTTATCGGCAAAGTCAGAACAGTATTACCCACCCTCATTATCTCAGAGGAATGTGGTACAGGTATAAGAAAACCCGAGGGAAATGGAAAACATGCCTGCTCTTTTTCCAGAAGTAACCAGTTATTTGTGAACTTTTATAAATAGAAATATTGTGACTTCAACTCCTAATTCTTTTGGCCAAAGAATTTTAACATTCTATAGGTTCTAGATGTGATATTTCTCAGTAAGATCCAGGGGCCACCTGCATCTGAATTATCTGGATTATTTGTTAAAAAAGCAACCTCCTCCCCCTACCCCAAAAATATGTTCTTACAATACACTTGTGCGTGCGCGCACGTGCACACACACACACGCGCGCACACACACACACACACACACACACACACAACCACACAGCCCCTGGGTGCATAGTCCCAGCCTCTGAATTTTAATAAACCTCCAAGCTGTTCCTCCCTGAATGTCGGAGAACCACTGCTCCGAAACACCTGAAATATTCCTCCATCACAGTGTTTGAGTCATGCAGGGTGTTCTAGAAGAAGATGGTATGTTTAAAATATCCACAGATGATTTATGTCCCCTGGGCAGTGGTTACGTAAGACATGGCAGGTATCGCCAGTGACAGCTTTAAGGCACCTCGATTTCTAAATGGAGAATTATACCGAAAGACATTACATAGTTCGCCATGGAAAAATATTCCTCATCAACTTTGGTGCTTTTCCTTTAACGTCCTTTTCATTGCTAGTAAAAGAGGGGAAAAAAACTTTCACTTCAAAGCGTACAAACTGCTAACTCTGTCTGCTGTGCCAAGCTCCTGGCTCCAGCCAGTTTCTAGCATATGACAGGCTTTTTTTTTTTTTTTTTTTATCCTAAAGACAGGATGGGTTTACATTCAAGTTTTATACCCACACTTGCATATACACAGTGCAGATCCCAGTGGGCGAACAGTATACCGAAGGAGAATGGTTGCTGCTTGGTCAAAGCGATCCATCACCCATCTTCCCTAAGTGACTGCTTCCTCCCAGACTTCACAGCCTGGTAAGGTCTCAGGCCCCGGTCTTTTCTACACCAAATGTAAAAAGAAGGGGTTTTGTTTCCAAGTGGCATGTGCTCTGGGAGATAAGCGAGGCAGGAGGGTCACGGCCCCATCGGCCCCCATCTTTGTTCAGCTGGGGTTCCAGAACATCTCTGTAGGATAGAGACTGGCCCAAGGCCCAGGAGGAAACTTGTGCCCAGGTTAACTTTCCTGGCGTGGGACAAGGTTGTTTCACCCCAGCATCCATCCTCCACCACCCTTTCCGAAGGGGCCCAGTTTGTAGGCAAATACCAGACCTTGTGTAAGAGGCCCAGAACCTTTACAGAGTCATTTCCACCTCTGACTCCAGGGGAGAGCCTGATCCCAGCCCCTGCTGTAGTCAGTGATTCAGAAACCCTGCAGGAGACACAGGAGACATTCGTTGGGGGCTTCTGAGATGGACCCCTGCTTGCTCCTGGAAGAAATCCATCAAAGAGCTGGCCTTCTCTTGTGTGTGAGGCAGTTGCTACTCTGCTGCCCAGAGCTGTTCAGCCATAAGAAGGGAAGCCGCCCCCAGAATCCTGCTGCTGCCATGACAGATGTGATCTAAAGACATAAAACAACCAGGGTCTCTTGTGCTATTGTTGAGCCACCAAATGAAGGCAGCCTCAAAGTCTCCTCCACCCCACATCCATGCTGGCTTTCCAAGGAGTGCCCCGTGTGTGCTGCCTATCCCCTGTGAGTAGCAGGTGCAGAGGAAAGGCACTCCATCCACACGCAGACGTTAGGATGTTTCTTTTATAGTTATCAGTATATGGGCAATCAAGGAAAATAGGTGCTTTAAAAAAAAAGCCTTAAGGCTTAACATTGCATAGTATACTGTCTTCAAAGTTCGGCGCTTTTAGATTTATTTAAAGATTTGGTTAAAAAAAAAAAAAAGATACCTAGCAATAAATCTAACTAGGTAACAATAAATCTAAAGAAGTAAAAGATCTGTACTCCAGAAACTTAAGAACACTTATGAAAGAAACTAAAGGGGACAGAAAGAAATGGAAAAGCATTCCATGCTCATGGATTGGAAGAACAAACATCATTAAAAATGTCTGTACTACCCAAAGCAATCTACACATTTAATGCAATCCCTAGCAAAATACCACCAGCATTCTTCACAGAACTAGAACAAACAATCCTAAAATTTGTATGGAACCACAAAATACCCAGAGTAGCCAAAACAATCCTGAAAAAGAGAAACAAAATTGGAGGCATCACGATTCCAGACCTCAAGCTCTATTACAAAGCTGTAATTGTCAAGACAGTATGGTAATGGCACAAAAACAGACACATAGATCAGTGGAGCAGAATAGGGAACCCAGAAATGGACATACAACTCTATGGTCAACTAACCTTCAACAAAGCAGGAAAAAGTATCCAATGGAAAAAGTCTCTTCAACAAATGGTGTTGGGAAAACTGGACAGCCACATGCAGAAGAATGAAACCGGACCACTTTCTTACACCATACACAGAGGTAAACTCAAAATGGATGAAAGACCTCAATGTGAGACAGGAAACCATCAAAATCCTAGAGGAGAACATAGGCAGAAACCTCTTTGACTTCGGCTGTAGCAACCTCTTAACTAGACACATCGCTGGAGGCAAGGGAAACAAAAGCAAAAATGAACTATTGGGACTTCATCAAGATAAAAAGCTTCAGCGAAAGAAACAATCAACAAAACTAAAAGGCAGCCTATGGAATGGGAGAAGATTTTTGCAAACAACATATCGGATGAAGGATTAGTGCCCAAAATCTGTAAAGAACTTATCAAACTCAATACCCAAAAAACAAATAATCTAGTTAAGAAATGGGCAGAAGACATGAATAGACACTTTTCCAAAGAAGACATACAAATGGCTAACAGACACATGAGAAGATGCACAGCATCACTCATCAGGGACTTACAAATCAAAACCACAATGCGATAGTACCTCACACCTGTCAGAATGGCTAAAATTAACAACACAGGGAACAACAGATGTTGGCGAGGATGCAGAGAAAGGGGGACTCTCTTGCACTGTTGGTGGGAGTGCAAACTGACACAGCCACTCCAGAGAACAGTATGGAGGTTCCTCAAAAAGTTAAAAATAGAGCTACCCTATGACCCAGCCATTGCACTACAGGGTATTTATTCGAAGGATACAAAAACAAGAGATTTGAAGGGGCGCATGCACCCCGACATTTATGGTAGCAACGTCCACAATAGACAAACTATGGAGAGAGCCCAAATGCCCATCGACTGGTGGTTAAAGAAGAGGTGGTGTGTGTAGACACACACACGTAGGAATATTACTCAGCCATCAAAAAGAATGAAATCTTGCCATTTGCAGCCACATGGATGAAGCTAGAGTGTATTATAATAAGTGAAATAAGTCAGAGAAAGACAAGTACTATATGATCTCACTCATGCAGAGTTCAAGAAAGAAAACAGATGAACAAATGGGAAGGGGTAAAGGGAGAGAGGGCAATAAACCATAACAGACTCTTAATGATACAAACTGAGGGTTGATGGAGGGAGGGAGGTGGGGGATGGGATAGATGGGTAATGGGTATTTAGGAGGACACTTGTGATGGGCACTGGGCGTTATATGTAAATGATGAATCACTGAATTCTTCTCCAGGAACAGTATTGCACTGAATGTTAACTAAGTAAAATTTAAATTAAAAGTAAATAAATAAATACATACATACATATTTGGTAAAGAATCACTTTAATGTCACAATTATTAGTGTTTTAGGTAATAACAGCCCAGAAATACCTAACACGAATACCGTAAGCTTATTGGACTTATCTTTAATACAGCAATATTGACTAGAGTAGGTCCTAGTTTCCTCAAATAATGCACTTCACAAGTCCATGGCCTCATTTATGTGAAAGTGATTAACCTGATGAGGTAGAAAGCCCCATCAATAGAGACTTGCCTCTTGGCTCGAAATAACTTTCTGGCATCTTCTTTGTACTGTTTTCTTATTTATGAAATTTGGTCAAGTTATTTGCTAAAGTCCGATTTTCATTCTGGCCTTTAAACTTGAACATTTGATGTAATAATAAGATTGATTTGCTCTGTTTCTGGATGACATTATTATCTGACTAAGTAACAATATGAGCAAAATTAAGGAGGACTCCCTGGTTTCTCCTATACCTGTGACTCTTGTCACCCACATCCAGGGGTCCCCCCATTTGTGTGTGTTTGCCGTCCGTAAAGGCACCCCACACTAATCCCTGTCAGAGGCAATCACTGGAACTGAAAAGCTTTAAAACTATCACCAAAAATTCTTTATCGATAATGAAAAGAAAAACAAACCTTCGCTTGATCAGGGATATCAAGATGAGTTCTCCCAGGCTATAAATATTGGGGCTCTAAATCAGAAGTTCAGGCATCAGATAACAGCTTCCTCAGAACATGGCCTTTGTAGTTGTTACATGTCATTACAAGTTGTTTTTGTTTGCCTTTCCCTGATTTCCGAACAAGGGGAAAGTGTATTTTTAAAAATGTGTGAGCTCCTTAAAGTAATTTCAGATTCTTTGTATGGGCAGGAATGGGGCCAGCCTCTTTCTCCTGGTTGCTTCTGTGCCAGAGTCCATTGTTTGTAATCTCTGCGACTGTAATCCCGAGCCTCAGTTTCGTCAGGTCTGTGGAGAAGATAGTATCTATCTCTAGAGTTAACAGAGAGATTGAAGAAAAGAAGGCATGTAAATAATAGTAGGTACTGTTTATTGAGATCTCACTGTCTCAGATGTACCTTCATATAAATATGCTGTACATTTGCAGTTACACAGTGAATCAAGCATTAGCTCACCCGGTAATCTGACAGCCCCGGGAGGGTACAGAGGCTCGGGAAGAAGGCAGCGGCACGTCAGGCGGGCTCCGGAGTAGAGTAGCTGGGACTTGACGAGGCGGCTAGGCTCCAGGGTGTGGATGCCCACACTTGGTCACTGTGAAGAGCCCGCCAAGGGTGACACTTGGTACAAACCAGGTGTCGAGTAAGTGTCTGTCGAGTCTCTTTAAAATTTTGCTTTTATTGAGTTGCACATTAAGACACTTACCCTGCAGCGCAGTAGAATTTTTAAAACGGGACGCCTGGGTGGCTCAGTCGGTTAAGCATCTGCCTTCAGCTCAGGTCATGTCTGGGATCGAGTCCCGCATCAGGCTCCCTGCTCAGCGGGGCGCCTGCTTCTCCCTCTGCCTGCTGCTCCCCCTGCTTGTGCTCTCTTTCTCTGTCGAATAAATAAATAAAATCTTTTAAACAAGAATTTTAAGACATAATCGTAGAGTCAGAAGCATACACATACTTTGTGTTTGAGCTGCAATCTGGCCTTAAACCCCAGAAAAGTAGGTTTCAATGTCTTTTTTTTTTTTTTAAGTACATCGTGGAAAGCCTTAATTTTCTAGTTCCTGCCCTCCCTCCCCCCAGACACACACCCACCCACCACCACCACCACCACCGTTCTTTCTTTTGGCAGTTTATTTTATTTTGGCCTCTCGTTTCAAGGATGCTGTGTGCTAATTAGAGGCCAGGCGGCTTTGATTGTGAGTTATTTTTCTCTTCAGTGAAAGGTTTTGTTGTGGTGTTGGCATTTGCCATTCACTCGGATGTTAATTTTTTTAAATATCTGTCAGCAAATTAAAGTACACATTACATGCTGATTTTGTTTGTTTGTAATATTTATACTCAGCGGTCACAGAGTATGTTTGATGTGGTTTTGAACTTTTCCTTTCTCCAAACATGTGGAAATGTGTATGCGCGGCACTGGGGTTGAGAGTTTCTATGCAGGGGTTTACTTCCCGGACATCTGCAGAAGAAAATGGCTTTGTCTAGTGATCGCAGTGGGGGACTGTAGTCCTCCCGCCCAGAGACATCTTTCTTTAGGTTTGTTCGATTTAAGAGGTGAAGAGCCGCCTGAGAAAGGCCAGCCGATAAAGGCTTTGTGCAGGGAAAGATAACCCTGGCAAGAAAGGGTAGGTTAAACCAAATAGAATCACAGCCTGCTGTTAAGCCCATGCCAGACCTTTCCTATTTTGTATAAAAACAGTGATGCAAAGCTGCTGTTGCCAGAATCCAAGAAGATCAAAATAGTGAAAGGATTTAAAGTAGGTTAGCCCTTTCTTCAGTGACTCTTGTGGCCATTGGCATCATAAAATATCAGAATCCACCTAGGAGATCAAATGCTTTCTGAACCGCAATTAACCAGCTTTTGTAAGCGTTCGGCATTCCTTCAGCTACAGACAGGAAAAGAGGGATGTAGGTTACCTGCGTCTGTGCCTGTAGTGCACGTTCACTCATGAGTGTTATTTTAGTTTTTTAATTACTGCAACCTGATTGTAACAAAGGCTAGAAACTGGATGACGGACATGTTTGGATGTGTAGACTTCTGGGCATGCCGTGAGGGCAAGCCCCGCCCACTCGCCTTAGCAGCCGCGGACACCCCTTTAACATCCTGGGTGCAAGAGCATCTTGTCACCAACCACCCGCCCCACATCCATTTCCTGTTTTCCCAGTCACAGCCCCTAAAGCCCTTCCCTCTTCCAGAAGATGCATTGAGACAGTGCTGGTTCTGCCTCTGCTCCACCTCTGGATATGGACCTGCTCCCCGCCCCCAGGGCTAGTCAACCAGGATGTTCCTATTGCGGTCCATGGTGACCGATTCAGAAATGGGCATAGTGACCATGGTGTGCCAGGCCACTTAGGGACAGTTCAAAGATTATTTTTTTTTAAGACTTTATTTTATTTGTCAGAGAGCACAAGCAGGGGAGCGGCAGGCAGAGGGAAAAGTAGGCTCCCTGATGAGCAAGGAGCCTGACGTGGGACTCGATCCCAGAACCCTGGGATCACGACCTGAGCTGAAGGCAGACGCTTAACTGAATATATATATATATAGAAACTAATAAGGGTAGGGGAAAGCACTCTTGCTGCTGGGCTTATTATATAGAGATGCTGTCAGCCTGAAGTTGCCGGTGGCCGCCACAGAGAGAGAGCCTGGCTGGGGCTCTGAACAGAGCACAGAGGAAAAGCTAGACTGAGAAAGAAAGAGAGAGAGAGGACAGCATTGAGTGCACTGCTGGGTCCGGCTCTGCCTGAAGCTAGGACCTTCTCTGAATGTTGAGATGCACATAAACAGATATGTTCCCGTTTTTGCTTAAGACCATTCAAGTGGGATTTCTCTTACTTCTGAAAACGAAGGAATTGCTAAGTTACAGACAAAGGAGGTAAAACTGACGGGGTCAAGTGAAGATAGAACTCTGCTAGCCTTCCGGAAAGCCGGCAGTCATTGCTATGTCGTAGAAAAGCAGCTGGTGAACTTCTACTGTATCTCCAAGTTGAGTGCCACAGGACATTGCCTACTTTCTGTAGCCTCCCTCCTCTTCTTCCCAACCCAAGAACGAGAAGACAGGCTTGGGTAGAACTAATTGTTTAAAACAGGGATGTTAAGAAATGGAAGCTTTTCTGAGAGAGGCTTCTTTCCCCCGGCAACAGTTCAACAATTCAAAATGTCAGCTTCAAATGGTCCTGAGCAGTGCTGTCCAATAGAAACATAATGGGAAACACATGGATAAAGTTCAATTTTCTAGTGGCTCCATTAAAGAAAGTTAAAAAAATTAAGTTAGTTTTATTAATCTATTTAGCCCAACTTGTGATCAACATTAAAAGAAATCATTAGTGAGATAATTTATGGTCTTTTTGTACTAAATCTTTGGAATCCAGTGTGTGTGTTAGATTGACCGCACATCTCAAGTCAGACCAGATCTACTGCAAGGGCTCAGTAACCACCTCTGGCCAGCGGCCACTCTACTGGCTAGCACAGCTCTTGACCAACAGGGATTTGGAAAGCCAGACTCATTCTCCAAAGCTGAGTTTAGTGCAAGCAAGATTAAGAGGTGAGGAAACCCAGCCTCAGATCAAATTGGGACCCGGGAGAAGCTTGGTCGTCTAGGTCCCTTCCCTGCATCCAGGGTGGGGCCTCCCTGACTTCCATTTCAGTCGCTTGCACTTCAAAGGGTCTTGGCTCTTACACAAGGCTTTCCCTAAAAAATAAAATCTTAGACAACTGAGCTGTTAATCTATGGTTATTAATTGCTTTAAGCAGAGTTTATAAGCCATGATTTATAAAGTGTGGGTCTGAATTTAAGTAGTTTTTCCAAAGTGTAGGCTAATACCCCAGACATTTCCTCCTGAATGTGGGAGGGAAGAGGTCAGGCTCCAGGACTTTGGTCACATTTATGTCACGCTGCAACCAGCTGAGCAATAATAACCTGTGGCACCAAAAATAAATTAGACCTGTTCCTAACAAATGGTTAATGTGTTCAATGAGTGGCAATTTCTAAGTAGGATTATTATGTCATTTCTAAGATCATGTGAACCCTTTGTCCTTTTTTTTCTTCTAGAGGTCTAGGCCCCTTCTTCCATCACGTTGCTTAATACAAGCCCTCTGTCATTTTTATCTCCTAAATATCTCTTACATACATCTTCCTCTCTCCAGTTCTGATCCTGTCTGGTGAGTTGGTACTGTAGCATTTTTTTGCCTGGACTATTGCAGTAGCCTCCTGACTAGCTATTTAGCATCTAGTCTGTCTGGATCCATTGTTCTACTGTAGTCAAAACAGTCTTTCAGAACACAAATCTGATGTAGTTGTCCCCCTGACTTCCTGTTGCCCTCGCGAGAAAGTTCCAGATTACCTTCTTGGTCCCTGAGGCCCTGCGAAGCTCTGACCTCTTCTCCTGTAGTACTGTTCCTCACTCCTCACCCTGCCCACACTGGTCTTCTCTTGCTTCCTGGCCTGCCCCATTTATACTCACAGTGCATTTGCACCTACTCCCCTCGCCTCCTGAACGGCCTGGTCTCCACGTTCCACCTAGCTAATGCTTACATAGTTTTCAGACCTCACATGAGTCATTCTTTCCTGAGGGTGTCTTTCCTTGCATTCCTGACCAAGCTAAATCCTCCTAGTACATGTGCCCTTAATATGACTTACCTCTCCTTTGTTACATTTACCACAATTAAAAATTTACATATGAATACAAGGTAACACCTTACACCCATTAAGATGACCACTATTGAAAAAACAAAAATGACAGGTGTTATGAAAATGTGGAAAACTGAAATCCTTGTTGGTGGGCATGTAAAATGGTATATCGCTGTAGAAAGTGGCATGGAGGGTCCTCAAAAAATTAAACACAGAGAGGCACCCAGCCGCCTTCGTCAGTAGAGCATGCAGCTCTTAATCTCGGGGTTATGAGTTCGAACCCCACATAGGGTATAGAGATTGCTTACATAAATAAACTTAAAAAAAAAATTAAACACATAATTACCACATGACCCAGCAATTCCACTTCTGGGCATATGCCCACAAGAATGCGAAGCAGGCTTTTGGAGAGATATTTGTGCACCCTTGTTCATAACAGCAGTATTCACAACAGCCAGGAAAGAGGAACCACCCAAATATCCGCTGATGGGTGAACGGATAACCAAAAGGTGATCTGTATGTCGAAGGAATACTATGCAGCCTTTAAAAAGGAAGAAGTCCTCTCCTGTGCTGTAATACAGATGAGCCTTGACATCATGCTAAGAGAACTAAGCCAGACAGAAAAGGGCTAGTACAGTATGGTGCCACTTACATGAAATACCTAGAAAAGTCAAGTTTCTAGAGACAGAAGGTGGAATGGTAGTTGCCAGGGGCTGCACAGCGAGGGGAAATGAGGAAGGAGTGTTTAATGGGTATAACAGAGTGTCAGTTTTGCAAGATGACAAAGTTTGAGATGTATTCCCCAACAATGTGAACATAGTTAATGCTGCTCAACTATGTACCGAAAAATGGTGAAGAGGACACATTTTGTGATGTGTTCTTTTATCATAGTTTTTAAAAATGTATTTTAAATACATTTATGTGATTTCATAATTTATATCCATTTCTTCCTCTAAACTGGGAGCTGTAAGAGGAAAGTGAATGCTCTTCAATATATCCTCTTTCCTAGCATTCAGTAAATACTTGAATGAATGAATTAATAAAGTTAAGCGAAGTGCCTCTCACGTAGACTTGGGGAATGGATTTGGCTTTGTGCAATATGTTCTTAATATCTGTTTGCTGAATTGATAACAAAAGCAGATGCCACATACTCAAACATTTGGAAATCACCTAGAAAGGATCTGCCCATAATAAGTGATGGGTAGATTAATGAATTTAGCATCTTTTTCTAAGTGCGCTAAAAACCAGTAGCACAAACCATACATTTTTCCCACCCAAAGAATGATTTCCATTTAAAAGATTTTTAGAACATTTCCAGTTAAAATTGTAGTTGAGCTATTTTAGCTACATGGGTGATGTCTGGTTTATAGTATTTGTTGATATTGGTATTTGTAAAGGGTTGATAGTAAGGTCAGATTGCTTCAAGGCAAGTGTTTGTTTTGGAACTGCTAGTAAAGAAAAGGCAAAAATGGAATACAGATAGATTCTTGAGTACATAATTTAAGGAAGTGCTAAGCTAATCATTATCCAGCGGTCTTATTATGGGAGATAAAACTGATGAAGACAGTGCATCTGGAAGAAATGTAAGTCCTCTAACCCACTGTATCATTGGATGGCATTTTCATTATTGAAGAGACTGATATGTTTGGAGTAATAAATATAAACGCATAGTTGAAGAGAAAGTTTTGGTAAAAAAAAAAAAGTCAAGGTTAGGGAGAGTTTAGGTGGCAGCTGGCCTCTGATAAATCTGGGATGATCTCATGGAAGAAATAGACCTTCTCTGGGGGGACTGGTCCTCAGCCAGATGGTGGAACATTCCAGGCTCCAGGATTGTCTTAGAAGAGAGATTTAAAGCATGAGTGGATCTGGCACCAAGAGCCGAGTTGGGGCATAGAGTTTTAGCGTCAAGTAAAGTGATATTACACGAAAGGAAAAAGTGTACAATTGAAACGTTTCTGCCTCCAACACAGCATCGTGATTAAAGGAAAGAAAAGCAGTAAGTAAAGTGATTCTGCACCCAGTAAAACCAGAAGAAGCAAAGGGGAGGAAGAGAATGAAGGAGAGAAACATGATTGATAACAGGGAGCACTAGAAGTCTTAATGTGACAGAGAAGGCCAGGTGGAGTGAGGGAGCCTGGAGGGAGAGGGTTTTCACATTTCACTGAAGGAAACTGCAAGGTTGTTGAGAAAGTTTCCTAGATACGGCATCAAGAAGGAGAAAAATTGACCATGAATAAAGTTCCTGTAAGACAGTAAGTCAGAATCTTACCTTTTTATGATTAATGTGGGAAAAGTAATTCTTAGAAACAAAAGGAAATAGAGGACATATGAGTAGTATTTTGTGTTAACCTATCTGACTACTAAATCATTTAAAATGAACCAAAAAAACAATAATAATAAAAGCCCTTATCTGGGTGGTAAAACACACACACACACACACACACACACACACACGGAATTCTTCCATGACTCAAAGTGAATTACATTAGGGCATTCTAGTAGTTTTCTGTAATACAAACTGGTTGATTCTAAATGAGCTTTTTAAAATCTGAGATGGCCATGATTTTAGAAAACAGATTATGTCAGAATAGTTGGTTTTGAGCAGGAAATATAAAATCAAGAAACAATTTTAGATAACTGGTGAAATTATCTTCTTGGGGATTTGATCATTTTGTTAAAAGAAAAACTAATCCTTTTCTTCCCCAGGGTTTTCGACAGTTCAAACATAGTGGCATAACCTAATGAAGGTAGTATTCTCATATGCGGCATGAACGTGAGTTCCCTTCAAGCCTTTTTGAAGTCCTTCTGACACAGGTCTTAGTGATCGATCTCTACCTGCTAATGATAGATGCCATTTTAGGGACACTTTCTCCCAAAAACAACCTTTTTTCTTTAAAAAAAAAAAAAAATGGAATTACTCCTTTATTCCTCATTGTTGTTCATGTCCCTGCCAGTATGGTGTGGTTGTCATTCTAGAATGCTGCAGTTTGAGTCGGATGGTCTCCAGAGCCCACCTCTTCATCCTCTAAACTGGGTGAGGGTGAAATGAGCTTCCAAAACTCAGAACTCTATAAACGTTGAACATCTGACTACTAAAGTGTTGTGTTTGAAGCTGTATTATTTTGGAGTTCCCCATATCATTTTGCTTTCAGTTTCATGGAGAGTTGCTTATCTTCATTAGTTTTGTATGTATATTGCCTTCTTTAAAGCTAGTTCTTGACTGTTTTTCCTTCTGATGTTCTGTCATTTCCACCCCCTGCCCTTCCCTGTCTCTTAACTCAAGTTCCCTTTCAGTAGGAGTTTCCTCCAGGGTGTCTTTTCTCCTGTTCCTTAGGGCAAGGGTTCTTCTAAGCTTTTGTCCACTGCTATAATGGCTAAGTTTATATTGTCATTTATTGATCACAGTTTTGCCAAGAAAGCCCTTCTCAGGCTATTTGCTACTCAAATCACTGTCTCTGTGAATTCTGAAGTCTCTTTACAAGCCCCTCAAACCTTCAGATGTGGCTTAGAAAGTAGTTTTGTTCATTAAGAGCTCATGAGGACACTATTCATTACGTGCAATTGCTATCGAAGGGAAAAACGCGCCTTTCCTGATGGCTTGCTAACAGAGCCCATACTCTACACACAGAAAGAGCCCTCGAGACCTGAAATATGTGTCAATCTTAGAGGATCACCTAAGAAAATAATTTGGTAAATAGATTATAAGAAAAAGACTGATAGTCGAACCACTCGCTTCCATTCAACGTTGGAGAAAACTGGGTTTTCAGTTCTCCCCTTGAAATGGAAAACTTCTTGAGGAACAGCACCCTCATTGGCATGTAGAAGGTAATTCAGTAAGTGTTGAGGGGACAGATGACTGAGGCGGGAGGGGAGGGCTAGAATATAAGCCAGGTGAGCTGCCCCCTCCCCCATCATCACCAATCAGGCTTCCTCAGATGTGCTGGGTTACTTGTTATTTGTTGTACAATTTGTATCAAAACTAACAATATTATAGGCTGGTACTAACCATATGGTGAGTCTAAATAATTTTGCCTAGTTCTGTGTCATCCACACACTTGGCCTCTGAAATCCTCATTGACTTCCTCTGGCTGTCACACATTCCCTCCTGCTTTCCCTCTCTGGGGCTGTCACCACCCTCCATGGTCACACGGGCTGCAACCTTTACGTTTCTTTCCCTTCGGCCCCCCTTATTACCGGAGCTCCACCCAACACATCTGGGGATGCACCTAGTACCCCTAATTTTCACTCGTGCCGGTCGGCTAGTGTAGCAGGGTGTATAGTCTTGTCCTGCCAGTCTCATGGGAGACATTCAATGTGATTTGCTCCAATAGAGCACAAATGGTCCGTACACGTACTTGGTCTACAGGACATGTTGAAATGGCAGGAGAAGAGAGAGCATTTGGCATTGAAGACAAGATTTTAAGTAAACTCAAAGAACCAGGACTCTGGATATTGTCTTTTGTTGTGGCTTATTTCCATATTTCCATATTTCCAATATCTTAAAACCTAGACTCTTATTCCCTGCTAGCATCTCTTTCTTAGAAATTCCTCACTGAGCGCCCAGGAAAATATCTCCGGTGGTGGCACTACATGAAGTCTTCTGATGGAGAGTAGGCTATTCTATCGGCCATTAACCTTGACCTTGCCTGTTTGGGGCTATAACCCAAACATGCTTAACTTTTTTTTTTTTTTATTAATTATACCAGTCAGGGTCCTTGGTTGCAGTGAACAAAGGAAAACTGGCTTTGACTTGATAAACAGAAAAGGAAAATGTGGAAGGAAATAGTGCAGCCCACTGGATGTATGGAAGGGCTTAAGAACCAGGCTCAGGAAGCTGGTAGAACCCTTGGAGGCCACCCTGGGACTGTGTGGTCAGGACACGACCTGGCACGGCAACCATTAGCTGTGGGCCTCTGCTAGTGATGGGCTTCAGACTCCACTTCTGCAAATAACCCCTGGGATCCCCAAAGTGCAGGCAGGAGCATGTGATGGACCTGCCCCGGTCTCCTGCTTTGCACCATCCGTTTCCTTTCTGTGGATGATTTCTCTAGCAGATTTGTTATCAAATGACCCAGATGTGCTTTATAACGATCCTGGCACTGCCCACATTCCCCTGCAGATAACAGGAGGGAGAAACATCATTTCCGTTAGGCTTCCGTATGAGGAGGGAGTGAGGAGAATCCTAGACCTTTTCTGGAACAGCTTCTCTCAGTGAGAAAACGAATTTGCCTATAACTTAACAGATGATTGGAATACGTTGAAGAAGTAGTCACACTATATCATACTCAATAATGAGCAGAGACAAAGCAAAAGTCTTCCCTGTAAGAAAACTTAAAGAAGACTAGAGTTTGGAGAAAGGCAGATCTGAGCTTGGTATGCTTAAAAATGTAGATGGTGGGAGTGCCTGGGAGGCTCAGTCGGTAAAGCATCTGCCTTCGGCTCTGGTCGTGATCCAGGGGTCCTGGGATCGAGCCCCACAGCGGGCTCCCTGCTCAGTGGGGAGTCTACTTCTCCCTCTCCTTCTGTGCTCTCTTGCGCATGCTCTCTCTCAAGTAAATAAAAAAAAAAATCTTTAAAAAAAATGTAGGTGGTAAAGAGGAGGTGGCATCCAGAACAGAAGCTGCAGGGGCGAGGGACTGTCCATGGAGTGGCCTGTTTGGGGCAGAGGGGCTGTGATGGATAATCAGATCTCAGATAATCCTAAAATCAGAAATTAATGATATATATAGACAGATAATTACCTGTAATTTGCCATCGTCCATGGCAATTCAGATAAGAATTTTCCTTTTCCTTGTGCGTCAAGAAAATCCAGTAGCTGATCCATAGAGATTTGGTACACTGGCTTCGTGTGAAATAGCTAAACGTCATCACTTTAAAAAGTGTAATTTCTTTGTTTTCTCAGTTTTCTCAGGTTACTGTCAAGTCAGGAGCAACCAAAAAAGAGAGAAGAGAAAAAATGTGATTAACATTATTTTGTCATATTAATTAAAACACTGTGGCAGTTTTGGCTTGAGCGACATAGTTACTGAAACCAAGGGAAGTTACTACCCCATTTAGAATCCCGACAGTGAGGCTGTAAATGGTAATGAAAAGTTTCAGATGAGCTTTGTTTTTGCAGAATTTAGGCATTGTGAAGATCTGTCTGGAATATGTTCAGATTCATACCTTACATCTGCTGGGAGAACCTTTACAGTAAGGAAATGGTATTGATAAGCTACCATTTTTCCTCTCGCGGGAGCTACTATTTGTTGTTCCAAGTTATGTACCCCTGAACGGGAGACACAATCTCATCTATCCCTGCATGCCCCCAGAAGCTATTCCGCATAAGTTAATCTTTTCAACAGAAGCAGCCAACTTTTCTAGCAAAGGAATTTGCAGTCTTTATGGTTTGGGTAAAAAGGTGGTTCATTTTACTGGTTTCTCAGTGAAAAATGTTTCATGATAAATTCAATCTTTCCTCAAAAAAAAAAAAAATTCCCCAAATCTACTTTTCTGTGCAAAATTCGACATGAATGCCTTTCTCTATTGAAGCAGCCAAATACAGAGTTGTGTGGACCTGGGCAGACAGTTTTTGGTCCAAGGTTAAGGATATTTCTTGCTGGAGGTATTACATGTATGCATATCCAGGAAGAACAAAATCCAACCCATCAACGGTGGTTTTCAAATATTTTCATTTACTTTCTTTTGTTTTAGGGGGAGTGTTTTCCTCCTTTTCTTTTTAATCCTTTTCCACACTTGGTAGAATTTGGGAGGATTTTCGCCAGGGATAACTAGCGAAGGTATACAGTGTGTGAATACACAGGAGATCGGCTGGTTTCATTGCACAGACTTCAGAGAGAGTTCCTTGCACTCGGACTTTGGCATAGCGTGCAGAAAATTCCACGTTGGTCTGCCCAATGCAATAAACAGACCTCCTGCCTCTAACCACATCCACGCCGAAGTTTCTTAGGTGGGGTTACTTCTGCTTTTTGTGTAAAAGTTAAGGGTCCCAGGATTCCAATTCTACACTTTCTTTAGCCCCTAGGTTTGGAATTTGTGTAGGGCTGCGTTTAGGAGTTAATGGGACTTGTGGTTTGACTTACTCTGTTTGCTTTGCGCACACACACGGGAAGGAGAGACAAGGTAAACAGACGCCCTACGGGGATGCTTTTGGTAAACCTTCCATGACATCAGCCTGATCGGCGAGATCAGAAGTTAGCGTTTGCCTCCCGCTTACTCATTAAGGACCTGGCTTGTTCTATTCAGCGCAGGTGAGTCCTTGGGTAAGGTGCCTCCTCCCAGTGCACCCCCCCTCCCCCACAGGCAGCGCTCATTATCCCCAGAGAAAGGGCTTGTTCAAATGCTGAGTCTCAGGCCCCTACATGGAGCTGCTGGATCAGAATCTGCATTTTTAACCAGAGCCCCACATGGCTCAGAGGACATTGAAGGTGGGGAGGTCCGAAGTTCTGTCCACACTAGCAGAGTGCCTGAGTCCTTTCCAGGAAGATCTGCATGGGAGGGTGTGAGGGAGAAAGCAGGCTGGCCAGTGGGGCAAAGAGGAAAGAGCCGGGGAGGACATCGCCTGAGTTAAATTATGCTCATTAATTCAATTTGAGGCAGGAATGTGTGTAAATAAACGCTGGCAGCTGCAGCGGCTCTGTTTCCTGCGGAGCTCCGGCAGGAATGCAGGGGCCAGTGGCTGCGAAAACCCGACTGGGGATCGGTCAGATAGCCCTGCAGCCGCGAGATAATGACGGACAAGACGGCGTTATCGCTATCGTATTAGGGAGGTCTTAAATGCGGAGTCGAGTGCCAAACCGAGTGGAACAGGAGAGGCTGTGCGAGGCAGCGATAAAATCTTATTTGAAAAGATTAAGCATGCCGGACCATTCCCTCCCCCTTTCTTTAAATCCGTCGGGATCAGATTTCCAAAGGGGTTAAATGAGAAGGACAGTGCCACAGTCCTACGCAGCCTGGCGGCGTTTCCAAATAAATAACCTGTTCACGTCAGCCTTTTCCCTTCTAAACCGAGTCCCCGAGAAACAGGGAAGGGAAACTCAAGTTCTCTAGGGAAAGAGCAATCCCGTGTACCCCAAACCTGTAAAAGGTTCATGGGCTTGGTTTTTGGCGCTTCGTGTTCGTTAACTGTTGGGGGGGGGGGGGGTCGCTGAACAATCATCTCTGGTTAATATTCACTAAACCCCATGTGGTGTGCTGGGCAAAGATGCTTGCCTAACCATTAAAAGATGGTTTGCATACTGTCATTTTTAGGAGCTCATTGAATGTTACTTATGCCGAAGAAACATCTGCTTTACAGCTTAAAAATCAACTGTCCCCCTATTCACTGAAGGAATGGCTATACTGAGAAGAGTCATATTCTTTCGTTTTATCTAGGAACGTTTTCCTTAATGCCTCTGTGTTTAGGCTGATGCTGATGATAAGAATCGTTAACCAAGTACAGGGTGCTTTCTCGAATGTTTTATATATTTACTCTTCACCACAATTCCTACTTTGTAGATGGGAAACCAAGTCCTGACGAAGTTCAGGAACCTACCCATGGTCACAGGTCCAGGAGGGAACCTGGGATTTGACCTCAGGCTGCCTTGAGGGCCCCTCAGCAGCCATTCACCCCTCAGGCCACAGCAGTACCCTCTCTTTGAATCACCCCCAGCATGCGGTCCCCTGAGTGCTTTGTATCTTCTCTGTGCTCTTAGAGCCCTCTGCATAATTTTGTTATGAAAAAACATTTATTATTATTACGAATTAATGTGTACACAAGTCTCTCACCTGCTGGATTGTTGGGAATTTTAGAGAAGGGACTGGCATAGACGAGGCCCTCAGTGAACAGAGATGGATTCCTCCCGAATTCTGACAGGCCAGTGCCTTCAATCCTGCACCTTGCTCTGGTCCCGTAAGGGAACTTACAGGTCACTGGGCTTTACTGAATGTCACCGAGTGACATTCTGGGGAAGAGTGGAGAGCCCTTGTCTCTTGGCTTTATCCCTTCTTTAAAAGGCTGTAAGAAAAGTGCTCCCCTATAGGCCACTATGGCTAAAACCGGAGACCACCTCGTGGTCTGCCGTACCCACATGGAAGTCCCATTAACGTGGACACAGCCTGTACGTCTAAGTCAAGGGGACACACAGAAAAATCTCGCAAGTCCTTGAGGCCTTGATTGACAGTCTTGGCAGACATACTGCTTTTATCTTAGGACAGATTTAAACTCTGGCTGAGAGTGACGGGAAGCAAAGGAGTTTTCATTTCTGGTTATTTCCTCACTTTAGTACACACGGGCCTTTCCCTTGGGAGGGGCAAGGGATGGAGCATAAAAGATGAGAAATCAAGTTCTTCAGGCCTGTCCATCTAGCCCACCCTCAGCATTCTAATTTGCACAACATCTTGGGAGACTGATTAAGAAAAGGACAGAGGGCGTCCTTCCCCTGCCTGCTGCGAGTCGCCCCCTCTAGGAGGGCGGGCAGCCTTCAGCAGACGGCACAAGTCGAAATCAGTTTGGCCTCTGCTCCCTTGGCTGTCACAGCAGTGTTGCAATGGGATTCCACAAATCACATCTGTCCTTGGGGGTTGAGGATGGCAACTGAACAGCGTTGGAGGAAAAAATATCATCTCAGAATTTCACTTGCTGTCACTCATCACCCACACGCCCAGCTCCCCAATATTCGGGGACTGATTTATTTGTGGAGATGTGCCATTCCCCTGTTCCTGCTCCCACTCTCATTGCCTGCCTGTCTCTTCCAGCCTTTTCTGCTCATTAGCAGGCTCTCAGAAAGCAGGCTCTGGAAAGAAGCAAGAAGATGATTCTAAAATCAGGGTCTGCTTTGGCTCGCGCTTCAAGTCGGCTTCCTTGGGAAGGTATCGGGACCTTGTGCCCTGCTCACCTGAGCTGGGGCGGTGGTGAGCCCCCATCTCTGTTGGTGTTTCCTCAGGTGATATGGCTACTTTCACTTCCAAGTTCTTACTCCTCACCTGGGCCTGAGGAAGTCCTGAGCGTGCTTTGAGGAGCCCGATGTTTGCGGGACAGGGCCCAAGTCAGAACAGCCGGGTGAACAGAACTTGATTGCCCTAATGCCCTTGCTTCTCTCTTCCCTGTTGACCTCCGCCCTTGAGCCTTCTCAAATCCCCGGGCCCCTTCTTCATCTCCTCTTCTGTCTGCTCATACCCCTCTCCCCGCCCTGATGACTGTTTACTCCTTGAGACCAAGAGAACTTTCTGAGGAGAGGATAGGGACTTGGCACTGTGGCCTTTCCCTTTCTGTCTCTTGTGGGCTCTGGACTCTGCAACAAGGACATGAAAGCAGGCCCTGTTCTCCCGCTCTTGCTTCTGCTTCCTGCTTCTCCCAGGACTCCCTTCCTCACCCCAACCTACGGCCCCGCCTCCTTTCATTTGCATCTCTTCTCCTGTGTTTCTTTCCCGGACCCTGCCCTTCTGTCCTTCCATCTTTCCGTTCTCCCATCCTTCCATCCTTCCACCCTGCATGAGAGCCATGCTCCTTCGAGATGGGAACGTAAAGGCTAATACTGGGTCTGAGGTAATTGTCTGAGGAACATTCCTTGCCCTTTCCAGCTCATTAACACAACAGACGATGGTTGGTGGTGGTAGAGTCACCCACAGCCTGAATAGATCAGTCCTCACCCAGAACAGTCCTGGTGGCCCGCTGTTTCTCATGATGCCGTTTTCTTCCCGTCCATTCTGTTAGTCTGGTTTCTCTTACAGTAAAGCAGTCACAACCTGATAGGAGGGGAATTTGATCAGAACAGGGTATTTGTTGAATCAAGGCATTTTTTTTCTATTTTAAAATCGGCCTTTTACTGAGTCACAGGGATTGTTTCCATGCATTACTCCTTAATGCTGTTTTTTTACCTCGACCCACACAATTCTCTCTTACCCTATAATAATCCAGTATTAACTTGTAATAACCAGGATGCCTGTCGAAGGAAGGGATGTTTCAGAGAAAAGCAAAGGGAATTGCAGGTTCAAAATTCCTGAGAGAAACTGTGAATTAAAACCCTGCCAAAGATGATGTGGGAAAAGAATTGGATTATGAGGGCCACCTTCCAAGGTAGCACATCGCTGGCTGTCTCTGCTCAGTCGCCATTGTTTGAAAGCTACACTTGATCTGAAGGAAGTTTTTCCATCTGAGAATATCACAGTAGCTAGTTCTGAAATTAGCTGGCGATCTTATATCACATCTTAGGTAAAGGGTATGTTTTTATGTACCTGTAACTAATCAGTAATAACGTTGAGATTTCCAAATTACCTAAGGTGGGACCCGCTCCCCCACGACAGAAGTTGGAATGTGGGGGATGGTGATGGTGGAATAAAACATTTGTCACTGGGATTAGGTCGTAAATCTAAATCAGCTCTTTTTCTGGAAGATTCTTAGTGTGGAAATGGTGGCTTTGGCTCGAGCTGGATTTGGCTACACATGTTTTGTGTGTTTTTATAATTAGAAGGGGATTCTGTGCCTCTGCTTTATATACAGTGCCTGTCATATGTTGCCCACCCTTTTGGCCTTCCTATTTTTTGTCACATCTGCAAGTGCTGTCTGCCTTTTGTAAACAGGTCACTAATTCCAGACTAGTGGCGTGAAATACGGCTGACGCCACACATGGCCTTCCGCACTCCCCATGCGCTGAATGCTAAGAGCCAGAGAGGGAAGGCCCTAAGGACTCACCCTCATGGGGCAGAGTGTCCCCTTGGACCACTCCAGGGAACGCCGTGCCAAGCGGCAGCCCACAGCCTGTGTGCCATCTGGTCGCTGCTAAGTGGCATGTAGGACAAACGTTCTGAGATGCAGGGCATTCTCTAGAGGGACCGTCAGAGTTATTGCCATGGGAGCGGAAAATTAGGAGAAAAATATGATGAGGCTTCCAGTTTCTAACCCCTTAGTGTTCCCCAGACTTTGTGTACATGGTATTGCTGGTGGTTCATTCTAGAATCAAATTTACAAAGACAAGGGGAATCAACTCAACACACATTGAGAACATCTAGTCAACTAGCAGTCACAGAACACTTTTCCATATACTTGTCAACTCTCCAGATGGCTGGAAACACCCACACTGTGTGATTGCCTCTGTAGGAAGTTCAAAAGCTTGCAAAAGAATTTATGGCGTTTAGAGAACAGGATAGTAGTTCCACTGGACTGTAGGGAGCATGAGTACGAAGTGGAAAGGGCATGAGGACGTTTCTGCTAACCTTCTGGGTGGTTGGGTTTGGGTTTGGGTTTGGGTTTTCATCTGAGTGCTGTGTCTAGGTGTTCATTGTGTGAAAATTAAAGGCCATTTGAGATGTATGTCTATGATGTGTGTACCTTGCTGTTGTATATATATTTGACTTCGAGAAAATTTTAATTTAAAATATGACAAGCACGTAAAGAAACACTCCTCAATCCAGCTTTTATTAATAATAAATTCAGTCAAAAGTAATGAAAAGTCAGCCACAAATCAAAGTGGATGTTTCCAGGGGCAGCCCCCTCAGATAGGAACTTGCTTCCCATCTGCCCTGTGAAGAATTCACTTTTTTCTTTTAAAGATTTTATTTTTAAGTAATCTCTGCACCCAACATGGGGTTCGAATTCACAACCCCAAGATCAAGAGTCACACGCCCAGCCAACTGAGCCAGCCAAGCAGGGCTTGGCTTTTAATAACTCTTCTTAAGTTTTGCTTTGTCTATTGGGGGCTCCCAGTTTGCTTTTTTAGTTTGATTTTTTTTAACAGAATAATGATAACTATATCAATATGTTTTTGAATCTCCGTAGAATGCTTTTGAATAAATATTTTTGCTGCTGCTGATGCACTGAGTAATGTATAATGTAGAACATGTAAAATGTAAAAACTGTAAAACATTTATTTTACCATACTGACGGAAATTACCACTATTTGGATGGTAGTTAGAGTCATGGGAGTAGATGATACTGCCCGGGGTAGGTGGGCAAAGACATAAAAAAAAAAAAAAAAAAAAAAAAGAACGGAGCCCCAAGCCCCTGGGGGAATGTTGGCATCTGCAAGGCAGGTAAACAGCCTTCTGCTCACCAAAGGTGGCACAAGTGAACTACACACAATACAGTGATCACTCTGTACGGACTGCCTGAAGAATCCAATCTTGTTTTCTCTTTAAAAAGTGAAATAGCTCTGGGGCGTCTGGGTGGCTCAGTCAGCAAGGCATCTGACCTTGGCCCAGGTCATGGTCTCAGGGTCCTGGGATCAAGCCCAGGGTCTGGATCCCTGCTCGGTGGGGAGTCTGCTTCTCCCTTTCCCTCTGCTCCCCATCTCCTCTACTCCCGCCAGCTCATGCACTCTCTCTCTCTCTCAAATAAATAAATAAAATCTTAAAAAAAAGAAAAAAAAAGTGAAATAGCTTTGGGCTGCTCTAAAATTCCTTGTCCTGAAATTTTGGGTCAGAACCAAAACAGTACTCAGACTAACAAGTTAGCACCACTGCAGTTTTCCACACTAATTTTGTATAAACTTTCTGAGACTGACAAGGAAATTGTCTTTCTTTTTTTTTTTTTTTTCTTTTACCATGCTCATAAAAAGCCAAAAACAAAAGGGAAAGCAACCACATATGGGCACGGTGTGCAGAACGGAGTCAAAAGGGTCATTGCTTGGGGCACGCAGTGCATTTAGGTGTGGGTGCTGGGCTGGTCAACTAGGGGGTGTATAAGGTGTGCAGGCTCATGGGGTCTTTCTTATAGTTGGAAATTTTATTGCCATAGGGACATTTCATTCCACGTGTTGAATTTTATGTGAAAATACTGCTTCTGAAGCTTTCTTTTTCTCCACTTTAACATCGCTTTTTCCTATGACCTCAAGGACTATTGCCAGGAAGCAAACAATTCAAGTTCCACCACCTAAGAGAGACTTCCTTTTTATAAATAATTAAGTGCTGTTTGTATACCATCTTCAGACAATAATTGGTTTTATTGTTTTGTTGTTGTTGTTGCTTTATTATTGCTTCAATTCTGGTCTTCTTCCCCATTTCCCAGCCACGACCTGTGTCTATTCACTGCTGTTATATTTATTCTGTCATCATTTGTCATATATATAATTTAAATGACTTTTTAAAAGTAACAAAAAGTCTCAAGATTTCAGAAAGTTGAAAATTCCCTGGGGAGAGCATTGTGTGAATAAGTTTTGTTTAAATCGCCATTCCCCTCCCCCCTCTGTCTTGGCTACAGGACTCTTTAAGAAATGACTCCACTTCTCTTATAAGAATTCTTTGAGATGTGGTCTGATCATAACGCTCTTCACACTTGCTCAAAGCTCAGTGGCAGATTAATAAAATATTCTTTAAGAAGAACTATAATTTTAGGCTTAGCATAGGTTTTTTATGCAAACCTTAGCTCTTTTCCTGTTGGATATTATCAATACCACCTTCACATCCTTCCTCCCTAATGCAGTAACCTCTTCTTCACCTTCATAGTGGTTGATCTCCTGGTAACACTCAACACTCATTGCTTCTAGAAATTCTGCCTTTTGGCTTCTGAAACATAATCCTTTCCTATCTCTCCTGGCTGTGACTTTGTTTCATTCTATCTTACTCCATGTCCTATCCCTTAAATGTAATTGGTCTGAAGGATTCTTTGCTCACCTTTTTCTTTTTCTTTTTTTTTTGAACTTTCTCTCTGTATTACATCATATACAACAAGGCTTCATTTCCAGCTAAAAATAAAATCAACTTCCAAGTATATCTCTTTAGGCCAACAATTTATAGTTGCCTACAACTCCATTTACTTGGAAAATGGAGACAGATCTTTTCATCTTCTTTATCTTTTTAAATACCTGATGGATTACCTGGTACCTAATACATATTAGATGGATGAAAAGCATGCTCACAACCGTAAGGTTTCTAAATTTCTGTGTTCGGTTTTGTGATTTCATTCTAATGAAAAAACCCTCAAAAAGGATGTAGCAGAAGAACGAATACAATACCGTTATTTCCTCTCCCTGATGCTCCTGTCTTGATGATCAGCAGGCCCCCCTCACAACTGGTGCATTTTTAGCTAAAGATGCATATCAGACTTCAGACTTCTTGCGAAAGTGCATTTTGGGGATTGAGATGACACTTTGCAGAATTTCTTTTTCCCTGATTCTTGTGGGACAGACTGATTTTGAACATAAGTCCATGGAGCAGAAATGCTAAAACATTTGAGAACCTTTTTTTTTTTTTCTTTCTCCTGGTGGGAGCCTTTTATTGCCAGAAGTGAATATCCCATAGAGCTGAAGAAAGTCCTATGAAATTTAGCTTTTAAAAACAAAGCTGTGTTTAAGTTCCGTGGAAACAGAAGGTATTGCTTAAAAATGACATGGCAGATGTTATGAAAATTTGTTTTAAAGCATTGCTCTCAGGTTAAGTCATGTTTGCCAAGTTACAACCTGGAACACATTTCGACAACTCAGCAGAGCTCCTCGGTTGAGGGTCTGCAGCGATCAAGAGCACTCACGTTGTGCGAGCGGCTGGGGAAGGGGAAATGGACCCCATTGCTTGAGAAGTAGCCTGCTTCTCTTCCTGAGTCGACCGAGGAAAGCCGAAGAGTGAAGCTGAAAATGCAAGCTGTGTTGTCTTTGAGATTTACTTTTATTTAATGAAAAGTGTCTTAACAGAGCCTGTACGTTGCTCTCACTCAAGAAAACCTGGGCTTTTTCCTCAAAGTGTATTTGAAGTTTCTTTAGGGCCAAGTTACATCACTCAAAAACCAGTCATGTTAGAGCCTACAGAATTCAGAGCGGAGCAGAATTGGGTTGCTTCTTAGATCTAAACCATTTGATGCCCGCCACTACCCACCATTATCTCTGGGAGTTAAAAAACATATATTTATAATTTGAATTCGGGGCTCTCTGTGGTGGGTTCTAACTGTACAGGTGACACACTGCAGTCTCTGGCTCTGTCCTTAAGTGAGCATTTCTCAGGTAGAGCCAACGTGTGCCATGCTGGGAAAAGGACTAAAAAGCAGAAAGACGCACACACACACACACACACACACACACACACACATCCCAAGGTAACCTGTGTAACATTGATTTTGATCTGGCATTTTGTTGTTCGCTTGGTTTTGAGGCTTCACGTCCCTTTGAAAAATGGCAGTGTGTGGCCTTTTTAAAGTCTTTCTCTTATTTTTACTAGTAGGGTGTGTTGCTTTGGGTGGCCTACCATGCAGAGCCTATCTTGGCATCGTGTGGCATCTCCTTGGTTATGTGATACTCGTTTTGTGCTTAGGGGTGGAATTTTCTTAATGCCTGTGGAAAATAAGTTAAAGGCAATGGAAACAACGACTGAAAACTTTGTTTTCACACGTGCACCCCTTTGCACTTCTTCTTTCCTCCATCTGCATTACTGAGATGCTCAGGCAAGTTCTGTGCATGCCTGGTGCAGAGATCCCTCTCCTCGAGGCTGGAAGCTCCCCTCTCCTCTGCAGTGGCACGTTCAATGCCACGGGTGACTTGACACCATGCCATGGGTGACTGTGACAAGGGTCACAGGCTTGTTGTTTTGTGTGCTGGTTGTTTTTGGCATAAAAATGAGGGCTAGGTCATTAAGTGACCCCTGATTGAAAGTATTCTTCTAACACTACCCAGGGCTGAGAGCACTAAGTATTAAGCACTACGTATTAAGTGGTAGTTAATATTAGGTAGGTCCGGGTTTGGGACTATTTCCGCCAAATGTGTGGGACATCTTAATCAGATACTGCCTTTGTATAGGTCTGGGGAAGCTTATTCCTGGTTAGCAGGGGGTGATGCTCATTTTCCTCAGTTCCTCATCTAAATGTTGGAGCTCCATAGAGCCGAGGCGCCTCTGGGATGGCCCACCAATGTGCTACTGGGAGCTTATGTAAGGAAGGGCCGCCATTTCAGCCCTGCTCAGGAAGCTGCTCCTTGCTGGGGCACGTGCCACAAATTACTTAACCTCCTGAGCATGTCTGACAAAGGGAGGATTCAGGACCCAATTTATTAAGGATTTTGTGAGATAACACATGAAGGTATCTGGTAAAGTCCCTGTGATAGTTGCTTGGTGAACGGCACTTTTTATGGGATTCTTATTTTGTAGTATCAACCTGTCAGAAATGTTTTGGAGCATTTTTTTTTCTGTTGTTAAAAACTCTGTATGTAGCCATTCAGCACAAATTCATTTATGCCTACGATAGACCAGATACTGTTGTAGTTCCTGGAGATACAACCAGGATAAAGACTAAGGGCCCCTGTTCTCGTGGAGCTTCCATTCTGGTGATGTCAGGCAGAAACTAATGGATCATATATAAACAGGGGGAAAAAACTGCATCATGGTTATACAAAGAATTACAACAAGTGACAGTGTACTTCCTTCAGATAGGGTAGTAATGGAGGCATCTTAGGGGAGCCGCCATCTTGGCTGGGGTCAGACTGGGAAGCAGGGGCCCTTGGTGCCCAAGGCAGGAGACGGGCGCCATTTAGAAGGTGCAGAGAGTGGTGTGCTCTAAGTATAGAGCGGCAGTTGGTTTGGTTGGACTGGGAATAGGGGAGGGTGGCAGGAAAGGAGACCATGGGGTGAGCAGTGGCCAAACCATGAGGGCCGTTGTACAGGACAAAATAAGAAACTTGAATCTTACTCGAAATGGGTTGGAAAATCTCTGAAGAGTTTTAAGCAGGAAAATTGCATGATCTGATCTACATTCTAAAAGGTCAGCTTGCTGCTACATAGGAAGTAGGTGGTTCAGTGGAAAGAGCGGAGGCAGGGAGGCCTCTTAGGTTGGTTTTGATAGTGAGAACTTGGATTGGGGTGGGCAGTGGAGGTGAGAGAAATGTATTCAGGACACGTAGAGCTTGCACAGGAATTGGATGAGAGGCTTAGAGAAAGAGAAGAATCCAAGATACCCACTGGAGATTTCATCTGAGCAACGGGGAGACAGTGGGGTACCAAACAGGAAACCCTGCGAGGAGAGGGGGTTTTGGGGGGAAATCAGTTCCTCTATTCTGGCCATGTTAGCTGTGAATGTAGGAGGTATATAGAAGAAGCAAGAGAATCAGTGGGTCTTCACGGAGTTTGGATCTGGGTGGGAGAAAGTGCTAACTACCCATTAGATATAGGACGGTGTCTAAGGCATGACGCATCAGAGAGTCAAATGGGTAGTACAGTTAGTGCGGGGTTCGGAGGTGGCCCCAGGTGTAGCGAAGAAGGAGAAGCAGAGGGGCGAAGGGAAATAGGGTAGTGGAGACAATGCTGGGATTGCACAGAACTATCTGAGGTTGGCGACTCACTGAGGCCAAGTTTTACTGAAAACATCACACCTGGGATCGTAGGCATGATCGTAGGCATGATTCTGCCAGCCTGGGTGGTGCTGACGAATGGCATTGGGCCAAGGGATTTTGTAAGTAGAATTAGGGTAAGGGAGGCTGAGAGTTAGTTTGAAGAGGAGGAAAAGGGAAAATGGCCCAAACTGAAAGGGTCTTGGGAGTTTTGTGCGTTTGGAGAATTTTTCTGAAGTAAGGAGTTCCAGCAGCATCTGTGTATGTGCAAAAGAAAAAAAAAATTCCGTAGTACTTGGGGTTGAGAAGTGTTATGTGCATGTATATGCCTTTAAAGGAGTTAAATTTTATACTCAGTAGATGCATATTTTAATGTAAAAATTTATCATAGCTATGAATACAAACCCATAGGTGTATTATATACACCTAATTTAAAATGTGATTTTTTAGAAGAAACTGAATCAGCTAGAGAGGACAAATTTAAAATTTTAATTATTTTTCCATTACTTTCATATACAAATCTTGGAAGCAGGAACAGGGTAGTTTCAGAAGTCAGTTTCTGGGAGGTGTAAATCAGCGTGCTTTAAATTGCCCCTGATGCCAAAGAAACTGCCGTGGAGGGCTGAGGTTTCAAAATTAGATTCTGTTTCACTCCTGAGCTTATTAGCTAAGCTACAGTCTCTGCCTAGCCTGTTAGCTGGGAAACTATCTCCAAACAGGATATGGTGATTATTTGTAAATGATCATTGCTCATCGCTGGGTGCTCCAGGGAACAACTCCTTTTAAACATGCGTATAAAGACAATTTGAATGAAAATAGCATATGTGCGAGCTTATAAATACTAGCTAATCTACCAAATCGGAAGATTCCTAAGCAAAGATAATTCACAATAATTTAGTTCTAATAATGCAGATTAGGGATCTATTCAGTAACTAGACTAGTATTTATGGAAAAGGATAACAAAATAAAAACTTCTTGGCAATCAAATGAAACAAGAGCATGGGGTTTAAAAAAAGGACGATGAAAATTTCACTGAGCAGGAAGGAAAGATTGCTCAACAGATCCACAGGAAACCATTCTCCCCACCATCATCTCTGCATTTCAAAAGGCAAGCACAATTCCAGCCAGAAGACATCATCTGACTGTGGAGTGAGATCCTAATGGTCCATCTGGCCTTTTTTTTTTTTTTACCTGCAGTGAAGCTTCAGTAATATCTCTGCTCCCCTTCTCAAAGCTTTGGGGGCCATCGGACATTACTCTGTACAAGCAGATTGGGTTATTTGTTCAAATGACCAGCATTTTTGAAATAGGAAATCCACCTTTGACATAGGAATCCCCATATCTGGTAGGCAAAGAGTAAATACTATGCGTCTGGATACTTCTATTTTGGATCATGAGTATTTGAAATAATCATTCGTAATCATTTGTTTGAAAGGCTTTGTCACATCATAGCTATAGAGTATCCATTAAAAAAAATTTTTTTTCCAAAGTGTGTGTGTGTTGTGTGTAAGCATTTTGCATCATGCTAATAAAAGGTCCTCTTCCTCCATTTTCCCTCGAATGTTGATGTCCCAGGTGCTGGTCTTCAATTTCTTCTGTCCCTCTGCTTATTCCCATGCGTTCAACCAGTGCTCTTAGATAGTGACCCCAGTCCCTGTCCAGGTCAGACCCCTCGAGTCTCAAGCCCACACTTATGGAGTGAATTTCCAGCTTTTTCAACTGGCCATTTCCTCCTAACGGTCTCCTGGGCTCTAGGCCTCTCAAAAACCAACATACCAAATTATTAACAACTTTATGAACCTCCCAAACATGCATACACACGTTCACGCATGCAGGCATGCACCAGGGCTGGGGTGGGGGTGGGGGGTCACAGCAGAACCGTAACTTACGCTGTAAATCCTGCCTTGGTTTCAAGTAACTCAAACCAGGAACCCGACACTCATTCTTGTCCTCTGTGCAAGTGGTCCTCAAGAATGACAGTGTTGGGGCGCCTGGGTGGCTCAGTGGGTTAAAAGCCTCTGCCTTCGGCTCAGGTCATGATCTCAGGGTCCTGGGATCGAGCCCCGCATCGGGCTCTCTGCTCAGCGGGGAGCCTGCTTCCCCCTCTCTCTCTGCCTGCCTCTCTGTCTACTTGTGATCTCTCTCTCTCTCTGTCAGATAAATAAATAAAATCTTTAAAAAAAAAAAAAAAAGAATGACAGTGTTAACCCTGATGTTGCTTTCTGATGAGTCTTCCCTTCCTACCACCCTTGTCTGTGTCCTCCTCAGCCATAGCACTGACCTCTTGACTGGTCTGGCTGCTTCTCTTCCTTCCCTTCATCTCAGCCCTCCCCGCAACATGTATCCAGTTTCCATCGCTTCCCACCAACTCCGCCGCTACCCGCTTGGTCTCCCTACTTCCATCCAGGCCCCTCTAAATCTGTTCTCAACCCAGCAACCTCGTTGGTCCTTTAAGAACCTGAATCACTCATGCCATTCCTCTCTTCAGAATTCTCTGGTGGCTTCTCACCTGATTCAGAATAAGTCCTCGTCATGGTCTATAAGGCCATTCATGACCATCCTTTGCTACTGCCCCCCTCACGCGTTCTTCTCTACCTCACCGGTCTCATCGTTTAATTACCCGAGGAATCCTCCAGCCTCAGGCTTGAGAACTTGCTGGTCCCTTTGCCAAGAGCCCTCTTTCTCAGAAATGGGTGTCCTGGCACTGTCACCGCTTCTAGGTCATTGCTCAAATTCTCACCAATGCCCTTCTCAACACACAATATACATGTTGTGCAGCACACCCACCTGCCGTTTTCCCCGTGCTGCTTCTTTGTAGCCCTTCTCCCCCTCTGGTACACCTTACAACGTACGTGTGTCTTTGCTTTGCCTTCCCACACGTATAATCTCTATGACTCTGCAGTTTTCGTCTCTTTTAGTCCCTGTTGCATTCTCAGCCTAAAATAATAGAAATTAAATAGACAGTTTCAAATATAAATGCATGAGAATCATCTGGGAAGCATTTAAAAATACCGTTGTGCAAGTTCTACCTCAGACCTGTTGAATCAGAACCTCAGGGCGTGCAGTCCAGAAGTTAAGGTTTGCACAAGGTCCTCAGGCGATCCAGTGCCTGGCCCAGGCTGGGAGCCATTGCTGCCAGAGAGAGTTCTTAAACCAGAGATGTCCCCAGCTTCAAGTCCTCCACAGCTCTCCATTTTCCTGTGGAGGCATGCCCAAACTCCTTGAGGTGCCAAGCAAGACCCTGTGCCAATCAGACCCCTGGGGAACTTTTCAAATGGAGACCTTTGTGTCTTCCCTAGTGCGTCACCTTGCTTCACACGCTTCATGTATCTTTTCTCTGCTGAAGTGCTTTTTTCACACTCTCTGTTGGGTGACTTGCTCGTGCTTATGTTTTGATTCAAATGTCAGTGGTTAAGTATAATTTTCCCTCATACCCTCACTTCTCCACAACCGTCCCAATACTTACAGGTCACTTTTAGAGCACATTGTCTATCCTGTCTGTATCATACTCTGTTAGAATTGGACTGCTCCTTGGGGAGCTCAGTCAGGTTGAGCTGGGCTCAGTCAGAGGAACACACGACTCTTAATCTCAGGGTCGTGAGTTCAAACCCCACGTTAGATATAGAGATTACTTAAATGAATAAAACTTTAAAAAAAAAACCTGGATTGCTCCTCGGTAGACTCTAAACTCCTAAAAGATTACAGGGGCATCCTTTGCTTTATCCTCAACATCTATCAAATTGATAGATATGGTTCCTTTGTATACCAAAACAAAAATTATCTTAATAATGTTGAGATATCTTTTTTGGGTTTTCTTGAGTATTCAGGAGCTAGACACCTGCACGGATACACACAGACACATCTGAGCAGACATGTGTGCATCCAGTCCTACTCCCTTGGTCTTGTTCTGTTACTCTCAATTTACCACCTTCTCTTGCCCCCAATCTAACTGTTCTTTTTCAGAAGATGACCTCCTAGTCACTTAAAATAAATTCATTCATTCATTCATTCAATTTTTTTAAGTAGGCTCCATGCCCAGCATGGAGCCCAACACCGGGCTTGAACTCATGACACTGAGATTGAGGCCTAAGCTGAAATCGAGAGTCGGACATTTAACTGACTGGGCCACACAGGTTCCCCAGTTAAAAAAATTTTTTAAAGAAAGACTTTCTAAGTGTTATCTCTTTTGTACTCATTTCTAAACAGATAAGATTTTCTCTTCCTCTCCAGACTTAACTTTTCTTCCTGTTCTCTGATTTTGTCTTCTGTCACTTCTTGGTGGACCTTGATTCTGTTTTAATCCCCATTCACGTGCTCTTTCGTATCTCTCTGTCTCTCTCATGTCTGTCTCTGTCTCTCCTTTTGTATTTTAATATACAAAATATAATATAAAATATAGCCTGCGGCCACCTCAGCATCCAGCATGCTCCTGTGTCTGGTTCCCAAGTCTTGGTCCTTTCCTCTTTGTTCTTTGTTGCCACTCCTCAGGAAGACCTGTCTCTCAGAAGGTGACAGTTATCCCTGCTCGCTGTCTGTACTTTCCAACTGTGTACCTGATGTGTTCTAACCTTCAGCTTTGCATGTCTGAACCTTATCTTCTCTCTCCCTCACCCTCTTCCAAATAGATCTTTCCTAATATCTCTGCTCTGGTCCTTCCTTTTCTGACTGGTGTCCCAAGCCTCTGATCATCTCAATGGCCCCCTCCCCTATTTGCCCTTCACAGTTGATCAGTCTCCGCACCTCGTTGACTTTCCTTCCCTCCCCTCACCGTAACCTTCATATCCTTTATTGCTTCCGTCTTCCTGTCTTCAGCCTCTCATTCGGTGGTGCACACAAGGAATGGTCGTGCCTTTTCTAAGATCCCATTGTCACTTGGTCGCAGGAATTCCCTTATTTTTCTTCTAGTAACTCTACCCAGTTCTAGGCTCTCCACAGCCCATCCCACGTTAGAGATTCCCCCGTACTTTGCTGCCCCAGCGGTGGAGTTTCCTTCCTCAAGTTCTTCTCTGCCTTCTTATGAATGCTTTTGTTCTTCCGTATAAAATGCTCTCCCTCCTCCCCGCCTCCCCTTAGCTGCCCTTTCTTCTCATTCTTGTTCCTTTGTGAGTACTTCCTCCACAGGTCTTTGCTTTCCTGGTGCTTTTTCTACTTCATTATCAAGATGACAAAATGAGAGCCTTAGGACAGGCTTCGGATCTTTCTCTGTTTCTCCCACAGTGTCCTTAATAAATATGTTTTGTTGACGAGCAGTCTAAACAGGTAGAAAATGTTCAGGGAACTGGTATATTGTTGCATTACAACAAATGATAACTTCGAAATGGAGGTAAATTATAATCGGACTGCCAGTTTGATAACCACTTACTAACAATCATTTGGAATCTTGGCCACCTCTGTGGGTTTTTCCATGTCAGAGGTCTTAGATTTCTATGTCTTGCTTTTTTTTTTTTTTTTTTAATTTGTACAATATAAGAGCTTATTGACTCAGCCAATCAGCAGTCATTTCATGAATCCCTGTGGTGGGGATGTGTTGCTTTCCAACCCTTTCGGCTGTACAATAGCAATGACATTTTCTGAACACAAAGATCTCACTTGATTAGCAGGCCCCTCAGAGATTTTTTTTTCCAATTTTCTTTTCGCCATTACAGTCTTTCTTTATATCCTCACCGCCCCCCCTTTTTTTAATCCTAACTTTATGTCTAACCCAAGGCTAGGCCCCTGTGCTTTCAGCCATCATACATCATATTAGACTCTTAAACAAGCACAGTAGAATATAGAGCCAGCAGAAATTTTGTCCGAGCTCTGTGATGGACCAAAGCATGAAATGATAGAGCCAGCTCTTAATGTAGAAGTAGGCTCTTACCAGTTCTTTCCAGGAGTTAAACTGTCCTATTGCATTGCTTTTTTATTCTAAGACTTTGACTTATTCCTATATCCTTGGCAGATTTTTTTTCAGGTGAAGATTCTGTGATAACAGATCAGCTCTACAGTCTAGTAGGTCCCCTATCAGACCCTCATAATTGACCATGATTTGAGATCAACCTTAGAAATCTCATTTAGAGAGAACCCTTCCGTGCCAGATGGCTTCCTATGAGATGCTCCTATGTCTGTTTGCTCCTATGTCTATTACGGCAGATCTTTTCATGTCAGGGTTTCGATGATTTCTGAAAGTCAACAACTACTGTGTGCTGGCAGTGTGTGAGCACCTTGGGTCTTGGTACCAGTGACTTACGGATGTGGAACATGGTTTCACTCATCAGGTTGTCTTGTCCAGGCCTGCGCTTGGGTACTTTCATCTCTGCAACTCCTTGTCTCACGAGGAAGTAGTGGAGCAGAGATTGGCCTCCTTATTCAGAATAGACAAGGGCGTCCCCAAGGCCTCGAGTCCCCCGTAGGTGTCTCATAATGGCATTCCACAACAGCTGTTCTGTTTTAAGGCTCAGTGCACTCAACAAATTCCAGACGCCCCATGGCTGCTGCAGATGCTTAATGGTGACTTCAGGCTTTGCTTGGTTCAGGCCTCAAGGGGACTGAGTCAAAGCTGACATGACTTACTGTTGAGGCAGCAATTTCCAAAGAGAGAAAACATTTCAAATGCCAACTGACTGCTGCTTTCTTCCAAAGAAACTGACTTTAGAGGAGCAGCTCTTCCAGGCAATTGTGATCCTGGTTCCATTTACTTGGACAGCATTTTAGGTTCCTGGCCCTTTCCTAGTGGGGACATTTGACTCAGTGATTTTGATTTTGTGTGTATGATGGTTAACTTTTAAATAACAAGCCAGTAAAGTAGAAAATATTATTTGGATGATAAGAGGAGCAAATGGTGTTGAGGAGTGTTTTTAAAATATCTTATTCATGGCTTGCCTTGAGCTTTGAGGCTATTTCTTTACCAGTAATATCTGTATATTAAATCTTTATTTAAATCGGATACATTTTAGCTGAGTATGAAAATTTTGCAAATAGGGGCACCTGCGTGGCTCAGTTGTTAGGTGTCTGCCTTTGGCTCAGGTCATGATCCCAGAGTCCTGGGATCGAGCCCCATATCACACTCCCTGCTCAGCAGGGAAGCCTGCTTCTTCCACTCCCCCTGCTTGTATTCCCTCTCTCACTGTCTCTCTCTGTCAAATAAATAAAATCTTAAAAAAAAAAAAGCTTTGCAAATATACGTTGGAGTTGTTGACTTATTTTATAGTTTACTTAGTTCATTTAAAAGAAAACCCTGAATACATGTTGAGGTTATGAAAGTAATAATTATTCCAGGTAGTACTTTCACAAACTTAATGACGTGAGTTCCCAGAATAATGTAGCTAATAAAAAATATAATTATGACTCGCTATCCATGTCATATTTTATTTTATATTTTAATCATTTTAACCACTTCCAAGTGTACAATTCATCAAGTATATTTTAATGTACAACCGTCACCACTGTCCATCTCCAGAATTTTTTTCATCATCCCAATCAGAAAATCTGTATGTATGAAACAATAATTCCTTATTCCCCCTTGTCCCCAGATCCTGTTATACTTTGTGCCACTCAGAATTTGCTGATGAGGTACCTCATATATAGAGTGGAATTCTCCAGTAGCAGTCTTTTGTGTCTTGCTGATTTCACTTGGCGTGATGTTTCCAAGGTTCCTCCGTGTTGTAGAACGTGTCAGAATCCTTTTCCTTTTTAAGACTGAATAACATTACTCCACCAAATGTTTTGTAGAAGAGGAAACAAGTTTTCCTTGATTCTCGTAGGGTCCCTGGCTGGGTCTGAAAGTTAAGTGGACAGATTAACAGGAGAGAAGCATGCAAATTTATTTATACAAGTTTGCTGTCACATAGGAGCCATCATAAGGACATAAAGACCCAAAGAAATGGTTAAACCTGAATGTTTCTATGCTAGGTTTGATGAAGAGTGGAAGGTCGGAAAGATACAATGGGGCACAGAGGATGAGCTAAGTGGGGTAAACTGGGGGGACATTTAGCAAGGCCTGAATGTTTGGATTCTTCCCAGTGTGCCCATGATTCTTTACTCTGGGTACGGGGAGGTCACCTCTTTCCTGAGAGTCTTATGCCCTGCTTCAGGGGAGAAGGGCGGGAGGAGGTCAGAAAGAACCTGTCTTCTGCCATTTTCTCAAACTCCTTCAGCTTCAAATATTTAATATGCCTGGATGCCATATTTTCTGGGCAGCATGTCTTGAACCCCACGACTGTATGCCACATTTTGTTAATTCATCCGTTGATGGACATTTGTGTTGTTTCTACTTTTTCTGGCCATTGTGAGTAATACTGCTGTGAACACTGGTGTGCAAGTTTCTGTTTTAGGGTCAGTTTCTTTTGAAATGTGCCTTACTCTTTTCCTTATGAGAGGCCATACTAAATATTTCTTCCGAAAGTGGTCCAGAATTGAGTTCTTTGGGTTCTTTTCGAATGAAATAACGATTCAATCGGTCTAAGCTTCCTGTGTGAAGGTTTAGTTTGACTAGTGAGAGAACTGTGTGAGTCTTCTTGCCTCAGTGTAAACACCGTCTTAACATGATCACAAGGCCATTCACGGCATCCAGGCATGATTAAGTAAATACGAGGAGAAGACTAATTATCCCCCTCAGATAACGCTGAGAGATTTGTGAGAGAGGTGTTTATGTCAGTGTGGTGTCTTGCTTGTGGACAAAAGATTTTCCCGTTTTCCAGGAAGTTTGCCTCCCAGGCACTGTCTGTCATGAATCTTCCTGGGGCCTCAGCCCCTTGAATCGCTGTGTCCAGGCTGGGGTACTCTAGACTAGGTGGTCCCCAAAACACATGCCCTCGGCTTCTGAGGTTCTGTGTCCCCTTGAAGCCCCAACTGTCACCGTCCTAGGACACATGTGTGAGCCTAGCGCGAGTGAGGTGGAAAGCTAGTGGAAGGAGTCAACAGACTCGATTTCTTGTCCTCTTAATTCCTTTGTTTGAAAAACAAGGAACAAAACGTGTCTTCCGTACTTAGCTTGTGCTTAGATCTGTACTGGGGCCTTTGTTGTTTTCTTCCCTGTCAGGAGAACATAACTATTTTGCTCCCGAGGTTGAATGAAGGTGGCGGTCTCTGCTCAGTATCGTCGAATATTAATACATTAACAACAACTGAGCTTATAATAAAGAAATGTGACCTTTCAAATTATCTGAACTGTCTGCTGTATGTCACACTTTACCTTTTTAGAGAAGTGCTAATTCATGTTAAGTCCGCCTGAGAGATTTGTTTAATGAGCAGATTAAATGGATGATTATCCCTCTCTTCATTTTTTTTTTTTTTAAAGGAAGGGCTTCTTGTGATGCCCCTCTGCTGTTTGGCACAGGAACACAGAGGGGTCTTTTTAAAATTACCCCCGCAGGGTCACTGGGACCCAAGCTGTTTGCTTCATTAAACCCTGGTGGCTTCTTTAGAGCCAGTCCCCTCCAAACAGCCCTGACACAATTGTATCTAAATTAGCATCTGACTGACCCCCCTTCTCTCCTTTTTTAAGCCCCAGCTGACAGGGATTGGCAAAAGATGTTAATTGGTTGGGCCTGGCTCAGAACAATAGACTTGCCAAGATGACAAAAGGACTAATGTTTCTTTCAATATGCACCCAGATTCACATTAAGTACCTCTTTTAATTACCAGGAATTATTGTAATGCCTGGTCAATGGAATAATTGACCCTCAACAGCCAACGCTTATTCTGTAATAAATAATGGCACAGGCTAGTCAGAGTAGCAGGTACTAGGGTGATTTGTAGGGACTGAAAAGAGATTTTCTCAGCCAGCCATCCTGTGAAGGACCAAGAGAGCCCAGTGGGAGTCTGAGAGAGGGGACTAATTTGGGCTTACCCCGGAGGAAATGTGCTGAGCACCATTAGAATTTATCCTCGGAATCATAAAGGAGTGCATAAAGGAATGAGTTAGGAGTTTGAAAGAAATTAGTTAGTAGTTTGGCAGTTTAGGACTCATGTGGTCAGTGAGAAGATGCGGGGCAAAGGGCCCCAGCGCAGGTGGAAACGTTCCAAAGCTTCTATCCATGAAGGTTACTTTCCAACCCATACGTCAGTCCCCCTTCTTTATTTAAGGGACATTTTGATTTCAAACATTGGGTCAAATGAGTCCCAAAACTTGTTGTCACCTCATTCTCTATTATCATAACTCTTTAACTGTCTTTCAAGTAATTTTTTACTGAGGTTGTTGCAGAATTTGTTTTTTAAGAAATTAACTGTCAGGATGGGATAGAAGGACATGGTTTACACTACATAAGAAAACCCTACTTTGCAGTTTGTGTCCTAATTCCAGTCAAGGTTAGATTTTAAACTAGGACTCCCTTCTCCCATGATAACACCCTCTGACACTACCTAGTGCTTGACACTCCACATGGAGCTTTTGTGTAGTGATTGTAACAGCTCAATCTAAACAGGAGTGTTTGTAAGACCACGGAAGTGGCAGAGCGTGGTCCTGTCACCTCAGAGGTCAGTCAGAACTGGGGCCTAATCTTAACTGAGCTACAGTCAACCAGTGCGACCTTTAAACAAGTTCCTAAAATGCCCAAACTTAAGTTTCAGCCTTAAAAAGGGAGTGAAATACATACCTTATAAAGTAATTGCAGAAGGAGCTTAAATGAGCGCATCTATTACTTTATTCAACATGGCGCCAGGTAAGGAGTAGCGCCGCTGTGCCATCCGTTATCATTATTGCCCCAAACCTGTGAAGCCAGGGAATGATGGAGGTACAGACAGTACTGACTGCTATTTGACTCTCAAGGCCTGTACTTTTCCAGGATGCTCCATTGTTAATCCATCCCTAGAGGTTAAGAGAAAATGTGACTATACTTCGAAATTAGTGAAAAATAAGATAGCAATGCTTGCTCTCATCTTTAAAAACAGGAGAGGAGGAAAAAAAATGTCAACTATAACTAAAAATTCATAAGTACCTTCTCATCTTGGTCAGGAAATTATTTTCCTTTCATAGAACTAGAAATTCATTTATTTCTAACAAGTTTTCTATCAGGGAAAGATAAACATATAAGCAGAGTATTAATTTGCTGGTTCTCAAGATCATGTTTCCCATGAAGAAAAGGTACAGTTTCTGAACAGACTGCATGGGCACATGCTAACACCTGAACGTGATAGAAAGGATCTTTTAATTTCAAATGCCTCAGTTAGAGGTTGATTTTGTATTCATTTGGATGTTTAATCTGGTGAATAGGTTCAGTCTTTAAGAATCAAGTTCTCTTAGGTTCTGTGGATAAATGTGAAAAATGACCAACAAATAAAACAACAACAAAAGCACCTGAATTTCTTGAAGTGACTTGAGTCAGGGAGATGATATAGAGTACCAAGTCTTTCCGAGATTCTCCATGAGAAACCTTGGTTTTTCTCATGGAGAGTGGAGTCTTGGGTGGGAAACATTCTGACTGGTCAGCAAAAGCCGAAGTTCTGGTCCAAATTTACTGTTCTGCAGGTCTGAGTCCTTGGGCAGTTTAGCCAGTGACCCCAGGGTCTGGTCCCTCAACTGTAAAATGAAAGGATAGAACAAGATAAGATAATCTCCTAAAATTCAAGTTGACCCATAAAATAATTCTCACAGCACCAGACCAAAAGACGTTCCAGTCATCATCTCACTTGACATTCATACTACTACTATATATATATATATAGACTATATATATAGACTATATATATATATACTACATCATCTCACTTGACATTCATACTACTATATATATATATATATATATATATATATATATATATATATATATATATATTCAGGCCACCTTCTACTTCTTAAATCTCTTCTCTCTTGACACCCAAATTGTCTCTCTTGCCTAATTTCCTATCTATGTCTTTCCACCTCATTTGCTGGTTCTTCTTTTCCTGTCTGGCCATTTTGTGGGGTGTTCCTTAGAGTTCAGTTGCATCCTTCAAGGACTTCTTATCACTTCCTGTGGCCATCTCACCCATTGCTGTGCTCCACCCAAATATAAATATTTACATTGCAAATCCAAATCGCTAACCCTCACCTCTTCATGAGTACCAGACTTGCATGTCTAAGGACCTGTCACACTTGCTCTCTCTGTGTTCATATGGTCACCTCAGATTCAACATACTCAAAAATCAAACTCATTGCCTACAACCTGTGTGCTTAGCACGTCATTATTCATCTCTGTGCTTAAGTATGGAACATGGGATTTTTCTTATGCTCTTGCCCCTCCCTGACCTACACATCCATCTTTTCCTAATCCCATCGTTCTCTTCACCAATATATCTTACAAATCCACTTCTCTTCACATTCTCAACTGCTATCATGAGGATGGTGGCCCTCCTCACCTTCTGTTCAACTCTAGCAGGTACTCCGGATAATCCCCATGTCATAACCTCCTTCACTCTGTGCTTTACCCTGGAATGCCAACTCGTCCCCACTTAGAAACTTGTTAAGGGTCACAGTTACCTACGGGTTGACCTCAGACTCCTTGAAAGGGCTTTCAGGAGCTTCACGGTAGAGCCTTTCTGTATACTGTTCACGACCTCTTTTTTCACTCTACCCTGTTTAGAAGCATGCTCTGCATCTCCAAGCTTCAGGTTATGCTCTTTTCCCTATGGAATGCCCTTCTTCCTCCTCCTTCAACTGTTAAGATTTGGCTTACCTTTCAAGGACCAAACCCTTATCATTAGTCAGGGTTTCACCATGACAGGACTTTCTACCTGGGTGGAGCTTTCCAGACTTCCCAGCAAAATTCATCTTTTTCTCCATACCTACCCATAGCTCTTAAGTGTTTCTGCTGGAAGAACGTTTATTATGCTTTGTTGGCCTTAAAGGGTTGTATATCAGTATCTAATCAGGAATATAGAAGCCAGACTAATTATTTAAAGTAGCATATTTTGGTGTGCCTGGGTGGCTCAGTCGGTTGAGCATCTGCCTTTGGCTCAGGTCATGATCCCAGGGTGCTGGGATCGAGCCCCCGCATCGAGCTCCCTGCTCGGTGAGGAGCCTGCTTCTCTCCCGCCTGCTCCCCCTGCTTGTGCAATCTCTCTCCCTCTCTGTCAAATAAATAAAATCTTTTAAAAAATTTAAAAAAGTAAAACAGTATATTTTAATTCAAAGAATTGTTTGTAGAGGTAATATAGGATCTGAGAGAACCCGGAGGTGACCCACCATAGGAAGTCCCCACCACCCTGGGCTGGAAGGCCAAAGGGAAGAGGCAGTGGTATCAGCCTAGGAGCCAGGGGACTCTGCAGAGTGGGACTCCTGATGGGTCTGTCCAGCCGGAGCAAAATCCCCCAGGGAAACATGGCCACCTCTGGAGAACTCTAGGCAGAGGGTTGAAGTCCTGGCTTAGCCCTTCTCCCCACCCTCTGATCTCTTGCCAGAAGCTCCCATGGCAGAACCGGGTTGGAGCTACCGGAACTTGCAGCCTACAGGGGTCAGGGCTGTGACACAGAGCAGAGCAGGGCCACGCGGAAGGGATTGGAGTGCAGGAGAGACCAAGCGTGGGCACAGATTGTATCTTGTCTCCTGAACATATATAGAGTTGCTTAAAAACAGACACTTCACCCGACTTGCTTTTGTAACCATAGTGCCTAGCACCCAGAAAGGTTTGATAAATATTTAGGGAATCGAACTCTAAAGTTTCCTTCCAAGACTAAAATTATGCTTTCATCACCAGTGCATTACCTCCATTTATCATAATGTTGAAACAAAAACATGAAACATTTCCATGAAATTTTTCTGTATAAAATCATAGATTTTGTGTAATTATTTACTTAAACCCATGCTTTAGTTCAGTCTCAACCCTGTTCCTTTCTTAACACGAAGCCAGTGCTATTTATCAGCTCTGGGTTGGTTTTGAAACCTTTTCCACCAACTGTGAGTCAGAGTAAAATACAGGAAGGGGAATGGAGACTTTGATTTAATAAATGCTAACAATGTGAGAGAAAAAGTAAAAAAATGTTGTTGTGGGCAATTTTCACATAACTCATCCTAAATATGCCTTTGAACAGGCTCCTACCCTGGTCTGCGGCCAGGCTTCCCTGTGCCCCTCAAAACAGAGCTTCGGGAGTGGAGAGCGCTCACCAGGGGCAGGTCTGGGGTGGAAGGCCCGGAAGCCAGTCCCAGCCCCCCTTCCTAAGTTGTCTCGCTTTCCCTCAGAGGAGCCATTGCAAAGAAGAAAGGCCGCCCCCACAGCAGCACCCGTAGTCGTGGCGTTCAGGGGCCTGCCCTTTCAGAGGTCACGCTCCCGCTCCTGAAGCGGCTTCTAGCCTTACTCTTCTTAGAAGGTGCAGAAGCTTCTAGAATAAGCAGCGTGGCTGCTGCAAAATCCTAGAGATCGGATGGGCAGGACACAGGGTTGCGACTTCGAACGTGTCGTGGGATCTAGTATTCAAGGCATGTGGTCACACAGGGTCAGAGAAAATCTTAGAGAACATCCCCAAGCCCTTTCAGCTCAGAAAAAGTTGACAGTTGCTCACAGCCTGTAACTTGATGACAGCATACAGGATCTGGAAAGTGCCTCATGCCCGCCCTCGCCCATGGTGGTTTTTCTTTTGCCGTACAAGCTCCAGAAGTTGTTTAAAACCCTACCCTTTGCAGTGTTGTCATTGTCCGTGTTAGTGAATTAATTTGCTTTTCCTCTTTCTCTGTCTCCCCTTATTTCTAATTAAGTTGTATTCATTTTTTCTGTATATGCCCTTTATTAGCTTATTTTAGTTTTGGATATATGGAACACTTACTGCGCTCCAGACAATGTCCTGGGTCTGCATTTCCTGTTTTTTCCAGCACCCATGTCCTTCCCTCAGTCCAGTTGCTCTCACCCCCAACTCCTTAAATCCCACACTCACTCTGACTCCTTATGGCACGAACAGATTGTACTCAGCTCGGAAGGGTTGCATCTAGCCACCCACAGCTGGTAGCTACCTCTACGTGTAGGTAGAATTTCCGTGTCTTTGAGACTGTTGTCCAGTTCAGCTCTTGGCCAGAGCAGTGGTCTCCTGTGTCACGAACGGCGAAATGAATGTGGTTCGTCAAAGCTGACCCCAGATGTTTAGTATGATGACAGTATGCTGTCCCCATTTACTTCCTTCCCGTTTCTTCCCTTCCTTTCCTTTCTCTCCACTGAAAGACTTTCTCTCCCTGCAGAGAACTGATTTTAACTCTAATTCTGTAGATTGGATTAGTAGATGTGGAATTAACCCAAGTGATATACTAGTTGTTTTACATGGATTATATCTGTTCCTCACAGTAACCCTGTAGCACCAGTTTCAGTTTCTGTACTTTGAGAAGAAATTGAGAGAGAGGGATTAAGTAACTTACTCAGTATCACAGAGACATTAGATGCACAGCTGTGGTTCATTCCCAGGTCTGACTGATTTCAGACCTGCTCCTTACTACACTGTGTTATCTCTATACAGTGTTAGGATACATATGATTAACTGGGGGCTAAACCAATCAGAATTCATACCAATCACTGTAATTTCAGAAACGATCACTAATGAATGCTGGCATAAATTATTTGCTAGAAAATTCTGTCTTGGCAAAGCTTAAAAATAGCATGGCTTCTACTATGCTGGTTAATATCTAAAGAAACATGTATCCTTTTCCCCCCAGCAAGTATAAAAAATAATTTCTTCACAATGTGCTATATTATTGTAAAATAGTAGTTGATATTTCATAACAACGGGCTGTCATAGAACAAGATAACTTATTTAATTCTACAATTTCTTAAATATCCCAGAATCTTTGCATATTAGGGGCCCCTCAAAAAATTGTTTACCATGAAGAAAGAAGATGAGAGAAAATAAGAGAAGGCGGATGTTTAAAGAGAATAATTATCTGTAGAAGGACATATGTTTTTAGATTCAGTGAATTCATCTTTCATGAACTGGAAATCCTGGCCAAACCACATAAATGGGCTTGAACTGACTGCCAGATAAGGAGCATTCTAGAAATGAAAAGGCACTGGTAGAGCCTAAAGGATAGGTTTCCCAATACATTCTGATAAAAACAAAATACTTCAAGATGCTAGAGGTACATGAGTGATAGATGGGAGGTTTTCCTGGGAAGAACATCAGTCACTAAAATAGGAGGGAGGGAAATTTGTAGCAGGAAATGAGGAAGCCAAAATGTTATACTTGTTGATTGGACTCTGTATCCTTCCAACTATGTGATGTTCCAGTTATACAGTTCCTTTTTGCTGGTGACTACGTTGTGGCACAAGGAGCCAGATCCCCGGGAGGAAAAGACCCATGCGATGTAGAGCGTTCAACAGTGTGAACACGGTCTGTTGCCTGTGGCATCAAAGGGAAACCTAGAAAGGAGAGCCCACTCTCAAATCAGAATGGGATGAGCAGAAGTTCACATGATAAAATATTACAATGGCTTATTTTATTTTTTTTAAGATTTTATTTATTTGATGGAGAGAGTCTTGAGAGCATGCACAAGCAGCGGGAGCCACAGAGAGAGAGGGAAAAGCAGGCTTGATCCCAGGACCCCGGGATCATGACCCCAGCCAAAGGCAGACACGTAATTGACTAAGCCACCCAGGCGCCCCTACAATGGCTTATTTTAAAGATTTGTTCTAATTGGTGAAAGTTTGAGTCTCCCCCCACCCCCACCTAAAATTAATGAATCAGTACACGGAAGATTTGGACACAGTGAAAGCAAGGATAGCACGAATTCCAGTATCGTGATCAGGCTTGTCTCCCATCCATCCCAGCAACCTGTGGCTGAACGTTTCATTTCGCTTTGGACTCCACTTGTAACCTGGTGTTAGGGGGTACTATATTTGTTACTGTGATGATTTTAAATTAACTTTCCTTGTTTTCTTCTTAAAAGAATTATTTAAGAAAGCAAATTGCTGTCTAGGGTTTGGCACTGGAATGGAGGTTAAGCAGCAGGAAGAAGAGGTTTAAAATACTATTCCTCTTAGGCAGGGATATTAATACATGTGCATCCTGAAAGTCAATATGGGCACTTGTGTTGCCTGAGACCTTATACAGTGACTGAATTAGAGGACAGAGCTGGCTAAGATAAGAAATAATGACTTTGCTTTTTGAAACTGGACTAAATGCTGCCTAGAGTGTAAATAAAATTCACATTTAAAGAAAAGTGTATTTTTCCAGATATGAAGCCATTCGTGTTTTAAAGTATTCTTTTCCAAAATTATACGTTGTCCTTTTTACTGGAAATGTTCAGGTGAGCTCATAGTTAGGACTTAGATGGAGGCAAAAAACACAAAAAATCTTGGCATTTGGCATTATGGCCAATGACTCATTCTTTTTTGATTCCTTGTATTTGATCCTTGAGCTAAGAGGTGGAAAAAAGAACTTGCGAATACTTTTCAAGAGTGAACTATAGGATCTGAGACTATGGGCACATCATGACATTGAACTCTTGCTAGATATTCTAAAATATGTATCTGATGATTGTTCTACAAACACACACATATAGATACACATATATATTATTAGATATGCACACACACCCTTTGGTAAGATACAGGAAAGCTAGAGCTAGTCTGTTTCCTAGGAGTATTAATGCTCTTCTAGGTATTCATAAAAGGTGGTCATCCCCATGTGCCCCAGGAAGTCTTGCTCCCTAGGCTGTTGGTATGATACTAGAAATAACTTGAGGACTCAGAGCTTTGCCCACAATTATAATGGTGTCCTAGAATTCACTTCAGTAAACATTTATTGCATATCTACTATTTGCAAAGCTCTGTGCTTACAGTTTAAATGACCAGAGGTTAATTTTTAAATATGAAACTTTATTTGGTTGTTATTATGACTATTATCTTGATTGCAAACTTTTTACTGTATTTTGAATTTCAGTTTTAAAATGTTTTTCCTTCAAATACCTAAGTGTACTTGTTATAATATGTACAGTATATATTATACAAATTGCACTAAAGCCATTGGCCAGGAATAACAACTTTTAACATTTAGGGTTGGCATGATTCTTAGCTGATGTGTACAACCTCCTTTTTAACTATATTCCTTTCACTTTACCCAGGAGATTTGAGATATTTGGGTTTTGTGTTTATTTTAGGATATAAAAAATTAATATATTTTTGTGCTGAGGAAAATGGTCCATTAGGGAGATGAGTTCTCTAAGCTCTAAGTTGGGAAGTGTGGTGAGGTGGGGTAGCCCTCTGGATTCTCTACACTCCCTACCCCCCCCCCCCAATAGTCCTAAGAGACTCCATGCTGTTAGAGGAAATTCATCCTTATTCAACCCATTTGCTCACTTTCAATTCAGCTCTTAACCTGTCAGAATGGGCTACTCCTCTTATCATCCTGTGAGCTACTCCTCCTCCTGTGAAACTATCTCACCAGTTTGTAACCAGTTCTCAATTACAATTCCAAAGAAAAATTTCTATCTCTTTCCTACACACCTCTCTGTACTTTTTTGGGTTTTCTTTTCATTTTTTTTTTAAGACTTTTATTTATTTATTTATTTGACAGAGCGAGAGAAAGAGTACAAGCGGGGGAGGGGGCAACAGTGGGAGGGGGAGAAGCAGGCTCCCCACTGAGCAAGGACCCTGGTGCGGGGGCTCGATCCCGGCATCCTGGGATCAGGACCTGAGCCAAAAGCAGATGCTTAACCAACTGAGCCACCCAGGCGCCCCTGGGTTTTCTTTTTAAAACTCACTTCTTTTGGAGTGCCTGGATGGCTCATTCGGTTAAGTGTCTGACTCTTGATGGCATCTCAGGGCATGATCCCAGGGTTGTGAGGTCAAGCGCCCCGTGTCAGGCCTGCACTGAGCATAGAGCCTGCTTAAGATTCTCTCTCTCCCTCCCCCCTCCCCCTGCCTCCATGCTTATATGTGCATGCACACACTCTCTCTCTCAAAAATATATGTAGAAATAAAAGATAAAAATAAAACTCACTTCTTTTTTTTTCTTTAAAGCCATCTTCTCTGAGCCTCTGTCTATACTCCAGCCACCCTTTGCTTCTCCATTCTAGATTCCCTTTCCTCCTTGATAACTACATGCTGAAGTTCCCCAAAGTTCTGTCCTCAGCCACTGGCTCATTCTTCTTGAATAGTCTCATCTACTCATCTGAGTCCCACTGAAACCTATATACTTAGGAGCTCCAAGACTAAATCACTGGTCTAAGTGCCAGACTCAGGGACCCAGAGCCTTCCAGACTTCCCAACTTGGATAGCACACATACACACACATCCTGAGCTGAGCATGTATGAGACAGCTTCACGTTCCCCTGCACACCCCGTCAGCTATGTTTCTGCCTCTATAAATGGCACTACCATCCACTGGCTCACATAGCCAGGAGCCAGAATCCTCCCTCTTGCCAGGCCCATCAATCACCAAGTCTAGTAATCCCAGCTCTGAAACTTTGCCACGTCTCCCTGAATTCTACTCTGCATGGCCTCATTGGCATCTCACCGTCTCTAGCCAATGTGGTGGCCACAGGAGTCCCCGTCCTACAGCTTAGCCATTGGCCCCAGCCTTCTCGAGCTCCCATGCCCTTCCTCTGCCTTTTAACAGACTCCTTGTCCTGAATATTCCCACCATTGTCTTATTTTACTTATTTGTGCTCAGAACAAAACTGTAAGGATCCAGAGGACAGAAACTCCGTCCCCCTCCCTTGTTTCCCAGGAAGTAACTCTATCCTGTTTTCCCTCTCCCCATACCCATAAAAGCAAAGTCTAATGACTAAGATTTAAAAAACGTCAACAGCAAGGCTAAGAGACTTCACTTCCAACAGAATAAGCTAGTGTGAGTATCAAGGAAAACATGCTTTGAGACTTCTCCTCTTTAAAATGTATAAAAGATTATGAGATATTTGAAAAACTGAAGGCAAATTCATATTTATATGTTCCATATAATTTACCTATAAAATATTGTGCTGGCATGAAAGATTTAAACCGAAAAGCCAAGGTATGCTATTTTGATTAATTACATATTATAAATTACGTATTATATATATAATATATATACATATAATAACATTATATAAATATTACATATAATTACATATTACAAATACATATGTATTATAAACAATTACATATATAATCATATACGTGATTAAATACATATTAATTACATATATAACATAAATACATATTAATTACATTTATATTATAAAATTACATACACATATTACATGCATATAGTGTAATTTGTAAATTACATATGATAAATTACATATGAATTACATGTAAATTATACATATATAATTATGTATTGTGATTAGTACATAATTATAAAATTACATAATATAATTACATATTTTATACAATATTATAAATATCATATAAAAATACAATATTTAGAGTTTGAAGTATAGTTTTTGGTGTTTATTTGATCAAATGTGTATAAAAACGAAAAGTATATCACAATATTTCTAAGCTAGAAGTAAGTTAATAAGTTAAATAATTTTTTTAAAGATTTATTTATTTATTAGAGAGAGAGAGAGAGTGCTGTGAGTGAGTGGAGGGAGGGGTGGAAGGAGAGAATCCCCAAGTAGATGCCTCACTGAGCACAGAGCCCGACGCCGGGCTCGGTCCCATGACCCCAAGATCATGACTTGAGTCGAAACCAAGAGTCCGACACCCAACCGAAGCCCACCCAGGAGCCCCAACAAGTTAAATAATTTATTGAAGTAGAGAATATCTTTCCTTTTACAATTGACTTTCTTAAGACTTTTGAAATCTAAGAAGAGTGACACTCTTGTCAAGTTTGGAGAGTAAGAATTAACTTGCTCTCCAAAGTATGAAGGGTAAGAATTAGCTGCATTTTCAGAGTTTTAGACTAGATAGGAGAATCCTGGCACTGTGATTGCCTATATCAGATATATAAAATAAGAAAGTAGAAGTGTGCCACATGATCAATGAGAGTTCTTAACTCTAAAGTTCTAAATGGGTCCATCATCCTAGTCAGTAACATGCAATTAAGAAAAAAAACAAAAAACAGCTCTGTGGTCAGTTCATTGTGCTCACGAAGAGTTTTTATTCTAAATGTTCAGAATTTTATTCTAGCACTCAGAGTCTGGGTATTGAGTGAGCCCGAGTGGGGGCCCCCATGTGAATTTGTAGGAATTTCGAATAAAGGGATGATTTTTACAGGAGTACGCCTGATTGGTCTTATTATTGCAACATTGTTTCAGGCATTCCTAGCAGCTGGTGACAGGATGATGAGATCCTTAGATCCTGAAGTTTCAGTGAACCACAATAGAAGGAAATAAGTTGACAACCATCACCTTATGGAATTGCAGCTATTGCCCAAGATGACAGAAGGGAGCATGTGTTTCCAGTCAGTGAGCAGGGCAGTTGGCTTCCTGTAGGCAGCAGCTTGCTACATCCAGGGACGGCCACCAAGTGCTCCAAGGTTATAAATAAGCAGTTATCAGAGCCCCTTCAGAAAGCACGAAGCAGAAGGGTTAGCAACTCCTCATAGTCTTTTTTTGGTCTGCTGTTAGAATTAGTATGCCACATCTCATATGCCTGCGTGGGTCCAAATATCCCTCGCTGGGGTGTGGTTTCCCAAAAAGGGGGAGGTTCAGTCTGCTACACACATTTGCTGCTCATCTGTCTGCATCCCAGGCAACTGCCAGCCAGCCACACTTTCCGACGGGGACATGCGCTAATTCTAATCCTTGTAACCTCATTCCCATAATTGTATACAGAGCCTTGCCTGTTAGAAAGCCCAGGGAACACCTCCTTTTATAGGGAAGCAGTCTTGGTCTCTGCGCCGTGCTGGGCTAGATCTGAACTGGAATCTCTTCTTTTTATTATCAACTTGAAGGGAAAGGATAGGTGGGGTTAAACGGATCCAGACCCCGCTACCCCGTTTACTTTAGAAAGCAAGGGAACAACCTAGAAACACATGTCCGGGTAGGAACACGGGGTAAAAAGCAGTGCCTCTCCTCACATCAGAAAAGGTTGGGCAGTTATCATATTTGGCTGAACAGTGTAGTAAAGTTTTCCCATAACCAGATCCACCAGCACAGCCCTGCCAAGAGCAGCAGCAGCGTTCCTGCCAGCTCCTGGGGTCTTCTAAAATAGTATTTTATTAAAGTCTTTGATTTCACTCGCTGCGAGCATTTATTCTGTTCGCCTCGTACAAGCCAGCGCGTCACTGGGCGCTGCAGACGGCGAGGGTGACCCGTGGTCTGCGGCCACCAGGGCCCATCCAAGTGCTAAAGAGCACGAAATGCACAGTGCGTGAAATCTTTTTCTGCTTTTTACTGTTACCATTTTTAAGTCAAGGAAAATGGCTCTCAATGTTGATGTCCATCCAGATAACATTTATTTTAGGAAGATGATTCAGACTGAAGTCCTAGAGATGGGGTCCAGAATCCATCCTACCATCTACTGACTTGGTAGCCTGGGATAACACAAACTCTGGCCTGGACTTCCCTTCAGGGGATGATCCTAAGTCTGCTCATCCCCGGAAGTTGGAGACGGGGGTCCTGTGCTGAATTCTCATTAATGGCGCCTCTACCATCCATGATAAAATCTTTCCTTCCTGTACACAGAGGGTTGAATAATAAATCCCCTCTGGCTTTATTTTTCTAAAAATATCAGCTAGATATGATTATATAACTTTAGCATTTACCTTGAAGTGGTTCTCGGGCTGCATAAAACACTACAGAAATTGTCGGTATAGTTTCAGTGTCTGACTTTTTAATTGATGGATTTGTGTCATTGTCAAAGGGTAATTCTTTTCCAAACAGCTGACGTGGACAGGGGAAGTGAATCCTAGCCAGTAAGGTGCCCTTGAACTTGCCTTCTCTTGTCTTTGCAAGACTCAGGTGGTAACATGGAAGATGGATTGATAATGTCCCAGGTGTCCATCCCATAGAACAGTTTCTACCCTCCTTTTGCTGTTGTCTGCTGTGCCCCTCCCATTCAGAGCACAGTGACTGAAGGCTTGGCAAGAGCCATTCAACTATGAACAGTTGACTACCTACTAATAGTTGCACTCATTTTCTAGGGCTGCTGTAAGAAAGTACCACAAACTGGATAGCTTAACAGAATTTGTCTCTCAGAGCTGGAGGCTGGAAGTCTGAGGTCAAGGTGTTGGCCAGGTAGTTTCCTTCCAAGAGCTGTGAAGGAGAATCTTTCCATATCTCTCTCTCCTAGCAGTATCTGGCAATCTTTAATGTTCCTTGGCTTGGCCAAGCATCACCCTGGTGCCTGCCTTCCTCCCTGTGTTCATGTCTGTGTCCAAATTTCTCCTTTTTATAGCACCAGTGACTGGATTAAGAGCCCACCCTAATGATCTCATCTTAACCAATTATATATGCAATGACCCTATTTCCAAATAAAGTCACATTCTGAAGTACTAGGTTTTAGGACTTTAACTTAAGAATTTGGGAGGTAGATAATTCAATCTATGCCCCTATCATAAATTGATTTTTTGTTGAAGTATTTCGGGTTCCTCCTACATAAATAATTCTCACTAAGAACTAAGCAGGTAAAGATGGGATTGTTTTTGTTTTATAAATTGTGTAGCCCTTCTGTTTCACAGAAGAATCATCTCTCATCTGGGTCTGGGGAGTCACAAGAACTTTCGAATGCTTGCTGTTTTTGCTGAATTTAGGTGAAAAAATAGCAGGTCTTCTTTCTGTCAGACTTTGAGCTCAGTGCTGAGAATATAAAAAGATAGGGTTATTGTCCTCAAAGAGTGAGTGAAGAAAACAAATAGTACAATATGTTCTGTGTAGTGAATAAAGTATGTACATGGAACTAATGAACTCAAGCTACAAAAGGACAAGGTCAGCTGACTTGGGGTCAGAAAAGCTGTGGGGACTCTTCAGGGATAAGCATGACTCCCCTCAACAAGTTCCTGAAGAAGAATAGAGATTCCCCGCCCCACCCCCCACCCCATAACCCCGGGATTTAAGAAGTGGGAAAGCACTTCCGTGGGAAAGAACTGTTCTAGGGCCAAGGGATAGAAGATAAGGGAGAGGAGGGAGGGATTCATAGCAAGAGTTATGAATGGACTCAAGAGGAAAAAGTGGAATCAAGAGTTCAAGACAGAACAGTGGCTTTGGACAAGAAGAGAAATACCTTGTGTCTAAGATTAAACTGAAAATAGTTAATATGGGTGTGATTGTAAGTACATTTAATAGTATAAAAAAGATTTAGAGTCAAAGATTTCAAGCTAAAGTGCTCGATTGTTACAGGAAATTTCCATGGTTAAATCATCTTTCTTAAATGTAAATTGGAGTGTGTCATTTTGCTTCTTAAAACCCCATAATAGCTTCATCTTGACATTTTGATGTAGTCCAGGATACTTAACAAGATTTAAAGACCCTCCACAATCTAATTTCTCTTTGCGTCAGCTCTCCCTTGTTCTCTCTGCTCCGCCATATTAGCCCCTGGAATGTTCCAGCTCTCTCCAGCATCTGGGGCTCTGCCCAGGCCTGGAACAGGGCCCTCTGTTTCTTCCAGTGGCATGCCTCCCTCCGTTACCTGATCCACTCCTCCTCCTCCTCCTTCAAGCTTCTGCCAGAAAGTGGCTCATGGGGGGTGGGGGGAGTTCCTGATGGCTCCCTACTCCTGCCTCAGCTGCCGTCACCTCCCAGAGCATGCTGTTGTCCCCGTCGTTACTTCCATGGCACTTATTCCCTGAATATCTATCTTTTCCAGTAGACAGGAGGCTCTGGAGGGCATAAACTGTATCTCCCTTACAGTCCACCGTATCTCCAGCATATAGCACTATGTCTGGCATACGGCAGGTGTTCCTTGGTTGCTTTGCCAAATGAATGAATGAGAAACATGAAATTGATGGATCACATCTCAAAAATAAGTGTAAAGTTAGAAAATAAAAATCAAGTATTCATTACCAGTCACACACAAAAAGTTAAATTTTAAATTCTTGCAAAACTAATACAGTTTGTATTTAGTTAACTCTCAGAGATGTTCGAAAGAATGAACCAATAAACGGGAAAATGAGGTAGTCAACACTGCCCTCGAAGCCAGAAAGCCATGGAAGGCCACGGGAACAGCAGGAGACGTGCACCCCCTAGATTCCCCTGGGCTCCCCTCTCCTGGTCTCTCCTTTGTGTGCTTCTTTGGTATTTTCTTTTCTTCCTGCCCACTCCCTCTTCTCTTTCCTGGGTGTCAGCTACACCCCAGGTTCTCACACAAGTGCATAAACCCTAGGTCAGTGTTGTTCCCCCCACCCCAGCCGCATGGCTGGTCTTTGCGTGGGGCATCCTAAAGCTGCCCCCCTCCCCACCCCACCCCTGTCCTACTCAACACACTGGGGAAAGCATTTAATTAAGAAAAAAAAAGTTAGAATTCTGCATTTTATCACCTTTATTGAGTGACTTTTAATGGCTCCTTCACTTTAGAAGTGATTTAGTGTTTGGTTTTTCTCTTAAAAAAAAAAAAAGAAGACTTTTTTTTGCGGAACCTGAATCATTCCCAATCCCCAAATAGGCCGGTAGCTGTCGAAGTCAGCATTCTGAACCGTTTCTGTCACAACGCTAGCGAGTGTTTCTCCAACCGTGGGACTACCCTTGTGCGCCAGCAGCATCGGGCAAGAAATAATATGAGGCCTGCCGTAGTACACGGGTTCATGTTGAGAAATGTGTGTCTGGGCACAGGGAGATTTAAAAGGTTTGAATATTCATAAGGTCTCTTATCTAAGCCCCTCACTGGTTATTAGTTCTTCACATTAAATTAAAGATATGTAAATCCTCAGAGGTTCATGGTCTATCCGGGCTGAGTAAATCTGAACCTTTGAGAAAGAAATGGCGCACGGACTTTCCAGGAGGGGTCTGCTCGGTCTTCTCTGTGGCGCACTCACAGTAAGAGCGTGTTTCTTAGGCTGCCCTCCATCACGGGGTATGGCAAGAGCCCAGAGAAAATTGTGATCCCTTCGTCTCCAGTACTATATTTAATTTAGCCGTACATGTATACCATTTATCTTCTTTTGCTTCAAACATTTTACATGGAGGAAGACTGCTTTGAAGGCAGAACACCCACATTCGATATCACTGCGTTCATTTTCCTGATGTTTTGGCTTCAATTATGGGGCTTTTAATATTCATGAAGTCTGAAAAAATAAACGTCCTAGACTATTTCCTCTGAATGGAAATGTTATGGTTTCAAACCCCAGAGAAAACAATTGGTAAGCTCTGCAAGCCCACATTTTCTGTCTGTCAGTTAGAAAGCAGTCCCAGCTGGGCAGAAGTAAAACCTGCCCAACACTTCCGGCTTCCCGGAGCAGGCGGCCGGGGGCCTGCTTTGAGGAAGAGGCGAAGAGTCAGCAGACTCTTCTGCATGTTTAAAGATTCTCTTTGAAACAAGAGATAGTAGAATCCTTTCAACTGATTCAAAATTACATCATCTCTGTCACCGAAGAATGTGAAGAATTGTTTATTCCATTTACTTCTTCATGTTCAAATGAAACTTTGACCCATTTTCCTCCATTTTCTCTCTCTGCTTTCCGTTAGGCCTGTAGTGATTGATATTTCCTTCTCTAGAAGTGGCTCAACCAGACCCTTAAATATTTTCAGTAATAGAGCCAGCCTTTGAGAGCCAACCTTAAGAGCCAACCTTTCGAGAAAAATAAAATGGTTGTTCTTAATAATGCAAAGGAAACTGATATCCAGCAGTGTTGTTTCGGTGACAGAACATTGTTCTAGGCCTCCCGTGCTAGAGCCGGCCCCTGTGTGTTCCCCATTCTGCTGACTCGATGTCGTGTTGCCCCAGGTGAGATTCCCATGTCCTGAAATTCTCTGCAGACTGTGTAACCCTACCATTCCTCCCTCCCTCATTCTCGCTAAGAGGACGGTACCACGTCCCACACGGATGACCCACCCATCTCACCCACCTGGAGTTTCATGGTTTGCTTTCTCAAGACACCTCTGTATCCCCTGTCTTCTCTTCCCTTCTCAGGAACTGTACTTTCTCTGTGTGTGTAGGGCTAACTGCCTCTTCCCCAGATCATAGTCTGCATCTCTATGGCTAACTCAGATGCCATTAACAAATCTTTCCTTCCTACCACTGCCCACGAAGGGTGCTAAAAAGACAAACACTTGGGTCCCCAGCCTCCCTCGTAGTGACATGTGGCCACATGACTCGGAAATGGCCGGCAAGCACTAGGGAAACTTGGCCATGGGCTTCCTTCATGAGAGTGGAGCTGGGGTGAGGGGCTACCTTCTCTTCCTTCCTGGAAGGCAGATAGGATGCCTTGTCTCTGCAGCCATTTGGGGACTGTGAGGCTGGAAGCAAGGGGACAGAAAGCCCACACTGAGGGTGGTGCTGTGGCAGGGCAGGAAAAGCCTGGGGACTTGATAGCACAGAGGAACAAGGACCTACGTCTGGAATTATTCTGGGAGAACAGTTGGCAACTATCTGTTGTTTGAGCACTGTTTGTTGAATTTTTAATTACGCGTGGACAAGTACAACCTAGCGGTACTCCCCTCTCCCCCAAAACAAAGCAAATATAAAAACTTTGCCTAATCCTGGGACTTCTTGTACATTTTTTAATTTCTCTATGTTCACTGGCTATTTCCCTAACATGAGCTCCGCAAACACCTTCCTCAGGCTTGGTTTTCCCCCCTTAAAGTATCTGTGCTCTATTTCACTCCAAAGCTTGGTGAAAGAGTAACCAAACGTGCCCTTCTGTGTCCCTCACATTCCTTTACTCCTGGCACTCACTTAACCTTTTCTCTCACAGGTCATAAATGTCTTTCTGGTCCCTGGAATATGTGTCTTAGTCTTGCTATTCCACAGCCTTTCCTCTGCATTTGACACTCTTGTCTTCTCCCACCATGTTGAAGCTCTCCTCTGACCCTCTGGTCTTCCTCTGTTTCTTGTCTTTCTTTGTTCCCTGAAATGTAGGGGTCCCTCAACCTTCTGTCACATTTCTCTTCTACCTCCCCTTTCTCCCCTGCCATTCTCATCTACTCTGAACCCAGCTTCCAATATTATTTCTGTGACTGTGTCTCAAATCTGTCCCACTTTGGCCCAGTGTTTAAAGTAGTCTCTGTTTCCAACTGCTAGATTATAGATCTTTACTTCAAGTCACCCTAGAATCTTCCTCATCCTCTTCCTGCAAACTCTATTCAAACATCAAATCTCATCCATTTTCCCTCAGCCAAAATTTCTCACACCTTTCCTACAGTTTATATTTCTAGTGTTGCCCTCCTAGTGGTGGCCTGTAAGTGTAGGATTATCTTAATTGGTTTCTCTGTTCGAGTCTGTCCTACCTATCTGACCACCACCTTGGAACCTCCTTCACCCTAACTCACTTTTAATCCATCACTGAGTCCTGTCCATTCTTCCTCCCTAATATCTTCCCAGTCTGTCCCTTTCCCCTCATTTCCATGCCATCACCCTAGCACAGGTTGCCATCTTTGGCTTGGCTCTTGGCTTCTAGTCTTGTTTGTCCCTATTTTCTGCACTGCATCTGGAATGTTCTCTTAACAGTGTGAAATTACGCTCCTCCCCTTTTTTAAACCCTTTAATGATTTAGAATTTCATGTAGAACCAAAATCTTTTACATGGCAGACAAGGCCCAGCCTGATCTAGCCCCACACATCTTGCCAGCTTCATCATGAAACATCATCAGTCGGGTGGTACAGCTCTTCTTTCAGTTCTTCACGTTGACTAAGGTCTTTCCCACTCAGGGCCCTTGCATGTGCTGTTCTTTCCATGTCCAATACACCAAACCCCTTGCCCAAACTCTCCTGGAGATTTCTAACCCTTCTTTCGGTTCAGCTCAAATGATGCTTCTTAAGAGAAGCCCTAGGACCCCTCATTATTCTTTGTAATCACATCAAAATATTTTCCTTCACTGCCATGAATGACAAGAATGTCAGTTGTGTTATTTGTTTAATGTTCTATCCGCCCCCCCACCCCCCGCCCCTAGAATGTCAGCACCTTGAGTTGAGGAAACTTCTATTTTTTTTCTTCATTGTGTGCCCAGCAACTAGCTTAGTGTCTTACACGTAACATGGGCTCAAAGTACTCTTTGTGTGAATAACAAATGAAGGTTGTCTCACTATCTGTCATATAAAATCTCAGTTCCTCAGCCTCTTGCTCCAGGGCCTCTAGAGTCTGACTTCCGCCAACCTTTCCCGCCTCTTCCCTCACAACGCCCACGCCCGCGTACATGATGTGTGATTGAGCAAATGGAACTCTTCACTGCCTCCTGCGTCCCTTTGTTGCTCCTGGTCCTCCACCTGAATGTCCCTCCCGTTGCCATTTTTATACAGTAACCGTACCCATTCCTTACTAGCTCAGTACATGTCCCTTTATGATGCATTTTGGATTTGTCTCCAGCCAGAAGTAGTCTCTGCCACCCTTGCTTTCCCAGAGTACCTTGCTATAGCATCATTTCTGAGCGTATCCTGTGCTAGACAGAAATGGTCTGTGTTTTTTTTCTCTCTTGAACTAGCATGTACGATGCTAGAGAAGAGCGTGTCCCTTTGGTCTCAGCACCCAGCACACTGCTGAGCACAGGCCCTGGTTGGTCGGCCTGCTGGGTAAACAGGGCGGGGGGGCGGGTGGAGGGCGGTGGTGCTACTCATACCATTGAGGCAGGGAAAGCAAGCTGAGCGATCTGTTCGAAACACGCGAACCTAACTCAGGTAGAACTGGGGAATCATCTCTAAAGTCTCAGCCAACCCCAGAGGAGGAGATACTTGAGAAGTCCTGAGCGGCCTTTAAGGTAGGGTAGAGCCAGAGAGCTTAGGGTTTGGTCATAAACTTACCCAGAAGGGGTGGGCATGACATGACTTCATTCCCCTAAAGCAGGAAAAAAGCACTAAAGTGTATGGGTTCAGCCGGCTGAGCGGACGTGGTGCTGAACACGGATCTCAGAGGGGCCCAACGAGGGAGAAGGCCCAGTGTGGTCCTCGACAGAAGAGCGCCCATCCCCAGTGCCTTGGGATTGGTCAGAGCAGAACCTCCCGTCTGCCTGGGGATTCCCTGGTGCCTGTTTTGTTGCAGCTCCCCACAAGAAAGAAACCTTTTCATCACTTGAGTAATCACCGCCCCCTCCCCACAAAGGAAAATAAACAGAGAATTCTCCCTTTGGGTTGGCTCTGAGCATCAGTGCTAGCCGCCCAGCACAGATCAAACCAGAAGTCTTGCACCTTGTGGTCATTGGCATCAAAGGCCGCAGGTTTTCTTTCCGCCTCATTTTAATATGCTTGGGAGCCTTGGGAGGCTTAATTAAAACTGCAGGGGAGCCAAAGTCAGCATATAAAGGAACTGTTTTGATGCTTCAAAAACCCAAGCAAACAGAATCTGGATTATTCAATTAGGTATGCTTATGGGATTTGTCTTGGGTGTTTTGATTGCTCAGAGCCTGCTGGGGAAGTCAGTCATGGGGTTTAGACCTGAAAAGAACCATATTTAATGCCCCCCCAATTTCACTGTTTATCTTCTTATTTAGGTTTCCCATTACCAGTGCATTATTATGAGCGGTACATGAGCTCCTACCCTGACTTCTGTTTACTCAGCTTCTTCCCCTGATACCAGATTACACGGCAGGGCCAGCCCAGTTTTCCTGCCTGGTTTGGCAGTCGTGTTCTCGGATCCCTTTCCTGCTTTGCACTGATGGTCTTTGCTTTAATGAGACCCAGGACCGCCGGAGAGGCAGTGCAGCGTGGCAGTTCAGAGCACAGGCTCTCCCAGCTAGGTCACTTCCTGTCTGTGTGGCCTTGGACAAGTCACCTGATCTCTTCCTGTGTTTTTATATCATCTACAAAAGGGAGGTCCGGGTGGTGGAACCTGTACGTTGTTTACTGTTGACTGTGTTAATTCGATAAAATAGTTCATGGTAGTGCACTTAGCACCGTGCCTGGCTCGGGATGAGGGTTCAGTAAGTGGCAACAGTTATCATGACTATCCGGGGACGTAGATAGACACATCTCCATTAGCTGCGGCCAGTGAGCAAGGGAAGACGGGAAGCGTGCATGTAGGCCCCTCCCAGAGGCATGGAGTAGCTAGACCCTGACGCTGTGCTATGAACAAGCCTGGTCTGAGAAGCCTCGGAGGTCACGTCAGAGATGGCACACACAGCTGCGGTCAGTGGAGAGTCTGTCATGGGACCAGCTGTCCCAGCAGTCACTACTACAGTAAGTCAAACCGGAGCCACTTTGTCATTACACTGTGGGACTCTCGCTCTGAAGATACCATTTAGAGTCAGGTCTCAAGGGGAATTTATTGCCGGGACCGTGGCCGTGGCCATAAAGGCAGGCAGCCATATCTCCTGGGGGCTGGGGCGAGCTCGCCTGACCGTGGGCACGCTGCACTTTACAGAGTGTATGCTTCGAGCTCATCGGCGGAAAACAGACCCACGTGCCGAGAGCCGACCCTAATATCTCTGCTGGAAAGCCACCCAAGACGGAAGGTTTACCTGACGTTGATCGAAGAACCCTTAAGAATCCAGACAAAAACATTTAGTGTCCATTGCTAAAGATTTACAAACAGGTGTTCCCTGGGTGGTACTCACGAGTGAGGATTTAACTTCCTTTCCAGATGTTTCTACCCCAACAAAGCAGGCGGTATCAATCCAAATATGGATAGCCTGTGTGGAAAATAGGTTCCCCTCACTGTCTCTATCTGTTAATAAGCGGCTCCCTGGGACAAACCAGCAGCTCAGAGGGATAGAACACGTCCCTGCCATCAGGAGGCTTTCAGTCTAATGACAATGGGTAAACAAAGAAGCAGAACATTGCAGATAATGCAGTATCACAGGGTACGGTGGGAAGAGCAGGCACTCCGGGGTCCATGGACCTGGAGCAAACAGTGGTCTGACCTCTGGCCAGCAGTGTGACCTTGGGAAGAGCATGTGACCTCTCTGAACCAAGAGAGGTTGGTTCATCTGAGCAGCCTTCGAGGTAGGGTAGAGCCAGAGAGCTTAGGGTTTGGTCACATCTGTGAGATGGAAGATTATGTGATTTTTATAAGGCCATCCATGTGTATTAAATGAGAGGAGGGCAAGTTACTAGTAGGCCAGTGCCTGACCATTTTTTTTTGTTAAAAAAAAATGGTGGTAGTAGAATTATTACCATTAGAGAGGGACACCGGGGAGGAAGTGTATAATCCTGCCTGGAGAAGCTGAGGAAGTGATATTTGAACTGAATCTTGAGGGGGGGAAGGAGAATTCTCAAAGTCAGAGAGTAATGGCAGAATGGGGCATTGTCAGCTGGGCAAAGAACAAGATGGGCAAAGGCCAAGAAAAAGAAAAAAAAAGAGAGTATTGAGGATTGGGAGACATGCAGACAGTTCAGCATGGCTGGAGTGCAGGGTTCTGGTGACGAAAGGCCAAGAGCAGTATCTTGATGATAGACAGGGGCCCGACCGTGAATAACCTCACATTCCATGCCAGAGAGTTAGATTTTGCCCAAGTTTGCAGTGTACTAAAAATTGCATTGCCAAGTACTGTCCTAGACTATTTACATATGTTTTTGGATGCCAGCAACCACCCTGCAAGGATAAGATCACCCCATTTTGTAGACGGGCAAACTTGGACTCAAGGAGATTGTTACTGAATCATTAAACTCACCATATTAGCGTACAGCGAGTTAGGCAGGTTGCGTTTCTGAAGGACATGTCTCATTTGGTATTTCGTGTTAAATTGTGTTGCCTCATTTTTCTTTTTGTTTCGGAATCTTTGTTATCCTGCCCCAGATACCTGTGGAACAAAGCAACGCCACAAATAAATACAATGGCTCTACTGATAATCAACCTTGAGTGAGTTTGGTCACTTTCCCCAACTGAACAGTTGATTCGGTAGAAAGGAAGGCATGACTCACCATACAGTGTAATTCACTAATATACAACGATCCAGTTTTCCTTTGTCATATTGTTCTCCCCAAATAAATGAAGCATTCTATTAAAAACAGCACACTATGTTTTAATATGGGACATTTGGTTGAGGTTAAAGCTACGGATTTCATGAAATTCTGTGTGTCACCCAAAAAGGAGTAAGATTCAACCCAACTCTAGATGGACCATCCTCACTCCAAATGTTGGAGAAGCACATGTTAGCCTCAACCCCAGGGATCTGGGGTATATAAATGCGCCCAATTGCCCAGAGCTCGGCGGTCTGAACTGCTGCTGTCAACCTCAACCCCTCAAATTACTCAACACCAGTTATTTTGGATGACTTCTAAACAGGTGTTTCCTCTGTGTCACAAATGGTTTAAACTCGAGCCTAGCTTATGTCCGGCGTGTTCAGCTGAAATCACAGGGCCAGCTGACGCCCCGCGAGCGTGTTTGCTCATCTGTGTCGATGCTGACAGCCAATACTTGCCGATTCCCACGTTGGTCAGCGCTGGACATGGAACAGATGTTGGGGATTTTGAGGAAGGATTCAGGGAGGCTGTGGGCCCGAGTGTCCACGGAAGTAATTCATTGTGGAGACGCAGACAGGACCTGTTGAACCTTCAGGGAGAAGTTCTACGAAATAAGCCTCGGTGGGCCTGCGTATCAGGACTCAAAACAGATGTTTTCCTGGGATCCTTTAATTAAAAGAAAAATAATAAATCATCTTTAAATGGAGAAGGGAGGGAACCTAACCCCGCAAATTTTCATTTACGTTCTCATCTATGAATTACTTAGTGGGATCATGACACTGAAGTGTCAGAGTAGAATCCTCTCCTGGATCCCCAGTTGGAAGACCATTTGCAGAGTGCTGGAAGGTCAGCTGCCCCCGTCACCCCCATCCCCTCCCCACCTTACAGGAAAATTCTTTCAAGGCTGGGCTCCATTTATCCCCAGATAACTCAAAGCTGTTTCTTCCTGGCCATTTCTAGCTATCCTGTAGTTTCTTGGTCTAGCAGGCCCCACCGATGTCCAACGTTCAGCTGACTGTCCGAGAACCCAAACCGTAGAAGGCTGTAGGTTATGACAGTTTTGGGGTCGGCTCCGCAGAGCACTGTGATCCTCAGATCTTACTGTAGCAGTGCTGTCTAGAAAGCTAACCAAAAGGTAACTCCCTTTTTTCTTAAGTGTTTCCAAAGAGCGTTCCATAGATTTAATTCAGTTTGATCCTTCTCCTGGCAATCCAGTGGTATTCGTTGGTACATTTCAGTCTGTGTGCTATTGGTTAAAATATCAGATGGCTTAAAGAGCCAAAAAGAAAGTGATAGTACAATTAGAATTGTTTCAGCCAGTAAGGGTCATCCAAGAAAGATTTAGAAATCAGGTAAAGTGTTTAAATAAGGTTTCAAAGAAGAAGAGAATTCAGCATTTTCTTTTACTAATTTCGCTGCCGACTTATTTTTAACCTGTTAAGAATATCAGCAGTAAGAATTACAGGCAAAATGGAAGCTCCCTGTTACTGCCTTAGAGTTGATTTGAGTTTTTTGTCTTTTCCGAGAATGTAGCACATATGTTGCTTTCTCTGGGCGTAAACGTGAAAATGTTTCTGCTAGCAAGAAAGCACATTGTTAAAATGGAGAACAAGGAAACTGGCAATAGCTTACTAGTGAATGTGTTTAAAGAAAAAAGAGATAAAAGAAACATAAATTTGTATATCATTGGCATTAAATGCCATGGTGAATAAGCAAGCAAAAATATGAGGAAAAACATAATGGATCCTTACAATTTAACATTCTAAGAATCAAAATCTCAAATGCACTAGAATCTGTTCATTCAGTCCGCTAGGAGGGCTTTTTTGTTTGTTTGTTTTTAATGGCAGCTCAAAGTAACCTCATTGGTTTTAAGGTTTTTGAGAAAATGAGGAAGAAGGCTAATACCTATATTTTGTTTCTCCTCTGAAAACATCATCATTTCTCCCAAATCAAGAGAAATATAAGAAAACAATTCTATAAAAGGAAAGAAATCCCTCAGACACTTCAATATTAAGAAGAATAAAGACAAAAATAAGGGCTGGATGATTTTATGAAGAGCATTATGACGTCAAATGTTATTTACATATCAACCCGATTTTAACATGGGAGAATGCCACAAATATAGCAGGCTCTCTGTAGAAAGAACAAAGTGTTCATGTTTGATTGCATTTAAGAATTCTTAAGTGAGGGAAGCTGTATTGAAAAGATAAATTGAGATATATGGGAAAGAAAAATGTAGCTGAAGTGCTTCTATTAGGGTATGATGAAAAAAAAAATTGGATCTGTTTTATGTAAATTTTCAACAGTGACCTGGTAAAGAAAGTCAAAAGTACATTAATTAAATTCACAGAGCCAAAAAAGGCAAAGACCCAGGAGGTTAGATGTAAAAAAATACAGATGGACTGAGAGAGATGAGGGGAAATAGACAGACTTTTACAACATGATATTCAGCTTGAAAATATGCAAGCTAATACGCTGGGGAATACCAGCCAAAAGACAGATAGCTGGTTTAAAGAAAAAGTTAATAAAATGTCGAGTCTGAAAAACTATACAGACCAAAGCCAGGAAATTACAAAGTTATGGATCCTGCAGTAACTGTAAATTAACCCCAGTGCACATATGTAGTATTTCATATTACTGTATATGGTGTTAACTTTCACGCCTAAACATGCAGGCGTGTGTGTGCGTTTCGTCTGAATTACAGTTGTAATGGGAACAAAGGTGCAAACAGGACACGTAATGGATTGCCTGCTCCTTTCACGAGTCACCCAGGAGCACTGAAGCCCGGGCGGGTCAGGAGCCTTAGGGTAGAGAGGGGGAGGAGTCAGGCTTAAATTCAAAGTCCAGTTATTTACCAAAGGCAGTGGGAAGATAGACGCATTTCTTAACGGTCGTAAAGAAGTCACGAGTGTCCCGGGTACGTGGAAGGAAGTCTATATAGTACATTCCCAAGACAACACATTGGATTTAACGTATCTCCACTCTAATTTTTCCTTTCCTTTTGCTTGCCTCATGTAAACTACTCCATATCTCTCTAATATACTCCTTTTACCCCTATTTTTTTTGCCCGATTACCACCCATTTTTCCTCTCCATAAACCTCCTCTCTTACTGGGATCATTACAGGAGCTAAAATACAATGTTTTCCTTTTAAAGCATCCAACCTACTGATCTAGTTGTTTTTTGCTTTTACTTTTTTTTTTTTTTTTGGTTGTTTGCTTTTTTAAAAAGTTCCAGTCAACTCATATGCTGTATATCCCAATACATATCTCCCTTCAGACATAGGACCAGGATGGAGGAGTCCACACACTTCTTCCTGAAGCATTGTACAGGCCATTTCTCTTCCACTTCATGCGTCTTCTTCTAGCATCTTCTACCTTTGTCATAGCTACACCCTGATTTTTCACTCCTGACTTTGGCTCCATCATTGGAAAGTATTCTACTTACGTAGATTATTCTTCTATTTATCAGGTCTTTATACTCTTTTGACCTCCTCGATGCCTGGGAGGTTCTTTGTGGCCACCTTCCCTTTCCTTGGCCTTGCTACACCTCCATGAACCCGGTCACTGAAATCTGTCTTCTCCAAGATCTTAGCATCTGATTCCCCTGGGCTCACAGCGAGTCCTTGTTCTACCGCCTCTGGGCCCTCATTCCCACTGACCCTGCTGTCCACCTTCACCATCATTATCAATCTCTCAACCTTGTAGTTGATGTCCAGTAAATACTCTATGAATGTTCTCTTACCCATTCTCCCAGGCTTCGTCTTTCTTTTCCCCAAATGAGCTCCAAAATCAATTATGGAAGTGATTTTACATTCCTGTCCTTAATTCCTGTGCCCTCTTGTTCTGATAGTTCCACTTGTCCCTCCCCCCATCTGCTTGCTTAGCTCTGTGCTCTTGGGGTTTTCAGTGGTTTTAGAGAAAGTTAGATGGTTCGTATCCTCTTCAAATTCATCTGTTTGTGCTAATAGTTGACCCTCATTGGTATTTTAAATCTGTTTATCTGAATTCCCATTCTCCAAGCAGCATCTTCTAAGGTTTCTTATTGCTCTGTAGCCCCAGACTGCTTTGTTCTATATCTATGACTCCACCTTCTGCTTACAGAGACTGAGTTCATTTCCTATCAGTTTCTCCACTCTTCTTGCTACCCAGAAATGGTGGGGTTCGCCCATCACAGGGGTACAAGATACATAAGACTTGCCCACCTCTCTTGTGACAGAGCCTAGGCTCTGGGGTCAGACGGCAGGGTTCAAACCCTGGCTCTCTCATGCTGCATGACCCTGGCTGGGGCATGTGACTTTTCTCGGCCAAGTTACCTCACCTGTAAGACAGGAATGACAGTAGTGTTTCCCTGGCAGGGTTGCTGGGGGATGGAATGCGCCACTTTGTAGAGAGGGCTGAAGCCACTGCCAGGCACACAGCACGTACAGAGTCATTGTAGGTCTTCTCTCATTGTCATGGCCATCCTCGTCAGTGTCCATGTGCTAATCTTACTATAAGCTGCACAGCCTCATTTCCTCCGCCTCCCTCCAAAACCAGTTAGAGCCAGTCAGCCTCCTCTTTGGTCCCACCTTCCCCTTCCTTGCTGGCTCCTGCTGCTTCCCCTCGCTCCAGAAGCTTCCACCTCCTCTGTCATGCCTCCTACCCCTGGAGCCTCTCCTTTGTCTCCCCGGCTACTTTAGAGGCCCCGCTTTGGCCTTCCAGGTTCTGCCCTCACTTTGATGGCTCCTATAAACTAGTGCCTTGATTAATGTTCCCTGTTCTAAATGCCTTCTGTGGCTTTTTCTTGTTTCCAGAATTAAATCTAAACCCCTCAGGCCGACATTCAGGCCTGCCTCCCTACACATGGCCAAAACCCAAGCACATTTTTCTCTTGGAGAATATGCTCCCATCACTCCCAACTTGGGTCTTTGTTCCAGTTCTTCTGGCTGGAGGGCTTCTCATTCCTTGCAACTAAATAGAATCCCAGTGAACCCCACATGAGCATGCCTCTTACAGACTACTCTGCTTTGCCTTAGATCTATCTTCTCCTCCTCTGCCGACCAGAAGCTGCTAGAGGACAGGCCCATCCCTCTTGTTCCCCATGCGGGCCTTGCAGCATCACACATGGAAATGAACTTTGTGAATTCATACCTGGACAACCCCCCTCACCTGCCTTTGAATCTAACGCTTGGTACCGGGCCACATGCCTTACGCTGCTGCCACCGTGGCCTAAAAAGGGAATTTCTCAACATTGTGACAACTTGCCCATGTAGGGACAAATCACAGAATCCGATACCCAGCCTACTTAAATATTAACATGCCACTTGCTTCATCTCTTTTTGAAAAACAAAATGTTAACCATATTGTTGAGGGCCCCTGGTGGCCCTCCCAATCTCGTTCACCTTGAGATAGAAATACTCTCGTGACTTTAATGTTTACTATTTCCGTGCACATATTATGTACGTATAAACCTATAGAAAATATAAACAATACACAGTGTTGAGTTGTGCAGGGTTTTGAAACTTTATATAGATTGTATCATATATACCCTTCTCTTCCACACTGAGTTGTTTTGGGGTTTCTTTCAGAAATGCTTTTGATGTTTACCTATAGTGAAATAATTGTAGTTCACTCATTGTAATGCTGTTTACAGTTACATAAATATGCCAAAATTTATTTATTCTCCTATTGATAAACATTTAAGTTACTTTTTTTTTTCTTTTTTCCTTTTACCGAAAATACTACAGCAAACTTTTCCTGTCCATATCTGTGGACACATATGAGTTTCCCTGGAGTATATAGCCAGGAATGAAATGTGCATTGGGAATCTTTCGATCCGTGGCTTTTCTTGAAACTTGTGTCTTTTAATGCGAAGTTTTCCATGGTAATGCAGTCAAACTCATCTCTTTCCTTCATGGTTTCTGCTGTTTTGTATCAAATTTTCTCAAAGCCAGTCAAGGTCATAAGGATATTCTTCCACATTTCCTTCTACAAGGTTTAAAAGTTTTGCTTGTCACCCTGGGAGCGACGTGTGCCTGTGGTGGGAAGCAGGGACCATTGGCAACACGATATGCAGGGCCACACCCTGGTGAGCTCTTCCCACCCCCCCTCCCTACTCCCCGCTGATGCACAGGACACTCAACAGCTTGGTCGCTAGGTCTCCAGTACTGTCCAGTGGGATTCTTCATGCCCAGCCTCTGTCGTGTTGCATCTCAGGGGCAGGGTCTGAGCAGAGTGGGGCTGGGGATACCCTGCCAGCCAGACTTAGAGGAACATGAGTGTGTGCCTCCAGGCAAATGGGTTTGAACATAGAGAGCATCTGAGATGCTCCGCGGTCCCTGCACTGGAGACTCTGTCTCTGTGGAGAGCCTCAGAGTAATAAGACCTCTGGTAACTAAGCCGGAAATCTCTGAAGAACTGCAGGGCCGTACCTGGAGGCCTCCTGTCCTCACTCATATTACTTCCGTTTTATAAAAATGATTATTTTCTAATCTTTTGATGCCCTCTGGGATGCTTTGAAGGCCAAGATATTATTTTTGCTTCATAGGTATCACCGTTGTAAGACTTGTCCTGCTGAGAAATAGTGAGGAACCATGAAATCCCAAAAGATCCTTCAGTCTATTTATTGTGTGTTTGTTTTAATTAATCTCTACACCCAATGCGGGCCTCGAACTCACAACCCTGAGCTCAAGAGTCGCATGCTCCCCTGACGGAGCTGGCCAGGCTCCTGCAGCCTATGTAATAAATGGTGGGCTGTCCATTAACAGCCGGGCACCATGTGGTTTGTTACTGAGCACCAAGACATGGCAGCCTTTGCTTTATTGAGTGAAGACACGTGACAGCTTGCTCAGCACAACTGCCCTGTGCCAGAGAAATGACAACATTGCCATGAAATACTTCAATTATAGCCACATTATTTAAATGTATCATTTTATTTTTTTTATTAACATATAATGTATTATTTGCTTCAGGAGTACAGGTCTGTAATTCATCAGTCTTACACATTTCACAGCGCTCACCGTAGCACATACCCTCCCCAATGTCCATCACCCAGCCACCTCATCCCTCCCACCCCTCTCCCCTCCAGCAACCCTCAGTTTGTTTCCTGAGATTAAGAGTCTCTTAGGTGGGGAGGGAAAAAATGAGACAAGAAATGACCAGGGAGGGAGACAAACCATAAGAGACTCTTAATCTCCAGGAGATAAATGTATCATTTTAAAAATGTTACATTTCAAGCAGAATAGAAAAATGTAAGGGTCAGAAATGTACGAAAGAATTGATTCATGTAAAGTCAGACTAGGATTTCTGAGCTAAAAATGGAAGTTGGATGATACAAACACAAAGACTTGCAATTTATTAAAAGGAAAGTTACTGAAATGCAAACAAATCATCATAATAAAATACTAGTCAATTACTAGTAGACAGCACAGCCATTGTCTGTTAAGAATATGGTTCTCATACCGTGGGACAAGCAGACAGGCTCTAGAGTCAGAGAGACCTAGGTTCAAATTCCGACTCAGACCCTTACCATGTGACCCGGAATTGATCACTTAACCACTGAGTCTTAGTTGCATCATCTGTTAAATGGAAACAATTAGTTTCTCTCTTGCAGGTGTTTTTGTGGGGCTTAGAAATAACATACGTGGGAGCACCCAGGAAGAGATGCTGCATGGAAGAGAGTAGAAGCTCAAATAAAGACCCACCTCCCACTTGGGCCCGAGGACAGCGGTGTCTTTAAGGAAGATAGAAAATGGATAGGGAAGGCTTGGGAAGAAGAGAGGGCTGGTTTTAGAGTAATAATACACATTTATATTGTGTGGGATGCCCTCGCTGGGAGTTTGCAGGTTGTGCTTGTGAGCCCGAAGGGCAACCAGCCATGTGAACATAGAGATGAATACGGAGTTTAACCAAATGCGCTGCACTCTGTCCATGTGTGTAGAAGCCTGTGCCTGTAGCCTTCGAGGAGTCTGCTCCTTTCCTCTTCGTATCTCTTGTGAGGAACGGAGAGGTTGACGCAGAATGAGTGCTCAGAAACTGCTGAGGAAGGAAGGCAGGTTGGGTGTTGCTGTGAAGCTCGTAGTTTCGTGACAGACATCCACCAGAAGAGTCGAAAGCATTATTTTAATTTCTTAATTTGATACTGGGGATGGGTATTTTGCAATACTCATTTGCTTACCAAGAAAACGACTAAATCAAGTCTTTCTGCCGCCCCCCCCCCCCCGCCCTGCAAGAACAATTTTTTTTCTATTAAAAAAAAAAAGGAAATCTGAACTTCAGTGTGGAGGAGCAGTAAAAAATAACAGCAAGACTGAACGAGAAAGAGAGAGAGAAATATGCAGAAGGCGTCCCTGGGGGCCTACACGCTGCTGCTAAATTTCAGTTGCAGTTGTCAGAGTTAAAGAAAACATTGGAGAAAATGTCTCATCGAGGGGTCCCCGGATTGTTGTGCTGTGAGAAGGCCAGCGGAGGGGTGGACCAAGGCCAGCTGGCAGGGGCTCCGACGACCGGGTGCCACGCACCAGCCACTGAGCTCATTTGCTCCACCTCGGGTCATTTTTACAGTCAGAGCTGCTTCAGGATCAGCACAAGACACTGTGCACGTGTTTGGGGGCGGGGGAAACAAGGCAGAGTCGAAGGAAGGAAGAAGTCCATTCTTAGTTTTGAAGGGTGAGCTCAGGACTTCTCAGGGATTTGGGTGAAATGAAATATGGATGAACTACTAGCTAACTGAATGCTGGGCACAACAGCCCTGGGAGAGAGGGCTGCCCTCTTTGTTCTACAGTGGAGGAAACTGAGGCATGGAGAGGTTAATTAACCCCGCATGAGTGTCGTGGTCTGAAGCTTAGAGGCATATCCCAGGTCCCTCTGAATCCAAAGTCCTCATCCTTCACTACCATATTCAGCGGCTGGGAAGATCCCTGCAGGAGCAATGAGGGGTTAGCCAAGGCTGCTACACTGGGTTCTAAAACTCCCCTGCCTCAGTAAATGTTCGTTGTGACTTTGTGAGGAAATGGAGCACAGTGTCTGTATCCCCAAGGAGATATCGCGCTCCTCCTGAGAATCCTTTTGGTCATGGATCTCTATTCTGGGATATAGATTGAGAAGCACCCCAAGGACTACGCCAACAGGACAGGAAGCAAAGAAACCTTGATCCACTGCAGTGATCAAGAGCCACTCCAATCCTGGATCTGAGCAAAAGTGTGATATAGTTAAAGCTTGGTGATTCAAGCGCTTTCCATGTCTGCCCCCACCTCTGCTCCCACCCCTAGTAAGCTCCTGCTTATGGCTTCTGGGAATGACCTATGCCTGCTGATTGGCCATCTAATGTACAAATTATTTTCAAACCCAGATAGGTTTCTGTGACTGTTCACTACACTTTCCTTAAACTTGTTCATGGAACACCCCTGACAGTGGAGGAGAGAGAAGGCAAGCATTACCCAGGGAAGGATTCCCCAATCCTGTGGCATTGCATCTCAAAAATGACACTGATCTGAAGACTCTTGTTTTAGGGGAAAGAATCATTCACATTTATTGCAAAAATGTTCTTGGTTTTATTTTCTATATCATTTATTTCTGCTCTAATCTTTATTATTTCCTTTCTGCTGGTTTAAGGTTTCATTTATTCTTTTTCTAGCTCCTTTAAACATAAAGTTGGGTTATTTGAGATTTTTCTTACTTCTTCAGGTAGGCCTGTATTGCTATAAACTTTCCTTTTAGAACTGCTTTTGCTGCATCCCAAGGTTTTGGACCATTATGTTTTTGTTTCCATTTTCATTTGCTTCCGTGTATGTTTTAATTTCTTCTTTTATCTCCTGGTTGACCCATTCACTGTTTAGTAGCATGTTATTTAACCTCTGTGTATTTGTGGTCTTTCCAGAGCTTTTCTTGTTGACTTTTAGTTTCATAGTGTTGTGGTCAGAAAAAGTGCATGGTACGGACTTCGATCTTCCTGAACTTGTTGAGAATTGTTTTGTGGGCTAACACGTGATCTGTTCTAGAGAATGTTCCATGTGTATTTGAAAAGAATGTGTAATCTGCTGTTTTGGGGTGAAATGTTCTAAATATATCTGTTAAATCCATCTGATCTAGTGTGTCATTCAAAGCCACGGTTTCCTTGTTGATTTTCTGTTTAAATGATCTGTCCATTGGTGTAACTGGAGGTTTAAGTCCCTACTAATACTGTAGTATTATCGATTAGTTCCTTTATGTTTGTTTTTAATGACTTTATACATTTGGGTGCTCCTATGTTGGGAGCATAATATTTACAATTATTATATCTTCTTGTTGGATTTTTCCCTTTATTATTATATAATGTCCTTCTTTGTCTCATGTTAAAGTCTTTGTTTTAAAGTCTATTTTGTCCAATGTAATTATCACTACTCTGATTTCTTTTGCTAATTCATTTGCATGATAGATGTTTCTCCGTTCCCTTGCTTTCAATCTGCAGGTGCCTGTATGTCTGAAATGAGTCACTTGTAGGCAGCATATAGATGGGTCTTTTTTTTTTTTTAATACATTTTAACATCCTGTGTCTTTCGATTGAAGTGTTTAGTCCATTTACATTCAGAGTAATTATTGATAGATATGTATTTATTGCCATTTTGTTACTGGTTTTGTGGGTGTTTTTGAAGATTTTCTCTGGTACTTTCTTGTCTTTCTCTCTATCATGGTTTGCTGAAATTCTTTAGCAATATATTTGAACTTCTCTTTATTCTTTGCATGCTTATTAGTGGTTTTTGATTTGTGCTTACCATTAGGTTTGTATATAGCATCTTCTGCATATAGCTGTCTATATTAACTTGATGGTCATTTGAGTTTGAACCCATTCTTTACTCCTGTCCTCCCCACATCTTAGGTATATGGTAGCGTATTTTATATCCTTTTATTTGGTGAGTTCCTTGACTGGTTTTTTACAGAAATACTCATTTGTACTGCTTTTGTGTTTCCTGCCTTAATACTGTTGTTTTGGCCTTCCTTTTCCAATCAAAGAGACCCCTTTAGGTATTTCATGCAGGGCTGGTTTAATGGTCATGAACTCCTTTAGTTTCTATTTGTCTGGCGAACTCTTTATCTCTCCTTCTATTCTGAATGATAGCCTAGCTGGATTGATTATTCTTGGCTGCAAGTTTTTCCCATTCACTACTCTGAATATATATCATGCCACTTCTAGCTTGCAAAGTTTCTGTTGAAAAATCTTCTGATAGCCTTATGGGGTTTCTTTGTATGTAAGTGTCTTCTTGCTGCATTTAATATTTTTTATCACTATATTTTGCCATTTTAATTATAATATGTCTTTAATTACAATATGTGAGACATATTGTAATTAATCCAAATTAATTACACTTGTAATCCATCCAAAAGTGTGGATCTGCTTTTATTGATTCTGTTGGTGGTTCTCTGTGCCTCCTAGATCTGGATATCTGTTTTCTTCCACAGATTAGGAAAGTTTTCAGTTATCATTTCTTCAAATAAAGTCTCTGGGCCGGTTTCTCTCTCTTCTTCTTCTGGAACTCCTATAATATGAATGTTAATACATCTGGTGGAGTCACTGACTTCCGTAAATCTATTCTCATGACTTCCGTAAATCTATTCTCATGACTTCCGTAAATCTATTCTCATTTGCATAATTCTTTTTTTTTCTCTTTTGTTCAGCTTGCTTACTTTCTACTACTCTGTCTTCTAGGTCATTAATTGTTCTGCTTCTTACAGACTGATGTTCATTCCATCAAGTGTGTTTCTCATTTCATTATTGAGCCCTTTTTCCTCTCTGCTGTGTTACTCCTTATCTCTGTATTGTCTCATTGATGTCCTCCACTCTTTTCTCTAGTCCAGTGCTTTAAATTCTCCATCAGAGAATTTATATCTGTTGCACTTAGGTGTCCACCCGTGACCTTGTCTTGTTCTTTTGTTTGAGACAAATCCCTCTCTCTTCTCATTTTGTCTAACTCTCTGTACCTGTTCCTCTGTGTTAGGAAAGTCAGCTGTGTCTCCTATTTTTGAGGGTAGTGGCTTTACGAAGAAGAGGTCCTGTAGTGCCCTGCTGTGTAGTGTCCCCTGTTCCCCAGGGCCTGGTGCTTCTGGGAGTGTCTCCAGTGTGTGCTGCATGCACTCTGCTATTGTGACCTGGCCACGTTACCCTTCAAGCTAGCCGTCTCCAGAGGCTCTCTTTGCCTCTTGTGGGCAGTATTTGGTCCTTGGCCTAAATGTGGTGTGTTTTAACTAGGTGTGTTCTGGTCCGCTTGGGAAATGAGACCTGTCCTCACTTTCCCTGGAACGGAGGCCTTGCAAAACTCCCTGGTCAGGAGATGTGCTACTGGCAGGGGTTTGGGCCAGTCTTCTGGGAGAGGGCCCCCCGTCATGCCAGGACTGAGGCGAGCATGACTGAATGGGGGTGTTCCACCAGAGTGTAGTAAGAGTCAGCACTCTGCTGATACCTGCAGGTGGCCCTGGGCTTACGCTGAGGGGCAGGGGGAGGAAATGGCACTGGCCTGTTCCTTTGTTCTCTGAGCGGTCTCTCCATGAACGCTTGTCTCTCTGGGATGTGCTCCAAGATGAGCGAATAATCTCCCCTCTGTGTGCCCCAGGGGCTCTTCAGATCCCTGTTTCCACACTGTATGTCTGTGGGATGTTGCCCTGCCTTCTCTCCAAGAGCAGCACAATGCCCTTTGAGCTCTCCCAGAATCAAGCCTGCTGATCTTTAAAACCCCAAGCTTTAAGCCCTGATGATTATAAGAACTCACGAAATTCCAGCCCTCTAGCTTTCCAAGCCAATTGCCATGGGGATTCTTTTTCCTCATGTGCTCATTCTCCTATGGGCTAGTCTGTCTCTTGCCCTTCTCTGCAACCGTGGCTCGTTCCCTACCACAGTGGCCACAATCTGTTTCCCAAGCCACATCTCTGTACTTTCTAGCTTCTTCTATGTGGCCTCTTCTCTACCTTTAGTTGTAGAGCTTGTCCTGCCAGTCTTCAGGTCAATTTCCAGGGTATATAGGATGATTTCATAGCTGTCTAGTTGTGTCTGTGGGAAGAGACAAACCTAGGGTCTTCCTACTCTGCCGCCATCTTCCCCTTATCCTCTTTTCTCGGTTTTAACATGAAATGATCTGTTTTTCAAATCTTGAGGTGAGATTGGAGATCTAGGATGTCGTGTCTTGTTTATCCTCTGGTTTTTACTCTAATTTAGACTACACAGATCTTCCAGGTCATATTAGCATTTTTAAAGGTATTCTAAATGCACAAAGGAGTGATTAATGAGGACTTTTCAGTGACATAAAATGTCTCATGTTTAGGATATGTGTGTGAGAGTGTATACAGTCTATTAATTATGCAGTTCCCATTGTCTGCCTTTTCACTGATTTCAAGTGCACAAGCCGAGGAGACAGTCCTTCCGAGGGTCACTCCTGTCACTCCACATGAGTGGCTGCCAGTCTTATGTACCTTTAAGGCCATCTCCTGGAGTAGAAGTTTTTATCATCCCCCGAAACAATGATTTTATGTTTTTAGTTTGTGATTCCTGCCACCAAGGAGCCTACAGAAAAACCTAAAGGCCAACACGATCTCCAGGATCTCCCAGCTCCGAATTCCTTTCCTTCTGTGCTAAGGATAAGGATGGTTGTGGGCTGCTTATTCTATAGCTGTTCAATGACCATGGAGACCTCACTCTCTCCTCAGCCCTGTGGAAGCAGCTTAGGCTCTTTAACAGAGTCTGGCTTGAGAATTTTCCCCAGCTTCCTGGAACAGGACTCAGGCAGGCACCATAGTTAGCCTTCTGACATGCACCCGCATGGAGAACATTTTTCACGAACAATTAGCAGCCGTTCTTTTTCCTACTCGGGCACAAAGTTATCAATGGACATCTTTCATCATTGTCGAGCGACAGCTGAGTCCATGCTCTGAGCAGTGTTCTGTAGGGATAAGAGCAGTGCTTGGCCTGGTGTAATGATAGGAAGTTCACCTTGATCGGTTAAAAATAGAAGGCACCCTGTCGGCAGTGAGCACAAGCGAGCAGTGCTTATAGCTGAGCAGAAAGAATAGAATTTGGCTATTTCACTATTTAGCTACTTTCACTGTGAACACTTGCTGCTCGTCACCAGCGAGGAACCTATTTGCAATAGAATTTGGGAATTCTGCATCATACAGTTCAACCCGTCCACCCACCTGAGAGCAGGGGTGGGCAAATTTCCTGACAGTTGGAGCAGAATCTCGTCACCCAGCTCGCCCGCAAAGCTCACTCAAGAATCACTTGCATTTCTATTGTCCACTTTTAGGATATCCAAGTAAGATTTGGGCTTATATCAATAGCATAAAAAAAAATTAGGTAGTTATAGGAATGTGTCTAGTACTTACCATGTGCCAGGCACTTTTTATAGTGGTTTACATTTGTTAATACATTTAGGCCTCAGGGAATCCCTAATGAGGTAAGTATTATATTTTTACCATTTTACAGAGGAAGAAACACAAGCATGGTAGTTAAATAAGAGTAAGTGGCAGATCTGGGATTGGCGTCCGGGCGGGCTGTCTGTGCTTCTTATGGACCAAATGTTTGTGTCCCCCCCACAATTCATGTATTGAAGCTCTCACCCTTCATGTGATGATGTCTGGAGACGGGGACTTTGAGAGGTGATTAGGTTTAGATGAGGTCATGTGGCAGGGGCGGGGGCCCTTGGGATGGGAGCAGTGCCCTCGTAAGCGGAGGCATCAGAGAGCTTGCTCCCCCTCCCCCCTCCCTCCTTGCATGCATGCATACGGACACGCACACACACACGCACATGTCATGTGAGCACAGCGAGAACACAGTCTTCTGTGGGCCAGGAAGAAAGTTTTCACAAGAAGCCAGCCACGCTGGCACCCTGATCCCGGATGTCCAACCTCCAGAACTGTGAGGATACACGTCTGCGGTCTGTGCCCACAGTTGCTGGCATGCCGTTCATGCAGCTCAAGCTGACAGACAGTGGCCTTGAAAACCGTGCAATCCAGCCCCCAACAGAAGCCCTCACAGCCCCTCAGCTTTTCAAGAAACACCCTCTGCTCACTCTCTGTGGTCTTTCAGACGCCCTTCCTTAGCAGCGCCTCTGCCAAGCTCTCGATCCAAGACCTTGATTTCATCCACTTCTGTGGGAGGAGGAGGGAGGGAAACAGCTCCTTATTGTGCCGTAGGAAGAGCAGGTGACCCATAGACTGCGTGACAAGGGGGTGTATTCTGACACCAGTCAGCCAAGGAATGAATGAAGTGAAGCAGCACCTCTCTGTTCCAGAGCCCTGAGCTCTGTGGGGGCAAGAGGGCAGCTTTAGCTGTACCTGGAGCCAGCCCCTGGATCTCTGAACCTTCTAGAGTCAGGGCCCAGCTAGTCATAATCATGATGAGGGACACTCGTCTCTATTCTAGGGGCCTGTCACTCAGATGGTCAGTAGGTGAGGTGGGCTATCTTTATTGGTATCTGTCCTAAATACTGCGCCTGAACATTGAACCTAATATTCGAAATTACCATAGTGGTTGCAACTGTGAGGCATCTACTTTTTCTCTCAGGAAAATGGATAACTTTCTGTGACAGCATAGTGACTCTTTTGGCTTTCTGTGCAACCACACGAGAATTGCAACCGAGAAATAGTAACTGTTGAAATTGTCTATAAACACATGAAATAAACACTGCCACAGATGCTCAGACCCACAGCATAATTTCTGGAAGCCAGCAGGCCCACCTCTACGGAAGGAGAGTCAGAGCTGGTACCATGGGGTCCCCACAGCCCTCCCCAGCCCCCCTGCAGGACAACTACCCCAAGACACACAAGACAGAGGCTACATGTCACTTCTTTTGTTCTTGAAGGTAGGAGAGAGTATAGGCTGCCTATTTTTTTTTTTTAAGATTTTATTTATTTGATAGAGAGAGAGATCATAAGTAGGCAGAGAGGCAGGCAGAGAGAGAGGGAGAAGCAGGCTCCCTGCCGAGCAGAAAGCCCGATGCGGGGCTCGATCCTAGGACCCTGAGATCATGACCTGAGCCAAAGGCAGAGGCTTAACCCATGGAGCCACCCAGGCGCCCCCAGGCCACCTATTTTTAAAATTATACACAACCAGTTTTAAACCTGACCTCACCTTGGACCTGAGTCCCACATTTCCAAACAGCGAATAGCTGATTTCCTTGCCTTAATTTCATGTACCAGGCCCCAAGCAGAGTGGTAAGAATTATCTTCTTATTCAAAAAACTGCCTCAGGAAATCAGTGGTCTCTAAAATGGGGTGCTAAGGAGCAAAATGGGAAATCAAAATGACCGCTAGCTGGAAAAGGATAAGTTAATAATCCGAGGGATGTCAAGCCTCACTTTTCTCTCTTTCCCGAACAGCCTGTTTGGGAAAATTGGGAGATGTTGTCTCCTCACCGGGTGGGGAATAAATAAGAGTTTAAATGTTGCCACAAATTTTTAAAAAATCACTCCATCCTACATGCCCTGAAATAGGAGTTCCCTCCCTTGGGTGGGGATGGAGTGTGGTGAGTGGAATCTGTGTTGGCTTCAGACTTTTCTTTCTGGAGCATTTAACTTTGTCATAGCTGCCCTTCCAGGCAGTGGGGAAAGGCCCCCAGTGCTGTGTCTTCTGTCGTAAGTAGCTCACGTGGTGATAATAATGTTTGTCAGAGTAGACCCCACAGGCACGATGTCGTTACCACAGTGAGCCACTCAAATAGAAATTACTGACAATACCAGATGTGGTGAAGATGTGGAACAATAGGGATGCTCATCCATTCACTTCACTCATATAACTGCCTCAGTGGACATGTGGGCCATTTCTTAAAGGATAATCAATACAAGCACACCTCATCTTGTGCTTCACAGATACTGCACCTTTTACAAACTGGTCTGTGGCGACCCTGCCTTGAGCAAGCGTATGGGTGCCATTTTCCCAACAGCATTTGCTTACTTTGCATCTATGTCACAGATCAGGGAATAATTTCAACTCTCAAGTCTATTTATTGAAGAAATACATTTTGAAAGGCTCTCGCTGTCATAGAAAGTGATTCTTCTGATGAATCTGGGCAAAGTCAATTGAAAATCTTCTGGAGAGGATTCACCATTCTAGATGCCTTTAAGAACATTCATGATTGATGGGAAGAGGTCAAAATATCCACATTCACCGGAGTTTGGGAGAGGTTGGTACCCACCGTCCTGGAGGACGTGGAGGGGCTCGGGGCGTCCGCGGAGGCAGTCACCGCAGAGGTGGTGGAAACAGCGAGAACTGGAGTTAGAAGTGGGGCGAAAAGATGAGACCGATTTGCTGCCGTCTCATGATCAGACTTGAACGGATGACGAGCTGCTTCTCCTGGATGAGCCAAGAAAGTGGTTTCTTGAGAGGGAATCTGCTCCTGGTGGAGATGCCGCGAAGACTGTCCCAGTGACCACAAAGGGTTTAGAATCTCACATCATCTTAGCTGAGAAAGCAGCAGCGAGGTTTGAGAGGACTGACTCCAGTTCTGAAAGAAGTTCTACTCTGAGTGAAATGCTCTCAAACAGCATCACACGCTACAGAGGAATTGTTCGTGAAAGGAAGAGTCACTCAAGGCAGCAGACTCCATTGTTGTCTTCTAAGAAACTCCTCCAGCTGCCCCAGCCTTCAGCGTCCCCCACCCTGGTCAGTCGGCAGCCACCGACATGGAGGCGGGACCCCATGCCAACAAAAAGATTACAACTCACTGAAAGCTCAGATCAGTTATCATTTCTTAGCAATAAAGTATATATATATTTTTAGCAATAAAGTATTTTTAAATTAAGGTATATGCATTGTTTTTTAAGACATAATGCTATTGCACACTTAACAGACTACAATATAGTTGTACACATAACTTTTATATACACTGAGAAACCAAAAAATCCATTTGACTTGCTTTATTGCGATACTCGCTTTATGGCGGTGGTCTGGAACCGAACCCACAACATCTCTGAGGTCTGCCTGCACTTTCCATATGACAGAGCAACCGCGCTCCCAGGTGTGTGCCCCACAGAAGCAGAAACATATGTACACAAAATGACTTGTACAAACATGTGGAGAGCAGCCTTATTCTTAATAATAGCCCCAAACTAGAAGGAACCCAAATGTCCTTTCATAGGATACTGGCTAAACAAATTATGACATATTCACATGACAGAATACTATTCAAAAAAATTTTTAAACAGCGAGTTATAGATACATGCAAGAACATAGATGAATCTCAAAGGCACCATGTTGGGTGAATGAAGCCAGATTCGAAAATATGAATGCTTAAAAAAAAATATGAATACTTTCCCATTTAGATCGAATTCGAAAATAGGCAAAACAGCTATAGTTTTTAGATTTTAGATTCAGCTATAGTGCCGAATCTGGGCAGGGAGTGAATATTCTGGTTGCGCATACAGATGTAGTTATACAGATGTGGACAATTGTCACAAGTCTTTGAACTAAATCCTTAAGATTTGTGCATTTGAGTGTATTTAAGTGGTAACCCCCTGAAAGCATTCCTTTATCCTCCTGGAGGGTGAATACACTTTTTCAAGAGCAGAAAGGGATGCTTTTGAAAAACCATATCACATGACTATGTTAATCACCCATCACTAACTTTCCAGGGTTTCAAAATAGTAGTATCGGTTGATAAGGCAATCTTATACTTCAGTGACAAAATAATAATAATAATAATAATAATAATAATGAAGCCCACTGTCAAAAAGAGAGTGTTTGTTATATGTTCTGTTTTGAATGACCCCACATTTGTAGGAATGATATTTTTAGGTGGTTGCTTATTCTCTTCCGCCATCAGGGGCAGATCAGAGGGAGGCTGAAGCAGCAGATTTTTGGGCTGGAGGTTATGGCTTCAAATCCCCTTTTGTGCAGGTGGACCTGGAAATACCACTGAATTGGCGTTTAAATATCAGGATCAGGCATGTGGGGTAGTTTCTGAGTTAGCCCCGATATGGAGGTGCTTCTGGGATCTTTGGTGGTTTTTCTAAAAATGCATTTGCCTTTACAGAGTGCTTGGTAGGGTAATCTTCAGAGGATGTGCCATGGAAGACTACCGAGAGATGTCTTCCCCTTTTCAGTACAACTAAGCGTAAAATCAGCACCGGGTCATTGGCATCTTGTACAGGGGACGAGTGGGCATGCACGATTACAGGAAAGGAACCCGATTTCAGCCTGAATTCGCATCCTTCCTCCTATGGCAAGTGAATGCGGCCGCACTCAGGCCGTTATGGGGCCACGAGAAATTCTTTCCCGCTGCACGGCGGCATCCACACCTGTCTGGGTTCCGCATGCTCCAAGAATTGCCCGTGGAGGGTGGATTTGTGCAGCACATCTGCCTCCCAGCCCAGGCTTGGGCGGGGTGTGCTGCTCCCAAACACGCCCGCTGTTGCCCCGTCACCCAGAGCAAATAGTGTTCACACGCACACTGGTCCAGATTTTCTTTTACTTCCGTTTTGAATTTGGTGCCCTGGGTTTCCGGCGTTAAATCAAAGTCAGGCTCATACCTGGAGCAAAGTGCCACGTCCGCACTTGGAGATGTTCTCTCCTGCTTCGGTACAGGCAGGTGGGGGAAGAAGGAAGCTCCTCATTCCTCATGCTGGGGAGAGGGAGTAGCGTTTGGGGCCAAGCAACGTGTGTTTGAATCTGGCAGCAGATCCTGGGGGGAAGTTGCAGAGTTAAATTTTCTTCTGTGACATGGGAACTGTGAGGGAGTAAATGGGAAGGCCTGGCACTTAGTGATGCGCAGAGAAATCCTAGTTCCTTCTCCCCGCAGCTGAGCTGTCCCCTTCTCCTGCGCCCCACGCTGAGAGTGCAGACTGCCCTTACCTGGCTCTGGTTACTTCTGCCTACTTCTGCCTCCTTTTTAAAGGCACCTGGGTGGCTCAGTCGGTTAAGCATCTGTGTTCAGCTCAGGTCATGGTCCTAGGGTCCTGGGATTGAGCCCCGCATCAGGCTCCCCACTCAGCAGGGAGTCTGCTTCTCCCTCTGCCTCTTCCCCATTCCTGCTTGTGCGCTTTCTCTCTCTCAAAAATAAGTAAATAAAATATTTAAAAAAAAAAAAAAACTTCCCATCTATCACCGCTTTCTTGGGTGGCTAGACCTGGGCTCGTGTGTGTGTGTGTGATGAGTAGCAGCAAATGAAAGCACTAATTCCTGATCACTCCCATTGTGGGTGTCGCTGGTTAATACTCCTGGTCTAACTTGACGGTTGTGCTAGGGAGCTCATTACCATCAGAGAAGCCTCCAGTCCTGTCAGCGCTTCCCCGTGTTGGTGCCCTAATGTGTCATTTCACCCACCCGAGCCTCAGTTTACCTGCGGTGGGTTCCTATGCATTTGGCACCTGAGTGGTTCAGGTCAACGGTGATAAAGATGTGTTACCTGCGGGTGCGTTGTTCCCAATAGACAGCACATCAAGGATGCTTTTAAAACCTCAGTAGTATTTAGGAGGGGTGAGGACGGAGGGTAATTTAAGTCACCCAGCCTAGCTCAATAAACAATTTTTTATTTGTTTTGCGATGCTAAGAGAATAAGAAAAATGTAATTAAATTTAAGTAACTAAAGCTGTGGCCTTAGAGAAGCTTTCAGGACGTGGCACCTCGGTCGTTCTGTAAAAATTTGTAGAAACCTTTCTGGAGACACGTCTTTAGGTTATATACCGGAGATCTTCCCAGCTCCCAAGTTTTAAAAACCAACGACAAAACAATATTTAAAATCTCTTAACTTTTGTTCATTTGACAGGGGGCTTCCTATTTCCAACATGGCAATTCAAAGTTCATTGTCCTGACTTCCCTCAGCAGCTAAAATTCTCAGTTTCATATCTGTTTTAAGTAATACCTTGTTGTTGTAAAGTGTTATTTTTAAATGACCCTACTCTTTGATCAGTATACCTGGCAGATGATCTAGGATGTAGCCCCATGAGGATAGCTCAAAGGAGTTTACCTTCGGGGAGGCCACACACCACCCTAGGCATGCAGAGCGGTTAGCACAAAACCCAAGGTCGCCCCTGAGCGCTGCGGCTGGACCGGCCACACCGCCCGCCCCAGAGACACGAGGGTTGTCGGTGGAAGGCTGGACTTGTAGAGGGAGCTGGCTAATCCGCTCCTTCTTGTGGCCGCTTGGGGGTGGCGGGTGGGCTTGAGTTAAATGTTTCTGTATGTGAGGAAGACATGTTTTCTGTAGAAAAAAGAGGAAATCGAGATAGCCAGAGAGATATGCCAACAGTAATCAGCAGTCATCCTCCTCCTCTCGTGCCATTCCATGCCTTATTCCTGAACACGTAAGCATGCACGTATGAAAGGGGGTGGTAGTCTCAGGTCCGCCAAAGCTGGGACCATTCGTTGTTTTTGAAGTCCCAGAACGTGTCTGTGAAAGGTGGGGAAATCCTAGAGCAGGACCTACAAAAATTAGAATCTATATTAATATATATAGATATGTGTATAATACTTAAAACTTAAAGACATGATAATTTGCAGTGGACTGCATCAGGACACGGCATCTCAAGTTCAATCTCGAGATTTGGCCTGATTATGCTGTTTCTCCCCCCTTCCCCGTTGCTGTGAAAGGTCTGTCGTAAGAGGTGTCAGGCCCTGGAGCTTTCCTTAGCAGTAGAACATGTCCTTTCTCTACGTCAACAAGTACGATTCTCGGTCACTGTCATTGCTGTACAGAGGCCCACTGTGTCTAGGGACCGCCATAGCTTAAGTCCTGTTCTTGGACATTCCTTTCTTTCTTTCTTTGGTAGCAGCCTTCCGTGGATATTCTCGTACTTGCTACTTCTGATGTTTTCTCATTTCCTTAGGATGAACTTGGTGAGATTCAATTGATGGGGCACAATTACTCACATAGTTTTGAGGTTTAAAACTGCTCTTTCAGAAAGCCGGCACTCTTGTTTTAGAAAGTGAAAGCAAGTCCAATGCCAGGGTGGAGTTCGGCTCTACCCCAGACCTCACTGCTTCTCAGAGTCATCATCGTCAAGTTCGCAGTACCGTGCAGACTTGTGCCCAAGTTCAGAGGCAAGACAGGCATGGTCAGGCGCGGGCTTTGCCAGGGCTCCCAGGGTTTTGGGGTGCAGGTGGAGAAGCTGTGAGGACAGGCACAGAGACGGTAAGCCCTGCTCAGGTGCAGTCAGATGGCACAACAAGGGCCTCGGTGGGTGTGGCCGGACCCCCGGAACAGAAGATAGAAACCAGAGAATGAGTTGAAGCTTGCTGGCCACACTGGGGTCAGGGTGAACCCCACCCTCTCGCACTTGAAGAGAGCTGCCCTGAGCCCCCTTTGATTCTCAGCCCTACGCACTCCCTTCAAGTGTCCCCCACCCTACATATGCCTCAGCCCCGCTGCTCGCCCGCCCTTGGAAAGCTTTGTGCCACTTTGCAATGAGTCGTGGCAAAACCTGTCTATTCCAGTGGAACCACATAGTGGGACCTCCAGAAAAGCAAACCAAGGAATGTTAAGGGTTCTGTTCTGACACTTTGGTCGCCTTTCTAAGTAGCCTACTCTTCCAGGCCAGCTTGCCCGTGGCCAGCCAGCTCCACGTTCCTGGCCGTGCTCACTGGAAACCAAACTCCAAGGACTCTAGACTCCCCGGCCCGTTTCTTTCAGAGCAAACTTCTCCTGCCCTCCGTTTTTGCCTAAATTCTCTTTTCAACTCTGCCTGACATTTAACTAGGCCCTGCAGCTCTATTCCTTAAAACCCTCTGTCCAAAACTATCTGTGACTCAGCATGCTGGGAACAAGTAAATCTCATCAAAGGCGGCACTCCTCACTGCCTGTCCCTGTCATTCAGCCTTCCTCTTGGAACTGCTCTCCCTCCGCCCGGCTTCAGTCTGGAAATCCTGTTTATCTTACTGGACACATCACACATTCTATCTTCTCTAAGAAGTCTTACCAGCCTTCTAGCCTTCTGAAACCCCGTAGAATGGGATCGTGATCCATATTATATTCCACGGTGTCTACTGTCCAGATGGTCCCTGACGTCAGATGGACTTTCAACTTCACGATCATTCTATTTTATGATGGCGTGAGAGTGATACGCATTTGGTAGACACCATACTCAGAATTTTGAATTTGGATCTCTTCCCGGGCTAGCAGTATATGGCACAATCCTCTCTCGTGATGCCGGGCGCTGGCCGCTCCCCGCCAGCCACAGCACCACGAGGGTAGATCACCGAGACACTGACAATCACTCTGCACCCAGACAGCCATGTGTTTGTCACTTTTAGTGCAGTATTCGATCCATTACATGAGATACCCGACCCTTTATTATATTTTCAATCTTGTTTTCTGTTTCTTTTTTTATTGAAGTATGGGTGACACACGTTACATTATTTTCAGGTGTACAACGTGGTGATTTGACAAGTCTGTTCATAGTGACCCTTGTCACTGTATAGCACTTACTATAGCATTGACTATATTCCCTATGCTGTACATTTCATCCCCATGACTTAGTCATTCCATCACTGGAAGCCTGTATCTCCCACTCCCCTTCGACTGTTTTGCCCATCCCCCCACCCCCCACTCCCCTCTGGCAACCACCAATTTGTTCTCTGTGTTTATGGGTCTTTTTTTTTTTTTTTTTTTGCTTTTTTTTGTTTGTTTGTTCATTTGTTTGTTTTTTTAGATTCCACATGCAAGTTTTCACTTACAATATTTGTTTTTGCTCTGTCTGGCTTGTTTCACTTAGCATACCTTCTAGGCCCACCACGTTGTCAGAAATGGCAAGATCTCATGCTTTTTTATGGCCGAGTAATATTTCATTGTGTGTGAGTGATTGTGTGTGTACACGTACACACAGTATCCTCTTTATCTATTCATCTATGGATGAACACTTCTGTTGCTTCCATTTCTTGACTATTGTAAATAATGCTACAATAAACATAAGGGTGCATATACCTTTCAAATTAGTGTTTTATTTTCTTTGGGTAAATACCCAGTAGTGAAATTACTGGATCATTATGATATTTCTAATTTTTAATTTTTTGAGGAACCTCCATGCAGTCTTCCACATCAGTACTATATTATAAAATGGGAAAAAGACTATTTTTTAAAAAAGATTTTATTTATTTGTCTAAGAGAGAGAGAATGAGCAGGGACAATAGCAGAGGAAGAGGGAGAAGCAGACTCCCTGCTGAGTAGGTAGCCCAACATGGGACTCGATCCCAGGACCCTGGGTTCATGACTTGAGCCAAAGGCAGACGCTTAACTGAACCATCCAGGGGCCCCGGCAAAAAGCCTATTTTATAAGAGATGGCTTTGCCCAACTGTATGATGTCCAGTAGGTTAGATGTATTAAATGCATTTTTGACTTAGGATATTTTCAACTTATGTTGGGTTTATTAAGATGTGACCCCTATCATAAGACAAGGAAAATCTGTAGATTATACCACACAATGGGGTGTGTATGTGTGGGTGTGTATGTGTGTGTGTGTGTGTGTGTGCGTACTTACAATTTTAGGTTCCTTGAAGGCAAAGACTATAACCATCCCTTTCCTCTTCTGGGTGTCGAGAATCACCCTGTCTGGCCCCAAGGTACTGGTTCCATGAATGAACGAACATGAAGAAACACAAACTCATAGATAGGCAAAGTGGATATGAGGAGCCAGTAAAGTTCATTTGAAAGGAGTCTGGCTCCAGCTGTCTCTAAAGGAGGGTTTTAATGTCAACATTCTGACCAGACCATCTGTATAAAAGTACTTTATAGACAGAGGGAGACAATGACACTTTTAAAAATAAAAGGTGGAAAGAGTTGATGGAGATCCACAGAGAGCGGCTCACTATGGAAGGTCCCCTCCACATCCTTCCTAAGTGTGTGTTTTCACTGTGGTTGACTTTAATGCTTTCTGTTGTTTTTGTGTCAGGGAATGTTTCACATTGATTAAGTTACACCTGCTTTTGAAAGAACAAGTAATAACACACCTGTCACTCCTGTTTCTCGCAGGCGACAATGGTCCTGAGCTCCGCACACTTCTGGCTGGGATTATTTCTGGTGCCCACGGCGTGTTTGATGGAGGACGTAGCATGGAGAGCGTAAGTGAAAAGTGACTTCGTCACCTTAAGTCTTGCTCATCTGTCCTTGCGGTCACCTGTCATGAACCCTGACCATAGGCTATTTCATGCTGTGGGACTTCTAAAGGAACAGGTCTTCTGCTACCTGCCAGCAACAGGTGTAAAGGATGTTAGGGGTTTTGGTTTCTTGTGTTTTGCTTTTTTCCTTTTAGCCTGTGCTTCACCTCGATAGGAGAATATAGACAAAAAGGAGTCCCGAGACAGGCTCTGTGAAGGTCAATATGTATGGTGCTTGTACATGATTTTAAAGGAGGGTTTCTAAGTACAGATTCATTCCATCAGGTTTAGGAAGCATAACTCAAAATTCATTTCTCCTTATATCAAAAAACCAATACCTAAGCAATCACAAATATAAACTGGCTTTAAATCCCAGACTTAAACGAAAATTGTGTATATGTAAGTCATTTCAAATTAGAAAATAACTTGGAATGACGTATTCTTCATTTTTCCTATAAATCACAGTAGGACTCCTTCAAATATAATTTATTTAGAGTGTCAGTGTACAGATCTATGAGAAGATTAATCACAAAGATGAAATTATAATGTAGGTTAAGTAGGAAATAATTCATGCTCAATTTTTGCTTATATGTTTCAAAATATATTGTTTCCAAAATATCTTGTGCACAAGGTAAGCTAAGCACAAAGTTCCAAGATAACGTTAATTTTAATTTCTTCCACGAGAAAGAGATAGAAGACTCCAAAAGAGAAAATATTGATTTTTGTTTGGGGTAAGCTGATTCCTCCTACAAATAGTTGCCAACTTTCCCTGAAAATTGAGACTCCTTGATTGGCTTTACTTTGGGCAAAGCATAATTATTTGGGGGCCCTGAGGTAAAGAATTGAGACTTTAATCCAAACCTTCCAGGGAAAGACATCAGATTTAATTTTTATCTCCCCCTTCCTCCCACACTCAATGAGAATTGTTCTTGCCTGACAGTTCAGGATGTCTTTTGAAAAAGTCTTCATTTTGGCATTATCTTGACAACCGGTGATGCCTAATGCAGAGAGAGAGAGGAAGAGAGAGAATTGTATAGCACATACTTTGGGTGTTTTTTTTTTTTCTCTTCACTAAGTTTTGCAACTATTAGTAAAAATTAATTCTAATTTATTAAATGCCTTGATTTACCAATACTTCCTTTTTATCTGCTAAAACAGTATTCTATAAACAGCTGAATTGGAATACCTGGAAATGACATTATTATAGCCAGGAAAGATGTTTTCTTAATCTAATAAATGCACTGAAACAAAATGCTAGTTCTATTATTTGTTCTTATAGCAAATAGCCCAGTTGTGGCACGCTGTATTACCTTGCTAAAGTTCTTCAATTTTACATGACAGGTTACTTTTAGGTAAATCCAACATGATACTGGCCTCACCAGATCACTTTACAATGTATAGCGATGGAGAATAGGAATGTGATTATAAATTACTCTCAGCCTATTTTAATTCAACTATCTTGATTAACATCATGAAAAAAAATGTTTACCAAGTCTGCGTATTTGCGGAGTGAGACTTTAGCAGCAGTATCTTTCTACTCTTTCAAAAAGTGGTTACAGATTACAATGTGTCTACCTCCTATCAGTCTTCTGGATCTTTTCCAATCCATTCCAAGTAAAAGTTACCAGTCACCAATGAAGCAAATTAGTGCTTCAAACAGGACTTGTTTTGGGTTTCCCCTGGCACTATAAAATTAGCACCATTTACATTTTAGCAAGGATAAATCCAAGGACACCGCCTCCAGCTCCGCCATATGGAAAGAGTGAAAGTCACTTGTTTCCGAGAAGCTTGCCAGCCAGGTAGGAGAAGGGACCAGGCACTACGAAGGAGGTGCTGGTCAGGGACCAGCAGAGGCAGACCCCAGGCATTGTCCTACCTACTACCTCCTGCCCTGGACAAGCCCAGAAAAGAGCCCTTCTTAGGAGCAGTGGGCTTTTCCAGCAGCTTTGGGCTGAGCTGGGAAGGTTCCTACTCAATTCCAGAGGCACTTACAGAAATGTACTTTTGTCTGATTTCTGATTTTATTTGGGGAAGCCAGGGAGGATGGTCTACATTGGCTCTCCCTGGCAGTATTTGCCCAAAGTACATGCTCAATTTGTAATACACATTTAATGTCTAAATTAGAGTCACCTCTCTCCTCAAAGACAAGCATTTGGCCAGCTTATTTGGGAATTTTCCCCGAGATCATGGGGCCCGGGTTTTATCTTCTATTATACTCCCAGCCTGAAATAGATGTTGGGTCCAGTAAGCTCAGAGGCTTCTCCGGGAAAGGGAAGCAGACTCTGAGTCGCTCACCTCCGCTGAGGCCGCCGTCCGGGAGCATGATTTCTCTTTCTGAGCTTCCGCTTCCCAGAATGCGTTCTGTTTTCCCTTCCTGCACACTGAACAAAAACGTGAACCTGATTGTCCACAGCCACCCTTCCTTTGGTTCCAACTGTCGACTCCTTATTGAAGCACGATGTGCTCCAGCTGTCCTTGGACGTCCACGGAGAGTTCTGAATGAAATGAACCAGAATCCCGGGGGCTGCGAGGAGCCTATGCCGTGATGGCGGCGTGGGGCTGTGTTCGCAGGGCGGTTGCGTCCTCTCATCTTGCCTTGGGCCAATCTTACAGACCTCTTGTTTTGTTTTGAATTTTAGGGGTTAACTCTGTTTTGAAAGAGCTTTTAAATCCCAGCAGACCCGCAGGCCCACCTTTTCATGTGTCTTCCTAGGAGCGCTTAGCGAAGTGAGCTGCTCTCTTTCTGCATTTTCCCCCCTTACTTTGCCCAGTCCCTCTCTCCCATTTCAGGACCTAGACTCTTCAGCATCAGAAAAAGAAAGAAAGAAAGAAAGAAACTCAGCATGAGGTAATTTAGTCATTTTTTCCATGAACTCTGTCAGCTTTCTGCTTGAAGATCCATTCCTAGACTATCTTAAGTCAGATTTGGACGCCTTAAACTACCTACTCTGCTCCTGCTCGCCATAATTTTCACGAGGGACCAGACTAACACATCTTTTACTGAAATAATTGATTGATTATATGCGATACCTGGTTAATGAGTATTTTTATTAGGAGCATGAAGTTTAAATTGCCCAGAACTACTTTAATATCTATTCTCATTTAGGAGAAATCCTTTAGTTGCTTTATATAAAAATAATATAAAGCTGAAGGCCACTGACACAGGAACCAGGCTTCTTTTATCTAACTGTATCTCTTACGCTTTACCAGTCAGCACGCAATACGGTCAGCAGTACCAGAATGACTTCATTTCCTGATTGTACTCCCAGATAGGCAGTTAAATGGAAATAAAAGGTAATAAGAAATTTCTGTATACAAATGAGTCTTGATATTTCTTTAAAAAAAAACTTTCTACCTAAACTAAGTTCATGTGAAGCACGTTGTATTTACATTTTCACCTACATTTAGAATTTAATGTATCCTTCTGACTTGCTACTTTTCCATGCAAAAGAAAGAGTCGAGGAAAAAGCTTCCAGAAAAAAAAAAAAAAAAGATCTAAGCCAATCTGTTTTAAAAGTCCCTCATAACCTGGAGTTAGCCACAGCTATCCCCGGAGGCACCCCAATGACTCTTGCACTCTGACAATGGCTGAGCACCCCCACGTTGCCCCTTCTGCAGTCATCTGGTTTCCTGATGCGGGGTTAGATGGAGCAGCCCTGGACCACTGGGGATAAGCTGCTCATGGATAATGGGGCTCACTCTGTCACAGCTGTGACTGAGAGCAAGCCAAACCCCAGCTCCTGGTGAGACCTAAATTGCATGCCGGTGGCTAATGATTAAAGACTGGCTTTTCACAGGTGGACTTTGACAGGCGGTGGAGGTGAGGAGGGGTATCATTTCTCTAATTAAGGCTTTATTAGATAAAGGCTGTTGAGAAAGCAGTTTTGCATTGCTAACGTCATCTTCTACCCCAGCGCCGCACACAGAAAGACACAGAATCATCCCCGGCATTGCCACCCAGTGTTCTCAAGTAGTGGTCAAGTTCCCAGGCTAGCCCGTGGGAGCTAGCCTCGTGGAAATACTAAGAAATTGCTGAGTAACTCTTGGACACAGATGAGTTCCACCCACCAAGCACATGCACAGTACCTGGTGATCATTTGCTTCTGGGGTGATTTTATGAATGAGCCCAAACCAGCAGCTTCGATGCAGCAGGTCAGATTCTCTCTCCCTTGGCGTAAGGTATAGATTTCCAGGGCCCTGTGCCCACTGGCCCAGGCTTCCTGTTCCTAGCCCACTTCTTTATGATGCCCTTGTCATCCAGCCCAGAAGAGAACTCCGAGGGCTTTTCCAGAGGTTGGGGAGCCCTGCTTGCTCTGTGTGGGGAGGAAGGGAGAGGAAAGAGGGGAGGACAGTGGTGGAGCGAGGAGGGCCCTGAAACAGAGCACACACTCAGCCTCAGGGGGGGGCACGCATGTCCTCCTGGGGCCTGTATGTCCAGGTGAATCCCGCTGGAGTGTGGCTTACCCCCGGGTTGTCTCATTACCATTCTAGCCCCGTGAGCCCATGAGATGGAAGTGAAAGTTGGGGGCCCAGTGTATTCAGTAATACGGAACAGTATAAAATTTTTGCCTGTCTCCGGCAAAACGTTAAATGTTTTCTCATTTCTTGTTTAAATTAAAATTCCACGGCCTCTGCTTTGAACTGCAGAATGTTATCACTGCTGAGTCCCTGGACTCGGCTTGGTGTAATTAAGGTATTATGTGTTAAAACCTGTGCGGCTAAGTTCTCGTGTTTACTTTGGGGGAAAGGAATGGCAGGCACATATACAGTGTCTTAGGACTAATACTCCATTATAGATTAACTTGGAGTGTTAGGGGATGACTGGGCATTATCTTAACAGACTTTCTTCCCTTGAAGGTGGAGGGTGGGCGGGAGTATGTGATTCCCCTGAAACAGCTCGCCTCTCCAGAATGTTCCCGTTACACGGTTCTCACTTCCTTGCAGAGACGCTCCGCATTTGCTCGTCTTCTGTCTTTAAGTCCCCGTCCTTATCAGGGTCTTCACATCTGTTTACGTTGAAATGAATGAAAAGCTTTTCGTCATAAGGGAAACTGTATTGCTAAGCTCGGAGCCTTTTTTCTTCTTGAGCTTTTCTTTTCCCGTCTCATACCCGTGTCCAGCTAACTGCCTTTTTTTAACTGTATCCTTTCCAACCAGGAGCTCTGCGTGTAGTCTCAATTTTAGGAAGACCCTAGATCAGCTGCTTATTTGAACATTGTAAGATATTCTTCGTTTAACCAGAAAAAGGGTTCAGGCAGCTCTTCCTACAGTTCAAGGGCAGTGACAGGACCAGGCTGAGGTTTCAGCTGTGGTCGAGAGGCCAGCTTGTTTTTGTTACTCCCTCAGTGGTTTTACTCCATGGGGGCCCATGAATATGGGCCCTAATGGTAAGTCTCTGCAAGACAAGGGTGGAAAAGCTGTGCCCAGATATTTGTGTTGACCCTAAATTTCAGATGCAGGGTTTGACTTGAAGAGCCTGAACTCCAGCATTATAAATCCCATTCCTGCTGGGACAGTGTCTCTTTCCAAGCTAAAAAGAGAACAAACTGCTCACCCGGGGCTCTGTGATCACAGCAGGGGCCGGGGCCAAGGGACCTGCGTATATCCACTAGGGTAAGGATTTAAAGCATCTTCCGGGTTCTTAGGTCCTGCAGTGAAAAGCTTTAGAAATAGAGCCGTGAATATCCATGAACCCCGATCTTTGGTCTGAACGGTGGGGGTCCTCAGCCAGATCCCCAGGCTTTCAGCAACAAGCGGTGTTCTTTGGAGGATGTGGGGTCACTTCAGAGGTTCATGGTCCAAGTGTGTTCTTCAAGACTTGGGTTGCTTCCCAGGTTATGAGCGTGGAACCTGGCCATACACAGGGACAGTGAGTGTTCTGTGATGTCCAAAGCCGCACCCTCAGCCTCAGCCTCAAAGGGCATCCAGATATGGCCCCCAGGGGAGTGACCTGTCTCTGCAGCTGTGTAAGTTTCATGTGTCATGTGTTTTTGTCTTTTCCTTGTGACACAGGGCCAAGCATACCTGCAAAAAAACGTTGCTGGAGGAGGTGCAGGAGCTGGAGACGAAGTCCAGAGTGATGGGGAAGGCGATGCTTCGGGACAGTAATGGAAAGAGGTGGGCCGGCTCCGGCTGAGTATGTGGGGAGCACCAGTCCTCCCGGACCTTCTCCCTGCCTTTCCTTCCCGGCTTTCTTTTTCTCTTCTCGGTTTTCCATGCGAGCATGAACTGCTCAGTTTTAAGTATTTTGGTTATTAACTAAGAGTACCATCGTAGGGAGATTTAAATTACATTTTCTCAGTGGTCACCTGAAATCTAGCCTGTCCCCGGGTAAAGCTGGCGTTTTTATTGGGTCCGGGTAAAACGACCCACGTGTAGAAAACAGAAATGGTAGCAATACTACCCTGACGTGGAAAAGTTCTGTTTTAGTTATATTACCAAAGAGTATTTAAAAGCGAGGCCTTTTGATATCAAGGCCAATTATTAGACTAGAGGATGAGTATCTACCATGAAGGTTTGCATGCCAAATAACTACTATTACTCATGTCAATCTTGTTACAGTTCACGGCAAGTATACCCAGGCCTTTTTGTTTTCCTTTTCATGTGTTGTGATTTTCTGCTGGTGTTGAGAAACTATCGTGTGAACGTACAGGCTAGTTCAGAGAGACAAATGCTATCGTTCCCCCTCCTTATTTGTGCTAGAACCTCAGCCGCCTCCTCCCCGTCCCTGAGTTGGACATTTGAAAAGCTTTTGATTAATCATTTTTGTTATAATGTTATTAGATTGCATTTAGTTAAAGCCCATATACTACCAAAGAAGGTCTGCCTGGACCCAAGAACGGTTTAGCATTGCTGTCTTAGACACATGGCATGTCTGGAAAATTATGAGTACAGCTCTCCTATAAATGCTTCTAAAGAAATCTGTATCTACCTGCCAGGGAAACAGAAACCTACAAGTTGAATACTTCTGGAGACTCCTACTATGTGTCTGGTTTGTATTCTGCTTATTCATACCATCTTTCAAAGCAATGAAGACGAAGCATTTTTTTTTAAGGAAAGAGAATCCGAATCTTCAGGAGTATTAGGAATATTGCTTTAAATAACTGCAGATGTTTTAGGAAAGGGGTGGTCGAGTACATAGTTGAAGTTGTGGTTTTTGTATTTGTTTATGACATTTTTTAACAAGTGAGTCCATTAGCATCCATTACATGGCAGCTGTGCTTGTCACTCTAAAAAATAATCTGTCAACAGGACAAAAAATCACTGGCTTCAATAGCTGAAAGCCACGAGTGTGGGGACAGCGGCAGGGCCTGGAGCATAGCTATATATAACCATTACACGGGGCAGCACTCGGCAAAGTCCTGTGCTCTCCGTTAGATACTTTAGGCATAGTGCTTAGCACCTACTAGATTTTCAAGGACTTACAAAATTCTTGAGACTCGGAAAAAAAAAAAAAAAAAGTGTTCATAGGCTCTAAAAATAGGGAGAAGCCTCTGCAAATTGAAATTCATAAAGGCTTAGAACTCTACAAAATGCAGATCAGTCTTAGTAACTGCTTAGGTTTATTAAGCACCCTGAGTTTTGGTGTCTTTGAAAACAACTCCCAGGGCCTCTTAGATCTCAAGAAAGCTCACGGACACACAGTAGCTGCTGAGAGATCATGGGTAATTTCTAAGTTAAAGGAGAATTTCAATGCCAAATTCTAAACCTCTTGTGCGACGTTGGACAGGAAAACCTTGCACCTCGAGTGGCATAGGAAGGCGCTTTGCCATGTGTTTGATCTGATGTGGTTCGGGTTCTGGTTCTGGCCCCAGGCAGTTAAAACAGGGCTGGACATGGGCTGGGGAGCGGGGAGGCATTGAGAGGAGGCAGCAAGCCGGGAGGCCATCTGGCTTGAGAGGTGAAGGGCTTCTCGTGGGGGACAGGATGGAAAACAGGGCTTGGAGGAGGTGAGCAGACGGAAATGATGAGTGTGTGTTTCCGGCAGAGGGAGCAGCCTGTGCGAGGGGGCCCCACTGGGATTGTGTGCCCTGGTGCAATTTCCCCCAAGGAATCTGGAGTCTGTGTTTCAGTTCCGGCTCAGCTACTGCTTAGCCATGTGACCTTGGACGAGCTCTTTCCTACAGTGGGATGGTCTCTTCACCCACAACAGAAGACTCGTATGTGGGGGAAGGGGGGCTGGGGCTCATGGAACAGTGTGCACAGTGCAGCATTTTGCCTCACCCGTGGCCAGAATGCAGAGTGTCAGCTGCCAGCCTTCACTCTGGCCGGAGGGGGTGTGAGCCCTCCTCACTGTTGATAAAAAGAATGGTATTTTTAAAACTCACATATCCTGTTCACAATTCACTTTTCAATGTTCCAATGAGTATCAGAAGATAATTAGAGTTTAAGTGTGGTTTCCTACCGTCTGCATTTAAAAATCTGTTTTCCAATCTCTTTGTCAATGTCACAACTTTGTTGTTGTACCGACAGCACTTGAATGTGAGTGTGCCCCGCCCCCCACCTGAGGACTCGGGTCTCCTCTAGTCTCAGTGTCCCGCCTCACTTGTGTGATCTTCGCCTCCCATCATCATCGGAGCGCCCAGCCACCGCCACCACCACCACTACTGTTTGTTTTTTTCTCCCTCCTAATTGCTCCCAGATTTTCTGGGTGGTCCTTTGCAAACTAGATAGTGGCGACCTGCTCTGATTTTGTCCTGCTTGGCCTCACAACTGTTCCTTTATCACCTTTGTTTGCTTCTTTCACACCTGCCTGGATTCCTGGGCGCCTCTGGTGCTGGGGAGGGGTGGGGGAGGGTAAGCCCGGGGTTGGAGGGGGGAGCGCAGAGGTTTCTTCAGCTCCGTTCCTCTTTGTAAGGATTTAGAGACACCCTCGTTGAGGGAGCCTGAGTACTTCTCTCTCTGCTCACACCTCTTGTTCCTTATTCCCCACCCCCATCTAATATTTGAGCGTGCTCGTACATCTCTCTTTAGCTGTTAGGCTGGCGCATACTAAACATTCTGTAAATATTTGTTGGCTCACTGGCACTGCAGAAGCCCAGTAAGCTGCTGGGGAGGAGGGCAGGGGGAGCCCGCATTATCTGTGTGGGGCATCTGGTGCCTGTTGCGTCTGCCAACGTTGAGAGTAGCCACGGAGTGATGCTGAGAGAGAGGCCGGTGGCCACTTGGCCTGTCATGAGGGGGCCACTTACCTCACAGCTTTGGAACAGAGCTAACAGAGTCACAGATGGACAGACGCATGGGACATTAGCATCGCCTACCCATGCAAAGATGAGTAGGCTGGGAGCAGGTCCTCCCACCCACCCTGCCTTCCAGGGCCTCTGCTCGCCAGGTGTCCTCGACATCCCTAACCACAGGCCAGCTACGGGGCTCAATGCTGAAAGCCTTCCTTAAGGCCCCTTCAGGACACTCTGCCAAGTCATAAAACCTGGGTCCAAGTCACTGGCAAATACTCGAGCAGTTTTCTCAGGAATGAACTCATAAGAAATAGAACAAAAATTTTTTATGCATTAATCTAAAAAAAAAAAAAGCCCTTTCGTGCCAAATTTGCAATTATAATTTTGAAGCGGTAGCTAAGAATTCTAAGTGTCCCTCTATGCCCTTTATCCATGCAATAAAATACTTCAACTCACCATTTTATTGATCTCGTCAAGGCCCCAAACTCTTCTATTATTTTGGTAAACGTGAAAATTTCATTAGCATGCTCCTGCACTTTTGCGTTAGTAAATTTTGTCTTCCAAAATGAACGCGTGTCATTTATGCACAATTAAGCCTGTGCTCATGACATAGAGAAAACAAGCTGATAAAGAGAAAAGACGAGATCTGCGATTGAGATATCTAGAAAGTACAGGGAAAAAAGAAAATGCTTCAGGTGGCAAACAAATGTTTTCATTTTGTCTTTTATTTTGTCTTTTCCTGATGAAACATTTTTCTTGATATATCGTCTATGTACCTCACAAACACTAGACACTTGTTAATATTTGTATTGTTCAGAATACCTTTCCCCAAACCATCTTCCCCAAAAATCTTGACCAAGAGGTATCCCTACTGTTCTGTGTGTAGAATAGAATCTATCATGCATGTGAATACCTTGCACATGTCTAAAAAAATGAGCTGAAGAAAAGAATTCTTTCTTTCAATGTTTTGGTAGTATTTTCTCCTTCTCCTTCTTTATTCCTAAAGTGTAACTCATGCGACTTTTTTTTTCCTCTGGTGGAAGAAAATCTACCTTTGGCCACTTACCTTTACAAATATAATTTTTAAAAATGCCCAAGATGTCATGTATGGGTGACAAACTAAATTTTCTTCCCCCTTAAATTGTTTTTCTTCCTCGATGCAAGGTAGAGGATGTTCGGATATTCTGGGTATTACAGCAGTCAGGAAGCAAGGTGAAGATATTTGATGAAAACATCTAGTTTTCTAGTTATACTTAATCCGAATTAACCACAAGGAGACCCTTGTTTTGTTTTAGAACTTCTTTCTGTTCATCACAGTTGGTGGAGGGGGGAGGGGAGGGGAGGTCCTGGGCTGATTTTCTCCAGTTTCAAGGTCAAGGAGTTCTGGTTGCTACCCTTGGCTTTCACCACCAAGGCAGTGGGATTCTCTTTCACATAAGTGCTTCCCTGGAGTATAGTTTTTACTCTGTGCCCTCGGTAAAGGTAGCCGGGTGACTGGTCTTTGCCTTATGGTGAGCGATCACTGAATCTCTTATTTGGTTTTATGTCCTCGTGAATGCTAATACATGGGCTCTGTGACCCCGGGGCCCAGCCAGCGCACAGAGGGTAATCTAGACAGCCCGTCTGCCTCTTGGGGGTTCAGGAGGGAAATGTGATTCACTCTCGTGTCTGGGTGCCACAGCCTGGGCTCATGCAGCGTCCGTGTCATCAAGGCTACCTCTGTGCAGATAGGCGGGGCACGGGTCCAAGCCAGCCATCTGGGAATCCTAATAGAGCGTTATCAGTGGAAAAATAGAGGCCAGAGCCTGAAACACATCAGCACCATTTTCAAACACACCAAAGATTATTCCTTCACTCCAGGCGGCACTCACTTGGCGCTCTTTTAAAAACCAGTTATATTAAAAAACAGAAACTCCCCAATACATTTTGAGGTGAGTAGCCACTATGCTTTGAACTTTACACAGAGATCCTTTGATCTTTAAAATAATGTTTAGGGGCACCTGGGTGGCTCAGTTGGTTAAGCGTCTGCCTTCGGCTCAGATCATGATCCCAGGGTCCTGGGATCGAGTCCACATCGGGCTCCCTGCTCAGCAGGGAACGCGCTTCTCCCTCTGCTCACTGTTCCCCCTCCTTGTAAGCTCTCTTGCTCACGTGCTCTCTCTCTTTCTCTCTCTGACAAATAAATAGATAAAATATTTAAATAACGTTTAAAAGCTTTTTGGTGTTGTCACACCTTCCAGGTCAAAACTGTTCAATTGCCGAGTCAAAGATAAATGGGAGCAAGCCTCAAAGTAGGAGATATACCAGCTTAATGGTATATTATTTCCCCAATGTAGACTTTGTATCAGTTCAGAAGGAACAGTTTTTCCTCCTAGTTTGGGCTGTTGGCAGCACATGTCCCTCTGTCCCTCTGTCTTCCCTTTGTTTCCCCTTCCCACACTTCTCCTCCCTGAAGTATCTACTAGTTTTTTTATTAGCTAAAAGAATAGGAAATTATGGCATCATTTTAGCAAACCTCTCCAGGCCAGGTGGCAAATGTCTGCTCCCAACACCTGGTTAAGAATTATTTCACTTCCAGCTGCATTTTTTTCCATCACGGTGTCATGAAGCAGAGGAAAGAGCGCAGGGCGTCGAGACAGACAGACGTGAGCGGGGCCCTAAGCCCTGCCACTCACTCAGCTGTGTGACCTTGGCTGGGTTATTAACTTCTCTGAACTTCAGCTTTCTCCTCATCAAGTGGCTTGGAGGTTTAAGGGAAAGAATGCATATTAAATCTGTAGCAGATGGAGACGTTCGGCCAGTGTTAAGCCCCATGTTGTCCCCTAACATGGAAGCTGAATACCAAGTTTCACTGGCCGTTCTGACACACAGGGGTTGTCCCCAGAGCTCTCAGAGCGTGCGTGTAGCACACACTGGGTCACGTCATCAGGGTACGCCCCCCCCCTCCGCCAGCTGGGGCGAAGGGCACAGATCCAGCCCAGCCCCAGGCACACCAGAGCAGCCAGCGTGAGGAAGCCACAGTGAAGTTTGGGGTCAGGAGCATGGGGGAGAATTCGCAATCCTGACAGGTGCCCAAGTCAGCCTTGGATTCGTGCGTCCACTAACCCCACTTTGCAAAGAAGAGCGTGTTCCCAGCCAGGCTGTGTCCCACACCCAGACTGTCTGAATGCAGCACGTCTCTGCCCGAGCTGGCCACCCCCCCACCCCCCTGAGCCCTTCCTTCCGAGTTCCCGGCCCCTATCAGTGACAAGTTGCCGCAGTACCTCAGACACCCTCTCGGCATCATCCTGTCCCCTCTTGGCCGCCGAGACTGTAAAACAGGCCACCTTTGCAACCCCCCGGCCGGCAACGTTCCCGGGGTCAGTGGCTTCTTTGCCTCGCTGTCCCCCTGACGGGTCTCCCTGCTGTGGTGCCTTCCTGCCTCGCTCCACCCTCCACACAGCCGGGCCTGTTTCCAAAGTGCAGCCCTACTCCCGCCGCTCCCTGGTCTAGAACCTTTCCTATCAGCGGTCCAACTAAGCGCAGACTCGGGCCACCCAGAGATTTCCGCCTCCTCTCCCTCTTTTGGCCTCTGGCCTCCTCTTCCCCTCCCAAGCTGCCCCTCCCCGAGCTCAGTCATGCTTTTCTGCGGCTGGTGCTGCCTCTTGGCCCTTCTCTGTTGGCTGGTTTTAGGCAACAGTGTTGGTACTGGGTCGAGCTCTGGGTCCTCAGGGACAAACAGTCCTGAGGACACATGCTCCCACCTCCAGACACACTCTTCAACATGACTGAGTTGTCTCTGACTTCTCGCCACTAAGATAATGTCAGCCTGGGCTGCCTTTAGTGTATTCATTTTGACAGTTTTTTCAGTTATTCAAATATTCAACATACACAACAGTAGAACAACTAGTACAAAAGAGCTCCCGTATCCTCGGGGCCCAGATTCTTAACACTCACCAAGAATTTGCCACAACTGCTTCATCTAGCTCCCTTTCGGTCCCGTTTGGGTTTCGCTGAAGCACGTAAAGCAAATCCTCAACCTCACATTTCACCCTCACATACTTCAGGATGCAGCTGTAAATATCACATCATACATTTTAACATGTATTATCTGTTAATACATATTATGCTTGTTTACGCTATTACATATAAACACTGTAAGTGCAGTGCCCGTTATCACGTCTAAAAAATTAACAATAATTCCTTGGTATCAGTCGATACCCAGTCCATAAACATATTTTCTGGAACCGCCCAACCCTCTCTTTTTAGGGATTGATTAGGTTCGTGCAAGGATCGAGGCAAGAGCCACATGTAACTTTTGGCTGCTGTGTTTTTAAATTTCTTTTAATCCCGAGACGCACCCCCCCACCTCCCACTCTCCACCCCCTCTCTTGTTTTTAATGCCATGGGCTTAATAGGAGTTATGCCCCATTTTCTTTTTCTCACAATGATTATCACCACATGCTGTGGATGAGTCTGCTCCTAGGCAGAAAAGGGGGCTCAGCCTCAAGGAGGTGGGGTCACCTCCCCCCGCCCCCAGCATCACGCAAGCAAAGCCAGAGGCCAGACCCTCATCTCTGACTCCAGGCTTCCTTCAACAAAGCCAGGGTATTGAGAGCTACCCAAGTGCTTCCATTTCCAATGCATCTCAGTCAGCCTGCGTGGAGCCCCCAAGAGCCCCCAGGAGGGGTGACTTCCTGAGAGCAGGAATACGACTGGAAGCTTCGGGAAAAGGGCAAAATCTGCCAGTTTGATAAGGTCGATTGCAGAACTCCAAGGAAACCAGAAAATAATAGTCGAACGTTGGTGCCTTGTCCATCCCTAAATGTAGAGAGAACACGGAAACCAAACAGTCCGTCAGTTTCAGAGCAAATACAAAGGAGTTCACGAGGGCGCTCAGCTGCTTTGCTAGGACTCAGAAAAGAAAAGCCTTATTGAGGAAGATGATTTCCAGCCAGAAGCATCTTAACGGAGACTAGAATGGTCAATGAAAGAAACTAATTGAGTGGATTTAATCCTGTGTAGGGAAGAACCCAGGGCAAGGCCTAAGAAAGCAGCCATGGCGGTTGAGACCACAGGGAGTGAGGTTCTTAGAACAGTGGGAGAGTCCACCGCACCCCTGCGCAAGCCCAGGGAAGCTTGCGCCTTGCTGACAAATACTCAGAACAGGTGAGGAAATGCATTAGTAGAACAAAGGGAGTAAACGGCGCAGGAAATTACAGAAAGGCTCACTGGATTACCCAAATGGGGATTTCTAGTGACTGTTTGCATCCTGGGCAGAGGAAAGAGAGAGGATGAGGAGAATCAACTCCTGAGGAAATAAAACACCTAATTAGCATTTACCTAATGCCTAAGCCTCCTGTGTCAACGGAAAATAATTGGGTCTCTGTTATTTTACGGATGGTAAATCCTGAGTACCTTTGGGATTGTTGTTGTTGTTGTTTAATAATTTAAGAAAACTTTTATAAATACCTTTTGTCCTATGTTATGGAGCAAGGAAAGGACTTCTTGTTCCCCCTTTGAGTGGCTCATTAGCTGTGCCCAACATCCAGGAACTGAGCCACTGGCCGTTGCTGTAATGAAAGGATTGCAGAATGTTTATTCAGTCTCTGGAAGAGGATGAAGAAACCGTGGTCTGACTTGCTTCGGGGAAGTGAGCTGATGGGCGTGGAGGCAGGTCGGTGTCAGGCTTCGGTGTGCTGGTAACGCGCCGTTGGACTCTGTGTCCAGGATGACCTGAGTCAATTTATTTTGCCCATCAGGGCTTAGATTAGTTTAATGTCAGCTTTCTCTATTCGCCGACAAGGTCCCTTTTCAAAAATCATTTTTACTTGAGAGGCCGATGCCAGTAACTAGTGCTGATGGCTCATCCCATGCCTTGTAAAACAGTATGAAATATTCTAATCCCCCCTCTTTTTTTTTTGGAAGTCAGTTTTATTTAACCCATTTGAACAACAATAGAAACACGCAGAGGTAAGTTTTGCAATAATTTTTTTTCACGGTTAGGTCTTATCATTTGAATAGCGATATTTCACATTCCAAGCAGAGATTAGTTCTTCAGGAGGTTTTGAGAAGATCTTGGCTAATCGCATTTCTACTACATTATCAGTGAGTGTCTGCTTTTTAGTGTGACTCCCTTTTCCTCCCTGCCTCCAACTGTGATGGTAAAGCATTCCAGCCAGCAGAAAAGGGATGACCAGGAACATCCATTCTGAAATCCAGTTACAATTTAAACATAATCCAGGAACAGCCAGATTCCTCTGCTCATTTCTCAGTGGGCCCTTCCTAAATCTTTAGGGAGGCTGAGGAAAGAAGGGTAGACCTTCTAGCACCCCAAAAGTACAGCTGCAGAGTTGCTTCTGTAGTGCATTTAAGAGAATTACTGAATCCCCTGGATGTATTAGACTTTTAGAGGAAAAAAGAACTTGAGAGGCAGTGCTGGACATTTTTTTGTTTATTTTGGGTGTGGTTTTGTACCCAGCGCTGATCTGAACACGCACACCCAGGTGTCAGGTGTGGTCTTTGTGGCAAGGAGCAGTAGTTGCCATCTCTGTGCCTGGCACCTGGAAAGCCAGTTAAGGGCCATTTGGCCACAGGTGAAAATGACATCATTGACCTTGTAGTCGAGAACTCAGAGAATTTGTAAAAGTTATCGCTCAGAGATGATCGTTGCAGTGGGAATTGCTGCATTTAGCAATAGATTTGTTGAACTTTGGAAGAAATTTCTCTACTAATAAGAGCAGAAGAAAACGAATGTGTCTCTCGAGTGCACAAAAGAAGAAATTCATCTATAGGCCGGGATGCAGGAATGACTGCTTACAGCGTTGGTGGTTTAGCCATTCAGTGAGTCGCAATTACGTCTTCCCTTTCTAACAAGGCAGTGATAATGTGGTTATTCAGTGTTTATTCTCTTGCCCTAGCAATTAGGATTGGCTCAAGGCACCTTAGGTGGTGGTAATTGGGAATTCACACTTGCTAATGAGTAAACATGTTGGCTTCATAGCAAATAGAATCAGTGTTTGGCTTAATATGGGACAAGTCATTTGCTCATCATGCAACAGACATTTACTGAAAACCGAGGAGGTGCCAGGCCAGGGTGTGGCACGAGATGAAACAGACGGGTCCCCACCATGTTCGAGCTCACATACCAGTGAGGGTAGCAGACAGCGAACAAACAGCAGATAAACAAGAGAATCAGTGTTGACCACTGTGAGGAACATGGAACAGAGGTTTGTCGTGGAGGAATGAATGGGTTTGCGTGTCAGGAAAGCCTCTCAGGATGTCACTTAGAGACCTGAGTAAAATGCAGCCAACCCAACAAAGGTCTGGGGAAGATGTGTCACAGACGGCAGGAGGGGCCGGTGGTCTGGCTGGTGCCTACAAAGTACGGGGCACAGTCACCCGAAGGGCCAGCTCAGGTGAGACTTTGCAGGCAAGGATACAGGGTCAGGATTTCAGCCACCTGGAGCCATGGAAAGGGCTTAAGCAAGAGAAATGCATGACCCAATACTGTAAAATACGTGATTGCCATGCCATTTGAAAGCCATAGACTCCCATTCTTCAAAAGTTAGGTTAAAAAAAATATATATATATATATATGAAAATACAAAAAAGTAAAAAAGAATTTTTTAGTATGAATTTATTATAACAGTTAAAATTAACACATTTGTTTTAAAGCCAATTAGTATAACAGTGAGATGATTTTTAAAATGACAGAAATTTGAAATAAGTGTTATGGAGCACAGATGTCTTATCCAAATTTTGTCTATTTTCTTTTGGCTGTACTGAGAAAAGCCCTGATGTACAAAGATCAGTTGCCATATTAATAGTGTTTCATGGGGGCACCTGGGTGACTCAGTCAGTTAGGCTTCTGCGTTCAGCTCAGGTCATGATCCCAGGGTTCTGGGATCAAGCCCCGCATCAGGCTCCCTGCTCAGCGGGGAGTCTGCTTCTTCCTCCCCCTCTCTCTCTGCCCATCCCCCCTACTTGTGCTTTTCTCTCTCAAATAAATAAAAATAAAATCTTTAAAAAAATAATGTTACATGGTTCACCTCATAACCTCAGAGTATTTTCTTTGGTTCTTATGTTTAATGTAATAATATATTTGCTTAGTGTGTAAAACAATATAAATAATAATATATAAGTATGTACTATTCAATAATTGAGCAATCATTATTAAATAGAAATAATACAGAAATAATTTATATCAATAATATAAATTTGCCTACATTTCTTATAAATGTCTCAAGTCATATAAAGAAGCAGCCAATGGTTTACATAAGCACTAAAATTCTCTAAAATAGCCTCACCGATATTGATTGTTCCCTTGTTACATAACTGACTTATGCAGACAGCAATATGGCCAAGCAATTCACTTGGAACAGAATAGGCTAATTACCAGTATTATTTTATATATAATGGACATACAATGCTTTTTTAAAAGTAACAGTATATAATTACAACCTTTCTAATAAGTGACCTATTTATAGGTTGAATATAAAAAACTTTAATCCGAAATCTTTATAGAAGCAGGTTAACTTGAAAACTTTGGTGGCTTTTAATATATTAAGGTTTGCTGTGCATTACATGAAATATTTAAAGGTTTTTGTCTTAAATGTTTTTAAAAATATTTCATATATAGAGAATGCAATTTAAAAACTAGTGATTGAGGGGCGCGTGGGTGGCTCAGTCATTTAAGTGTCTGACTCTTGATTTCGGCTCAGGTCATGTCTCAGGGTCCTGAGTTCTAGCCACATGTTGGGCTCAGAGGTGCTCGGTGGGGAGTCTGCTTGTCTTGTCCCTCTCCCTCTGCCCCTCCCCTCGCTTGCTCGCTCGCTCTCAAATAAATAAAAAAGTAAAATATTTAAAAACTCGTGGTTGAAAAATAGTAAATGGTGCTGTAACTTTATTTTTTTTATTTTTTTATTTTTAAAGATTTTATTCATTTATTTGACAGAGAGAGAGAGACAGTGAGAGAGGGAACACAAGCAGGGGGAGTAGGAGAAAGAGAAGCAGGCTTCCCGCAGAGCAGGGAGCCTGACGAGGGGCTCCATTCTAGGACCCTGTGATCATGACCTGAGCAAAAGGCAGCTGCTTAAGGACTGAGCCACCCAGGCGCCCCTACAGGGCTGTAACTTTAAAAGCATATATTGTCCCTGTATTTCAATTTAGTCATAATATCCGGATGCATACGTTCATCAAAAAATTTGAAGACTTTGGTAAGAATATACACTTTAGAGAAAGTAAAACACGTGTAGTTATTTTAATATCACTTATACATCTAGTTTAGGGAATATAAAATGAATAACTTAATTTTTGGCATTTAAATTAAAAAAGTATAACTTAAGCAAAAGTTTTACATGCCCTCTCTGAATTTATGGATAAATATAACTTTCCATCACTGATGGAATAAAGAATTTCCAATTCTGCCATAGATTTCTTTTTTCCCAGTTCATCACAAGTAGTCAAGATTTCAGATGGAAAAAATTTTAGCTATTCCATATATTTCTAGAATGATAGTTGTTTTGTTTATTAAAGCTCTGGTATGTCACCCAGGCCTTTTGTCACCCTGGCTCCGTCCTACCTGTTCAGAAAGCATTTGCTTTTCTGAAAAGAGCTAAGGACAGGAACTTGCTGACAGCGCTTTTGTCACGTGCAACTCGGGGATCATTGTCGATGTCATCTTTCTGCCGTGCTCGCACATCTACTGAAAACTGAAGAAATATCCAAGTTGCCACGGGCTAGAGACAAAGCCGTTTGCACGCTCTCCGTTCACGCGGTGTCTTCCACCAGCTGCAGAAGATCAAAGACACTGAGGCACTCAGGGAGAGCAAGGAGGCGGGGGGGGCTGGTTGCCGCCATGTTGCCGGACAACTTGGTTGTATTCTTTGACCAGCCGTCTACAGATACTCTGTGTGCTGGAGCACTGGAGACACCGTGACTTTCAGAGTGGGAATCCAGGGAGCTTCTCGTCGGATGACCCAGAGAAAGGCTGCAGCCACGTGTCTCTGCTCCATTCTGACCTCTGCTGCTTTATACCTGCAAACCATGCAGTCCTAGGTCAACTGGCCGAAGACCTCATTGCTGCGGTTCCTCTTAGGTTTCTCCCTTTGGTTTCTTCCGTATGGAGAAATGAAAATACACTTGCAGCCTCAGAAACAACGGATTTGTATTTGTGCTGTTTTGTGAGGAATGTCTCTGGGAAAATGCACCGTCTTGATTCCAGATAAAGAGTTTTCCTGAGGATCTTCAGGGATTTTTTCCATTAGGCCCAGCAGACATCCTCATTTATGTACTTTAGATGCTTGGTTCTTACTGTTCCTTTAGGCGACTTTTTCTTCTTCTTCTTTTTATGTAGTATTCTCAAAGGACATAACCACATCATTCCATCAAGTTTACTTCATTGTTCTGTCACTGCTGGGTTCCTTGCATTAATTTCTTTCTTAAACGCAGCAGCTTATACTTAAACCATGCATAGATTTCGCATTTTCTAACTTTTGTTCTTTTATAGCTCTGTTGGAGCACGTCCAACTTATGACATCATTGGAAGTGTTGCACAGGCTCTGAGATGCACCTTCTGTTTACCCATCTTGATTTTCTGTGCCGCTATTCACGTTAGTGTCCGCGGCAAATATTTTCACCTTTCTAACAACTGAAATGTGTGTATATAATTGTGTGTGTGTGTGTGTATGTACACAGCATTTCTCATCTGCTTCTACCACTTACAACAACAAAAGAACATCTGCCATTTACAAGAACAACAAAAGAAAATGAAGTCACAACACAAGAAAAACCTGATCATTGAGTTTATAGAGAAGTTTATCATTCGTTCTCCCAAAACTGTGTCCACCCGTCTGTGAGCAGGACGGGACACTATGCTCCTTTCTTTTTTTTGCTGCTGCTTCTTTTTGTTTTGATTTTTAAAGGTTTATTTTAGTGAGAGAGACTTATTTTGATCTTGAGAGAGAGAGTGCGCACATGCATGCTTGCAAGTGGCAGGAGGAGTAGAGAGGGAGAGAAAGAGACTCTTCAAGCAGACTCCCGCTGAGTGCAGAGCCTGACACGGGGCTTGATCCCAGGACCCATTAGATCATGACCTCAGCTGAAACCGAGAGTCAGACCCCAAACTGCCTGAGCCACCCAAGCGCCCTCTTTTTGTTTCTATAGGCCATTACCCATTTACATCCAAACTCTTACAAGCGTTTTGTACAAAACCCCTGCTGGCAAGCAGTATCATGACTTTTTTAAAATGTCTGTGAGTGGGCATATCCTGTTGTTAAAGGTCACGTTATAAAAGTAGATTTCTCTGACAGGACCTTGGTGCATTCCCTTCCTAAGCTTCAGGGGTCAGCTTGGATAAAAGTGGAGTTTCTGAGAATTTTCCACACATGGTTGCTCATATGTATTCACTCACTCAGAGATGCCAATGTTGTCATCCTTTGCGGTGATGCTGATTCAGGCAAGAGCATGTATTGAGCCTTGCATTTTGCCAGAGATCATGCTAGGTGATGAAGAAATATGAGAATAGTAAAGTGATGATGTCAGATGAGCAGATAGAGAATGGGAATACAGTGTGCAAAGTGCTTTAAGAGAATGATGGAGAGACTGTCGGGAGGGGAGAGCCCAGGGCAAATTAGAAATTTGTTGCAGGGAGCGAAGTTGGGGAAGGGGATTCTGGCTGCAGGGAATAACTCTGCAGAGTTCTCCCAGCACAATGAAAATTTTCAGTAGGAGGGGCCGGGAGTCCAGCCTGGTGGTGAAAGGTTAGGTTGGACAAGTACGTAAGGACCAAATCATGTGACCCATGATGAGGCTGCGGTTTTATTCTCTGAGCCACAGGGAGCCATTAAAACCCGCACTAATTAGAAGGAGCTATTGAATGAGATCTCATGAGTAGAGAATATTAAAAAGAGCCACTTGGCCTTTCTTCACCAACGTCTCTACGGTTTGTCTGTGCAAAAACGAGGAAGAGCTGTGCCCAGAATTCATCTGTCATACCGGGCTGTGTCAGGATATGCACATTAGAGCCCCTGCTCTAGAACGACTTAGGTTACAAGAAGGCTCTCTTGTAGTGGTTTCATACCCTTGTTGAGGAGAATAGGAAATTTCTGGGTTACTAACTGCCTGGCAGATAAGCACAAGCAAGCAAATATGCAAATTCAGGGTAATGCCCCCACCCCCGACCTCCAGCCCCGGGAACTTCCTAGCACTGCTGACGTGGGGAATGCAGTTTCTCAGACAACACCTAACGGGTAGCTGTTTATATAACATACCAGCTATAAATAACATATGGTAGTTACAAGAATGAAAAAGATGGCAAAACCTAGATTACTGTTATGAATTGTATCCAAAAACTGTGCTTCAACAAATAACCGCAAGATGTACCGCAAGGCCACAGGGCCGAGAATGAATAGCCGAGTCCCATCTCGTCCTCTCCGTGGCCTTTCAGGTTAAGGTCACTCTCCTTGTTGCTTAAAGTCTCGTTCCTTAAAGTCTGTCCTTGGACCAATGGCTCGTAATTGTTTTGGAGCAAGAAATCTTCCATCCATAGAGGCTGCTTCCCATCGCAAATAAGATGGGCCACAATTCAAACCACCCTTCAAGTCATGAGACGTCCCAGCTTGTCCAATTTGAACCTGCTGGAGGTTGAATCCTCCTGGAGGCCAGTCGTGGTAGATGGATCCCTGGCCAGGATTGTCACCAGGACCCAGAGTCTTTCCATGTTTTCACTTTGTTCCAACACCTGATACGAAGTCGGCTCCAGCCCCTGGTGTGATCCCAGGGAGGTCAACCCACATCAACCTCATTCACAACCGTTGGAAGGAGAGTTTGCCCCTGCCAAGCAAGCAATTCACAAGTTTCTACGTTTCTGGAAGGGGAAGGGGCCATCCTGTGCCAATCCTTACAGCTGGGGAGATGCCACGAGGGCTTGGTTTAGGTTTGGATTACCAGAATCCACCCACGTGGGAATGTTGGAGTAGCAGGGTGTCACTCTGGCAAGGGGCATGCTCCTCAGAAGGGGAGGAAAAACGTGGATGTTGGTAGAAACAGAAACATGTCCACTTCAGGCCTCTGATCATCTGATGAAAGCTATGCCCCATCCCTCTACGTGTCCATTTTGTGTCGATCCCCTAAAGGGGATTCACTAACCTCCTGAAGACTGTCGTTCTTCATCTCAAAAAAAAATTGTGTTGCTTCCAGAGCAGAGATGCAACTTTCTCTTAGACTTTAGTGTTGTCCTGTACGCTTTCTCCATTCTGGAAGCACACCATCTAACACTGGAGATAAATGGTGGTTTTAATTCACTATTTCACCATTTTCGTGGATGACCCAGAGAGAGGCCAAGTAATAACATACGAATAATTAATCCAAACATCCAGTTCATCCTTTAAAAAAATTCATAATCCCAAGGGTTTTTTTTCCACTGGGAAAGAGAAGGAAAACGTGTTTTCCCTGTCCTGTGCCCCATGTAGTTTTATTTTCTACCACATCTTTCCTAATGCTATCCCTACATTGTTGGCCATGAATCTTTCCACAGCTGCTAGGAACCAAGAGTAAGGTAATCTGGCCATACCTGTCAGAGCAGCCACACACTGTGGGATCCGGGTGAGTCTTGTCAATGAGAGCTCTTCTCTAACCTGGAAAATATGAGCAAGCAATGATGTGGACAATCATCTCATTTTGAGCCTTGAAAAGAAATGGTTTGCCAGAAATACCAGGCAGCTTTAGCAGCTGTCCTACCTGGAAAAAGGCAAGGACCTGACCGCTGGAGAGCCCCTTCAGCCTTGTCTATCCGTGTGCTTATCAGTTTTCAGTAAATCCTGCTCTAGAAGTAATGAAAGAACACCCTGGCAAAGACTGTGTGGTGTGTCCTCCCTCCCCACATCACCCTGAAGACGCTTCTTGGAACGGGAGACGAAGAGAGGATTCGATAGGTTGCCAAGACCATCCGTGGCCACCAGCCAGATAGAGTTGGGGGGGGTCACATTTCCCAGCCCTCTGCAGCCCAGGTCTGGTTCTCAATCTGGACAGCCTTCAAAGGACACCAGATAACTGAATGTTAATTTTCCTTTTCTGTTTACCTTAGCAATCAACACACAATTTTTAAAAGGCAGCTGCGGTATGGTTCCTGCTTGTTGCCCATAGAATTTTCCAGCAGGTGTGGCCTCCCTTGAACAATTATTGCACACTCGTTCTCTTGAAATTGCTGATTTGAAAACCCACTGTTTATAGTCACTTTCTGTCGAAGAATGTGAGTTTTGGGGGGGGTTTGGATGAAGCACACTTTTCAAGAGACACTTTCAGGTACTTAACCCCACTTCTTGGCCGCAGGAAACAGAACTGTAAGTCTCCATACAGGATTATGGAAAATGAGATTTTTAGCTCCGACTCCAAAGCAGCTCAGCTAGTTAATGGGGACCTGACTCAGGTTAGTGACCAAGGACGGCCTAGCTGAACCCGCTACATTTCCAGCCCTGGCCAACTCAGCGTGGGTGTCAGCCTCAGGGGGCTGGGTAGGCCACTTGTCCCTCGGTATCTCATGCCTTAGAAGCCATTTCTGCCGTGAGAATGAAGACCCTGGACCCCAGCAACTGCATGCGGAGCTGGGAAAAGGCAGTGACTCCCAAGTGATGGGAATGGCAGCCACCCACGGGTAGGAAGGCTAGGCCCCTAGTTACAGCACATTCACTGGCAAAGGGAAGGAAGCTCAGATGCACACAGATGACTTTTTCCAGTTTCTTTGTCTGGCTCTACCTAGGACCTAAGTGTAATATCACACTGCTCCACGCGGGATGAGGTAGAAGAAGGGTAGAGGAGAATACTTCCCAATGTTGGTGGTGGCGTGGCCGGACTCCAGAGTACGCACGATGTTGAGTTCGTTTACCCCTTATAACGTCTTACTTATGCACACCCCACCTTGTTCCAGAATGGACTTTAAGACCCTCAAAAACATGAATCAAGTGGTCTAGTTTAAAAGATAATTTGTTGACAGCCTCTAGCTCTCTCCAAGGGCTGGGCCAAACTCGGAGTGACTCACTTACGGTCTGAAGTCCTATCAGCAAAGACCCTCGGCCGAGATCTGCACATTTCCCTCTATGCAGTTCTCATAGAGTTTATTGTATTCCCCACCAATTGGGCCACGCTTTTTTCCCAGGGAGACCGTATGATGCAGGCACCTGCTTCCACTTTATCCTTTTCCTCTCTGTGAGTCTCACACGGGCCGTCAGACTCGTGAATTCTGGGAGAACACAGAGGTCAGGCTGTGCCAGGTACCTTGATCCCTCATTATCTTTAATTAGTGTTTAGGAGGTTAATCGGTAGTGAAGCCTACCTTTCCTTACTTCGACAATTGAGTCAGAGGGACCCTGGAGCCAACTTCGAATTGTTCGTTTGGATTCTTACTTGAATTTGTAAAGTCAAATGTCTATTGCCCAGCCCCAGACGCTGTGTGTATTGGAGGGGTCCTAGGAGAGGAGGAGCAAAGTATGGGGACAGTTCCTTTTACTGTAATTAATTTGCAGCCTAATGGGCCTACTAGAAAGTTTGCTATTTTGAAAGAAACTAACATTCATGAACAATCTCAGTGATTTCAGACTTGACCCAAATCTTCTTCAGCTCGAAGAGGCAAACTCGTGTCATTTGACATAAAAGGGCAAGTTCACGTTCAAGGAATTTAATTGATTACAATACTGTTATTAAGTACTTACTCCCATGTCTTTCCCTTCATATATTAGATGCTCTTTCAAGTTACAGATGATTTTCAATCTTTTACGTGATAAAGCTGCTAACTAGACTCTCACACAGTTGGCTTCATTGTTCAAAAACTGTCCTTAATACCTGGCTTAAATTTCCCTCTGCTTCTTCCCAGCCCCCTTTGCTATTTCCAGCTACTATCTATAAGCATCAAGCCCTTTAAAAATCACCATCGCCTTTTTCTAAATATTCTTTCCACCCTCCCAAGTGTGTGTCTTCCCTCTTTGCCACATACTTGCCCCTTGTTAAAAGATAAACTGAGGCATGTTAAAAATTGAAAGAGTCCATTTGAGCAAAAATCAATTTGAATCCGAAGCGACAGACCAGACTTAGTTTTAGGAGTGCTCCACCAACAAGAAGGAACTCAGGGAGAGGGTTTCATAGAGAAAAGGCGGCTGCAAATGAAGGAAATTATGGATTGGCTATCGCCAAAAGCCTAGTTGCATTTGTGATTGGTCGTCCTTAGGTTTCAATTTCATAACCGTGAGGTATTTACAAGCTCAGACTCTGGTTTGCCTACGTAGGCCACCATGGCATTAAAACCACATCCTTCTAAGGACCTCCTTGTTTCATTAATTTAACACCCTTAAATGAGGCCATTGTTTTCAGACTCCACATAAGGGTGAACTTTGGGCCTGCGCTGAAAGGCACCGTTTCCATTGTTCAAGAAAGTAACTCTGATCGGGTCCGTGTCTGTCTGAGTGAATGTCGACTTGGTAGTTCTGTGGCCCAGGAAAGGCTCTTCGTTACAGAGAAGCTCCTTGTGCCGTGAGCTGCCAGCTCCTCCCCTGCCCCAGGACGATGATGGGCTTGCACGGCCTTTGGAAGGAGAAAGACCGAGGGCCCTGCGGCCTGGCCCTTTTCATCTTTGTCTTTGCTTTTGTGCTTTGGCCCGCCTGCATTTATTCTTCATCTCTCCAATCCCTCCACAACAATCCTTGAGCATCTTCCTTGTGCTGGGTGCTGGTTTGGGTGAACGAAAGACAGAAGAGAGAACTGACCCTCCGAGAACATACCTTCTAGTGGGGCACTGAAAGTAAACGCAAACCCTGGAGTGAAAAGGGAGATAAAGAAAAATAAAGCAAGGTTTAGGGGTAGGTGGTGAGGAGGCAGGGAGTTTTACAGCAAATGCTCTGAGGAAGGCTGCTCTGAAGGAGAGAGCTACCGTGGGAAGAACATCCCAGTCAGAGAGACAGCCAAGTGCAAAGCCCCTGATGTGGGAAACTATTTAGTGTTCCGGGAATGGCAAGAAACAAAAAAGGCCATGTGGCTGGGGCAGGGGGAGGGAGGGAGGGGAAGCATAGTAGGGGATTGGGCTTAAGAGGAAGCCAGGGTCCTGCAGATAGTGTATGATTTTGAGCAGGGAGATGGCACGGGCCAATGGGTAGACATAGAACTTACACAGAACTCGATGCCTGGAAAGCTGCCTCTTCCTGGTCACCCTTGAGTTCTTTTGCTTTGTCCTTTCCCAAATGCCCCATCAGGAAATGCACAGAGCCTGAGCTACTCCTCGATCCCTGCAGCACACCAGGCGGGGGCTTTTCAGCCCACCACAAGGCATTTCACCGAGGCCTCACTGGGTCAGCCAGGTGCCCTGCTAATTTATCTGTTCCTAACAGCCCTGTGACTCCGGCCTGACCTTTTCATAGGCTTTCTGACTGGACCGCGGAACTCAGCCTTCTAGAAGGGGAGCCTCACTACCTCGTTACAAGTCTCGAAATGAGGTAATGGTTTCCATATGTGCGGGGGCTGTCATTCAAATTGGACTTCGCCTGCTCTGCTAATGAGGTCAGACAGCTCCGCCTGGGGTGGACGGCCTCTCCTGGGGGTCGGCGGCTGCCGGAGACGGATGAGTCTCCCCCTTTCGAGGAGCCCGGCAAGGTAGCATTTGTTCACACTGCAAAGGAACACAAAACAGAAGGAGACGCATACGTTTTTGGGTCTGCTTAAACTTTTTATTTTGAGATCGTTGCAGCTTCACGTGTGGTTGTAAGAAATAATACGGAGAGATCCCGTGTAGTGGCCTTTACTCCGTTTCCCCCCAAGGGGACATCCTGCAAAACTATAGGAACAGTATCATGGCCGGGGAATCGACACTGAGGAAGTCAAAACAGGAAACATTTCGTCACCACAAGAGTCTTCATATCTTTTTACAGCCACATCTACCTTCTACCCTCTACCCTCGCCTTAGCTCTGGGCAGCCGTTGATCTGTTCTCTATTTCCGTAATTTTGTCATTTCAAAAATGTTAATCCATGAGTCATACAATGCATAGTGACCTTTCTTCACTTAGCATAATTCTCTGGGGACTCATCCAGGTTCTTGCATATTATCCACGGTTTCTTCTTCTTCCTTGAAGAGTAATATTTCATGGTACGGCTGTACCACACTTTGTGAAACAGTTCACCTGTTAAAGGATATCTGGGTTTCCAGCTTGGGGCTATTATGAGTAAAGCTCCTGTAAACATTTGCTTACAGGTTCCTCTGTGAGTGTAAGTCCTTATTGCTCTGGGATAAATGTCCAGGAGTGCAACTGCTAGGTTTGTGGTAGTTGCATATTTAGGTAGAATTTTTGTTTTTTGGGGTTTTTTTTGTTTTTGTTTTTCAAATAAGTACCATTTTTTAGCTTCCATTCTGTGGGGTAGTAATTTGGGCTGCACATAGCTCAGGTTTATCTGATCTCTTTTTTCTTTTTATATAATTCAAATACAGAAACTTTACCTTTTCTAAATATCTAGTTCAGTGGTTTTTAGTGTATTCACAAGATTGTGATGTGTTTGGTTTTTTTTAAGGAAATGCCAAACTGCTTTTTAGAGTAGCCGTATCATTTTATATTTCCACCAGTAATGTATGAGTGATCCAATTTTTCCACATCCTTGCCAGCATTTGTTGTCACTATTTTTTTTTATGTTAGCCATTGTGGTAAGTGTGTAGTAATAGCTCATTGTGGTTGTAATTTACATTTCCCTAATTGCTAATGGTGCTTGACATCTTTTCATGTGCTCATTTGCCATCTGTATATCCTTCCTGATGAAATGCCTCTTCGTGTCTTTTGCCCATTTTCTAATTGGATTCCCTGTGGTTTTTTTCTGTTGAGTTTTGAGAGTTCTTTATATACTCTATAGACTGTTAGTCCTTTATCAGATATGTGGTTGACAAATATTTTCTCCTACTCTGTAGCTCGTCCTTTCGGCCTCTGGAAGAGAATCTTTCTCAGAAAAAAAAAAAAGGATTTTAAGCCCGAATTAATTTTTCTTTATGGATTTTGCTTTTGGTGTCAAGTCCAAGAACTCTTTGCATAGTTCTAGATCCCAAATATGTTGTCTGGTTTTTTTTCTATAAGTTGTATATTTTGCTCTTATTAATCTGTGATTCATATTGAGTTAATTTTTGTATAAGGTGGGAGACCTATAGAGAGAGTTTGCTTTTTCCCTATGTATGCATAGTTGCTCCTGCAGCATTTGTGGAAATGAGTATCTCTTATTGAATTGCTTTTGCATCTTTGTCCAAAATTAAGTAGGTTTTTTGGTCTTTTTCCTGGGTTCTCTATTCTATCTAGTCTATTAATCTACGTGTCTTTCCCTCAACCAATGCCATACTGTCTTGGTTACCATATCCTAGGTCTTGATCCATTCCATTTTATTCTTCTTTTTCAAAATTGTTTTAGCTACTCTAGCTCCTTTGCTTTTCTGTATACTTTTTAGAGCAATCTTGTCTATACCTACAAAATATCTCGTTGGGATTTTGATAGGAATTGCATTAAACCTATTTTCAGTTTGGGAAAAATTAGTATTTTTATTATGAGGAGCCTTCCAATCCATGAAAATGACATGTCTCTCCATTTATTTAGATCTTTCTTTTGTCAACATTATGTAGTTTTCAGTGTATAAGTCCTGTATATATTTTGCTAGATTTACATCTAAGTATATCATATTTTTGAGCAATCATAGATTGCATCATATTTTTCATTTCAGGATTCATGTATTCATTGCTAGTACGTAGAAATACAACTGACTTTTGTATGTTGGTCTTATAGCATGGAACCTTCCCAAGCTCACTTATTAGTGCTGGGAGTTTTATATGCTTGTGTATATATGTGTTGGTATTTTCTTAGTTATATTTCTTGGGGTTTTCTAGACCATCACATCATCTACAAATGGAAACATTTTTATTACTTCCTTTCTGATCCATATTTCTTTTATTTCCTTTTCTTTCCATATTGCACTGGCTATAACTTTCAGCACTGTGCCGAATAAGAGTGGTGGGAATGCACAATCTTGCCTTACTCCCTATCTTAGGGGGAGAGTATCAGTCTTTCATCATAAAGTATGGTGTTAGCTGTGGGGTTTTCATAGATGTTCTTTGTCAGGTTGAGGAAGTTCCCCTTTATTCCTAATTTGCTAGGAGTTTTTACTTTGTTTTTTAAATCATGAATCTTATAAAGTGTTTTACTGTAGCAACCAATATGATCATGTGCTATTTTCCGCTCTTTAGCCTGTTAATACGGTGGATTACATTGATTGAGTTTTGTGTATTAAACCAGTGTTGCATCACTGGAATAAAGCCCACTTGTTCATGTGGTATTGCTATCGTTATCTATTGCTGAATTGCATTTACCAATATTTTGTTCAGAAATTTTGCATCTGTATTCACGAGAAGTATTGGCTATGGTTTCCTTTTTTCTTTTTTTTTTTTAATGTCTTTAAACTGTTTTGCTGTCTGGGTAATATTAGTTTCATAAACGAATTGGAAAATGTCCTTTCCTCTTTGATTTTCTAGAAAAGATCGTGTAGAACTGGTGTTAAGTCTTCTTTAAATATATTTGGTAGAATTTTCTAGTGAAAATAGAATCCAGTAGAATTCTCCATTTTATCTTTTGTTTTCTGTTTGTTCTGGTTTTCATTTCTCTGTTTTGTTTTTCCTTCCTTCTTGTGGGTTATTTGAACATTTTTTAGAATTCCGTTTTGATTTATCTATTGTATTTTTTTTTAAGATTTTTTATTTATTTATTTGACAGAGAGAGAGAGATCACAAGTAGGCAGAGAGGCAGGCAGAGAGAGAGGGGGAAGCAGGCTCTCTGCTGAGCAGAGAGCCCGATGAGGGGCTCAATCCCAGGACCCTGAGATCATGACCTGAGCCGAAGGCAGAGGCTTTAACCCACTGAGCCACCCAGGCACCCCTTATCTATTGTATTTTTGAGTGTGCCTTACAGTATAGCTTTTTTTACTGTTTTCTGTGTACTATATATACATAACTAATCATAGTCTACTGGTATTATTATTTTACCAGTGTGAGTGAAGTACAGAAACCTTACCTCCTTTTACATTTCTTTACCCACCCCCACTTACAATATACTTTTCTTAAATATTTTCTCTATTTAAATATTTATTATTTTCTCTATTTAAATATTTAAATATTTTCTCTATATACATTTAGAACCACATCAGACAGTGTACAATTTTTGTTTTAACTTAGTCAACCATAATTTGGGGACTTCAAGAGGAAAGGAAAAGTCCATTGTATGTACCCATATTTTTGCTTACCATGTCCTTTCTTTCTTCCTGATGTCCCAAGGTTCTTTCTTTTATCATTTCCTTTCTGTTTCTATATCTTCTGTTAGCTATTCTTGTTGGGTAGTTCTGATGGTCGCAAATTCTCTTAGTTCCTTCCATTTGAAAATCTCTTGATTTCTTCATTCCGGAAAGATATTTCCACTGAGTGGACAGTTCTTTTCTTTCATCACTTGAAAAATATTATGCCACTTCTGGCCTCAGTAGTTTCTGATGAGAAATCCACTGTCATTCCAATTGGTTTTCCCTATAGATAAAGTATCATTTATCTTTGACTGCTTTTGAAATCTTTTCTTTGTCTTTAGTTTCCAGAAATTTAATTATAATCTATCTTGGGCTGGATTTCTAAGGGCTTATCATATTTAGAATTTATGCAGCTTCTTGAATCTGTAGGTTTATGTCTCTCGCCAATTTGGGAAGTTTTCAGCCTTTATTTCTTTGAGTGCTTTTTCTTTTTCCTCTCCTTCTGGGACTTTGAAGACATGAATGTTATATCTTCTTTTATTCTCACGGGTCTCCGAGACTCTGTTAGTTTTTTCCTCAGTCTATTTTGTCTGTTGTTCAGACTCAGTCATTGCCACTGTTCTCTCTTCCTGTTTTTACTAATTGTTTCTTCTTTCCTCTCCGTCCTGCTATTGAGCCCATCCACCAAGCTTTTTATTTGTCATTGTATTTTTGAGTTCTAAAATTTACAACGGGTTCTTCTTTATATCTTCTGTTTCTTTTTTGAGGATTGCTTCTTTTGTTTTCATTTGTTTTAAGCATATTCTTAACTGCACCTTGAAGCATTTTTAATCATGGCTGCTTTAATATCTTTATCAGATGATACCACTTTCTCTGTCATCTTGGTGTTGGCATCAGTTGATTTTTTTTCATTCATTTGGACATCTTCCCTGGTTCTTCTTATGACAAGTCACTTTCAAATGAAACGTGGACATCTTAGGTTTTATGTTATCTGACTCTGGATCCTGCCAAGTAGAAGTCATCCAGATCCCCTACTCGACCTCCACTGAAGCCTGCTAGGTGGGGATGAGAGTTCCTGCTGTCCACACGATCTCCATGGACAATGCTAGAAAGAGGTAGGTGGGGCACAGGGGAGGGGCAGGGGTACATCCTCGTTACTACTGGGCAGTGACAAAAGTCCTGATTCTCTATTAGGCCTCTTCTGACACTATGCAAAGGAGGAGGAGAAGGAATGCCTCCTTTTGCTGGGTGAGGATAGAAGATCATTCTTCCCATGTTGTCTCTGTGTACACGACGGGGGGCCAGAGACCTCACTATCAGCTGGCAAGGATGCAAATCTCAGCTCCCCACTTGGCCTCCTCTGTCACCACCCCAGTAGGGCTAAGGTGCCTTGTTGCAGCCTTATAGGGGTGGAAGTCTAGGCTCACCGCTTGGTCTTTGCTGGTATGAGTGGGAGTGGAGCCCCGGTGGTTGTTTTTTTTTTCCCCCTGTAATGTTAGGGTGGGATTGGGTGATTATAGTCTAAAAGTTTTCTTTCTGGCTAGGCTCCCCCTTTCCTGTTCCTTCAGCTAGAGAGAACAGACTTCCTCCTGGGGTTTCTTGGTTGCACCCAATGGCATTTCTGGGTTGCCAGATTTTTCAACTCCAAGTCTGGGATCCGTGAGGCCAAAAGAAAACTGAGGTTTCTCATGCTCTGAGGTTCCTTCTTCTCTCTACTTTTTAGTATCTTCTTCTCTTGGTTTTATATGTAATGTCCAGGGTTGTCAGCTGTACTTAGCAAAAGAAACAGGGGAAATACATCTATTCCATCTTCCTAAAAGCAGAAGTCTCTCTGGACAGAAATGTCTTTTAAATGTTTTTTGTTTTTGTTTTTGTTTTTAACTTTTTAAAAGTCAGTGGGGTATGGTAATGCAGTACTAATTTTCAGGAGAAGCCATATAAATTTCGTCCAAATTGCTGTTTCAAGTGAAAGGACAATGTGGTTGCCAGCTGCTAGTTTCTATTTCTTCTTGAACTTTCCTCCCAACTGCATTGGTTTATTTAAGTTATCACTCCTACTAGCAGACACATTGGAAAAGGATCATATGTTATCTGTTTTTGCCTTTAAATCTTTTCAATGTCAGCTGCCCCTCTTTTTGTTAAAGGCTTCCTGGGCCTTCCTGCCCTTTCTGGGCAATTCTGTCCATCAGCAGGGTTGGCTTTGTGCATCACCTGTGTTCTGACCCAGGGTGGCTGTTGACAGACAGATCCCATCTATCTTGAGGGCTACAGATCTGCTGTTTCTTCTTGCAAATTCACTGCTTAATTTGGCACTACAACTCCTTGGAGGACAAACTTGTCTCTTTGATAGGAAATTACCTAATCCACATTGTAAGAGAATGACATTTCTTCTGACACCCAGAACAGTCCGCTTACCCCTTACCCCCCTTTCCAAAACTTTGTCTGGACAAAAGAACATAAGCTCCTTGCTAGTATAAGCCTTTCTTCCCTCCAGTTCCCAGTTGTGATGGTCAGAGGAGACTTGAGACCAGGGAGGACAGGAGGGATCTATCCTTTAATTTTTTAATGGAATTCGTATTAAGTTAGTTAACCTTGAGTCCTCAGCCAGACTGTCTTTCAACTTCCATGTAATCTGAATTCTTTTTTTTTTTAAGATTTTATTTATTTATTTGACAGAGAGAGAGAGATCACAAGTAGGCAGAGAGAGAGATCACAAGTAGGCAGAGAGAGAGAGGGAAGCAGGCTCCCCGCTGAGCAGAGAGCCTTATGTGGGGCTCCATCCCAGGACCCTGAGGTCATGACCTGAGCCGAAGGCAGAGGCTTTAACCCACTGAGCCACCCAGGCGCCCCTGTAATCTGAATTCTTAACAAAACACAATGTCCTATCCCTGTAGAGGCCACAGAGTTGTTTTGTTAGGTTTTGTATCTCGCAGTCTCTTCTAGAATTTGGAGGGGGACTTTCCTCTTCTGGCAGACAATTAGGATGATGTCCCTATTCTGTCATCTGTAAAAAGTAATACAGAGGAATTCATCTTGGCTGCTATTAGAAAGCCCACTGTGTCCTATCCCAGTGTCGGGCATTGCTGGGACAGATGCAGAGACAAATGATGGCAGAGTCAGGCTGTGGAGACTGACAAGAATAAAATAGAATAAGACTTCCCAAATCAGTAAATATAGAGCACAAATGCAATTTTATGTATGTAAGCACGTCCTCCTGTTCTCAGCCCAGGATGGGTACTGTGAAGAATGCAAAGACAGTATGACTTGGTCCCTGAGAGAACAGACCCTCTGGTTGAAGCCTCAGAGGACATGTTGGTGCTTCGAGAAATCACGCCTCACGGTGCCTCCTCGCCCTGCCCGATCTTGTGGGTTTCCACGGGCTGATGAATCCAAAATGGCATCTCTGGCTGGGACCTCCCTAGACCCCAGTATCCCATGGCCTTTCTGAATGTCTCAGAGGCAACTCGAAACCTCACATCCAAAACTGGACTCATTGTCTTTCCCACTAAACCTATTCTTCTGTGTTTCCATCTGGATGACCAACAAGGGGTCATCCAAGGCTCAGGATGCAGCTTCCGTGTCGATTCTTCCTGAAGCCTTCCTGAGCTTTCTCCCAAGTTTTCACCCCTCAGTTTTACCACTTTTGTGGCCCATGTAATCTCCACTGTGGCACTCATCACCTTTGCCGTGATATGTGTCTACATGGCGAGATCACCTCAGAGACTGTGACCTTCATAAGGGCAGGAACAGCGCTGGGTTGCACACATCACAGGTGCAGCATAATTGCTGAATGAAAGAAAGTCAGGTTTTAAAAGCAGGATGTGTGTGGATTGGCAGAAAGGGAAAAGGAGAATAATTTACTACCGTCTACTGGAACAGAATTCATGAAGGGCTCCTAGCTCCAGGGTCGTAACTCCTATCTCATTAGAATCTTAGGCTAGAAAACCTATTTTGTTTTTATTCTTGTTATTTTCCCTCATTACATTAGTCTGTTTAACTAAGGCAAGGTTTTTGATCCTACAAAGGCCTAGGTAGGTCTGGAATGCACTTGAGCCTACAAGCTTCTTAGTTTCTGATGTTCAGATTATGAGCCGTAAAATAAGTTACCGATTGAGGCTATGAAATCTCATTCTCTAGGGATCCTTAAAAATAGGTTAGAGTTTCAGTAGTCTGACAGTTTCGTAGATGTTTAGCCTTACCTGAAGGAAAAGGAACCTTGGACTAGCTTTTTTCTTGAAGAACCTGTCTGATTTATGCTTTGAATATGGTCCACCAGTAATTGAAAAATAGGTTTCTAAAAATACCGATTTGTTTTTGGCTTTGTATGTCAGCTGTGATTCCTAGCAGCTGTAACTACTGACAAGATCTAAAAACAGATTCACATTTATTTGCTGTATTCTCCACGTTCCTGCTCTTTGGCAGTTATGCACGTGTGATTTTTGCAGGAATAGCCTCCTGACAGAAATGTGGACATGAGTTTATTATTCGCCAACATAATGCTTCTTAGCTCCCTTCCTAAACTGCTTATTTTTTGAGACAGGAGCACACCCCCACCTCTAGGATGTGTCAGCTTCTGAATAGAGCCTGCTTGTATGGAGTTGCATGACATTGATCTTCACCATCATTACTGGGGAGGCACCGAGAGTGCACGTACATTTGGTGAATGTATGTTACATAAACCTTTCATATCAATAAGTCAGAGTCGGCATGCATGCTTCAGCTAGGATAGGACACAATCAAAGAAAGCACATTAGCTCCAGCATCCCCCCACCCTTAGAGAAGTAAAATGTGAAGATCGCATCATTAGCAACAGTTCAGGCTGTGGGAGGGAATTGACTTCAATTCAGGACCCATTCCCTCTCCTTCCTGTTTGAGTTTTCTTTTATTTAAATTGTGCTAAAATTCACATAGGGTGAAACGTACTATTTTACATAATCTCTACACCCAGTATGGGGCTTGAACTCAACGACCCCAATGTCAAGAGTCACATCCCTACCACCAGTAATGTGCTGGGCTTCCAAGTTCCCCACATCCTCTCCAATACTTATTTTCTGTTTTTTGTTTGTTTGTTGTTTGAATTATAGCCATCCTAGTAGATGTTAAGGGCTGTCTCTTTGTGGTTTTGATTTGTATTTCCCTGATGACTAATGATGTGGAATATCTTTTCATGTGCTTGTTGGCCATCATATTTATTCTTTGGATAAATGTCTATTTAAGTCCTTTGCCCAGTTTTGAACTGGGTTGTTTGTCTTTTTTGTTGTGAAGTGTTGAGGATTATTGATATATTCTGGATACTAGACCCTTATCAGATATGTGATTTGCAAATACTTTCTCTCATTTCATGGTTGCCTTTCTACTTTATTGATGAGGTCCTTTGATGAGCAGAAGTTTTTAATTTTGATGAAATCCAGTTTATTTTTTCTTTTGTTGCCTGTGCTTTGGGTGCCATATTTCTGAAACCATTGCCAACTCCAAGTTTATAAAGATTAAGCAACTCCTTTGTTTTCTCCTAAGATTTATATAATTTCAACTCTTATGCTTAAGTCTTTTATCCATATTTAGTTAATTTTTACATATGATTGCAGGTAAGGGCCCAACTTCATTCTTTTGATTTGGAAATCCAGTTGTTCTCAACACCATTCGCTGAACAGACTATTCTTTCCTCATAAAATGATTTTGGTAACCTAACCAAAATTCAGTTGACCATAGATATATATGAGTTTATTTCTGGGCTCTTAATTACATTACATTGATTTATATGTCTATGTTTATGCCAGTGTCACACTGTTCTTATTATCACAGCTTTATATCAAGTTTTGAAATCAGGAAGTGTGAGTTGTATAACTTTGTTCTTTTTTCAAGATTTTTTTTGGCAATTTGGGGGTCCTTTGCAGTTCCCTATGAATCTTAGGATAAGTTTTTCCATTTTTGCAAAAAAGACTATTAGAATTTATCTAACTGCTTTGATTAAAACTTCGAACAAATTCATCGAATAGAAGTGGTGAAAGCAGGCTTCCTTTGTCTTCTTCCCGATTATAGAGATGTAGCTTTCAGTCTTTCACCACTGAGTATGATGTTAACTATGGGTCTTTCATAAATGACCTGGACTATGTTGAGGAATTTCCCTTCTATCGTTTGTTTGCTGAGTATTTTATCATGAAAGAGTACTGGATTTTGTCAAATGCTTTTTTTGCATCAGTTGAGATAATGATGTGATGTTTTTCCTTCATTTTGTTGATGTGTGGTATATTACATTGATTGATTTCTGTATGTTGAGCCATCCTTGTATTGCTGGGCTAAATCCCATTTGGTCATGGTGTGTAATCCTTTTATTATGTGGCTGAATTCAGTTTGCCAGTATCTTCTTGAGGATTCCCTTTTTTAAACCCAAATCTCATAGATTTAAATTGTCCTCCCCTGTACTGATTTGTACTCCTTTTTTCTCTTCTTCCTGTTATTCAAAATTAACCAAATATTTGGTTGTGTTTCCTTCACCTTTTTTCTTGTGTCTTTGTGAATAGATAGCTTCTAAATGTAGATGACAGAATACTATGAAGGGAAAATATTATTAACACCCCTTTCTATCTTGAGCTTTTTCAATGTTATCATTCATGAGAAATTTTAATAATATTCATTCATAATGCTTTTTTTCTTCCATAGAGAAGAAAAAGGGAAATTAGGAAAATAATATTCCTTTACATTTTCGACATTAGAGCACATAGAGAAGCCAGTAGTGCAAACATCTCCACTAGAGTGTTTTATAAGCTCTAGGACCCTTTTCATTACCCAAAGCTTTGTCAGACATGTTGCTATTTTAAGGGTCTCCAGAAAAGGTTGTTTCTAAGGATGGCACGACTTGAGAAGGAACAGTTCTACGACTTTGTTTTGTAGCCATAATGTTTTCCAGTAATTGGGTCAGGGAAATATAAATTATTCACCAAAACCAGATAAAGTCAATCTGGTAGACTGAGCTGACTCAGAACTTTTACAAATGCATAGAAATGCTCAGTGAAATATGAACAAAGGAAGGCTTTTAATACGTAATCAAATTCAAAACGAGCACACAGAAACCTAGGTGCCAACAATGGAGAGACACAAAAGCCAGGAGGCTAAGAGGGAGATGAAGCTGAAGTGGGATATCAGACCACATAAGAGGCTCAGGGACTGACAGTTCAGAGATTAATGCAGGGAGAGGAGATAAAACCCCAGTTCCATGTGGGATAGAAGAGAACCCTATGCATAAAGCTGCACATTTGGTACCGCTGCTATTTTAATGAAAGAGAAACTAGAAACTAGAAACAAAGCAGCAAATGTGGAGGAAAGAATTACCCACTAGAAACTGGAAGCCCATGCTTATATATGAGGTCCAATTTTAGACTATTCCCAATGCTATAGGAACTAAGCTAAGATAATACAAAAATTGATGTAACCCATAGGATCCTGGCAGAGGCAAAAGAAAATCATTCCGAAGAATGATTTCATAACTAGAGCACACATGGCAAATGAACCACAGTGAAGGAGAGTCATGGAATACTGCAGACACTTATTAGCCCCCTTCCGATCCCCCCAAGAATGGGAAATGCAAGGAGTGTCTGAAAGAATCTATAAAATACTGAGGAAAGAAGACCCAGAAATCAAAAAGCAAGAGTAAGACAGTAGTAAAAACAGGTGGGTCTGGAAGATAAACATGAAAAGGGTACTAATTTAAATTAAAGCATGTCAGTCAGCTGAATAATAGTTTAGATAAAGCCAAAGAAAGAAAGGAAATGGAAAATCTAGAGGAGATGCAGGGATGTGGAAGATAGAATTATAAATAAAAGAAGCCCCAAGACCAGAGAATTGGGGACAGGCAGTATTCAAAGTGTTTCCCACACGTGAAGATAAACTTTTGAGTTATAGTGGCTTTCCAGGTCTGAGCTTCTGAGCAGGATATAAAACCAAATCTACATCTAGTCATACTAAGTGTTGCAACGAAACTGCAGAACACCAAAGATAGAGTAATAATTATAAAAGTATCTAGAAGGAAAAAGACAGATTACCTGCAAAGAACTAGTCCTCAAAATGAGTAGATAATTAAACAGAACATAAGAAAGAAGAAAAGAAGGAGCAAAGAAAAATGTGATACACGAGAAGCATAAAATAACACTACCTAGACATATGTTAGAACATGATTTAGTATTAGTTGTATTGCTAATATATGTAAAACAAAAGTATGACATATAGATGGGAGATTATTTCTAACCTTGTTATACTGGAAGAGAAAAGAATGGGAGGAATGTAAGGGACTTGATAGTTGAGATTCTATTGTTTTGTTAAAATGTGAAGTAGGGGTGCCTGGCTGGCTCAGTCGGAGAAGCATGGGACTCTTGATCGCAAGGTCGTGAGTTCAAGCCACACATTGGGTATAGAGATTACAAAAAAAAATTTTTTTTAATTTACATATATGTATGTATGTGTATATGTATATATATATATACACGCACATACATATTTTAAGAAATTTTTTTTGAAGTAGTTCTCACCAGGACAGGACTTGGTGTGAGAGTGCAAATGGAGACCAAGTACCCCGTCTGAGTATGTGAAAGTTATAAGTCAAGCTAACAAATAGCCATATGCCTCGATTAGTATACCTTCAAAAAGACCGTGGTGCTTTGTGATTCCCAGATTCTCTGGGGGTTGGAGCCACAACGTGGTGGCGTGGAGAAGAGTTAGCAGACTCCAGCTCTGTCTCGCACTGGGAGGGAGTTTGCACACGTGTTTGGACACCCTTGTCCATACGTGTCCCATGCAAAGAACCACCCATTGGCCACCCATGGGCCTAGGAGAGCGCACACTGGCTACAGCATCTGCTCTTAGGAAGACAGAGCTAGTGAGGAGGTCAGGTTGGCCTTGGATGCCAGCTTGGAGAGGTGTCACTCAACAGGGATTTCTGGTGTCCCAGATACCTGGACCAGGGGACAGGCTTGGGCTCTGGGTGGACATGTCTTCTTGGCACTGTGGCGCCTTTCCCACCTGGCAGGAAGGGCTGCAGGACAGAGTGGGTCCCTCTAAAACGAGGGGTCAAGCGGCAGAGCTACCATTTGCTAAAGCTGAGCAGGTTGGTGGACATTCGCTGTACTGGTTTCTATGAGTTTGGAGTGTTCCGTTATAAAGAAGAGAGAAGCATATACCATCTCACGAGGAAATTAGGAACATCTGCCCGGCGCAGAGGCAGGGGCAGGAACAGTGCCAGTAATGCATCCTGTGACCTTTGTATTTGGTACAGCTGACTCTCCTCACCTGCCCAGCGGTAGACCAGCGTGTGTGACTTCCCACTTGTGCGGTCCTGCGACGTTCTTATTCGCCCCATTGTTTCAAAGAGCTTTTTTGGACCTGAGCGCAGAGGGACAGGGATGACCGGGCGGGGCAGAGGAGGGGTGTGCTAGCAGAGCCTGGGCTGAGTCTGTCCACCAGGTTCCTGGGGATCGAGTGCCTTTCCCTTACCACAACTTGGCTGGAAAGGCTACCCTCGGGAGCTGCGGCCCAGCCCTTGGGAGCCCCCTCTTCACACACACCCTCAGCAGAGCCTGGCAGTGCCCTCCATGGAGGCATCCTGGCCAATGCTGGGTCACAAAGAGAGGACAGCCCTTCATTACCCTCCCCCTGTGCTAAAAGCAGCCAGCACAGGGAGCCCCAGCCTGTCAGGGGGCAGCAAGCCCCTGGAGGGATGGCACACTCACAGGATCCTCCTCATTCATCGGCTCCTGTCTGCCTGCTGGCCGGGGCACTTGCTCAGCAGGGCTCGGTGAGATTAATTTGGCCCATGGAAGAAGAAGACATGAGAGAGAAGGGAAAGCCAGTGTGAAGGGATAGAAAAAGTGTTTTTCCTCATCAGCCATTTTGCCAAGCTTAGCTAGCTGAGGCTCACCTTTAACTGGTGATGAATTAAACATTGTCCTTTCAACCAGCATAATCAGAAAATGTTCTCTTCTGGAAACTCAGGTGCAAAATGAACTTCAGCTCAGAGAACTGTTGAGAATACCTTGGGCCTCGTTCTTCATTCGAGGCCCTTGAGGTCACTGTGAAGTGGACTCCTGTCAGGAGACCACCCTCCTCAGGCTCAAGGGCCACAGACATTGGGGTTGGGGGTGCTCAGGATGGCAGGCAGCCACAGCTTCTGTGCCTTCCTGTTCCCACAAACAGCAGATCCAGGGTTGGTTTGTCTGCTACAGCTGCTGTCGCAAAGTACCACAGACTGAGTGACTTAGCAGGGATTTATTTCCTCACACTTCTAGAGGCTGGCCGTCCAAGATCAAGGTATTGGCAGTGTTGGTTCCTTCTGAGGCTGGTAGATGGCTGTCTTCTTTGTCTTCATGTGGACTTCCTTCTGTGGGTGTCTGTCCTAATCTCCTCTCCTCAAGAGGACATCAGTCATCTTGGATTAAGACCCACCCTAATGACCTCATTTCACTTAATCACCTCTTTAAAGACCCCGTCTCCAAATACAGTCGAATTCCAAAGTAACTGGGGATTAGGACTTCAACATATGCATTTGGGGGGAACACAGTTCAGCCCATATCAGAGGGCATTGGCCAACTCCCACACCCCAGGAATGTCCTGGGGCAAGCAAAGTGACATCGTAATGATAAGAAAGCAAAGTCCTCTGGCCTACCTGGGCAATTTTAAAGCACCCCCCTTTTGCTTTAGAAGAATAAACAACAGCTGTGCTCCATACTTCCTTACAGTGGTGGCAAACTTGGGAGGGAATCATTTCAGGAAAGGGAAGGAGAGCTCCTAATCCTTGTGTTTTCCAAGAAAACTCACCTTGATTTTCACTGTTTCAAAATAACAATCAAGTTATGCAGAAAGAAATCAGTCTCTTGCTGGGGACCCAAGGGCCCTGGGGGAGGCTTTCACCCTTGGTAGAGTTTATTGGCTCAGGGAGAGGCGGCTGCAGGTGGAACGGAGGCTCTAAGACATTTACCCTAGAAACAGATCGCTGCTTGCAGAAGCGTTCTGGAAAGCCAAGGGTGTGCGTGGTATGAAAGGGCGCTTGTAGTGCACTTCAATTAAGGGGAAGGCAGCGTTGAGAGGCTTATGTACAGGCCAGACTGGAAACAGAGCGCCTTTGAGAAGAGGGAGCAGTGCACTCAAGGTGTCGAGATAGCATCTACTGTAAATAATAGAGCTGCTTGCCAACCTGGACACTTTTCCTGACAGGAGGAAGCCTTTTTTCCCCCTGTCTGTTTTATTTTTGCAACCTCAAGCCCCTGGGTGAGGCTCTTTGAGAGGTGTTCCCATGAACCGGGACTGACTGCGTTTGATCTACCTGCAGGATGAATGAACGTGACCGCCTCCTGAAGAGGCTCAGCCGGAAGACGCCGCCCACTCTCTTCCGGGGAGGCTCCGTCCATCAGTGTGTCCCCCGTAAGTAGCCCCCGGCCGCATTCCGCTCAGCCCGACCGCAGGGCGGTGGTTTCAGTAAAGCCTGCAGGTGCTGAGAGGGCTGGAGACTGCTGCCAAGCCGGAGCCCCACATTTGGGAGGGGAATTTGTGTGTTTGGCCTGAGGCGAGCACGGCTTGAGTGTAGGTAGTTCCCTAGGACCCAGTCAAATGCCTGAGTGATAAAATCCTGAAACTTAAAATCCTGATGTGGTCGAGATCCTTCTGTCAGCCTCCCGATAAGATTTTGTTCTGAGGCTGAAATGATCTTACTTCTAGATTATTGCCCCCAAAGATAGCAATATGCAGTTAGTTAATATTAGCCTATTAATTAAAACAGTGACAATCACTGGGGGGAATAGAAAAATCTCTGTACTTTTCCCAGGAAGGCTGCCCCACATCTAGCTTGGGTGCCTGACTCAACACCAGAGGCCAGGCCATGAAAGAGAGATGGCTGGCAGAGCTCACAGGGGTGCGGGGGCTATTTCAGCCATTCAGCCCCCCGGCTCCCCACTGGGGGCCATTTTTAGCACAGATTTTCTTCCTGAGGGGGTTATCTCTGCCTTCTCCAAGGTGAGTCCTCTTGGCACCTGTCACCTGCTTCCGCCCATCTGAATCCCGCCTCTTTTTCCAGAATCCCCTCTCTTGTAAGTGCACATCGCATCTCTTCAACAACACTGCTTCCTGCTTCCCTTTCTTTCCCTGAGGTGTTCAGAAGGAAACGGGAATGGTTTAGAAGGGAAGAATCCTTGTGTCCATAGTGCAGGTATGAGGGGTTTGTGTCAGGCTCGGTTGAGCTCCACCCATCAGAGGATCTTCACAGATTTTCTAACAGAGAGAAGGAAAGGGATGGACTCCCTCTCCTCAGTTTCCCACACGGAATACCAACATGGCGAGACCAACTCCATGTGGCGCCTCACATGCTTCATGTTCCGTCCCAGGGACTAGGTGGTGTCAGCCCCAAGAGCACCTAGCAGAGGCTCAGGTCGGTATAGTGACTGGCCCAGCGAGGCCTGGCGATCTGGGTCCCAGCCATGGTCTCTCTGAGCCAGGAGAGAGGTCCAGTCCAGGGAGCGAGGTCTGTGGGGCCCCGCTTCGGGAACTGGGCTGCCTCGGAGTCCTGTTCCAGCTCTGTCACGGTTTTGTGCACTTAGGTAAGTTACCCTCTCTGTTTCTATATCTGTAAAATGGAGATGATGTAAGAACTGGGTTTTGGAGGAGAATTAAATTCGATCATTTATACGAAGAGCCTAGAACAGTACCTGACAATATGGAGTCCAATAACTATGAGGTATGACTGGGTTTTTTCTGCCACTAGTTGAGTAACTTTGGGCGACGTACATATTTCTCTAAACTTCTGTTTCCTCCACTGGGGGGACAAAAAGAAATCTAATAATATACATCTAAAAGGAAAAAAAATAATAATACATATCTGACACAGTCTTTGTGAGGCTCCAAGACAATGTATATTGTCTTCAACGGACACAGAAAATGAGGACTGATTCTATAAACTGGGGGGTTCATGCCATGGAGCCCTGCTGCTTCTCTAATAACTATTTCAGAATAACCCTAAGAACAGTATATAAGATACGTATATTTTGATCAAAGACCGTGTAAGAACTTTTATGGGAGCGTCATAAAATGTCTTAAAACAACTACTAAAAAAATTTTCTTAGGATTTTGAAGGACAAAAGAAAATCAGAATGAACAAGTACAAGAAATAAAAAAAGCCTCTAAGATCACACCACATTTTAAAAACACCCAGCAATAGTAAGAAACCGATCGAGAACCACACGTTCTGTCAGGATCTAGAGAAGGCCATGGAGCAACCAGAAGTGGTCCCGGCCTGTGAGAAGTTCTGCGTTCTTCTCTCAGCCTCCACCTAGCTGTCTCTCCTGGGTCTGTCCTTCCACTGTCTTGGGCCTGTCTTCCCAGGAAACTGGAAGGGAAACTCTCATCTTGGCAGCATTTGTAATTTTTTACAGGATACCAACACACAGTATTTATAACTGAGGTCAGCATTTCCTACAGTCTCATTTCCTTCTTGTCCTCGTGGTCGTCCCCACTTCCGTTGCTTTTAGGAATCTTTTTCCAGAGAGGAAAGTTCTACTCTCATGAAGATGTTATCAGAGCTACTTAAGGGGAGTTTTATTCCAAAATAATGAAGAAAAAAAAAGACATGATTTTATGGACTTCACCAAATGTTCTCTCAGGAGAACACAAAATAACGAAGACACTCCCCTCTCCTTCCATCTCCTTTCACCTACTCCATTCCGCCCCCAGTTTCTGGCTGCACCTGAGCATTTAGGAAGCCAGCCCAGGGAAGTTCAGGAGTTGGGTCCATAGACGGCTCTCCCCAGGCCCCTATCATTACTTTGTGGCTGTCAGAACTTCCTGAAAGATGAATGAAAGTGGGAATGGCAAAGAGCTGGAGGCTTCCTCTGATCTCCCCATTTGGATGCAAATGGAAGCTCAGTGTCCATCAGGCGGAAGCTGGTGACCTGAGGTGCATCTTTGTCAGGCTGAGGGATGTAGGCTGGACAGGCAGAGGCTAGCTGGGTGGTTTGAGTCTCTCTTGTCCCACTAAAACTTTTCCCATTACAGCCCTAACTCCCACCAGGTCTGGTTTCTGAGAGGAAAATATTGTTTCTGAACCAAGGAGACACCCCTGCCCCAGGATAACCCTACCAAGCCATCCTCCTTTCCTTCTTGAGTTGCAGAGTTCACTTCAAGTCTCTGCGGAGGCTAAGAAAGCCTAGTGAGGAAAGTCTTAGTGCATAACATTCTGGAAGCATGACGGTAGATACAACCAAAGGAGACTCCTGGACAAGCAGGTCGGGACCTCTTGGTCTCAGCTTACCCCGAGAGAAGGGATTTGCTTGGGAAGGGCCTCTCAAGTGGACACCCGGAAGCCTTTTCCAGTCTGGAGTGGCTGAGTGATCCCACCGGAAGGCCCTACACCAGTTAGACCAGTACAAGCCACGGATGCCTTACAGCTCTCAGCTTTGTCTCTGTCCCAGTAGGCATAGGCAGGATGTGAATGAAAAACAGAAGTAAGCCAAGGCTTTCGTTCCTTCCACCTGACCAAGAAGCAGACAATTCCAGATGCTAAGCTACCTTTCCCAAAAGGACACTCCCAAACACTGTTTGCTTTTTTGTTTGTCTCAGCGAGTCCCCTGCATCTCTTCCTCTCCACCAGCAACCCCCTCCAAAAAGCCCACCAAAAAAGACAGGTAGCAGTTGTTCTGTTTGGATGCGTTGTTGTGACAGTTTCCTTTCTTTGATAAGGAGGTGGAGACTTCCTCCGTCGGTGCTCAGTGTGAATTGGCCTTGAACGAAGGAGAGGGTTCTGTGGCCCGGGTCTTGTTAGCCGTGGAGAAGCCTGGCGCCCACTGGGAGGGTGGGAGCTCTGAGGGAACTTGGACCTCAGGTCCAGGCCCTTTATTTCACAGAACAGTAAACTAAGAAGACCCAGAGAACTTGAAGAGCCCGCGGTCCTGTGGCCAAGTTACTGCTGGGCAAGGGTTAGAACCACCCTTCTTGCCTCCGGCCGCGGACCCGGGATCCAAGATGAAAGCAGAGCAGGTGGAGAAGGCCGCCTTCAGGGTGGAGAGCTCCCTAGTCATCAGCCTGCCACCAGAATGGCTCGAGGGGGCGCCTGGGTGGCTCAGCGGGTTAAAGCCTCTGCCATCGGCTCAGGTCATGATCTCAGGGTCCTGGGATCGAGCCCCGCATCGGGCTCTCTGCTCGGCAGGGAGCCTGCTTCCCCCTCTCTCTCTGCCTGCCTCTCTGCCTACGTGTGACCTCTCTCTCTCTCTGTCAAATAAATAAAATCTTAAAAAAAAAAAAAAGAACAGCTGGAGGAGAACACTTAGAAGGGGCCCCCACTGCTTGGGATCAGAGCCACTGATGCCGGGTTGGGGTGGCACGGCAGGCCACAGACAACCACTGCGTGGCCCCCACCGGGAAGCATCAGATGCTCACTAGAAATGTTCCCTTTAAAGACCGGAGAATAAAAATGATCCACACTGACCACAGAACACAGCCCTGTGACTGGAGGAGATGGTGTTATTTGTTAGATTCTGCTTTGAAACATCCCAAGGAGAGGCGTCTGGTCTCGGACTGCAGTCAGAAAGCTGCACAAAGAGCACCTTGTCCTAGAGGGGCCACCACAGCACAGGCGAGGGAAGGAGCTGGCCCTCGGCAGCCGGACAAAGGACGGCTCCTTGGCCTCACTGATCAAGCAACTCATCCGGGGGAAATCTAAAAGCTCTCAGAGGAACAGAAGAGAGAAGAGGCATTTCCTCCTCAGATCCCGTGAAGCCTCTGAGGGCTCCTTGTGTGGAAAGCCATGACGAGGAAGTTCAAGTACCCAGCACCCCCAGGGACCCCCTCTCCGGGCCTGTTCCTGCACTGCAGCCCAGGGACACTGCCCCCTCCCGGAGGCTGCCTCCCCTCCTGGGTGGCAGTCCCCCCAGATGGGGCTCACCACGGCTGCCAGCTGCCACACGGTGCAGCTTTTTGGTTGGTGGGTTTGGTTTTGTTAGAGATGGAGGTGAGCCAGTAGCTGGCGATCTCCCTGTCCTCATCCTTCACTGGTTCTGCCTTCACTACCACCCGCCCCTGCTCTTTAGCCTGGGGCCTTAGTGGCCTCCCAGGCCGCCTGCGTAGACAAGCCCTCACCTCCCAGGGTGGCCCTCCTGAGCCCTGGGGTTTCCTCAGGCGGTGGCCAGGGGAGCCGGGATGCCAGGCAAGGCCGGAGTCTCTGGTTTATGAGCACATCCAGAGTCCAGAGTCACCGTGAGCATCCTCTGTCGGAGTCCCTTCCTCCCCGTCCCCACCAGAGACGTTGCTGCTCTATGTCTTTATAGTTCAGAGACTTTCCTTTGTAAGCCAAGGATCTGAGGTGGTACCTGGGCACAGTGTCTGATTTCTTTTTCCCCTTCAAAGAACGTGACGGTGAACGAACACGTCCGTTGACAAGTCATATATACACATGGATGGGAGTCACCCTTGTCAGACATTTCACTGTTGTTATCTTTGGGTCAGAAATCTAATCCAGCTGTGGGACTTTTCCATACCCTGACCCAGAAAGGTTAGCCAGCAGAGAGAGAGAGAGTCTTGTAAATGCTCCTTCAGTGGGAAGGAACAGTTAGGAAGGAGGGCCCTACTCAGGGCTTTTGAGTGCTGAACCTCCCTACAGACCTGGAGATGCAGGAAGAGTGTGGGTCCTGCAGGAGCACTGCCTGGGTTTGGCTCCCAGCTCTACTACTCACTAGGCCTGTGACCTTGGGAGGGGGGGAAAAAAAAAAAAAATCATCCCGTGCCTCAGTTTCCCCATCCGTGAAATGGGAAGAATACTGTCACCTGCCTCATGGGGCTGCTGTGGGGAATGAATGAGCTGTTGGTGCGTAATGCATAGCACAGGCCCCATACACATAGCCTTCCATCACTGCTGGCAGCTGTTGCTAGTATTATTCTTATTATTGGAACTGATTATGAGAACCTGGTCTTCCTGGGGCCTCTTTTTTGTTTTTCTTTTTCTTTTTTCTTTTTTTTTTCTTTTTTTTCCTGGGGCCTCTTGACTTTATCTTGTGATCTTTTTCTTTATGGCCACAAAAATGAACCCACCATAATTTCCGATTACTAGTCCACATCAGTCCTGTGTAAGAGCAGGACTGCCCCAAGCATCACGTGCACATGGCCAGTTTTGCAGACTAGCATGTGTGTGTGTTCCCCGGCCTGTTTACAGTTTCATAAATTACCGAGCCAGCTTGCAGCTTCAGGCAGCTCAGGACACTTCCAGAGCAGAGCAAGTCGCCTTTCCTCTTGATTGGCACTGGGAAAGTGCAGTCATGGACCAGTGACCCACTGTTTATGCTTCCCAGGCTGAGCTCAGCTGCAGGGAGGCTGTCCCCCAACTCCCACCCTGAACCCCTCCCATCCCAGCCTCGGCATCAGCAGCCAGAACCGGTCAGGCCCTGTCTGGTCAGGCCTTGGCCCACCCCACATTCTGCCCACATTTCCCTTCCAAGCCGCAGATCTGTCCGTCTCGGGTCCCCATCTACCCCAGGTTGGTGAGCCCAGTGTGGCACCGTCTCCCAGCAGCAGCCATCTCCCACAAAGGCGTTTTCTTCTAAACCCAGCGTGCTCCCCCGATTCTCCTCCTCACCAATCCCTGTGTGTGCTCCTCTTGCAGACGGGTATGCCTTCTCTCAAGAAGAGCATGGAGCCGTTACTCAGGAAGAAATCGTCCGTGCTTATGACACCACCAAAAAGAAACTGAGGAAGAAATAAGACGTGAGTCCTCCTGATTGATCCCAGGAAAGAGATGTGGTTTGTTGCACCCAGTGTTAACACATCTCTGTCAGAAGAGACTGGTGTCAGCAGCCAAAACACCATAAAACCCATTTCTGTGGCCTTAGCCAACCAGTTTGTTAGTTCCACGTTCCCTCACAAACCTGGAGTAGATCCCCCAGGGGAAGCCATTTTGTTCCCTTCCACTTCGTCTGCAGTGCTTGGCCTAACTGTTTACGTTCTGAAGCATTCAACTGTGCTCTGTGAGGTGTGAAATTAAAAACGTTATGTTTCACCAATATTTAAACATCAGTACTAGTTGTTCTGGGAGAAAGGTGAGAGTTTTATGTTGCGTGAGAAACCCATCTTGCGGAATTAGAGCGGGGGCCCGCTTCCTTCCTGTTTTGTTCACTCACAGATGAGGTCTGCCAGGCAGCGTGTAAACGTCATTGTAGGCAGGTCGATGTCTTGCTTTGATTTCTCTCTTGTTTGTATGAAGTGGGCATAAACTTCTTGATGGCAGTGAAATCCCCAAAATGTAACCCTGAGAAGGCTTCTCTGAACCTCTTAGCCACACTCCCAGCAAGGCAGGCGGGCCGCTCTTCCAGCATTCTCCAGCTCTCTTCCCAGGTGCCTTCTGGGCTGTCCGGGCTTCCCCCGTCTCGGACCTTCTGCATGGCTGACCGCTGTGCTCAGCGCATGGCAGCTGGTGGGCAAGCAGCCCAACCGTGCACTATTCCTTGTCCTAGCACAGACTCAGATATGGATGCAAGAAATCCCCCCTGCCGCCGCCCTTGTCCTCGTATAACTAAAGAAAAGAAGCATAGCTATTCTTGCATATTCCAAATGTTTATCTGCCTCTTTCCGACGACAGGGAAGCCTGCAGGTCAGTGTGTGGTAGGAGGCTTCGGCGCTCCCGCTCTGGTCAGGCTCTCCATACTCATCCCCCAACCTCCAGGCCACTGGACCTTGGGCATTCACTTCAGTGAGACCCACACGTGTTTTCTCGGGAGTTCGGAGCCCATTTTGGACTTTGGCTGCTGGGAAGCCAATGAACGCATAGCATTTCTCCCCAGCAAAGGGACACACGTGTCACTCTGTAACTCTAAAATCAGGCAGGATGAGTGAACCCAGTGGGAGAGTCGGGGCCCCTGAGGCTGGTGGAGGAAGATGACCATCAAAGGGGACAGCGAGAGGCAAGGAACATGGAGACCCAGGGAGGAGGACAGAGAGGACATGCTAGCCAAGTCTCCTCACTGGACACCGAAATCAAGCCCTGAATCCCAGGCAGTTGTGATAGTGCATGCGGGAGGCTAAGCAAGACACTGGCATGCAGTTTTAAGCAGCAAGAATTCCAAACATTTCAAGGAAATGCCCTTTTCTATATGGATGAGGTGCCCGTCCTTATCCAGTCAGTGGTAGACACAGGCACCTCCGAAAAGAAAGCGTCCTGACTCTAAGACAAGGAGGAGAAGTGCTGCGTCACTGACTTTCCAAACTTCAGGGTCCCACCTTCTAAATTTGGGCAGAACTTGCCTGCCCTCCGGCATGAATACGAGCACCTGGAGCCTGGAGGAACGCTCCCTCCTCTCGGCTCTGGTTGCCAAACCAGATTTTTGGATAGCTTAACATAAATACTTCTGGGCAGCTGTTACTGCTTAAAATGGCACCGTTCTTCTGGGGGATGGCTGCGCTAAACTGGGAAATAAAACAATAGTGCACTTTGCTTTCTCACCCTTTATTTTTGGAGCATCCACATCTTATTGGGCATTGTAATAACTTAAAGCATGATTTACATTGACAAAGAAAACTAATTCTGTGCTTATGACGTGACCAGGATCCAGGGAGGGCTTAAGGGGAAGCAGAACAATGCAGTGAGCAGGTGAGGCTTAGAAAATTGCCATTCCTTCCTCCCCGAGGTGGTAAACCGTTTATACTAGAGCACCCAGCGAGATGAATCCCTGAAGGACTGTCATGCAGGAATTAGGACCCTCCCCCCAAAAATGTGCCTGGAATTAACACAACAGACTGAGGTAGGGGTCTTTATTGGACACCCAGAGAGGTGATGTCCTAAAAATAGAGGAGAGACAAAAACTTGAATCAAATGTGCGTCGGGCATCCTGACTCTTTGCTTTCATTTGGAGCTAAGCCCCTGGGAAGGGGAACTCAAACTCATTCTTCGTCAGACACTTAGCTCTTTCTTAAACTTGAAGCCTTCCAAATTAGATTTGTGAATTACAGTGTGTGTATGTTTTGTTTTGGGCTTTTCGGTTTTTTGTGGGGTTTTTTTTAGGTTAAAAGGCAGTTCCCATTTTCTGAGATTTGAGTATGTTTTCTGATTCTTTTGACAACTGGACTAAACAGTGTTTGCGATAATGAAATGTGCACACAGAAGAAAATATTAGATGGGACGCCTTTCTAGTCTATTAATTCTCATATGCGATCAAGCTATCTGGTGGCCAAATGACTAAATTGGGCTTCGAGGAGGAGCAGCTGTCACTACGTGTGATGTATGATATTTAGCTGTGGCCAACTCCAGGGCTATGTCATTTGTCCTATCTCCAAATCGAGGTCAGAGTGTCACACAGGCCCCTCCCCAGGGAGCAGGGTGGACTGGAGTAAGTTGCATTCTCTGGCTGTCAGCTCAGTGGAAATGCCCCATGGGACTTGTCACTCTGCCACACGGTAAGTGACATACGGTCTGGCAGGTTACACTTGGTCAGCACTGTAGGGCCGGCCTCTGCATGGGGCTAAAGTAGCAGAATCCACTGAGGCCCGGCCTTGGTCTGCTGACATACACAGTGTGTGTTCCGTTCTGGCTGAGTCTGCAGCAGGAAAAGAGCAGCCCTTCCACGCATCAGCTCTGAGTTCTACTGCACCAGCACGAGCCAGCAAGGGGAGCCGGGGAAAGTGCCCATTTAAAAGGCAGGATAGGAGAACAGACTAAACCAACCATTTCTGCCTGGTTGTCCAGATTAGCAACTTCACTGCTGATCAGGATGGGCTTGGTGATCATTTTGGAGTATGGCTGATGTGTCCATCCTGCCTCTCTGTGGAATATTCAGGACTTCTTGACCAGTGTTACGTTCGCCCATCTCCCGGCACACGTGATCATTTGGGGGACTAGTAGCACATAGAAAACCTGTGCTTTGGAGAAAGGAGATGCTGTTGCTTTAACATTCGTGGAGTAATATCCTCAAACGTGAACCTGCGTTTTGGCAGAGCCTGGCTGGGAACTCTGTTGACATTTTCTTTTCCTTGACAAGGCTTCAGGTCTTGCTGTAGGGAGCTGGCAGTGAAATCAATGATAAATTGTCAAGAAGCAGTGAATAATGGAAAAAAAAGTGAGTATGAGTAACTAATGTCTGAAAATGCATATAGATGTATATATTACAGGTGTTATGATTGAATTTTTTTTAAAGAAAGCTATAGTCTGTAATCTCCATTTGTTATAACAATGACCCTTTATCTCTTTTCTTGAAGAGAATTTTTGATCCTATTTCTGTTCCTAGGGATTTATGTCTTAGATCGTAAGTTGAATAGAATGTTTGCAAAGCTCTGCAAAGGGTTAAGGTAGTCTTTCGGCTTGAACATGGGAAGGAAGTGCACACATTTCAGCTGGCATTTGGCTTACTACCAAGGGTCATTGTCCCAAGGTAATTCAACGAGCAATTCGGCCTCAGCATTTGAAATGTAGACTTCATCTCCAGGGATCCATAAAAAATGGGAACAGGGAAACTGTGATTAAACAGAGCCCGAAATAATAACCTGGCAAAGAAATGAGTTTAGCGGGTCAAGGTAAAGGATGGCATCCCCCATCATATTCGCTAAATACTTTTTCATTCCGAGGCTTTTCTTAGCAAATTTAGCAATGATGGAGATAGTGAAAAGACAGCCATCCCCCCTCAGGGGAAAAATGTACGTCAGCTGGCTTTGTTGCTGGGTCTCCATTGGCTCGAGACAGTTGTTGGTCTCAGTATAGCCATGGGGGAGATTATTTAGCCTCATCCTGGCCACATTCCCATCCTCAGAGGCAAGGAGGATGATGTTATGGGTTTCCTGTGGGTCATAGAGGTGAGAGTCCAAGGTCCCCCAGAATGTATTCATAAGTATCCCCGAAAGAAATAGACCTGAAACACTCTACCTTGATGTGTTGCACTCCTCATTTTTCTTTCTCAGCATCCCATATTGTCCCACAGTCCACATTTCCTTAGACGTTACGAGAGCTTCCCTGAATGCCAAGCCTCCACTAGCACCATGCGGAAGGCTCTCTCTTAGCTTGTCGGGTCTGAGTGTGGCCGCCCGGCATGCAGTCTTCAACGAGAAGAAAAGGCAGAAGCTGTGAAACAAAAGGGGGCAGAAAAGAGGGGCGAGCTCACCCCGTTACCCCACCCCAAGCATAATCCATAGCTCTTAACTCTGACCAGCAGCTCTGCTCCCCTGACTGAGGGGAGACAAAAGAGTGATTCTTTTAACACGGGCTGGCTCATTTTCCATGACAATCTCTTGCCCTAGTTACCTTAGAGACATCCACTCTGCTCTTTCTCTCAGGCTCCAGACCAAGAAAAACATGCTCCCAAGATTAGCCCATCAGCATTTCTTCTGACCTGGCTAAAGAAAGAAAGGAGACCTGTTCCTTTTAAAAGTCAGGAACAAAGTGTCAGGTGGCTTTGATTTATGACAGAAATAGGAAGAAGAAAGTTGAGGCAATAGCGCTATCCAAATAACCCTGCCCAGGAAACTGAGGGGTCAAGAGAGCTTATCAAGGGCCTTTTATAGGCCAGCTCTTCTGTATGGCAGAGAAGGGGCCAGAAGAAGGGGGACAGCTTGAAGTTGTGAGGATGTGAACCCACTTCCGATGGCGTCGGATTCAGTCATCCCCGAAGACCGCCACGCAACCACAGGTGGATCAGTAAACACCAATTAAAAAGCGGGAAAAGAAAATCTGCCCTGTCCTAGGGCTTCTCTCCTTCCCGCAAGATCCCTGCGCCAAGTGGATACTTTGCAGGTTTTTCATTAATAAAATCAGCATGTGTGCCAACACGTGCATTCCTCCGCCTTCCTTCTCCCATGCTGCCGGCGATTGCTGAGTTCACAAGTGTGCCCGCTGCTTCCTTAGGAAGCCTGCCTCCAACGGGCCCTGCTACCACCCACAACCCGGCCAGCTGCAGGGGTGGGGCCCCGGGGGCTTCACCAGGAGCAGCCGGGTCTGCAGCCCTCGTGCGTCCTCTTTCCTGCAGGTCGATTTGCTGTTTGAATGCAACATCTCTGTGGCGTCTTTCTCATGCCAGCAAAGCCATGTCCTGTCTGCTGTCGCATCTGTGCTCAGATTGCTTAAATATTGTTTGTGACAGGGAGGTTTTAATCTGGTTATGCAGAGGGAAGCGGGGCTGTGGGGCACGTTTAATTGGCTCCCAGCAGAGTAGTGAGCGCGTCTGTGGAGTGTGGGGTTTTTTTGTTCCGTCCCTCTAGAAGTGTTACCATTTTCACGTCCTATTAATGTCCTCTGGTTGTTAAATTTCAGCCGCACATTATAGCGGAGCTGGGGTTCCCTCCTGGAGTGAATACAAATGAAGGGCACTTACTTGTATTTTTAGAGGTTTTGGAAAATGTAGTGATTTGTGGCTTTGATCAATCCTGTTGACTGGTATATGTCTGCACAAACCTGTTTCAAATAAATCTTTTGTTAAAGTAAACGATTAGACCATGTTTTAATTTGGAACTTGCTCTTGCACTAATAAGCATTTGCTGCCACAGGGACTTGGGGCAGTCATACAGAGGTTCTGTCGGTAGACACAGGCTATGTATACGCTCTGCCCTGAGAGCTGATGACCAAGGAAAGGCTATGCAATGGCAGGAACACAGGAGAATCTGAATCGTAGATTAGCATGAGCTCCGCGAGTCCCGGTCCCCTTCCTGAGAGCGGAGTCCAAGAGGCCACACTGCGTTTGGATTGATCACACAATGGAAACAACTGTACAGAGAAGGGCTTCTCCCGTCAATTACTGTGCTCCCTTTGGTTTATCTCAGTTTCCCTGCAAACTGAGATGGGAAAAGTTCAAATTCTGTTGTCGAGCATGAAATGACAAGATCGTCGTTGGAGGGGTGCCGAACACGCCACCCAAATGCCACTCTGACATATTGATTATTTTGGACCAAAAGCCATTGACAAACAGCAGATCTGGAGGGAGGGCTCTCTGACCTCCCCCTTCTACCTGAACGCAGGTCATAACATTGCCATGGAGAGGGGTACCCTCCCTGCACCAGGAAGAGAACGTTCTTATCCCTGGAGCCTGGGGGTGGACGCTGGAATGGACCTGTACAAACAGACCGACTGAAATAACCCTGACTTTCCATTCGTTTCCCCTGTATCTTTCCCAAGGACTGTCCCCGGGTTTACCGCCCCAGCCCAAGCCCCTTTGTCTGGTCCCAATCCCAATTTATCTTTCTTTGTGTAAAAAGGCCCTAAAGGACCTAATGGCTTCTTGGGGTCTTCGTCTTCCTTCTGAAGATTCCCATGTACATGTAAAAATATTAAATAAACTTGTGTGCTTTTTGCCTGTTCGTCTGTCTTGTGTTAGTTACATTCTAGGCCAGCCACAGAACCCAAGAGGGAAGAAGGAAGGAAGTTTCTTCTCCCTTATGTTATTTTAAAGAGAGTAAGGGGACACCTGCCCATTCCCTGTAGGTACCCTAAGTCACATTTAGGTAAACATGCACTGCCTCGAAGTTCTCTGGGATGCACAAGGCACACAGCAGAGGCCACACTGAACCTGGGGTACAGGGGGAGCTGGAGGACCCAGATGTTAGCCTGGGAAACACGGAGGCAGGGGCCTTCCTCACTGGAAACCAGCCTCGGGCTCGGTGTGTCAGCTGCTTGCCTGGCTTTGTGTGGGCAGCTCTACACTTCAGCCATGTGCGGTGAGGACAGACTCTGGGGGTGGAGGACAGGAAGGAAAGAGAGCCTGCAAGAGATTGTTCCCTGCAGAGGCCCCCATCTGGAACCCCAAAACCTCTTAATGGCCCACTTCTGATACACTACAGATTCCCAGAGCTGACTCTGACTGCTCCCAGGTAGCCTTATCGCAGCTGAATTTGGCCAGTTTAGGGCAGTACGACCTTGGTGGCCACATCCCAGGCAGGGGTAGGGACAGGAGGCCAGCCGGGCCTCATCCCAGGCAGAGCGCTGCCGCTTAGGGCAGAGCGGGGAAGGACTTTCTTCTGCTCTCCATAGGCCCAGTCTTATTCTTCTTAAATCATGCAAAACTGAGAATGATTTCATACAAGCAAGAGCAAGGTGTTCTATTCCAAACCTGTGCTGTTTCTTGGTCGTGTCTACAAAATCCGCCTTTGCTGCTCCCATGAATTTTTTGAAATGTCATCCTTCACGTGGGCTCACCAGAATAAACTTGAATTACTGGGAGGCCATTAGCAGCTGAAGACAGTTTGTAGACCCTACATTTCTGCCTACAGCAATACTCTTTAGAATAGTCTTCCCTGTGACAAAGACTCCGGCTACTTTGAAAAATCATTCAGATTGCATGATTTATTTTCAACATGTTTGTGTTAGAGACATCTAGAATGTGAGAGATCGAAACGTGTATCAAAGCAACAGGGCGCATGACAGGAGCGCACTCCGGCCTCTAATCTTCTGCCTACATTCTGTTCCACGGATGACTCTTTCAAGGGAACTTTCTAGCAATTGTTGAAAAGGCCAGCTGTTGCTGTAACTGGGACTATGGATGAGATCTGGACTTTATTTTTTCCCAAAAGAGGACAAAATAAAATCCCTTCACCCACCAAGGGTAGAAGCACCAAACACACACAGTTCACTCACAAACATTAAGTTTCATTTACTTGAAATAGTCTGTACACATAAATAAAATGACTTACGTTTTGTGAGGGGGGGCCCCAAAGCTCCACCTTCAGCAATTTGCCTCTTCTGGTAACTGCATCGTCCTTAATTTTCAATTGCAGAGCGATGGAAGTTTTTGTTTTTGTTTTTAAAGATTTTATTTATTTATTTGACACAGAGAGAGAGATCACGAGTAGGCAGAGAGGCAGGCAGAGAGAGAGGGGGAAGCAGGCTCCCTGCTGAGCAGAGAGCCCGATGCAGGGCTCGATCCCAGGACCCTGAGATCATGACCTGAGCCGAAGGCAGAGGCTTTAACCCACTGAGCCACCCAGGTGCCCTCCCCCCCCCCCTTTTTTTTAAGATTTTATTTATTTATTTGAGAGCAATGGAAGTTTAAAGAAAGCTGCACAGGAACCCTAAGAGCCACAGCCTTGGCCTGAGCCGTGAATTGGCGGGGTCTGTCCTAGCAGTTGCTGTCAGAGTTGTTGACATTGTATGCTACCTGTACTCTCTCCCCTACTCTAAAGAAAACGTGTTTTGATTTGAAATACTCTAATTGCCAAGAAATTTCCTGATTTTCTCCTGACTTTCAAAATAGCAATTGTGCCTTTATTAAGTTTTATTTGATTTAAAGCTCTTCTCCTGACCTAATACCTTGCCCATGGCTGGGGGCAGGGAACCCGTGGTTGTCACTGTTGGTTTCCAAATGGCCTTGAATGGAGGGCGTGGGTAGAACAGCCCTTCAACCATGAACAAAGCTGTCCGAGTCATTTTTCCCGCCTTCTGGGTGTCCTTAGGAGAAGCTGCCTGCAAATTACTTACAAAGAGGGCTGCAGGAAAAGCCCTTGGATTTGTCTCACGATTACATTTAAAATTGGGTTTGGTGGCAAGAGTGGGGCTGGGGGAGACCCTTACTCAGCTGTAAAAGCAACCACCTCCGAGTGAATTTCTTGAATACTTCAGCTGGGAAATGTTTTAGGAACCCCACTCTCCTGTCGATGCAGTGAGGAGCCCCGTGGGCTTACTGGTGATGGGAGGCCCTGAGGAGCTGAGAGCTGAGGGTGCCCCCGGACCACCTACCCTTGTGCGTGAGGGAGATCCAGTCACACGTGCAGGAAGCCCTGGAAACCATGTGTGCATAAGAGCGCGTGTGCACGGACACGCACACACACGCCCGCTCTGTGGGCAAAAAAGAAGTAGACACAAAGGTACATGAATACAGAAGAAGAAAATTCCTTCTTAACCTTGAGAACTTCACAAAGCGGGTCGGACGCTGCCATGGAAAGGGTATAAGGGTTAACGCAGTTCTTATATTAGAAGACAAAACAAGTCCCCTCCTGGCGACTGTGTGCGCTGAAGGGAAAACGTGGCAGGGCTCTCTCCTCCCAACATTTATCCAGACAGCCAGACGTTTGAGAACCTGGGGCCTTCACTGCTAAAAGGCCGAGGCCCCTGCCCCGAAAGCCGGCATCGGTGCGAGAGCTCGGGGTGGTGCAGTTCAGGCGTGGTCCTGCCCTAACTGACGTCAAGCGAGACCCGCTAATGATCTTGAATTCTGCCCATCCCGGGGAGCCTCAGCAGGGAGGGTATCAGACACCCTTCCTCACTGCCCCTTGGAATACGAGCTGTCTTCCAACACAGAGGGAAGATGTATTGAGATGTAGCGGTGAACCAAAGTCCCGGCCTCAGGGAGCTTATATTCTAGTAGGAGAGGCAGACAAGAAACAGAAGAATATATAATCTGATACCAAGTTCTGCAGCACAGACGGGGTCTTAGTTTGGGCCTGCTACAGCAAAAATGCCATAGACTGGGCGGCTTTAATAATTTATTTTGCTTATAAGCAACAAACATTATCTGGAGGCGAAAGACTGAGGTCAGGTGCTTGCCCATTTGGTCTAGGGACAACCTGTTCTTGGCTGCTAAGCTAGGGATGATTGCAGCAGGCCTAACATGCAGAGAGATATGCGTGCATTTCAGGAACCAAGTGCCCTGTGGATGATGTCCAAGTGGGGCCCCTCTCTCTGCATTCCACTCTACAGCCACGAACCAAGGCCACGAACATGCATTAAATGCCAGCACGTGCGGCAGCTCCAAAGTGAACTGTAGCCGTGAGGTTCTAACATAGTTCTAGCTCACTTTCTACTAATCGTAGAGATGGATGTGGGCTTAAATACTGCTTGTCAAGCACGTTGTTTTCTTATAACCACATTGTGAAGAAGTCACTGAACCGCATGAGTTTGATACTTCTCAGTAAAGGATTGCTGAATGAATATTGATCCTTAGATATTCAACAACGGAGTCTTTCTGTTCCAAGACACCTTTCATTAGATATAAAATTTCTTAAAATTAAAACTAATACAAAAATACTGGACTGGTTAAGACTATAAGAAAAAACAAAAATAAGAGTGATCACTACAGATCACTCTTAGCTTTCCAATTTGTTATCAGGAGAAATTGTTTTAAGACAGCTCTAGTGATTTCACACTTTTGCCACCCTCACATAGTTCTGTTGAGCCAAATATCTGGAGTCAACCTGTAACAAAAATCTAGACAGAAGCAGCAAATAATCATTCTTACAGAGGTCACCATGAGAAGGATCCAAGAACAAAGTAAACAGGACTAAACTTCTATTCTGTCTCGGGCATCGTTAACTGAATGGTGATTTGAAAATTTTTGTAAGCAAAGAAAACTCTGTGTGCTAGTCCACATAATGTCAAGTTTATTGGATGCTACTTTTCAGGAAATGCGGCATTGCCTTGGCATAAGGACGTCTCTTACTAAATTTCTATTGAAATACTTAAAATCTTTATGTCCAAATACATTTTCTACCTCTGCCAATGCTAGCCGCACACGCATGCGCACTGTATGCAGGCATCGTGCTAGGCGCCGAGGGGCCTTTTGGAGCTGAAGCCTTGATTTCTATCCTTGAGGAACTCGGCGTCTAAGGGGACATGTACACGATTCAACATGGCACCAAGCAGCATGATGCAAGGGTGCCAGCAAATGCTGTAGAGAGCAAAGAGGAATCACACCCAGTGTGTGCGAAGGGAGCAGAGAGCAGCTCTGTCCCCTCCCCGGTCTCTACCTCTCTTGGTTCCCATATCCCAATCTCAGGATTATTGGAAAACATGCAAACAGAGGAACAACAAAGGATCAACAAAGAGTGTGGCTAGGTGAGGTTTTAAAGATAGTTTAAAATTTAGCCCAAAAACCCCCACTTACATAAACCAAGAGCCGCTAGAAAGCAGCCTACGGAACCAGTACCGTGTTGGGAGAAAGCTGACTGTCACATTACGTCACTTGATCCACACAACTGCCCCGCGAGCAAATGTGATGGTGAGTCCCGTTTTCACCAACTGAACCTCCGAGAGGGGTCTTGACTTGTCACACACTTGTTACAGGTGGAAGAGGAACTCGAATCCAAGTCCCACCTCCTCCCGAGCCCATGCTTTATTTACCTCAAAGGACTGTGCTAAAGTGGGTCTCCAAAAAGACGCCTGCAAAGCCCCCACCAATGCAGCTGCCCAAGGAATGCTCTGAAACCCAACTCCGGTGGACATATAATTTTTATTTTTGCCTTGAAATGAGACATTTGAAGTACTCCGCGTTCAGTCACCGACTTGATACCCAGGTGTCGTAAGTAGATTGATACGTTTGCAACATACATGTCAGAAAGATGAGGAAAATCCTAAGACCCATTCGGGTCACAAAGCACAGTGTCAGCTTGAAAGATGCCAGTTATTGATTTCCTACCCCACCCTTCCAACCCTGCCCAGTGATGCTGTGGTGGGGCAGCCAAGACCCTTACCCTTGCCTGCTGGCCGTGCTAGGCTCTGCCAACAGGCGGCGCTAGAGAGAGCCTGAGAGGCTGGGAAAGTACAAGGGCAAGGTCCTGTCTGTCCCCTGACCTGTCCGTGTCCACAGACACAGCCTTCACCCTGGCAGAAGTTGGCACCAGTTTTCAGCTTTGAAAAAAAATTGGCATTCCCAGAACCAACCATATTGTGTCCCGTCCCCCCCCCCCCTCCCGTGGGGTCCTGGACAGCACGTGCTCCCTCTCTGAGCATGACCGGGCCTTTCCTTCAAGCATCTGGATTCTAACACCCCCAACTTCTTCCCTTTGTTCCTTTGGCCCTAGGGGTAGTAACTGCCTCAGGTAATCACTAGCTCTGCATTGAAAAGGAACGGCAGCTCCCTTCAACAGCAGTCACAACACGGAGTGAGAGAAGCCGACACAGAACAGTACATGTTGTGTGATTCCGTTTGTATGAAGTTTTAAACCAGGCAAAGCTAATCTACGGTGAGAGAGATCAGCTGAGCCCTTCTCTTTGAGGAGAACTATCAACAGGATTCTTTCTGTCTCTTAACCTTGATGATGGTTTATTGAGCTCTACATTTACAATTTGTGTGCTTTCCTGTGTGTAGAAAATGATTCAGTGTGTGTTCCTGACTGAACGTTCAGAGAGAGGCCAACTGGCAGACTAGAACGGTTCCGTAGGTATAGCCAAACCTAGTGGCGATAGAGAGAGGAGAGACATCCTGTGACTTTCCAAAGTAACAGCGCAGAGAAATCAAGCCACGTAGAGCATCACAGAGAGTAGTATTGATTTGAGGGTCAGAGAGAGCCAATCCTGTACAAGTGTCTTAGGCAACCTAAAAACACTAGAAATACAGACTAACCCAGGCGAAACTGGTTATTGAAACAAGAATAAGGAAAATTTCCTAATGTAGTTCTAAGGATCTGTCTGTATTTGACATACTTTGTCAAATTATGTTTTTTATAATTTTATAAATTATATAATTTTAATATATTATAATATATATTTAATTTATATATTTAATATATTATTATATATTTAATGTATATAAAAATATACATATTTTTATATAATTTAATAATTATATAATTTTATTATATATAATAAATTATGTTTTTCTTTCTATCGGGCAGGTTAAAAATATCTGAAAAGAAATTAAGTTATAAGTGTATTATAAAAACCAATCAGACGCTGCTAGCGCTGTGGTACATGTCCTTTATCTCCACACCAACCGGAGGGTGTAAGGGCTGCTGATGCCCTTTCCCAGAGGGCAGGCTGACAGGAAAGTTCACGTCGAAGGCCACACCATCGCTGGTAGAGATGGGTTCTAACTTGGGTCCATCCCACTCCAGAGGAAGCTCTCTAGAACCAGTTATAGCTGAGACAAGGAGCGCTGAGGGCTGCAAACCAGCTCTGGTTTTTAAAAAATCAGTCAAGAGTCAAGAACAGAGTCTTGGATGAGATAGCCTCATATAATAAGTTATTTCTGTTTCAAATTTTCCTGTGATCATTCTGCACACATATGTATACACACACATGTGGTAATTTATATACATGTTACAGATGGCAATCAGTCTTCTACAGCTATTATGTCTACTGAGTAAATAATGTCTTGTGTAACCTATGATTTTTCTAAATGAAAAGACCTACCGCTTCAGGATGGTTGAAACTGAGAGGCAAGATTTCTGTTTAAAATCCATCTTAAAGCTGCCACTTTTTACCCCTTTTATCATCCCTCGTTTAAAAGCGCTTTCTTTAAAGCATTAATTTTAAATTTCTTGTTCTTGATTTGAGTCTAGTTCCTTCAGGTGAGGGCATAAATGTTGAAGGCATTCTGAATGAAGATTTAACTGTGAAAAGTACAATGACCCTCACCCCCAACTCCCTCCTTAAAACTGTCAAGTTATCTCAAAGTCATGCTATCAGGGAGCCCTGGGGTAATAACAGTCAAAAATACTGAACTTCTTAGATAGGAGTCACTGTTTCTCTAGGGTTTTATTCTCCCATTTCTCGCCGATAAAGGATTCTCTCCAGAAGAACAGAGGGCGAAGAAAAGCAAATGCAAATCATGCGCCAAGAAATGTTTACCTAGCGTATCTTTAATTTTCAGGAAAAGAGTTAATAATTTCTAACTCTTTGTCATCTCTCCCCAACTCAACCCCTTCAAGGCACTTGAAGCCCAGTGACATTCATGTTTTCAATTAAGAAAAAAATTTCAGAAGGCAAAGAAATTTTCTATATAAGTATTTTGGAATGAATAGGCTGCATGAAAATAGCTGATCTCCGGCTCTTAAAAAAAAAAAAAAAAAACAGAAAGGGCGAAGGGTAGCAGGGTGGAAATGTCCTCAAGGCTCTAGCATCTAAGAAGGAAAAGAAAAGGAGGATTAAGGTTGAGTGGTGTTCTCATTTGTATGCATGATTTAGTCCTCCTTACAATATTTAGGCTGCTCCTTTTAAAAATGAAAGGGGCTCTAAAAGTTGAACACAACTGGGCAGGCCCCGGGGGAGCCCGTACTCTTCTCCAGGGTTGTTAAAGCCACCGTCCTCCTCCCTGCCTTGAGCTTCCTCCACTCAAGATTATACAGCTTGTTCATTTGTCTCCTGCTCAAGAGGCAAGGGAAAGAAGCAGAATGGGGAAGGGATCACAGGCTTTAAAATCCTAGAAAGTTCCCTTAGCCATTACTTCTGATCCATTATTTACTTTTAGCCGTCCAGGAGGGCGGGCAGGTTCCTGGGCCGCCCCTTGTCCATCCTAATGACTCGACGGGGTTAGTCGGATCTCTCTGTCTCCCCGTCATAATAACCCCTCTCCCCAAATTCCGACAAGCTTCGCCAAGCACGTAGCTCGAGCAGAGGTCTGCCGTGGACAGTGTAGGAAAATACACATTACACATTTTAATGGGGCAGTTCTGAGGGAGCCCGGGCCGGGTTAGTGAGAAGTCTGGATGCCCAGATCCCTTAAACGGAAACAAACATTCCTTTTAAGCATTCGAAAAGCTGAAGCAATGGAAAGCCAGCATGCTGCTCATTCATTTAAATGGCTTTTAAATGAATCATAGTGAGACAGAATGTGAATTTGCAGGAAACAGAGCCTCTGACGCAAACAGAGAGTAGTGTGAGTGCTGTTACCAGGAGGGGGCCAAACCCTTCCCTGCCCCAGCTGTGAGCACCACTGAAACTTTTCTCCCGTGTCCAGTCCATTTGCGGATGTCCGCCCTAACTTTCCTCGCCAACTTAGTTCTGAAGGTCATGGTTTCTTCAGTTAATACTTCTGAAGGCAACTGAAATCTGAATATGTCTCCAAACAAGGAGAAAAGATCAGCCATGGAATTCGTGAAATAAAACCGTGCAGTCTTGAGAAAAACGAGCTCAAGGTAAGTTTAATATAGGAAATATTAGTCAAGCATCTAGGAACATAATCAGAAGTGGAGCGCTAGCCTGAAACTGGGAGGATTGCAGAGTAAACAGGCCAGACCCGTGTGCATTTGTCTTAATGGCTTCTTGCCACTTTGGATGTTAGTATTATTGTGAAATTGTAACTTTTCCAGCTGCAGCAGGAATGATAGGAGATGCTTAGTTTCCCTGGGGCCCTTAAGTGGACAGAAAAGAGCTGGTTAATTTCTTCTTCCTTACAGTCAGAGGGTCTTTCTGTCCCACACAGAGGGATAGAGAAATCCCCAGAGCCATCATGAACCAAAGGTTTAGATACAGAAGAAAAAGGTACAGCAGTAAACTATTTTCCTATCCGTAACTGCTTTTTTTTTTTTTTTCCAGCAGACTTTAAAATATTCCTACTGGGTGAAAACCACACCTTACAGATTCTGATTTTATGATAGTAAGGAAGGTGTCCTTAAACCCGCTGTCTGACCTTTTACAATGACAGCTAAACTTCTTGAGTTTTTACCGAAATTGGAAAGGTCTGAGGGTGCTTCCAGTGATGTTATTTATACTTTTGGAAAGACCAGGTAGCACTCACTAAGCGAAGAACTCATTTATTAAAGTGTACTTTTGCTTTAATCGAATTTAATACCATACAGAAAAGAAAAGCAAGCACTCCCCCCATCCCTCCATGTTTAAGAAAAGGCTGCGGGAAATGTCACAGCGGGACTCCTGCATCAGGTAAGGGTGGGCTTGATTAGGGATGGCTGAGCTAAGACCAATGGCCAAATTCGGCCCACTGCCTGGTTTTTACGGCCCGAGTTCAGAATGGTTTTTACATTTTGAAATTGTTGAGAAAAAAAAAAAAGTATTTTGTGACATGTGAAAATTTTATGAAATTCAAACGTCCGTGTCCACCAGCAAGGTGTCATTGAAACATGGCTATACTCATTTGTTATGTATCCCCTATGGCAGCTTTTGTGTGACAGTGGTAGAGTTGCATGGTTGGTGGAGACCATCAGGCCTGCAAAACCTAAAATATTTACTCTCCTGCTCCTTCCCCGGGCGGGGTGGGAGGGGGAGAGGGAGAGTTTGCCAATCTCTAGGCGGAGTGATCTCTGAGGTCCTTTTCACCTGCACATTTCTAGGAATTTTACTTCTTTAGATAACTGAGGATCCTCCCTCAAAGAGAAGGCATGGAACATGCATTAGCCACACCATATAATAATCCCAAAAGACTGTCTCTTTTGTGTTGTCAGCACTTCCCATGGAATACGAAAAATACTACTACTCACTCTTGGAATATACATATAAACTTCCCAGGTATTGATTACTTCTAAAGGTAGGCTCTTCATTCTAGAAAGCAGTATTTACCATTTTTTGCAATTTTATGACGCTAACAGGCTTAATAGGCCATCTGCAAAGTTACCAAGTAAAACAAAAATGAAAAAAACCCAACTCCCTTGGAATTCATACCATAAAATATTTATTAATAAGTAAAATGATGTCCCCTGCCTTTGTTATTTAAAAAGATTTGGCTGAGCATCTTCGTTGATACCACTTGCCTTTTACATCATTCAGGTATGAGAGAGAGGAAGAGGAGAGGAGAATAGGGTAGACAGATGATGAATGGATGGATGGATAAATAAACTGTAGGTATAAATGTGTGAAAGACCACACCTTACGATATTTTAATTGCAAACTTCGGTTTTGCCAGCAGTTGGAAATTTGCTTGCACATACTTAGACTTATTTCTCTTAAGTAAACCATACACAGACTCACTTGAATGTCATAATTCAGAACATTAGTAATGAATACAGTGCTTGCTGAGGACCAAAAGAGAGAAGAAAACAAAAACTAACTTTGTGGGGGAAGAAAGGCAATATCTCTTTGAAAAGCTTTTCTCTTGAATGTTGAGTCAAGAGAAAAGTAAGCCTGAAAAATAAGCCATTCTGATAACAAGAGTCTAAAAAGCCTTATGATTTGCAAAGTAAATTCTATTTGTGGTTTAAATTTCATTCCAAGTCTCAAATTATGGCTGAGAAGCTAGACGAAATATCTTTGTAAAGCATTTCTTTGAATTTTTATAGGAAAACAAGAAAATGTTTTATCAGATCTAGGCAGAAATGCTGATCTTCATTTAGAACAGTAATTACCTGCGCACGGTACTACGGAGACATGGAGATCCGAAAGCCGAATAGAAGGAATGCCAAGCCATACCACGGTAAAATTCAAAGTAACGCGGAGAAGCAGCAGGTTAGAGTTTATGATTTCAATATAAAAACACCTAATTGCTTCTTCTCAGATGTCACTGTGAAGTCAGCAAATTAGAGGATACGATCGAGAGTGAGATGAACGGTGTATTTCTACACCACCCGCTACTTCCAAGCTTAAAATAACCCCAAGAGTTCTGAAATGTCATTAGTGAAGTAACTATACAATTTCTTTCAGTCCCTTTTTAATGTAGAAAATCACTTTGTAATAAGATCCCTACACAAGGTAAAAAAGCACAAAATAGACCCCCCCAAAAACACAAAAATAGACAAAATATATATATCTTTTTACAATGAAATTAAGATGTGCCTGGGAACCACTGAGATCAAGGACTAATCTCAGGGAGTTCCAACTGGCTGTCCTTTCATCATAGTTCTGTTCTTTAGGTCTTCCCCTGAAACCTGGATGCTTAAAAAATCTTCCCCAGGTCAAAGGGAGGGTACAGGTGTTCTGATCTTGTACAGTCAAAAAACAAAAAAGAACCACTAATAAGAATATAATAAAAACCCTTAGTCTACCCAGTTACAAAATTCCTCTGACAGCCATATCTCCAGGGCACTTAAGGCCTCACGCATTTGTCACAAAACCAAGGGGAACAACACAGTCATCTCCAGGTGATGCTTTTTTTCCATCATAAATCGATCATGCACTGGGATGAAACGTATCCAGAAAGGCTAATTCGGGAAGAGACCTTTTCATATGCTTGGGGGCCAAATGAAGCCATTCAAAAGAATGGGGCTGTCTACACCAGCGAGGCGGGAGGACTTCCTCTTAGAGCATCCTTTCCAAGTCCACAGCTTCCCTGGGCTCCTCGGTCTCGTACCGGGACCCGGCCGGCGCCCGGAGTTACACAGTCACAGCTGGGTACATCTTCTGTTCACTGTTAGCGTGCGGGAATGGGGCCTGGATCTGCCGGTAGCCCGTCTGCAGGCTGTCCAGGAAAGGGGGCACGGGGGTCATAGGCACGGAGTCGTGCTGCACCGTGTACCCCACGTATGGGGGGTGCAGGTACTGCCCTTGATGGGGCACAATCTGGGTGGCCTGCTGACAGTTCAGCACCGAGAAATTTGTGGGCATGTTGACGTACACGTTGTTCATGGTCCCCTCGGGCAAGCAACAGTTGGTCTGGGACCTCGTCGGGGGCGCCCGGGCCCCTGAGTTGGCGCTGGAGCTGGAGCTGGCCGCTGTGCTGGACTGGCGGGAGGAGGACCCTCGCGAAGTGCTGGCACTGGGGATCATGGGGATGGTCTCCATCAAGCGGTTCCCTCCGGGGGCGCGGCTCTGCTGGGGCTCCTGCTTGGGCCGGAGACATCTGCAGCAACAAGCGGCCACGAGCGACCCCAAGATGATGAAGGCGACAAAGACGGACCCAACGATGAGGAATGGCACGTAGATGGGGACTAAAGGATAAAAAAAAAATACATCGCAAGGATTTACTCTCAGAATGCAGTGAAAATCGGTGCTTGGCAAGGGAGAGCCATAAATGAGGGACGGCCACACCCGGAACTGAAGGACCAATTTCGTGCCCTCGTTGCTGGGCACATTTGTGCACTCATTAGTCTCCCACGGCACGCACCGTCCTTCATCAGGTACTTAGGAAAGCTGCTAGGGCCCTACAGGCAGGGCAGATCAGCACCCCAAAGCAAAAACGGTTAACATTCATAGCTAGGCTCGCCAACTGCAACACTGGCTGAGAACAATGTCCAATTTGGCAAAAATATGAATTTAAGGTTTTGAGACTTCTAAGATTCCTATAATAACTCAACCCCCTCGAACTTAAATCTGCCCTAACAGATACTTGTAGGGTCTGCATAGAAGTGAATTATTTAAGAGCCTTTTTTCCCCCCAAAAATGATATTCTTTGCAAACTTCTTTTGCCACTTTTGAGCTGTTCTTTTTTCACAGGCAAATAAATAAAAAATGGAGGGGCACCTGGGTGGCTCAGTCCGTTACGCGTCTGCTTTCGGCTCAGGTCATGATCTCAGGTCCTGGAACTGAGCCCTAGGTGGGGCTCCCTGCTCAGCAGGGAGTCTGCTTCTCCCTCTGCCCCTCGTGCCCCCCCTCCTTGTGCTCTCTCTCTCACTCTCAGGTAGATAAAATCTTTAAAAATAAGTAAAAAATTTAGATCAAGCCATGACCATGTGCAAACCTGTAATGTGAGATACTAAAAGTCAAAGAAGGGTAAAAAAAAAAAAAACAAAAGCACCTCTACACTCACTTGCCTAGCTGAGGGCTGGACCTTGGGCCCACCACGTGCGCTGGATGGTGGAAAGGTGAAGTGACTTAGGTAGAGGGAAGCTATTCCAGGCCGCAGGTCAGCATGAAGCAAGGTACCAAGAAGAACAAATGTTGGGCACAACCAGACATTTGTTCAAGGGAGAAGAGCAGCCCCCGTGTTCAAGGCGGCCCCCAGGTGGGCCCAGGATGGCCGGGATGCAGCACTTACACCTGAACTTAACAACCCCGAGCTCCGTGGGCAGAACTATAAAGACTGCAGACCACAAAGTGGTGGGCATCATCTTTAACAAGTGAGGTGTATTCTGAAAACTAACATGAACGATAAAAATAACTCCTCTAGTTGGTAGTGAGTTCCATTTTTGCACTATGTCACTGAAAACAAGCTTCTGGAAGCCGTGGGGCTGGCACGCTCGGGCTTTCGGAAGCTAGACGCACTGGCTGATGGGGGCGGAGGACGGGGAGAGACGAGGCTGCAGAATGCCTCAGAGCCAGGTCTGTGGACTTCCGCCCTGTGTTACCCAGAACCAGCCCTTTGATGTGCTCTGGCCCATTGCCTTGACTATTTGATTGGAAAATACGGGAGGACGGGAACTAGGGCTCCCCGATCCCGGCCAAGCCCAGGGCCAGCACAGTGGTACAGGGCAGCACTTGGGGGGAAAAGGCCAGTTCTCCCGCACCTCTGAGGTCAAGTTCGTGAAAAACCCTTGGACTGTCTGCTAGAGCAGCAGCCTTTCTAATGACGCTCCCCCCCACGGCTCTGATACTCCCCACGGCAGAGTTTTTAGAATACACTGCCACGTGGAGACCTGGAAGAATCCTGCCTTGTGAAGTAAAACATACTTTACAGGCATTTCACCAACGGCTGACATCTTAAGATTTCCTAAACCTTCAGTGCTGAAGAAGAAATACTATATTTACACGTGCCCCTTTCGCGGCTAGGAACACTTGCTCCAGAGCCCGCACTGAGCACAGCGGGTCTTTAGATGGTGGGACTATTCTAATCACAGGCTAGCGATAACGTACTGGAGCAGTGGGTGCAGGTGATAAATATTTCATTCTCGAAATTAAGATGCCAGCCCTAAATAGGTTATTAGGATGTAAACAAATAAAAGTTAAAAAAAAAAAAAAAGAAAGAAAGAATACTCCAAACATTATAGCAGAAACTGGCTGGAAGCAGGGTAAGTCCACAGAATGAGTTTTGGGGAGAAAGAACTGTTCTCCTTCCAGGATTTTTTAACTGGGAAGGTAAATAACCACACAGAGGTAAAGAACTCTGCGCTCCCATAAACTCTCTTCACTGCCTGGTTAAGCATGTGGTCCTTCTTGACTGCAGAAGAGAAGTGAGAGGAATGGAATTTTTACGAAGAAAAGATTTCAAAGTAGAGTGAAGACACCCACGTACATCACACGGCCTCACCAGAAGTCAGCCGCCTCCTGATTTGTCCAGAGCCAACCCAACTTTTGAGAGCTCACTAATGAGCCCAACTTAGCAGATACATCAAGGGAATGGTTCCGTCTTTGGCTCATTTCTCAAGGCTTTCGTCCACCACCACACACCCCTGCGAGCATGAACCCGAGCTTGAAGATGGCACCTTTTCTGGAATTATTACCCTCAGTTCTCCACTCTTCAGATTCAAGGCAGCGGAACAGTAGGAGTAGCTTGCCCATAAAATGCCTGCCTGCAAAGGGACTTACCAGACCCGGGAGACAGTTCTGGAAACTTAGTGCCAAAACTCAGGCAGCTTAAACCCTGGCTCCGGGTGCTGGTAAAAATCCTCTCCTCCACATAACCAGCTGCAGAAGGAGAGGTCTATTCTGTGACCTGTTGGCCATTTAGCCCAGTGCTAAATCCTCCCTCCCATCCACACATTGGTGTAGACCCTCAAGGGAGGCAGTCTGTGAGATTTCTGAAGAATGGCAGAAGTGGAACCTATCAGATTCGTCCGTGGACTTGTTTATGTTTCCAGCTCTGGCTTTGACAACTTGAAAAAATATATAATTTTTAAAAATCAAAGCCACAAAGAGCAAGCTTGGGCACGGCTCTAATGTCACACCTATTAAGTCTGACGTGGTCAGGAGAACTGTCCAGAAACCGGAGAGGTTTGCAGCCCAGTGTCCAGAGGTTGAGAATGCCCGGGGTCTGGAAGAGTGCATCACCCACAAGGAAGGCCCTGGGGAGCTGCGTGCCTTCTGCGGAGCCTTTATGGACGGAGGTGCCCCCCGGAACACCCTCTGGCTGCGGTCGCGCCCTCACCGCTTCCTGGGTACCATCAGGACACTCGCCCTTCCTAGAAGTTAGACCCGCGGAGACAGGAGGTATGGGAGGGGAAATAGAGGTCCCTGGCCAGGAGGAATGCGGCGCTGTCTGCACCCCACACTATCTTACATATGTGGTTTCCTTCGGAAAATCCAAGCCAACTCACTCTTCAGGTGACCGATGGGGAGATTGAGGCTCGGGGCCGTAAAGTGGTGCTCCACTTCGCACAAGTTAACAGCTGGGCCAGGATGCAGACACCACCTCCTGGTCCAGGACCTTTTCTGAAATTCCCGTGATCCTGATTCCTTTCCCGTCTGCAGGCTCCCGGGCCCGGGCCGCCCCGGCAAAGCTAACCTTCCTCCCCTCTCGCGCCCGGACCCGCCTGCCCTACCTGCCGAGCCGTCTGGGCCGTCTTTGTCCGCCCGGCCAGGCTCGCCGGCGCCCTGCTGGCGGTCGTTGTCGCAGCCGCCCTGGTCCAGGCGCGCCTCAGCGCTGGAGCAGCAGTAGCGCAGCGCGCAGCTGCCGCAGCAGATGGTGGCGTCGCCGCCGTCGAAGCGCTCGGGGCACTGGAAGCCGATGCGCCAGACGCCCTGCGCGTCCAGCCAGCCGTGGCAGTACTCACCGCTGGCCCGCGCCCCCGCCGCCAGCAGCGCAGCCAGCAGCAGCTGCAGGAGCGAAGCGGCGTTCCGAGGGGAGGCGGCGGGCGAGCGGCGTCCGCCCCACATGGCACCACCCTGGGCGCGGGCGGCGCGGCTCCAGGGGGCGCAGATCGGTCTCCGGGAAGTCGCGGTCGCGGCGACCCGGCTCCCAGTGGTGCGGAGGCCGGGGCTTGGACACCCGAGGGTCCCTTCCGCGGGGCTCTCCGAGCGGCCCTCTGCCCTCTGCCGCGACGTCTAGGAGCTGACGACGCCGGGCTGCCGGGGCAGGGGTCCTAGGCCATCCCGCCCTCGGCCGGGTGGCCCGGTCCCTGATGGGGCTGTCTGGAGAGCGGGCACTCGCCGATGGAACTCTCTGAGCGCGCAGTCAGAGGGGCCCCAGAGCTGCCGTCCCGTAGCCCCCGGACGCTTCAGCCGCGACCGGAGCCTCCTCGCGCATCCCCGAGGGGACGCTCACTCCCGCTGCCGACCTGAAGCCAGGTCGCGGCCGCAGACTTTAAGCCTCGGGGTCCCGCGCACGAGTCGGGGAGCGTCTCCCCTCCTTTATTCCCCTCTCGAGCGGCGAGAAGGGGCCAAGAAGGCGGGCAGCGCGCGCAGAGCTCCGGGCGGCAAGTGCAGCGGTCGGCCGTGCTCAGCCTCCCCAGCTCCGAACTCGGTCCGCATGGCTCCGGCCGCGCCGCCGGGTCAGCGCTGCCCTCCGCGGGGCGGACGGCCAATCCTCCCAGCGCACGCCGGCGTCCGGGACGCGAGCGACGGTCCGGCGCGCCCCCGCCGCAGCCCCGGGAGCCTGGCTGGCTGGCTGGCGGCGGCCGCGGCTGCTGCTGGGCGCGGGTCCAGGCGGGCGGCTCGCCCGCGGCTCCCCTGCTCCGCCTCTCCGGCTGCAGCTCGCTCCCACGGGCGCCGGGCAGCCTCCGTCCGGCTCTCCCTCTCGCCCTGGCCGCCGCTTCGCTCGGGAGGGGCGCGCCGATGGGAGCCTCCCACGGAAGTTTCAGTCCTCGGGGCTGCGGAAGAAGCCGAGCGCGGCAGCCGCCCGCACACTCCCGGCCCGCGGCACTGAGCCAGCTCCGACTGGGCTCGCCGTGGCGCTGCGCTGCACTCTTATTAGGGCCCGGCGCCTCCTGGGATGCGCATGCGCGCTGCGCGGGCTTCCTTCCTCCCCGGGACACCCGGGGACGCCCGAAGCATTCACCCTCCGACGCCGGTGCGGCGATTGGCCGCGGGCTGGCATGGGCGCGAGAGAAACCAGAACTCAGACGAAATGGGCCTTCCTAACGCAAGAACGGCGATCGTGGTAATAAATGCAAACTAAGCTGGCTTATGGGAGATCCTCGGCATTCGGTTTGATTCTCAAAACTTCCCCAAGAAGGGATTATAATTACTTCCCATTTTACGGCCAGTGAAATTGCCACTCAGATTAACTGTCTCTCTCACCTTCCACCAGCTCGTGCCCTGGCCATGGCTGGTCACAGACCACAAACGTGGATGTTTGTGGAAGGGTTCCCGCGCCTGGGCCTCCGTCTGGTGGGCTCCGGGCTTCCGCCAGGTGGAACGGAGAGACTTCAGGAAAAACATTATATATTTGGCCACTGTCTAGATGATCTGTGTCGAATTTTTTCTTTCCATATTTGGCCGTGGCGATTTACTGGGTTTAAGCAGAAAGGTGCCTCCGTTCAACATTTGGCCTTACGGGTGCAGACAGCTGCCGTGAGGAAGAAAACAAGGTTCAGACAGACCCGAAACGCGGCTTTGATGAAGGAGAAATTAATAGCTTCTCCCTTGCGGAAGCTAAAACAACAGGTGCTGATGCTATTAAAGCAGCAGTGATTATTTTTAAAAGAACTAGTGACCCTTCCGACACGGTCTGGAAGTCAGCGGACCTGACATCTCGGCCCAGCCCTACCAGTAAAGAAGTACTCCATTTTGTTGGCCTCAGTTTCCTCCTCTTCAAAGTGGAGCCCGGGATATGATGACCGCTAAGGTCCCTTCCAAGTCCTCTACTGTAGAACACAAGGCGATTGCATTCACAGCAAAGACACTGCTGTTCAAACAACCACTGGGCACTTGTGTGTGCCTGGGTATGCATAGACTCAGATGTGGTGGATATTCTTCCACTCAGTCCAACAATATCAATCAAAAGAAAGAAACCTACCCTCTTCTCCACCCCCAAAGAACACCTCATTCTTTTCACTAAGGCTCTCTCCAAGGATTCCGTTTAATTTCATGACTTTGGGGAGGTTATTTTTAGCTCCATAAAATTATGCATTTTAAATGCACCAGCCACCAGCTTTTCTTAACCCGATATATTAACAAAATTTCAATGTCAAATTATTCATTCAACAAACACATATTAAAGTCTTACAGTAAGTATACTGTACTCTGTTGGATACTGGGGATTCATGGAGAATCCAGACATCATGGACATTCCCTTCAAACAGAGCTCAAGGTCTCCAGGGTAAAACAAATTGGACAGAGAGACAAAGAGTTGAATAAACAAAGATGATACAAGCCTGATAAAAGCTGTGACTGGTGGGGTACTGGGTCAGTTTAAGCATATAACCTGGGGGTGAGGAAGGTGGGGCGGCCAGAAAAATCACCAGAAGAGTGGCATTGAATTGGACCAGAAGAAAGTGAGGGAAAACCCAGTTATTTCAGGTTGAGTCATTTTCTTAAAAGATCCTATCAGCTAAGTTCACTGAGGGCTTATTCTATACCTGGGCCTGTGCTGAGGTTTATATGCATAGCCTCATGGAATCCTCGCAACAATCCTATGAAGAAGACATAGTCACTATCCTCATTTTACTAGAGAGGATAATTTGCCCGATCCATGCAGACAGAAACTGTCCAGTTGCCTGGACTGCACCAAGTTCTGGCCCACTGCACCACACTGCCAGTCCCCACCATCTCCACTGCAGTCAGCCCAGGGTTAATCGTGAACTCCATGCCAATCACCAGATGCCTAGGTATCGTTACTTTCCTATGGCACCATAAATTGATTAGGGTGGTGTCCAGAAGGTTAATACTTGATTTTTTTTTCTTTTGGAAAAAAAACGAATGCAAAACAATGCTACATTTCTCCAGACAGTACCTATACCATACTCTTCTTCCACTATCCAATTATCCTCTTCTCTAAAACACTGACAGTTTGTCGGCATTTCTTTATAAAGAAAACAACGTTGAGCATTTTCATATTGGAATTAATTGGGTGGACCCAGTAGGGCCACAATTTCAACACAATACATTTTTTCCAAATAGTTCACAGTTTAGTCACTGTTAGTAAACTTGGAAGTGCAGACTTATGAACACATTCACGGTCTTTTTTATGGTTGTGTTCCTTTATTCCTTGAAAATTAAGGAGAGGCCTGGGGTCCCTGGGTGGCTCAGTTGGCTGAGTTTCCAACTCTTGGTTTCAGCTCAGGTCGTGATCTCAGGGTCCTGAGATGGAGCCCTGTGTTGGGTTCCATGCTTAGCCAGGAGTCTGCTTGAGATTCTTTCTCCCACTCCCTCTCCCTCCCACTCTGCTCCTCCTCCATCCATTCGTGTGCTCTCTCTCTCTCTAATAAATAAATAAGTGAACTCTTTAAAAAAAATGAAGGAAAGGCCTGTTTCATAGTTACTTCATGTGGTGGTTGATTGTCCTCAAGACTCAGATCCTTTAAATCACTCTGTGCTTCTCTGGCTTGCTTTTACTTTTAATTTCTGTCATTAGTATGTTGTATTAAAATTTTATAAAATAAGTTGCCAATACTAATTGAGCTTCTCTATGGGAGGTGCTACTGGGAGATACTAAGTTGGTCTTGTTTCTTCCATAAGAAATAAAAAGAAATTCCCTCACTGTCCTTAACAGACAGCCTAAACTAATTTTACTAGTCTCTTCTGAGAAACTGTAACTAGAAATCATACCATATAGGTAGTAGTAATAATAATTTATTATAATCCAAACTAAATGTCCCGCAGTCTGCCAAAACATATTTAAACACATATAAAAGAGTGCCCTCTTCCCTTTCAAAAAGCTTAATTCTATAGACATTCACTGCAGAAGTACGTTTTCAGGTAATTTTGTTTTTCAGTCTGTGCCTGTGTATATGAATAAAATGCAATTGATTTAAGTGCAAACTGCTGACATGGCTTCAAAAGTACAAGTAGAAAGTCCTATAACTAAAGAAATGATTACTTATACCTTTGCTAACTGGAGTTGACACAAATCATATGGAGGTAATCATATTTCATTTGGCTGGCAGTTCTAAACAAGGCAAGATCTCCAGTGTTGTTCTGCAAGCTTCAGCAAGAGCAGAAGGTTCTTACCATCTGCACACCAGTCAGCAGTCTGTTTAGAAAGAATGGCTTTCACTGGGTTCATTCATTTTTTTTTTTCCTTCCTCTTTTATAAATAGGAGTAGTATTGAAAATTCACATTTGGTTGACCAGAAGTCCTTTTAAGTTAAAGTGTTTGTGTTAACAAATGAGACCTCAAACCCAAACAAATATGCTAATTTACATTTCTTTTAATTTTGCTTCGTGGTTACCTAACCTCATCTGAAAATAAAAATGGTCATAAAATTTTGAAAACAAAATCTTTCTTGTTGCTTTTAAATTTCTCATCTTTCATCCTCCTGGGTTTTTTCCTTGTAATTAATATACTGACTTTCAGCAAAGTAATTTCCGTCTTTTAAATTCTTTTTTTTCTTGGGGCTCCTGGGTGGCTCAGTCAGTTAAGTGACAGACTCTTGATTTGGGCTCAGGTCATGATCTCAGGATTGTGAGATTGAGCCCCGCCTCCAGTCCTGCATCGGGCCTCCACGCTCAGCGATGAGTCTTCTTCTCTCCCTCTCTCCCTCTCCTTCTCTCTCTGCCCCCGCCCCTGCTCATGCATGCACTCTCTCTCTCTCTCTCTCAAATAAATAAATCTTAAATTTTTTTCTCATCTAACAGTGACCTTAAACATTTGACACACTTCTCTTCCTCCCCCATCCTCACCCCTAACTCCACAGTTTTAATGAACCATTTTTTTAATGTCAATTTTGATGTTTACTATTGTTATATTTTCTTTTTGGAAACATAGAGTTACAAGCCAACCAGGACTTCTGCCAGTAAGGCTGGAATATCTAGAAGGGTGACATAAACAAGACCAACCTGGCGTCAAAAGCGTACAGTAAATATCTGCAAGTCACAAAACTGATAAGAGTCTAGTATCCAGAGTACATATACAAATCAACAACAAAAAGACAAACCACCCAGTTAAAAAACAGGCAAAGGGCTTGAGTAGACATTTGTCCAACAACCAACAAACACATGAAGAGATATTCAACATCGTTAGTCATTAGGGAAAGGCACATCCAAATCACAATGAGATACCATGTCACACCTGCTAGGATGGCAATAATAAAAATAATAATCAGAAAATAGTAAGAATTGGAGAGGATATGGAGATATGGGAACCCTTGCACATTGCTAGTGGAAATATAAAATGGTGCAACCACTGTACAAAACAGCTTGACATGGGGCACCTGGCTGGCTCAGTTGCTCGAGCATCTGCCTTTGGCTCAGGTCATGATCCCTGGGATCGAGGCCTGTGTCAGGCTCCCTGCACAGTGGAGAGTCCCCTTCTCCCTCTGCTCCTCTCCCTGCCCGTGCTCTCTCGCTCTCTCTCCCTCTCAATAAAATCTTTAAAAACAAAATAAAATAAAACCAATAAAACTTATCTAAATAGTAAAGCCATTCTGAGTATCGAAGCTGGGATATAAAATATCTGATAAGGTTAAGCTAAAAAAAAAAAAAAAGTGGTGCTTGGGAAGAAATCCTTGGGGGGTGAATTCAGAGGGAGAGAATTACTAGCCAGAGCCTCCCCGGGCCCCACCTGCACAGACCTTCATTGGAGACTTAAGGGGAGAGATGTTTTGCAATGAGAGAGGATGCAAGAAAGGAGCAGGCTGCTTCTGGATGTCAACACTTGAAAACACCTAAGCCATGCGCCCAACTGTGCCGGCAGCTTTCGTCCCTGGCAGGAGAAGCTCTATTGTGCCCCCATCGGTGGTCTTGACTTTGCCTTGGTGCCTGGTTTGGTCAGGGCAGTGTCATTGCCAGTACCTTCTGTGGGCACTAGGGGTATCACTTCTGTCCTCAACATAGGAGGTGGCACTGTTGAGAGCAAGAGGTGCCTCAAAGAAACTACACCAGCCTCATGGACACCAGAAGAATGAGTTTATAAGGGGACAATCTGGAGGGATTCTCACAACTCAGAGGAATTTCCGGGTGGGGTGGGACTCCTGCCTGCAGAACAAGAGAGGGTGGAGAAATGTCTAATCCTGTTACGTAGTAAGGAATTATATTGTTTCACGTCCAGTCTAAGAAACTAGATTCAAGGAATAATTATGAAAATAATTCAGAAGACAGGTTCCTTGGGATTTCATATTATTAAGATCATCGTTTTTACGACCCGGTCATAGGGAAAAAATATCCATTTATCCTGGGTGTTTAGATTTGATGTAAATAGGAATTTCCTTCATCAAAGCTGCCTCACCAGTCTCCTGGTAAAAACATAAAAAGATAAAAGGACCATTGTGCTGCTTATTTTAGCAGAAGCGGAATGATGGAATTCACAGCGCAGCCTCCCGGTAATTACCCCTGTCCAAAGACTTTAACTTTTCTAAACCAAGCCCTCCCCCGTTTTATGGTTTCACCCTTCTTTTTGTACCTTTTGGATTAGTAAGAGATTTTCTTTGGCTTTCGCAAGAAGTCAATCTCTCAGGAAACAATTGAATTAAACTTCATATTTGTTTAAAAGTCCTTGGTAGAACCTCACATCTGCATTTCCTCAAGACGTCTCCCCTGAAAGAATAAAGAACGTTCTGCACTGTGCAGTATTCAAATGAGCAGAAAAATGTGTAATGAGTTCCATCTCCTAAAAATGCTAGCGTCCTGATAACACCCTGAGACTCGTTAAGTGTTTCAGGCCACTTCACAGTTTTACCACGTTCTGATACTTCTTGTTTGAAATGGTCGGTTCTTATACAATGTTCTTCTACAAAGTTCTTATACAATGTAACAGTTATCTGGAGGGTCTCCAGTTTACTAGCCTTCATTACTTAATTAAAAGGAAAGGGGTTTTTTTGTTTTTTGTTTTTTCCAAATGTTTTCATGTTAGGAAATAGACTTGAATAGCTCTAAGACTGAATCCCAGTCAGTTAATAACTACTGTTTATTGAGCGTCTGGTATGTGCCAAAGGTATTGTGCTAAATTCTTCGATATCGTTATAGCGTCTCTTCTAATGAATATGTTATTAGTAAGCCAAAAAAAGGTTTAAATTCATCCACTTTTCTAAATTTCCTAATGAGTTAAAAAAAAAAAAAGAAAGCCTATGCAGAATGTCATCCAATTAATTGTAATACAAGCTCTGTTAGTATTCCTTCCCCAGCTTTTATTGTCAATGAACCCGCTTCTAATGTTACACAAATGAGATGAAATGTCTCAGAAAAAATACACAAATCACTGGCATTCTTAATTTGCTACCAATTTCCTTTCTGGTGCGTGGTGGTTTGATTTTATAAGGTGCGCATATTTTTAGTTATTTTATTTCTGGAAGTAGGTCAGTTTACTTTAGAGATACGAAGCCGGGAAGAAAATATTAGAAAAATAGAAAGTAGAAAAGTACGGGAAGGTCTGAGATGATGAGGATATCATGCCTAAAGAAAATAAGGTGAAGGAGGTTGTTTCAAAAACACTTCAGGGTGAAAGATTATTTCAGGAGGGCGCTTAGCACCCCAGGACAGAGAAGACAGACCAGGGGAAGTGGAGTCACATTACAGAAAGTGATTTTTAAAGAGCACTCTCTAACCAGCGTGGATGAAGAAGCCGTAATGTGAATGATGAAGGAAGTAATGGAAACTCCCAACCCCTAGTTCCCTAGGAACCTGTTCACTAAACTGGAGCCTTGGAAGGAGGAGGGGTGTCTCAGGATAACTGTGCCAATGGACACAGCCAGGACTAGTTAAATCCTTGAGATTCCTTACTAGTATTCCTTGAATCTTACCATGCTATATAAAACTTTTAGGCTTGTCATAAAGGAAACAGCAAACAAGGTTCATATTTGATCTTTTGACATTGATCAAACTTCCTGACTTCCTCAAGCAAATAAAATATTTTAAAACAAGACAAGATTATTGCCTCTATTCATGGATCCAGTATGCCCTTCCAATAATATTTTAAGGTTCTGGAATTTTATGCATTTTAGTGCTTCCGAGCAGGAGGGAAGGGAGAGTGGGAGGTGACTTGCTACCTCCAGGTTACCCTGCGACCTGGTCTGGTCTGTGGAAGTCACAGGGTTCCAACTCCTGCATGCTCAAAAGCCATCCGGGGTGAGTTTCAGAAGTAGGCAATTTACATTTATAGACTGGGTCAAGCAAATTCGACAGTTTAAGTGAGCACTGAATGAATGGGAACATAAATATGTTGGGGCCAATAAATGGTCATATTTATAGAGTGCAGTAAAACCCATATCTCTCACTCCACTTGGAGAAATCCTGCCAACTGGATTGAATGCGTGGTCATGATATTGAGTGCTAAAACCACAGGAGAGGTGAACTCTGCTCTTTAAATCGAACTTTCAACTTCTGTAATACTATTTCAGATGCACTTGAATATTCAATATCCTCTTGGTAGAGAATGAAAAATAAGTGCTAAGACACAAGGCAAAAAAATAAGAAATAAAATACAACCAAACAAGCAAAAAACAAACCAAAAAATCAAAAAAACACTTCCTTTTAAACTCATTCATACATTTCCAGAATTTATAGGAGGCTGCCAAACTCTGCCCAGTTTGGGGGAAAATATAATCCACATGTTGCTTGATAGGAAGAGAAGGATTAAGCCAGCCTCCAAGTAATAAAAAAAAAAGAAAAAGAAAATGGGGAACCTGTTCCAAGAAACAGCACTCACTGCTGTTTTCTTCATTATGGTGGGTCCTGTTTTGATAGTGTTGGAGGAGACGCTGAAGATCAGGGCTTGGTTTGCTTTAAAGTCTGAGTGTTGGAACAGATTGAACCTCCCAAATATAAGAAGCCCAGCCCCCCACTTGTTGAGTTGCGGTGCGAGGAGCAGGCTACCCTGACACACGCCAAAATTACAGGGGCTGAGTCATGAATACAGAGCAAGCTCACTAAACCTAAGATTCTTCCGAAAAGCCAAGCAGAGAAGCCCAGTAGCAGTCTCCCCACCCTTTCCACGTGTCGCAGAAAGTGAACGCTGCCTCCCTATGGACATATTTTGACACTATTTGCCATGTCTCCTGCTCACTGGAGAGTCCAAGATTCCTAGGATAATGAAAACTTGGTATTCTGATAATTGACCCAACAAATCTTCCAACTCCCTTACCTAATGTTCATTGTGTTTAATTTCGCAATTCGCTATAGATGCTGGCAAACTATTTGACTGTTTTTTCCCTAAGAGGTAGGATCAGGCAATGTACCAGTTGTTTTTTTTTAACCAGATGATAAAATCATGCCATGTCCTGTTGACTGAATAAACTATGAAATCTGGGAGGTTTTTGCTTTTACTTTTGACTTGCAAGTAATTTCAAACTTGGAGCAAGGGTCGTGAGGAGGAGAAGAATCATATTGAGAACTCCCGTGTATCCCTTCACCATATTCGCCAATTGTTAACATTTGGGAAATCTGTTTTCTGTCCAAACAATGACTCATAAAAATGGCTTAACCCTGCTTCTTCTAATTTGGGACTATCTGTCCTACAGACATATAGACAAAAGCACCAACAGTACTAATTGTACCTTGCTTGTTAGAACAAAACCAAAACCATTCTCTGATGCTGGTCTTCGATTTATACATCCCCCCCCCACCCCCCCCACCCCCGTCTACAAAATATTAAATCTAAATCACATGCTTGTTAAAACGCACTTATTTGGGTAGCCCACTCCTAACATCTTGCCTAACTTCACACGTATCATGATGCTAAACTTTGGGCTCTAAGTGTCACAGTGAAGAATATTATTTCAAGCCTTTCAATACAGAGGAAAATCTATGACAGTCATAAACTTCCCAGGGTTTCCTGTCTTTGGCTCTTGCACTCCATCTTCTGGCTAAAAGTTGGCTGTGAGACAGTTGAGTTAAACACACCGAAGGTTATAATCAATTGCCTAATGCAGAGCCTCTGTGGCACAGGATTAAAACAAAACATTGTGCCAGCAAAAATGAACCAAATCCACAGGACAAGAGCAATACACAAGAAAGACGCTGACTACAGGCTGAAATGGCACCCCTGCTTACCTAGAATGTCAGTCCAAGAAACCCACTCCAGGGCTTCATGATCCAGTGGATGATGAAGGTAGGGGAGAATGGATAAAGTTTGGGAGGCCAGACATGGGAAAAAATCAGTGGATCGTTATGATTTTACTTTAAATTTTAGGTAACTTTTCTCCAAGCCATTGCTCTAAAATCTAAGCCCTTTGAAGGTAAGGACCGAGTCCAATTTACTTTTCCATCACTGATAGACTGGGGACTTTCTTGTCGGATGAGTGGAGAATGAGAAACCAATTTCTTTGCTTTTGTTTAACACATGCAGGCATGCTGTTCAAGTTTTAATCTGAAATACAAATATTAAAGTAATAGGTTATTATAGTATACAATAGCAAAATATCTAGGAACTGATAGCTTTTCTGTAGCCAAAGTTGTATACACCTATTTAGTCTTTTTTTTTTTTTTTCAATTTCAATCCAACTTATTTGCAGAAACTGATTATCTCCTTAGAATGCCAATATTCTTGACTTGGAATGGGCTATAAAAAGTATATACATTCAAAATCAATAAGCTATCGGTTTGGTTTGAAACACTATCATAGATAATTCATCTACAGATCTCATACTCTTCAAAAGCCTATTTCTGGGTTTAATCATATTTACAACATAGCCTTAAAACAGGCAAAATAGTTGGGCTCTGTGCTCAGCGGCGGGGTCTGCTTGAGATTCTTCCTTTCCTTCTGGCCCACCCCCTGCTCGAGTGTGCTCTCTTTCTCTAGATAAATAAATAAAACCTTTTAAAAAATTTATAACATTTGACTGATAAAATCTTAATAAAACTTGTTAATGGGGTATGTGAAGTGAAAAAAAAAGTGACTCTAATTCTCTACCCCAACATTTATTCATAGCCTTTGCAATGTGACTTTGAGGACCCTCCCTTGAAGAGGTGGAGTCTATTTTCCCACTCTGAATCAGAGCATCTTTGTGATTTACTGGACCCAACAGAACGCAGCAGACGTGACAGATAATGCCAGTTCTAAGCCTAATCTCTAGAGATCTCGATGGTTTGCACGCTTCTGCTCTCACTCTTTGAACCCTGCTGTGCCCTGAGAACAAGCTCAATTATCTACTGGAATAGGAGAGACCACTCAGAGCAGAGACCGGTTGTCAGAGGGGATGGCAGCCTGGACCCGTCAGCCCCTAGCCGACCTGCCAAGGGGACTGCAGCCTTGTGAGTCAGCGGACTCGAACCTCACTGAGATCCTCTGGGTCAGCCCCAGAGCAGCGCCACCACCCGGCTGACGGACAGAATGGTGGAAGAGGAATGTTTAGTATTGTATGCCGCTGAAGTTTGTGGTTTGCAGCAGTATTGTGACAATACATAACTGATACAGTTAATGTTACTTTCTTAGAACAATTCAGGCTTATTCTTTTGTTCTAGAAATCCATGTGATGATGGTGATATTTGGCTTTGGTTTCAGTGGCTTGACCATAAAAAATTCACGCAAAGCATGGATTTGGTGCTTCTCCCTGAGTTAAGAATGATCATCTCCAGTTTGCAACTTAAAAACCCACAAGCCCACAGCCGAGGGTTTGGAAGGTTTCTCAGGTCCAAGTCAGATCTATCTGCCTCCAGAATGGTGTTCTTAACCATTTGGTTACACAGTGTCTGGGGTGAGCTCAGCAAGCATGGAGATGCTCACTTACAAGCGGTTACTCTATGGCTTGATGGACAATTTATCATGGGTAGGAAATGAAGAAGCTCCCTTCTGTTTGGAAGCTGATATCTGCGCATGAAAATGAACTTGATTTTCTGGGAAAAGAGAGTCTGGATGGAAGGAAATGCCATAATCCCACCACAGACTGGCACAGATGCTCAATAAAAGTGTACTGAGTTCGTGAAACTTCCTTATCAATGAAATATGCTTTGCAGCCTAAAGAAAGGAAATCTGCTAAAATTATGATTTTGTATTATGGGCCTTTCTGTTATTCTCCTGACACATTTACTCCAAAATTAGGCAAGAGTAATTATTTGACCATATGCTTGGTTAGTCTCCCACCTTCCTTCGATTAGATGAAACTGACATTTGAAGAAAGGTGTTGGGAATGAAGCAGTGTGTTTGCAGGAGAGACGAGCAACAAACGCTCTTGGTGAGTGAATATTTGGGGGAAAGACAGTACATGGATTGAACAGAGAAGAGCAGTGGCTCTCAAGGTGACTCCAGGTTCAGCAGCCTCAGCATCATCGGAGAACGTGTTAGAACTGCCCATTCTTGGGTCTTTGGTTTCAACAAACCCTTTAGGTGGTTCCGATGCTGCCGAAAGTGAAGAACCACCAGGGAAGAGGAAGGTGTCATTCAAATGGAGGATTTTTCTTCCTTGTACACTTTAAGCTTGGGTCTTGCACGCAGTTCCGAGAGGTGGAACTGGGCAGCTCGGGCCCTCCCAGCTCTCTGCTCCCTAAGGCTGGTGGAAGCGTTGGAGTCTCCTGGTCCCTAGTTTGGTTTGTGAACAATGAAAGGAGGCAGGGGAAAGGTAACCAGCAGAGGAGCCCAGCCCCCCTGTGGCCTCCTCACTCTGCTCCAGCTTCCCTTACTCCTTAAGCTTAACCCTCTGGCTGTCCCACAAAGTCAGAGCACCTTGTATGTCATGCAAAAAAATATTTCCCAGCCAAGGGCTTTGCCTCCAGCTGTGAAATTGATTAGTGACCTCAAAATCCCTGGGGAAGAGTCTCTATTGGCAGCTGTACTTGCTATTTTGAAACTGCAGAAGAAAAGAGTTTGTGAGGGGGGACACGATTATGTATTATGTACAGGAAAAAAGTTTTAAAATACCCTTTTCTCTTGAAGTTAAGGAATGATGCATCCAGTAGAAGAAATGCGACGTAATTCTTTCTGTATTGGAGTTTTGGGTTGGAATAATTTTTTAGTTAATTGTTACAAAGCTACTTCTAAAATCAGTTCTAAGAAATTTAGCTTGCACGTACTTGAGAGATTGTGGAATTAGAAGATGAAAACCAGCCCGGTGGAGATTCTAGGAAGGTGTGCTCCTTGCTGAATGCTTGGCTGGAGTGAAGTGTGTGCATGTCTTCAGGAACACTGCCTAAAATATGGGACAGAAATCAAAAGCACCTTATATAATAGACATGACGGAGTCAAGTGATTACTCAGATCTGGAATTCTTCCCTTCAAATTCATTGCTCTCCGTAAGAGTGGGTTGTAAAGGTCTAGTTAAATCCTGTGAATCATTCACAGGATGTAGGGATTCTAAACCTACAGGAAAGTTCAGCCATGGACGATTCCATTAATGTAGCCATAATTTCATTTACCTACCAAGTGTTTATTGAGTATCTACTATGTGGAAGACATGCATGAAGGACTGGGAATAGAAGACTAAAAAACGGCCTATAGGTTGCAGATAAGATGCTACAACAAATCTGGTTCAACAGAGCTCAGAAGAGAGAGCAATGAGGAGACTGGAGAGGAGGCTTCTAAGTTGAATGAAGAAGAGGCAGTGGGTATTTCAGGTGGGAAGAGAAGACTCTGAGAAAGCAAACCTATCTGAAAACAGCATGTGAGAAGGCCTCGTGACTGGAAGAGCATGGGGAGGGGTGCTGGGAACTGGGGCAAGGAGGAGGGGTCAGACGGGATGGGTTCTGCAGGTGGAGCAAGGGAATTCAATGTCGCCCCCGTAGTTTGCCAAGGTTAGTTAGATGATAGATGACTCTACCAGAAGTCTGAAGATGGCCTGGCCAGGTGGATAAAGAGGGCAGGGAGTTTGATCTGAGATGAAAACAGAAGCAAAGTGAACATGTTTCATTTGTCTCCTATTTGTTACATGATATGTCCTAGCCGCTCTCACTACCTAAGCCGATACTTCCCCGCCCAAAGGAGGCAGAACTTCAGAATCTCTGGAGGGGGCAGGTATAAAACTCATTGTTATAAGAACACTGACAATTTGGAAAATGAAACAAACACATCACTTTTGAAATTTTCCAATATCACTCAAGAAAGGACAGAAAAATTATTTTTAATCCTAGGGTATATGTGGTTCAAAATGTCGAATACTGCTGATCCTAAATCACCTCTTATGAATGCATCCAGGCAACTAATATTGAAAGCCACATAATGCCTGTCATTTACATTTTGTTTCAGGTACTCGTGAGATTATTTTCCCAGTAAGTATTTTCTAGGAAATATCTCCTACTCCATGTGTAAGACTATCCTATTTTTTTCCCCCTAAAGCACCTTTTGAACATTCTAACATTCTGAAGTAGAAAGATGCTGCTTGATACGGGAGAGAATGCATGCCGGGACCTCAGCTACTGCTTTGGAAGTAAGTTCTGCGAGACAGACAAATACTAATCTATTGGCCCAGATATTTTATTTTCAGTTAATATGTAGCCACATAGATTTTTACACAGGGCAGGAGGATGGGGGAAAAAGCAAGAGTCATAATAGGAAAATACATAAACTATGAAAAAACATTAATACAGGTCTCCTAGGTGGAAAAACTACAAACAGCATTGGAGGGAAGTGTACTCTTTCCTCATAAACTAGGTGACTGAGCTGACCGGAGGGGAATAAAAGGTCTCTCACGCCCCCTGGTGTCTTCTGCTGGGACTTGCAGCGTTCCAGAGTTGGGGGAAAAAGATTCCTGTAGATTTTTTCCTAACTCAGAACAACTCACATCACAGTAGATGAATTCTGATTCCCAGTTTTTATTTATGTGAGACTTTATTAGTTATAAAAATATTTCAAATATCTATCTAAATATGAGAGACAGGAAGGCCCGGTTTTCGCTGATGACTGTTACTTAGTTTACTCCAGCTATAAAATGGGGCTAATCAAGGATGCTAAGAGCATGAGGTCCTGAAGATGGCCGCCATCACTGAAAACATGTCTGAAGTAATTACTAGCAGGGGACAGGGACAAGGATTGAGTGCTTATAAAAAGCAGCAGAGTTTGGTAAACAAAGGGACCACAGCCAAGGAGGAAAATCAAAACTACAGGAGGAGAACCCAAGTTAGGAATTTTGTGGGAAGTACAAACATAGACTAGACCATGGGAGGAAGAAAAACATGAATGGATTGGAATTTTGAATGTTGCTCCAATCTAATTTGGATCTAAGATAGACAAATAAACATCTATCAAAACAAAAAGAGGCCATGAAGGTGGGGGAGGAGGGGAGAGAAGAAATCCCATTTCAGAGAAATAATCAAAATGTGATCAAACAAGTGAAGAAAGTGGTTTATACACATTTGCTCCTACCAGTTGTACTAGAAGCTTCAGAAATTTGTTTAAAATTTTTAAATATCTAAAGAACATGAACAGACCAGACAACAGACTTTGGAAAAATATTTTTCACGCATGTGATTTTTGGCGGGAGGAGGAAATAGAACACAAGGCTCGGTGACTCTGTTGGTGTACCTGTTGCCTTGAGAGCCAAATCTGTACAGTGATTCTAGACAGAAGAATGCTCTTTTTGAGTTTTTCATTTTCCAGGTTTCTGGGGAGAGGGTTTCCAGGTCATGGCTTTCTACACTCACGGCTCAGCAAGATCTGGACTTCTATCTAATTAGCTGGTTAAACTGGTGAAAAGCGAAACACATGAAGGCGTGACCAGTTTGTGGATCTGTGTTCGAAGTCCCTGCGTGTGCTCTCTGCATATAGCCTTAAAGCCGAAGGTGGGTCCCTATGGGCGCGGGTTTGCACTCCTAGCGTGCCTAAGAACCACCTGGAGACCTTGACTAAACACAGATCCGGTGGGAGAGTCAACCGTCAGAGTCGGATTCTGTAGATCTGGGGTGGGGCTAAGAACTTGCGATTCTAACAAGTTCCCTGGCCACAGCTGGAGCCCGCCCCGAGAACCGCCGCGTGGGGCTGTTTTCGAGGAGCTGTTTGGATAGGTGAGGAAGGAGAAGGTTGGATGTGCCCAGAACATTCCCCGTGACGCTTCATTTCCCTTTGAGGTCCGAGGCAACCCTCTGCACAGAGCTGACGCATCCCAGGCTGCCAGGAACAAACGGCGTGCAACGGGATTCTCGGGCACTTTCCTCTCTTTAGCGGATTGACGGGCAGGCGCGGCTTGTACATCTAAACACAAGCAGGCGCCAAACTCCTCCGCTCACCCCTGGCGCCCCACCGCGGACCTTCCCACCAGAGATGCAAGGAGGGCGTGGAGCGAAGGAGCCCCTCGGCGCCTGGCACCCCTGCCCTGCCCCTCTCCACCTGCGTCCCGCCCAAACCCCGCCCTTCCCCTGAGCTCCTGTCCCGCGCCCTGCCGAGCCCCGCCAGGCCCTTCTGTGTCCTTCCCCACCTCCCCCGTTCCCCACCTGCGCCCCTTCCAAGCCCCGCCCAGGCGCTGCTCGGCCCCTCCCCTCCACACCTGTGCCCGTCCAAGCCCCGCCCCGTCCTCCTCTCCCAACCTGCGCGCCCTGACTCCGCCGGAGCTCCGCCTCTGCGCTGCCCTGCCCCGCCCCCCTAAGCCCCGCCCCGGTCTGGCTCCGCCCTCCCGAGGGGCGGAGAGGAACCCAGGATCTTTAAAAGGAGGCGTGGGAACCACTCCAGCGGCCTGGCAGCAGCTGCGGTGAGGTGTGCTTGTGAGGGTGCAACCTGCTCTGAGCCTTGGGGGCGCTTCGGGAGGCTTGTTCCTTCCCCTTGGGTGTGGTATTCGGCCTCTCGGGCTGTTTGACAGGTAGCCCGAGTGGAGGAAATCGCGTGAGCGTGAAGGACGCTTCAGCACGAAGGCAATGGTCCTAGATTCTGTGTACGCAGAGGACCACCTCCTCAGGCCAGCTTCCCTTCTCCCTCGGCCCAGCTCACGCACACGCCCTGGTAGGTGCTGCGCCGGCTCCTGGTTGTGGCTGTAGGTCCCCACGTTCAGTGGTTCCCCACACCCCCCTTCTGCACTGAAATGTAGATTCCTAGGTGGTAAAACGCCAAGAGACCCTAGGGGCGGCCTCCTTGTTCTGCAGAGACATAATTCTTTTTTTTTTTAAAGATTTTATCTATGTACTTGAGAGAGAGCAAGCTAGAGAGAGCGAGCACGAGCAAGGGGGGAGGGGAAGGGGCAGAGGGAAAAGCAGGGTCCTCGCTGGAGCAGGGAGCCCGATGTGGGGCTGAGTCCCAGGACCATGACCGAAGGCAAGAGGCTCAACTGACTGAGCCACCCAGGTGCCCCCAGAAACAAAAATTCTTGAAAAGAGCCTTGTGCAAGGGTCTCTTCATCAGTTTTTGTTTGCTTTTAGTATTCTTTTGTTTTATTTGAGTAATCTCTACCCCCAACGTGGCACACCCTTCCCGCTGAGCCAGCTAGGTGCCCCTGTTTTAAGTTTTCAAAGCATTAGGTGTGACAGATCTCTGTGGACAAGGTGGCATAAATAGAATCTTTAGGATAATGGGGCAAAACCCTGACTTAAGGGATAAGAGGAATTCAGGAAAAACCTAATTTTTGTGCCATGGTCTATTTCTTGGTGGATATTGCATTTCATCCTATCTAGGGTAGGGGCCAATAATGGACCGAGTGCTGATGTCAGCCAAGGGGATGGAACACAGGAGGCCACGTGTGGCCGTGGCTGGCCTGTTCTGTGAGGACCTGGACAGAAGACCACTTCCACCTAGTGTCCTATTTCTTAAGAAACCAAACAACAACAAAATCTGAGCCATCAGCCTTGAGAGATGAAGTCTGGCAAGAGACAGCAGATGTCTTTCATAAGTTCCTTTCCACGAGGAAGTCTCCAAAGAAAGATTTCCTGAGTGGAAATGAGATTTTAACAGGGAGCTTTGGGACAGGAAATCTTCCCAAATGATTTACATAGGGTAGTCCTCAGCTGGGCGAGTTTGTGTGTCAGGAAATCTTTTCTCAAGGAGCCTCAGCCACTGGGAAAGGATAGTTTTTAGGGAATAGGCAAGACTCCGTCAAAGTAAATCATGTATTTAGTAATTTTTCCCTAACCAAATAGTGACTTGTATGATATCAGGTAACTGGCTTTTCATGTTTCCTGCTGTCACCCTAGGGCCTAGCAAAATGTGTGTCTGGTCGTGGCTGTATAATAAATTATTTACTACAAAGGCCTGTGAAAGCATTGATGAATCCAGCATCCCCCAAATCACGCGTGTAACCCCCATGGCACCTTCCTCACTTGTTGGCATTTAGTTCACATTGGCTCAATCCTCTCCCATCGTCTGGCTCCCCACCTCCTGCTGGGAGCTTGGCCCCCTTCCAGAGATTTCAGCGTGGTGTTTTTGCTGATCGTGAGCAAGTTCCCTTTCCACTTAAAGTCACTGTATGTGGGCTGACCCCAAGACAGAACCCAGGCATCTTCACCTGACTCCCCAAACACTAGTAAGACAGTAGTGTGTTTTAGACATTCACTCAAAATTTGGGAGTTAAGACAGTAAGTTAAGATTCGCCCCCCACCCCACCCCCTGAGATGCAGGGCTCAGCTTCCTTCTCTTTTCACTCAGCTGTCCCGTAAGCAAGATCATCTACCTACCTAGAGACCATGGACCAGATTAGATCTCCACCTGAAGCCCCTTCTCTCACCGTTTCTTCTGTGTGCTCAGCTGCTTCCCTTACAGCTCCCGTCTGACTGTTGTAGCAAAAGGCTCCTCGTACTTAGTGTGTCTTCAGCTAAACCTGAAATAGTAGAGCTATTGCTAGAATCTGCCCAGACCCTGGCAGGCTCTGGCTGCCCTGTGATGTTGCAACCATGGCAACAATTGAGGGGGTTCAGTAAGTTGTGACAAAAGGTGAATCCTTTTTCAGTAGGTTCTGCCATTTCTTGGTTTCTGCTTGGCTCACTTCATACATACTTCTTACAGCATTTTCCGGGAATATGTGTATATATGTATAGATAGATGTATAGATAGATAGATGTGATCAATGTTGGTTAGATTTGTTGTCTATGTTAGTAGTGAATACAACTCTCAAGAGTTGGCAAGAACGGTCAAGGCCACTGTTGAAATAGACTTCTTCCTAACCCGAGGATGATTTGTGTGCTCAGGCACATCGGCATGGTGGGCTCATGAGGGTTCTGTGGCCGTAGCTTCACAGCCCTCTTGGGAGCTTGCCCGGTGTAATCTGAAACCTGCCCCCATACCCAGAGGGCAGGAGAGACCAAAGAGGCAGGCCGCTCCAGCTTGGTCGGAGGCAGTTTTAATAATAGCACAGGGAACATACATTCGAGGTTGCTTTGGCGGCAGCAAGATGAATGGCTCCCTGCACCTGCTCTCCAGATTTTAAAAGCTTATAAACAGGCCCTAACTGGGCTCAGTCACGTACACCATGCAGGTGTTTTCAACATCCCAGCCCCATCTGAAGGCTCTGTCCTTGGAGCAGCCTCTGGCAGCGGGCAAGACCAGTGGAACCCACATTCCAAGGACACGGGAAGGAGTGAGGAGCCTCTGAGCGCCCCAGTCCGGCTCATGGGTCAGTGGGCGATCGCGTTTCCCAACACACCCACATCTTCATAGTTTTCATCTTTATAATTAGAAAAAGCACATAAGAGATCAGCACTTCAAACCGCTTACATTAAGGTCAATTTAACAGCCATGAGCCTACCTAGACAGGTGAGTTGGGTCAGTTGGTGAAAGGACTTGAATACCATCCTGAAGAGCTTAGACTTAGTTCTGAGAAAGAAAGGCATGATACATCTACCAACGGAGTTACCTTAGGAAACGCAGCAGGATAAACAATGAATAGCGGGCACCCATAAAAAGAGAGGTAAATAAGGTCTTAACAACTTGGCAGTGGAAGGTGAAGTTTTGATGGTTTAGGTGGGAAGAGACCATAAGCAAGGAGATGCTTCTGCTCTGTATAAGAAGTGAATATGGGGTGCCTGGCTGGCTCAGTCTGTTAAACGTCTGCCTTTGGCACAGGTCATGATCCCAGGGTCCTGGGATCAAGCCCCGTGTTGGGCTCCTTGCTTGGTGGGGAGCCTGCTTCTCCCACTCCTTCACCCTGCTCCTCCCCCTGCTTCTGTTCTCTCTCTCTTACTCTGTCGAATAAATACTAAAAATAAAATATTTAAAAAAAGGTGAATAGGAACTTTTGAATGGGAAAGAGTAGAAAAGAGATCAAGGGAAGTGAGGACAAAGGAAGGGGCCGGACCCTGTGGCTGTGATCGGAAACAAGCGTAGAGATTTGTATTTAATCCTAAATGCAATAGGAAGTTGCCAAAGATTTTAAGCAGAGTAGGGCTGGCTATTCTAAGTCAAATAGAAATTTAAAAGGTCTTTTGGAATTCCCATGGCTTATCTGAAAACTTCCCTGATAGCACCTGTATTTTCCACTTACCAAATTATTTCCTTAGGTTAAAAATGCAAGTGGAGTTGCTGCCCCAAAGGTTTTATATATATATATATATTTATTTATTTATTTAAAGCATAAGATGTGTATCGAAATAATTTAATCCTTTATTAACTAATGGCTAAGGACTAGAATGGGTGTTATATTGTGGTACAGGATGCTGATGGTCCATGAGTCTATTATTTTCCCTTATATTAAATGTTCTAGAATAATGCTTTTTATTATAAACAGAAACTTGGAAAAAATAGAAAAGTTTCTTCTGAGACAAATCTTCTTTCATAGGGGATATCAGTAGATAAGAGTGGATTTGTTATGTGGGGCACAGGGAATGCTTTTAAATGGTGAGCTCGGGCTGCACTACATGTATCTCAGCAGCAGTTATGACAAGAACCTGTGTATGAGTTAGGAACTAAGTTTGGCTGCAAGTAACTCAAAGCTGGCAAACAGTGGCTTAACCAAGTTAGTGGCTTTATGGTAGTCAGATAAGGGCTGGTATATATATCCAGGATGCCACTGCAGATTGGACTCCTGCCTTTCTGCTCATTCATTTATACGATGTGCTTTTTGCCTCATGGTACATCATGGCTGCTGTGACTCCAACATCAGGCCCGTGGTGGAATGAAGCAAGAAAGAGCGAGCAGTAAAACACATGTGCCAACTGGTTATGGTCCTCCCTTGAGGGCCTTTCCTGGATTGCCCCCTCCCCTAATCTTCTTTTAGATTGTTTAACCTAAGGTGTATCACATGGACATCTTCAAAGGAAGCTAGGAAATGTGGTAAAAATAATCAGACTGTGTTAATAGGGCACATGAGGAGAGTGATTGTTGATAGACAAGTGGCAATCTCTGCCACAGCCCAGATGCGAGAAGGATGGTGCAGTGACTTTGGCCACAACTCTGGATAAGAAAAGTAAATCAAATTTTAAGTTTACAAATGATAAATTATTTTATTTTATTTTATTTTTTTTATTTTTTTATTTTTTTATAAATTTTTACTAGTTACCTATTGCCATGTAATAATTTATTCCAAATATTAGCGACTTAAAACCAACAAACATTATCTCAGAATCTGTGGGGCAAGAATTCAGGTGTGCTTTAGCTGAATTAAGGTCTCTTATGAGGTTGCGATCAAGATGAGCATCGTTTAGTGTTGCGCCCCATCCGAAGGCTCAATCAGAGGAGGATGGGTCACTTGTGTGCTTGTTGTCTGGATTCAATTCATCACACACCAGCAGATTTAAAGCCATAAGTCCTTGCTGGCAGTTAGCTAGAGGCCTCCCTTACCAACCATCCGACTGACCATTCCCGCAGGGTAGCTCACAAGATGGCAGCTGGCCTTCATCAGAGCAAGTAACGGAGAACCCAACAGATGGCCAGATGAAATCTGGAGTGTTGGTCACTTAACCTCATGACATCCCATATACCTTTGACCATATTCTATTTATTAGAAGCAAGGTGCTAGGTGCAGGGGGTAAATTAACCCAAGCACATGAATACCAAGAAGCAGGGACCACCGCGTAACACCTTAGAAGCCACCAATCACCACATCTGTCTTGGGGGAGGATGTACGGACCCCATTTCCTTGCAGAGCTCTGAGGAAGTGACCCGAGAGCAGGACCATTTATTCTCCTCCCTCCTAATGCATTTTCTTCTGCCTACTTGAGATAAGCATTCATTTTGATACCTATCCCTCTTTTTTTGGTCTCATTTTTGATAATTATATTATTTAAAAATGTTCTCTTTGTTACCTACCTTCATAACTTTATATTTTTATTTTTTCCCCAAACTTTTACTTAAATTTAGTTAGTTAATATATAGTGTGATATTTGTTTCAGGAGTAGAATTTAGCGGATTCATCATAACTTTATACTTTTAATCCTCTACCCTTCTTCCATCAACTTTAGTCTCTTGACTCCTATGTTAGGCTACTCAAGCTGGCATAACCAAATACCGCAGACTGGGAGGCCCAAACAACAGAAATTAATTTTCTCACAGTTGCAGAGGCTGGAAGTCCTTAATCGAGGTTCTGCCAGGTTTGGTTTCTGGTGAAGTTTTTTCTTCTGGCTTATAGATGGCCACCTCCTCACTGTGTCCTCCCATGGCCTCTTCTCTGTGGACAGAGATCTGTGGGGTCTCTTCCTCTCATGAGGACACCAGCCCTATCAGATTAGGCCCCACCCTTCTGAACTCCTTTAACATTATCTCCCTAAAAACCCTATCCAGATACAGTCACACCAGGGGTTAGGGTTTCAACATGAATTTTAGGGAAACAATTCAGTCCTTAGCAACTCTACTATATGAATGAATGTTTCTGTATTTTCCTCCTCCTTTTTTTTTTTTTACAGATTTTTTTCTTTTCTTTTCTTTTCTTTTTTTTTAAGATCCTACCCATCCATTTGAGAGAGAGAGAGTGAGAGAAAGCATGAGAGGGAAGAAGGTCAGAGGGAGAAGCAGACTCCCCATGGAGCTGGGAGCCCGATGTGGGACTCGATCCTGGGACTCCGGGACCATGACCTGAGCCACAGGCAGTCGCTTAACCAACTGAGCCACCTAGGCACCCTATTTTCCTCCTCCTATCAACTATATCGTTACCTATACCTCACTATACCCATCTCCTCTTCTATTAACTACATCTTTGCTTTACATTTTCATAGCTGTTAATATTTGTATTCTAAGCATTGTGTGCTTCATTGCAAGTTGAGTCTATGCATTGAAAACTAACGAACAATATTTACATCCTTTTTATTCTATACGTTCCCTGTTCCCTGCCGAACCAAGTTGTATTCTAGAATTACCTTTCCTTCTCTACTGTTCTGTGTTCAATTTCACTGGCCTTGCGTCTTCCTTAACAAAACTGACAGGCTTTGAGGACAAACATATTCTCTCTATTCTTCTTTCCATCTCTTTCTTTTTATATGCCATCAATTGTTCAAGGTCATACAACTTTTTATTTTCCTTCATATTCAGAGCGTAATTTTCTTCTACAGCTTCTGGGTTTTCTGTAGGCTTCTAATTGTCTTTTTTTCTTAATAGAAGAAATACATGCCTTTTTCATGTCTTCAATGTAATCCCACTTCTCGATCATAGTATCTACTGTATGAAAAATTCTTAATTCTTTAAGTCTTTATTTTCTGAACATTGTGACCTCTTGCTCCAATCTGTATTTGCTTTGGGAAGGCTAAAGCTGCGTGTCCACCAAACTGTGAGTTTTATCCTTGTTACATTGGAAGATGATATTTTTTAAGCTGCTGCTCCTTTTTTAATTTCCCGGGTTTCTTGCAGCTGTTTTTACATGTAGATTCTTTGCATCTAGTTTTGGCCAGTGTGACTAGTTTTGGTAAATGTGGGCAGATGTAATATACACCATTTCCTCCTGTAGTCCAAATGGAATTCCTACACATGGTCATCTCCTTCCATGACAGCCTTGGAAGCCCTATGTCAAAGGGGGTGTCAAAAGATATAAGAGATATAGATCTTTCAGCTTTGAGAAGCAAGTCGTACAAAAGCCACCTGGGTTCATGACCCTGGGATCATGACCTTCGTGTGACTGAGAAATGAATGTTAATGGTTTTTGGAAGTTGTTGGATTCAGCAGTTGCCAATCCTGACTAGTTCAGAAATTGGTGCTACAAATAGTAGTGTAGGCTAACACATGCAGCACTGGCTCAGTGGTCAAGTTGTGGGCTGCAAGAAAACATACCAGGCTGTGAGAAGATGGAGGCTTGTACTGTGCACATGTCTGACAGTGGTGTCACCTGTAATAATTTGCAAGCAGGTCGTGTGCTTGGTGAGCCAGTGGCTCTAGAGGATGTGACTGGAAAGAATAATATTGTCATTGGATGCATTTGGCAAGGTGTTGCAAGAAAGAGGGGAGTTCAGAGTAAATTGGCCATTTTGCAAGCAGATAGGAAAGAGAAGGGAGAATGCAGACTTAGAATCTTAAAGGACTGAAAAGCTAATTTTAAGTCATGAGACATGGGATTTAAAAGTCTTCAACTGGCATGAACTTAGATTTTTCAGCTGTACAGATTGGCTGAGCCTCATGGCAAAGATCCAATTAACAGTATGGTTTTCTGCTTGAACTAATAACTTCAAGTTCCCTAATATTAAGAGAGACATGTGGGCAAGAAGGAAAAAATTTGAGGACTGCATCTAGGAAAGAATTTGGGCGGTGTTAATGACACGTGACACTGATTAAAGGCAAGTATATCAGGAGCCTCCTAAAATTTTGATGGAATTATATTGTCAAAGAAGCTTTGAGGCAGACTTGTACACAGATTACTGGCTGAGATCTAAAACAAGCTTGTTCCTGCAGGAAGCAGGCTGTAAAAGTTGTGTAGCCCCTAAGAGGGGCATATTGCCCAACCCCTCTCCAGACATCATGGAGGAGGAGAATAACACATAAAGAAACTCCCAGAAATCAGGTAGAGGCAGCAGAGGAAATGGACAAGTGATCCTTCCGAAAGCTAATCCACAGCCTCATTAGGGATGATCCTCACTTCCAGGTAAGGGAAGTTTCACCATACCTACTTTATGGGATTCCTTCATGTGGACCAGTGACAGCTGTTGTGTCTTAGTTTTCCTTTTTTTTGAATGGGAGATTTTATTGCAGTTTTTCTGTCCATGCTGCACCATTGCTTTCCGTGTGTGTGGTGGGAAGGGTAGATAACTGGTCTCTTAGATCACAGGTGACTGTAGCAGGATGGGCCATGTCTGGAACTGGTGAAGAAAACTGAACGTTGCCTACTAATTGTAGTAAGTTGAACACTTGGAGAAAACTACTATCAGTGGATGCAGTGATTGGAAGAAACGTTGGGTCATCTCTTCTGAGGGGAGAGGCAAGTGTATTCTCTGTGTAGGGAAAAGAACAAAATGGCTCAGTATTATGTGTTCACAAAACTGTCTTGTTTTCCTCCTAGCCATAGGCATAGACTGTATTTCAAGAGCCTACATAGTCCATTTAGATAGTACCAAATAACGAGTTTGGCCAAAATTGAATGGTGGCAGAGGTGATAAACTGATACACAGCAGTGATTCTACATTATGTGTATATATAAATGATCTGGAAATCTTGTTAATAATCAAATTTGGACTCAGTAGGTGTGGGTAGGGCCTCAGATTTCTAACAGGCATTTCTAACAGGCTCCCAGGTAAGCTAATGTTCCTGGTCTGTGGACCACATACTTTGAGTAGTAAGAATATATACCCAGGGCTAGATCGCAAAAATATCCCCATATCCTTCAAGGACACATGTTGATGATGGTCTCATGAGATGGAAGGATCCTGGATCTTCAGGTCCCTGCTTAGAGAAAATCCACCTATAAGAGCTCTGACTAGAGCATGCATATTGGACCTTATTTCACCTTTATTCCTGAAGGGTATTTTCACTGACTGTAGACTTTGTATTGACAATTGTCTTTCAGCCCTTGAAAAATATTGTGCTGCCTCACTTAGAACTCCATGGTTTCAGATTTATCAAATTTGCTGTCATTCACACTTTTTGTTCCACTTTAGATGTAGTAAACTAGCTTTTTTTCATTGAAGTAAAATTAAAATACAACATTAGCTTCAGGTGTACAATATGATTCAATTCTATACATGAAGATAAGTGTATTCTTTTTCCTTTAATTGAAAATTTTTTTTACTGGAGTGCTGTTGATTCACAATATTACATTAGTTTCAGGTGTACAACATAGTGATTCGACAAATTTATACACTGTTATGCTCACCACAAGTGTAGATGCCACATATCACCATACAGCACTATTAAATAAGGTAGGTGTACTCTTAATCCTCTTTATCTGTTTCACCCATTCCCCACCGATCTTCCTTCTGGCAAAATCAGTAATTTCTTCTCTATATTTAAGTCTTTTTTTTTTTTTTGTCTTTGTTTTTTGTTTTGTTACTTAAATTCCACATATGAATGAAATCACATGTATTTGTCTGTCTCTGACTATTTTCACTTAGCATTATGCACTCTACATGCATTTATGTCATTGCAAATGGCAAAATCATTTTTTACAGCTGGGTAACATCTCACTGTACATATACATCACATCTTCTTTATCAATTCATCTATCAGTGGAGAGTTGGGTTGCTTCCATATCTTGGCTTTTGTAAATAATGCTGCAATAAATGTGATGCATATGTCTTTTTGAATTAGTGTTTTTATTTTCTTTAGGTAAATACACAGTAGTAGAATTACTGGATTATATGGTAATTCTAAATTTTTTGAGGACTTCTATACTGTTTTCCACAGTGGCTACACCAGTTTACAGTCCCACTAACAGTGCACAAAGTTTCCTTTTTCTCCACATCCTCTCCAACACTTGTTATTTCTTGTTTTTGATTTCACTGACAGGTGTAAGATGATAACTCATCATGATACTGATTTGCATTTTTGCTGATGAATAGTGATGTTGAACATCTTTTGATGTGTCTGTTGACCATCTATATATTGTCTTTGGAAAAATGTGTATTTGGAAAAATGTATATTCAGGGCCTCTGCCATTTTTAATAGAATTATTATTATTTGGTGTAGAGCTGTGTAAGTTCTTTATATGTTTTGGGTATTAACCCCTTATTAGATATATTATTTGTGAATATCATCTCCCATTCACTACGTTGTCTTTTTATTTTGTTAATGGTCTCCTTTGCTGTGTAAAAGCTTTTTATTTTAATGTAGTCCTAGTAGTTTTTTTTTTGCATGCTTCCCTTGCCTTAGGAGACACATCTAGAAAGATGTTGCTATGGTTGATGTCAAGAAATTATTGCTTATGTTTTCTAAGAGTTTTATGGTTTCAGGTCTCACACTTAGGTCTTTAATCCACTTTGAGTTTAGTTTTGTGTATGGTGTAAGAAAGTGGTCCAATTTCATTTTTTTGCATGTATCTGTTTAGTTGTCCCAGCACCATTTGTTAAAGAGACTTTACTTTCACTGTTGTATATTCTTGCCTCCTTTGACCATATAAGCTTGGACTTATTTTATTGGATTTACAGGATTTATTTCATTGGATTTATTTTATTTATTGGATTTATTTATTTTATTGGATTATTGGATTTATTAATTGACCATATAAGCTTGGGTTTATTTCTGGGGGGTCTATTCTGTTCTATTGGTCTATGTATCTATCTATGTGCTATTACCATACTGTTTTGATTACTATAGCTTTGTAGTTTGTTTTGAAATCTGGGATTACATTACTTCTAGCTTTGTTCCTCTTTCTCAAGATTGTTTTTGATTGTTCAGGGTTTTTTTGGTTCCACGCAGATTTTAGGATTATTTGTTCTAGTTCTGTAAAAAAAAAAAAAGTATTCGCATTTTGATAGGGATTACATTAAATCTGTACATTGCTTTGGGTAGTATGGACATTTAACAATTATTTGTTCTTCTAGTCCATGAGCATGAAATAGCTTTCCATTTGTTTGTATTATATTCAATTACTTTCATTAGTGTCTTATAGTTTTCAGAGTACAGGTCTTTCACATCCTTGGTTAAATTTATTCCTAGATATTCTCTTGGTTGATTGTAAATGTGATTATTTTTCTTATTTTCTCTTTCTGCTACATTATTAATGCATAGAAATGTAACAGATTTCTCTATATTAATTTTGTATCCTGCAACTTAACTGAATTCATTTATCAGTTCTAGTCATGTTTTGGCGCAGTCTTTGGAATTTTCTCTATGCAGTATTATGTCATCTGCCTATAGTGAAAGTTTTACTTTTTCCTTATTGCTTCGGATGACTTATTTCTTTTTCTTGTCTGATTGCTGTGGCTAGGAGTTCCAGTACTATGTTGAATAAAAGTGGTGGGAGTGGAAATTCTTGTCATGTTCCTGATCTTAGAGGAAAAGCTTCCAGTTTTTCCACTATGATGTTAATTGTGGGTTTTTCCTATATGGCCTTTATTATGTTGCGATATAGTCTCTTTAAACTCACTTTGTTGAGAGCTTTTATCATGAATGGGTATTGAATTTTTCAGTGTTTTATCTGCATCTATTGAAATGATCAGTTTTTATCCTTCCTCTTCTTGATGTGAGGTATAATATTGATTTGCAAATATTAAGCTACCTTTGCATCCCTGGAATAAATTCCACTTGATCATGGTGAATGATTTTTTTTTAATGAATTGTTGAATTCAGTTTGCTAATATTATGTTGAGCATTTTTGCATCCATGTTCATCAGAGATATTGGCCTATATCTTTTTTTATAGTGTCTTTATCTCATTTTGGTATCAGAGTAATGCTGGCCTTGTAGAATGAATTTAGAAGTTTTCTTTCTCTTCTTTTGGAATAGTTTCAAAAAACTAGGTATTAACTCTTTAAATTCTTGGTAGGATTCATCTGTGAAGCTATCTGGTCCCAGACTTGTTTGTTGGGAGGTTTTTTTGTTTTTTGTTTTTAATTACTGACTTAATTTCACTACTAGTCATCAGTATGGTCAAATTTTCTATTTCTTCTAATTTAGTTTTGAAAAATTGTATGTTTCTAGAAAATTATCAATTTCATCTAGGTTGTCCAGTTTGCTGGCATATAATTTTTCAAATAAGGATTCAAATAAATAGTATTGAAATAACAAAAGGAGTATATGCTTTGTATTTATATGGTGTTGGTATTTCTGTGTCTTCACTTCTGATTTTATTTATTTGAATCATCTTTTTCTTGATGAATCTAGCTAAAGGTTTATCAGTTTTATTTACCTTTTCAAAGAACCAGCTCCTGGTTTTATTGATTTTTTTTTTTTTCATTTTTTGTCTCTATCTCCTTTATTTCCACTCTGAAACTTTTTATTTCTTCTACTAGCTTTGGGTTTTATTTCTCCTTTTTACTTCCTTGAGATATAAGGTTGTTTATTTGAGATTTTTCTTTTCTCTTGAGGTAGGCCCATATTGCTATAAAATTTCCTCTTAGAACTGCTATTGGTGCATCCCAAAGATTTTGAACCATTGCATTTTCTTTTTTTTTTTTTTAAGATTTTATTTATTTGACAGAGAGAGAGAGAGAGAGAGATCACAAGTAGGCAGAGAGGCAGGCAGAGAAAGGGGGGGAAGCAGGCTCCCCACTGAGCTGAGAGCGAGTCCCGGGGCTCGATCCCAGGACCCTGAGATCGTGACCTGAGCTGAAGGCAGAGGCTTTAACCCACTGAGTCACCCAGGTGCCCCTGAACCATTGCATTTTCATTTTCATGTGTCTCCATGTATTTTTTTATTTCATCTTTTTAAAATTCTTATTTAAATTTCAGTTAACATACAGTGTAATATTAATTTCAGGTGTACAATATAGTGATTCAACACTTCCATAGGACACCTGCTGCTCATCACAGCAAATGCACTCCTTAATCCCCATCACCTACTTTACTCATCCCCCGACCTCCACCTCCTCTCTGGTGACCATCGGTTTGTTCTCTATAGTTGAGTCTGATTTCCTCTTTGATTTCTTCATTGAGTCATTGGTAGTTCAGTAAGCATGTTGTTTAGCCTGCATGTGTTTGTGTTTCTTCTAGTTTTGTTCTTGTGTTTGATTTCTAGTTGCATACCATCATGGTTGGGAAAAGTGCTTGACATGATTTCAGTTCTCTTAAATTTATTGAGACTTGTTTCATGGTCCAAAATGTGCTCTATTCTAGAAAATGTTTCATGTGCACTTGAAAAGAATGTGTATTCTGCTTGTGGATGGAATGAATATTGGTTAAATCCCTCTGGTCTAATGTGTCATTCATAGTCACTACACAGTTGCTGACATTCTGTCTGGATGATCTATCCACTGATGTAAGTGGAATGTTGAAGTCCCCTACTGTTGCTGTATTACCGTCAATTTCTACCATTATGTCTGTTAATATTTGCTTGTGTGTTTAGGTGCTCCTGTGTTGGGTGCACAGATATCTAAATTGTTCTATCCTCTTGTTGGATTAATCACTTTATTATTACGTAGTGATCTTCTTTGTCTCTTGCGACAGTCTTTGTTTTAAAGTCTATTTCATCTAAGTATTGCCATCCCACTCTTTTTTTTTTTTTTGCTTTCATTTGCATAGCATGTTTTTCCATCCTTTCACTTTCAGTCTATATGTGTCTTTAAGTCTGAAGTGAGTCTCTGCTGACAGTATATAGATGACTCTTGTTTTTTATCCATTCTGTCATATTATGTCTTTTGATTGGAGCATTTAGACAATTTACATTTAAAGTAATTATTAGAAGGTGTATACATATTGCCATTTTGTTGTTTTAGGATTGTTTTTATAGGTCTTCTCTGTTCCTTTCTTCTTCTCTTGCTCTCATCCCTTGCGGTTTGATGGCTCTCTGTAGTGTTATGCTTGGATTCCTTTCTCTTTTTGTGTGTATATCTATTATTGGTGTTTGATTTATGGTTACCATGAGGTTCATACATAACATCTTATGTGCATAGCAGTCTATATCAAGTTGATGGTCATTGAAGTTTGAATACATTCTAAAAGCACTCAATTTTTACTCCCCCCTCCACATTTTATATATATGATGTCATATTTTACATCTTTATATTTTGTGTATCCCTTGATTGATTTTTGTAGATATAACTGATTTTACTACTTTTGCGTTTTAACCTCCATACTGGTTTTAAAAGTGAATAATCTAGTACCTTTACTATATGCTTGCTTTTACCTGTGAAATTTTTTCCCTTTCATAATTTTCTTACTTCTAATTATGGCCTTTTATTTCCACATAAAGAATTTCCTTTAACATTTCTTATAAGGCTGGTTTAATATTAATGAATTCTTTTAACTTTTGTTTGTCTGGGAAATGCTCTCTTTCTATTCCAGATGATAACCATATGAGGTAGAGTATTCTTGGTGTAGGGTTTTTGTTTCTCCTTTCAGCATTTTGAATATATCATGCCACTCCCCTTTGGCCAGAAAATTTTTGCTGAAAAATCAGCTGATAGCCTTATGGAATTTCCCTTGTATGTAACTGTTTTCTCTTGCTGCTTTTAAAATTCTCTCTTTATTGGGGCGCTTGGGTGGCTCAGTCAGTTGAGTGTCTGACTTGATTTCAACTAAGGTCATGATTTCAGGGTCCTGTGATCGAGTGCTGCATCAGCTCCACATTCAGCAGGGAGTTTGCTTGAGATTCTTTACCTCTACCTCTCCTTCCGCAGTACCTCTCCCCCTGCTTGTATGCACACATGCTCTCTCTCTCTCAAATAAGTAACCAAATCTTTAAAAAAATAAAATTCTCTTATTACTTTTTGCCATTTTTATTATCATATGTCTCAGTGTGGATCTCCTTGGTTTTACTCTGTTAAGGCCCCTCTTTGCTTCCTGGACTTGGAATGTCTATTTCCTTTCCCAGATTAGGGAAGTTTTCTGCTGTTTTTTCTTCAAATAAGTTTTCTGCCCCCTTCTCTCTTTTCTCCTGAGATCCCTAAACTGCAAATATTAGTGTGCTTGATGATGTCACAGAGTTCCTTTAACCTATTCTCATTTTTTTGTTATTTTTTTTTTCTTTTTGATGTTCAGCTGGGTTGCTTTCCATTACCCTGTCTTCCAGATCACTGATATGTTCTTCTGCATCCTCTGATCTGGTATTCATTACCTCGTGTGTGTGTGTGTGTGTGTGTGTGTGTGTGTGTGTGTGTGTGTGTGTGTGTTTCAGCGATTGAATTGTTCAGCTCTGCCTGGTTCTTTTTAGTATTTTTTTCTCTGTTGAAATTTGCACTGAATCTATCCACTCTTCTTGAGTCTCAGGAATATCTTTATGGCCGTTACCTTGAATTTTTTATCAGGCATATTGCTTATCTTCATTTTATTTAGCTCTTTTACTGTGATTTTCTTTTTCTTTCATTGGGGACATGTTCTTCTGTGTTTTTAATTTGTCTAACTCTGTGTTTCTATGTATTTGATAGGTCAACTACAGCTCCTGGTATTGAAAGTAGTGGCCTTGCATAGAAAAGGTCATGTGACACCCTATAACACAATCCTATCACCAGAGCCAGGCGCTCCAGGGTGCCCACTGTAGGGGCTGCATGCACCCTCCTGTTGTGACTGGGCTGTGATTGCCTTCAGCACAGCTGACTGCAATGTCCCATTGTTCCTGCTGTGGACGTACTAGGCAGGGTTTGCATCCTATGCGGTTGAGAAGCCTGCCTGGAGCCACTGTCACCTCTTTGGTGGGCCAGTGGGCAGACAGCCTCTCTGCCACAGCTACAGGTGCATTGAAAGGTAAGACTCACTCTCTGCATAGCCAGCCAAGAGGCCTAGCTGCAGGCCCCAAAGGCATGCTGGTGTGTGGGGTCATATCCCTCCCCCTCCCTAAGGCAGAAATCACTTTGGATAGGTACTGGTTCTGGCTGTGGCTCCTGCTCGGTATGGCAAGGCAGGAGTTGTTTTGGAGGGAAACCTCCAGAGTCAGGTGGGGTTGATGGGGCAGGTCCCTAGGGGAATGTCTGGCAGGCATGTAGTGCTAGCAGGGTAGGTGGAGAGAATGGTGGTGTCTCCCATAAGTGTCCAGCTACCTAGACTGGGACAAGGGGAAAAGAAATGGCACTCGCCAATGCTTTTGTTTCTGGAGAAATTTCCCATAGATGTTTTTTTTAAGATTTTATTTACTTGACAGAGAGCTCACAAGCAGGCAGAGAGAGGGAGAAGCAGGCTCCCTGCTGAGCAGAGAGCCCGATGCGGGGCTTGATCTCAGGACCCTGAGATCATGACCTGAGCTGAAGGCAGAGGCTTTAACCCGCTTAGCCACCCAAGCACCCTTCCCATAGATGTTCTAAGATTACTTGCCCCTCCAGCACATGTTCTAAGATTACTCAATAAATCTCTTTCATGTATACTCCAGCCATTTTTAAACTAGTGCTTCTGTGCTGTGTCTCAGGCTGAGTTATTTTGTAGCCTGGCTCTTTCAGGGTTGGGACTCCATTTCCTGTTGCCCTCTGGCTTTCCCGGAGTTAAGCCCACTGATATTAAAATAGCCAGAGTTAAGCCCTGCTGATTTTAAAAGCTCCCTAAGTTAAGTCTTTCTGGTTTTCAAAGCCAGACATGATGGAGACTTGTCTTCTCAGCGCAAGTCTCCAGTACTGAGACTTGCATTCTCACCTCTTCATGCTTGTAATGTCCCTCCTATTTGTGGTAGTCCACTGGGGGGTTTAGTTCTCAACCGTGTCTCTGCCCCTCCATCCCTTTGGCATGTGGCCTCCTCTCCATGATTAGCTATGGAAGGTCTGTTTTGATAGTCTTCAGGTTGTCTTCAGAGTAGTCACCTACATGTACTGTTATTTTGGTATATTCGCGGCATGGGGTAAGGATCCTTCTATTTTGTCATCTCCAAATTCTTGCTAATATTCACAACACTGTTTTGAGGAAAATACTATTTTATCCTCCTTTTACGGATCGGGAGACTGAGGCACAGAGAGATTAAGTTAACTAGTTAGGTTACATGGTGGTGCCACTCTAACAGTTATTTCTTGATGACCTCTCTTTCCTCTCTGGATGCTTTCAGCATCTTCTTTATTCTCTGATGTGTGAAGTAGTGTATACAACTGTCTTTTCTTTTTCATCTTGGTCTCTATTAATAAGTTATTTTCAGTGAAGATTGTACTTTTCTTCAGCTTTGAAGAAATGTGTTTCCTGGATTCCCCATCTTCGTTGTCATCTCTTCCTTCTTGTACTCCTCTTAGTTGGATGTTGAACATTCTAGATTGAGTCTCTGTATCTTCTATCTCTTCGTTCATAATTTGATTCTTCCTTTTTCTCTACATTCTAGGACATTGTCCAAACTTTATTTTCCAAAACGCTTTTGGAGGGTGTATTTTATTTTATGTTAGCAATATTTTTTTAATTTAATTTTATTTTTTCAGTGTTCTAATACTCATCGTTCATGCACCACACCCAGTGCTCCATGCAATATGTGCCCTCCTCAATATCCACCACCAGGCTCACCAACCCCCACCCCCCTCCCCTCCAAAACCCTCAGTTTGTTTCTCAGAGTCCACAGTCTCTCATGTTTCATCTCCCTCTCCGATTTCCCCCAATTCACCCTTCCTTTCCTTCTCCCAATGTCCTCCATGTTTTCCCTTATGCTCCACACGTAAGTGAAGCCATATGATAATTGACTCTCTCTGCTTGACTTATTTCACTCAGCATAATCTCTTCTAGTCCTGTCATTGTTGATATAAAAGTTGGGTATTCATCCTTTCTGATGGAGGCATAATATTCCATTGTATATATGGACCATATCTTGATCCATTCGTCTGTTGAATGGCATCTTGGCTCTTTCCATAGTTGTGGCCATTGCTGTATGTTAGCAATATTTTTAATTGTTAAGAACTCTTTCATGTTCTTTGATTTGTCCTGTTCATACCACTCTTGACTTGTTTTATGGATGTATTCTCAAAAATATATGAATATATAATTAGTTTTTTGTAAAAAAAAAAAAAAAGGTTTTCTTTTGCAAGTTATTAGTATATTTTTAGAAGTGATTTTATTAAAAACTTAGTCTTTGTATTCTATGCTGTTGATTTTCCAAAATACTAATTAAAAGTGGCAGGATACTGCTGGAGAGGAGTGCCTGTGAAATAGCCTGATGGGACATTTTAGAGAGTACAGTGAAGGAAAGCACAGATGTGGCAGCCAGAGCCTGGCTTAGAATTCCGACTTCATCATTGACAATTTGAGTGACCTTGGGAAAATCACTGCACTTCTTTGTTTCACTTTCTTCATTTGTAAAATGGGGGTATGGATACTCCTTACTTTGCAACACTGTTGTGATGATTAAATATGATAATATGTGTAAGATGCTTAGGGCCTGGGACAGAGTAAGGCCTAGATGAACCCTTGCTCCTGCCACTCCTGTTGATGTTGCAGTGATTATAATCATGATGAGAAGGAGGAAGATAAACAGGTGGGACACTGTGAGAACTTGGAGTACAGCAAAGTGAAGCAAGTGGCTTTGCGAAGTAAAATGCAAAGCATGTTTAGTTTGTGCAGCATCCTGAGAAGTAGGGGGAAAAGGCTAGGAAAACAGGAGGCCTGGGTTGGAAATGAGAAGTGAAGACAGAAACTGGGCTCAGTTTGCAGTAAGGAAGCACGAGCCCAAGAAGAGGCCAAGTGGAAGTGTCCTTTGGCAGGAAAAGCCGAAAGACTTATAACGATAAAAGCACCTACCATTCTATTTCAAGTCTCTTGTTTTGCTGATCTAATACGAGCTGTGAGGGTTTACTCCAGCAGGCCTGGAATTGACCTGAACTGTTTTACTAAACCCAGGCAGGGCACTAACCCCTGGTCAGGGTATGGAATGTACTGAGTGATAGTGTTTCTTTGTAACCGTAGGCCTGCTAAGTTTGTACAGGCTTGTCAGCCTTGTTTATTGATAACAGTAAGAATGATGATCTGCACTTTGTCTCAGCGAGACCCTCTTGTCCTTAGGGTGCCTTGCCATTTAGATTGGTTATATGACAAGAAAATGCCTGGAGGGTATAAGAAAGAGCTGAGATGACATTTTGGACTCTGGTTCTGAGGTATTCCGTGCACAGGTCAGTGGTTCCTGAGCTGAGGCAGAGAGAGGGTGTCTGCATCGGCCCTCACAGAGGGAGGACTCTGGGGGCTGGGGGCTGGCCTCTGTGGCCCTTTGGCTGTGGGGCAACCTCTGACTGTGATGTATCACCTTACTTTAGAGCTGTTGTTAGAGTATACCCTTTTCCTGCAATAAACTGTAAATGCGAAAGCAGTGTCGTGTTGAGTCCTGTCTCTTTAGCAATCAAACTTGGTTAGGATGACCATTCCATCCCACTTTACCCAGAACTCTCCTGAAGTCCCATATCCCAGGAAAAACCCTCAGTCCCAGGTAAACTGGGATAGTTGGTCATCCTACCATTTGTGCAAACATAATTCCCCTTCTTTACCCATCTTCACTCCTCATTTCAAATACTCTGTAAAGGAAAAAAAAAGCCATTATTGTTTTGTGTTTGGGGTGTTTAAGCAAATCAAAGAAAAGAGGCTGTGTTCCAAGTTTAAGTTGAGGAAAGGTAGAGAGAAGGAAACAGCTTCAAGGGGAAGAAAAAGAAATCAAGGATCTACTTGAGGTAGGAAACTGGAGCTGAGATAAACAGGAGAAACATAAGATCTGAGAATCCTTGGATGAACTGAAGGATGCTGGATTTTCCATAGTTGGCTGTGTGTTCTGCCACTTTTATGTGAATATCAGAGGAAGGAAGGATTTGAGCAGCTGGAGGAGGTGAGAGCACCCAGGACTATAGCCTTGAGCAGTGAGATAGGAAAACACAGCGGCACACCCTCCCTTTTCATCACCCAAGGTCCGTGAGTTGGAGACTCCCATGGTCATGGCCACAGACGTGGTCCTCTGGTCAGCTGAAAAGGTTGATATCCCTGAGGGGGGTGGTCCTCTCCTGGAAGCATCGCAGATGCATGGACTTTGTGGAGTCCCTGTTGTTCGTGCCCAGAACAGATTTGGAAAGGCAAGGTCAGGTGGACCAGCATCTGAGCAGCTTCCCTGCCTGGCTCAGCATGGGCGTTTGCACCCCATTTGTTCTCCTTCGCAAGGAAAATCACAACTTTCTAAATACAAATGACAAATACAAAAGGAGAAGGATTCATTTTTCTAAGGTTTTGGTGTTGTTTCACCCTAAGGCAGACAAAATAAGGACTAAGATGGCTTATCAGTGTCCTTTCTGGGTCTAAGTTTATTACTCTGTTTTAAAGGCATAAACTGGTTGGAGTAAGATTGCTCTGATTTTCAATTTGGAAGTCCAATAAACGTTCCCATAATGGTAAGATAAAATTATAGATGTTCAAATAACTGGAGGAGTCTTAATCCTGTTCCTTTTTCCAAATTGAGATATAATTGACCTAACGTCATATTAGTTTCAAGTGTACAACATAATTACTCAATATTTGTACATATTGCAGAATGATAACCATTATTGTGACTTATTAGTCTAGTTAATATCTATCATCATACATGGCTACAATTTTTTGTGTGATAAGAATTTTTTTTTAAAGATTTTATTTATCTGAGAGAGAAGGAGTGAGAGCACAAACAGGGGTGGGGGGTTGGGGGGAAGGGCAGAGGGAGAGGGAGAAGCAGGCTCCTTGCTGAGCAGGGAGCCCGATGCAGAGGCTCCATCCCAGGACCCTGAGACCATGCATGACCGGAGCTGAAGGCAGATGCTTAACTGACTGAACCACCCAGGTGCCCCGGATAAGAACTCCTAAGATCTACTCTCTTAGCAACTTTGAAATATACAATATTAACTATATCATGTTATACATTATATCCCCAGGACTGACTTATATAATGTGATTGGCCTTTTTTAATCACCTAGAAAGTTCAGTAAGTTTTGACTAAAATAATCTGTTATTTTCCAAAAGCGAGTTGTAGAAACATAAAAGGGACTGATAAAGCAGCCATTTATATAAAAATGCCATTCAGGATGGAAAACAAGTAGTTTTGCATTTCTAAGACTGATCACTACTTAAAGTATCATTTGACACAATGTCATACAATTTATGATGAGTGGGAGCATTTATTTGTTTTTCAGTTAAAAATAACCCATCTGCGGGGCGCCTGGGTGGCTCAGTGGGTTAAAGCCTCTGCCTTCGGCTCAGGTCATGATCTCAGGGTCCTGGGATCAAGCCTCGCATCAGGCTCTCTGCTCAGCAGGCAGCCTGCTTCCTCCTCTCTCTGCCTGCCTCTCTGCTTGCTTATGATCTCTCTCTTCTCTGTCAAATAAATAAATAAAATCTTTAAAAAAAAATAATAACCCATCTGGGCACATTATACTCTTTCTTAGCAATTCTTTTTTTTTTTTTTTAACTTTTTTAAATTTAAATTCTGGTTAGTGAATATTCAACATAATGTTAGTTTCAGGTGTACAATGTAGTGATTCAACACTTTCATACATCACTTGGTGCTCATCACAGCAAGTGCCCCCTCCTACTCCCCATCGTCTATTTCACGCATTCCTCCTCCAACCTCCCTTCTGATAACCATCGATTTGTTCTCTATAGTTAAGAGTCTTGTTTCTTGGTTTGTCTCTTTCTCTTTTTCCTTTGCTCATCTGTGTCTTAAATTCCACATGAGTGAAATCATGTATTTGTCTTTCTGGGACTGACTTATTTCACTTAATTCTCTCTAGCTCCATCCATGTCATTGCCAATGGCAAGATTCATTCTTTTTTATGGCTGAGTAATATTCCATTACACACACCCCACTTCTTTTTTTTTCCCCCCCTCAGATTTAGAGTTAGGGCCAGATAAGAGTATGTCCCTGCTATCTTGGCAATTCTTTTGATAAACCTGTGACAGTTTACCCTGAGGTATTAGACGGGAAGCATCGTTATACCTCTGAGAATAGCCTTTGATAATAGAAAATATAAAAGTCCAGCATTATAAGATCTTTTGATGGCTGGCAAAAATTTGAACTTGAACTTATAAAAAAGAGAATTATAGTCATAATATACACCAATATCGAAATGTTCATACTCAAGTGTCTTACTGATGTGAATCATATTGAACATGTAGAAAATATATACAATACAGAAATTTGCTTGTATTTCCACCATCCCAAGATACTTATTGTTAACATTTCAATGTTAACATAAGGGGCATTTTATTCCAGTCTTTTCGGATGTACCTATAGATGTATATATACTCACATACACATAAACAGGATCATAGTAAACATGTTATTTTAAAGCTCATTTTCTTCTACCTTATAAAATACGAACATTTTCCCATGTGAGGAAATATTCTTTTATGACATGATTTTAAATGATTTCTGTGTATTTAACATAAGATTATATGCTGTATAACTTATTTAATCAATGATCTACTGCAGGACATTTAGATCTTTCTCCAGTTTCTGTTTTTCTACCATATTTTCAACTGAACATCCTTGTACTTGGATTTTTACCTGCAAATTTGATTAAATGCTCAGAGTGAACATGTAACATTAAATTGTTAGTTAAAAGGGAAAGTACAGGGGTGCCTGGGTGGCTCAGTGGGTTAAGCCTCTGCCTTTGGCTTAGGTCATGATCTCAGGGTCCTGGGATCGAGCCCCGCATTGGGCTCTCTGTTCAGCGGGGAGCCTGCTTCCCCCTCTCTCTCTGCCTGCCTCTCTGCCTACTTGTAATCTCTCTCTGTGTCAAATAAATAAATAAAATCTTAAAAAAAAAAAAGAAAAGTACATTTTTGAAACTTTTGACATACTTACTTTGCTTTGCTGAATGTTTCATGAGTAGTCAATAAAAGTGTTTGCTTTACCACACTCATATAAATACTGGCTTTCCTTTGCAGACATTTCCAGTTACGTGAAAAGTAGTGTCTCACTGTCTTTCTCCCTTGTTTTCCCATTGATTATAAGTGAAGTTAACTTTTTAATTTTTCATTTTAAGGGTCATTTGTGTTTTTCTGCATCTGTAAATCTTTTGTTATTCGTCCCCCCCTTTTATCTAGTGAGATATTGCTTTTCTAATTGTTTATCATAACTGTTATCTTTTACCCAACCTTAATTTGCCTTTTAATTTATGGCCTCCCACAAATTTGTTTTCATTTTGCATTAATAGGAAACAGGACTTTGTGAGAAAAGAGAACTACATCAGTCAAATGTTTTGGAGGAAAAATCGACACAAAATCAGCCTTTAGCTTTTCATTGGCCCAACGACTATGGAATTTCATCACAGCAAGCGCTGGAACTCACTCTAACAGTCGGGTACGACTCCGGAAAAATAAGAAGGGAAACGAACTGCAGTAAGTAGTATAAAAAGTTTGATTTATGGATTTATCTTGGTCAGAATCAAGTTCTGAAAATAGCTGAGTGTTTGAAAAAGAATTGAATTTTGGCTCACTTATCAAATGGTTTGGATCCATGAGTGAAAATATCCACAGTGCTAAAAATATCTCCAAAAGTAGACTTCTAAGATTTTTGTTACAATTTTGTTTTCTCACATAAGTACACTCATATACAGCTCTAAAATATGCATACAAATATACATGTTGTTATGGTTGACTGTGAATATAATTTCTCTATAAAAGTGTTAACAGATGTTTCTAAATGATCAGCAAATTGCTTGACCCAACTGCTATTAATTATTTAGCATTAAAACCAACCAACAGACCAAATTTGCTTTTTTCTAGGATAGGGTGGAAAGGAGGGAAAGTTTCTTCAGCCTTACCCATTCATTTCATTTCCCTGCTTTCCTCTAGTGTCTCTTCAAATCTAATTTTCTTGATGAGTTTAAGGTTTATTTTCCTTGTTAATTGCAAATATTATTTATAAATCATGGGTCCTTCCTTCCTTCTTAAAACTTTTTCTAGAAATTTTATAGATTAGCTTTTGCCTTATGTCTACTTTTCAAATTAATTTCACATTCGATATGAAGTAGAGGTTGAAGTTCAGATTTTTTACACATAGGTATTCAGTTGTTTTAGCAAGATTGACTGAAAGCATTTAAAGGTCATCCTTAATGGGTTACTCATTTTTTATATGGAGTTACCTCAAAATGTTTGTCAAATATCAATTGACCTTATATATATTATGTGGGTCTATATTTGGACTCTTCCGTTCCATCGATCTATATGTCTAAGTATATACACTATATTTGATTACCTGGCTTTAGAGTAAGTCTTGAAATTAGGTAATGTATGGTCTTCAGATTTATTCTTTTTTCCCCAAATTGTTTTCACTGTTCTAGGTCTTTGATATTCCATAAAAATTTTAGAATTAGCAATCAACTTTTCCTAAAACAAAAACAGAACAAAAACAAAAAACAAAAAACTACCTGGAGTGTTATTTAGAACTACAGTGAACCTATAAATAAATTTGGAAAGAATCGACATCTTAATGATTTTCAGTAAGAATTACCCAGTTCATGATCTCTATTTAGATCATCTCTAATTTCTCTCAGCAATATTTTACAATGTGCAGTATTCAGTAGCACTTTGTTTAATTTATTCCTAAAGGTAAATCCTTATTGTAAATGTTATTGTTATTTATGATTTTGATTAGGATTGTGTTGAACCTGTTGATCAGTTGGGGGAGGGGGACTGATATCTTAACAATAGTGAGTTTTCCAGTCCATGAACATGATATATCTCTTCATTTATTGTCTTCCTAATTTTTTCCCATGAGTGTTTAATTTTCAGCATATAGATCTTACACATTTTTTAGATTTCTACTTATATTCTGTCATTTGGTGCTATTGTAAATGTTATCTTAAATTTCATTTTCTAATTGTTTATTGCCAGCATATAAAAATACAGTTGATTTTTGTATATGGACTGTGTAGCTTCAAATTTTCTGAATTCACTTATTAACATTTTAATAAGTGATTTTTAAAAACTTAGCGGGTTTATTGAGATATAATTCACATACCATAAAATTCACCCTTTTAATGTGTGCAAATGGTTTTTATTATAGTCACATAATTGTTCAACTATCACTACTATCTAAATTTAAAACATTTTTGTCATTCTCAAAAGAAACACTATATTCATTAGCAATTATTCTTCATCACACCTCAACCTCCCTTCCCCCAGCCTTAGGCAACAACTGATTTACCTTGTCTACAGATTTACCTATTCTGGTTATTTTATATAAGTGGGGTCATAAAATATATAGCCTTTTCTGTTTGGCTTCTTTCACTTACCTTGATGTTTTAAAAGTTAATCCATTTTATAACATCTATCAGTATTCCTTTTTATGGTCTAGTAGCTTTTTGCCATACTTCTTAGGATTTGTAAATACACCATTATCTGAAAATAAAGTCAATTGCACTTTTTTCTTTTCAGTCTGTATTTTTCTTCCTCCTCCTATTGCAGTGGCTAGAATATCTAGAACAATGTTGCTTAGAAGTTGTGAGATCAGACATTTGTTTTGTAGCTGATCTTAGGGGAAAAGAGTTCTGCTTTTTCTATTTAATGTTAGCTGTGTGATTTTTATAGATTTTTTGAGTCAGTTTGAGAAGTTTTTTCTTTTCTTTGTTTGTTCAGAGTTTTGGGAGGTCATGAATGTTGTTGAAGTTTGTGAAAAGCCTTTTTCTGCATTTTTAGAGATGCTCATATTCTTTTTCTCCTTGAGTCTGTTAAAATGATGAACTAGAGCAATGATTTTCAACTTTGCTTTCCTGAATTAAATTTCAGTTGCTCATGATGTATTTTAATTTTTATAGTTTGCTGAATTTAATCCGTAAATATTTTGTCAAGGACTTTTGTATTATAATCTTGAAGGATATTAGCCTACAGTTTTCTTATGTCTGTCTTTGGTTTGAACATCAGGAAAATACTGTTATAAAATAAGTTGGGAAGTGTTCCTTTCTCTTCTCTTTTTACTTTTTTTTTTTAAGATTCTATTTGACAGAAAAACAAATTGAGAGAGAAAGAGCACAAGCAGTGGGAAGGACACTTCCTTCCCACTGAAAGAGAGGGAGAGGGACAAGCAGACTCCTCGATAAGCAAGAAGCCTGACGTGGGGATCCATCCCAGGACCCTGAGATCATGACCTGAGCCAAAGGCAGATGCTTAACCAACTGAGCCACTCAGATGCCCCCTCTTTTATTTTTAGAAAGAGTTTGGGTAGAATTGACATTTCTTCCTTAAATATTTTATATATTTCATCAATAAAACTACTTGGACCTGGAATTTTCTCTAGGGGAAGGTTTCAAACTGTAAGTTCAATTTCAAGTTCTTTAATAGATAAAAGACTATTAGGATTTTTATTTTTGTGCAAGCTTTGGTAATGTTTTATTCAAGGAATTTATCAATTTTATCTAGGGTTTTGGATTTACCAGCTTAACACTGTTAATATTTCTTTATTGTCATTATAAAGTTTGTAGGATCTGTATTGATGTCCCCTCTTTCATTTCTGATATTGATTAGTGTCTTCACTAATTTTTTCTTAATCAACCTAGACATTTATTAATTTCATTGATGTCGTCAATGATCTAGGTTTTTGGTTTCACTTACTTTTTTTTATTGCTGTGTTATTGTGCCAGTTCCAGCCTTTTGATAGTGATGCTATCAGCTAGGAATGCCCGAGGTACTTGCCTGCATTACCCACAGTGAGCCCCCATAGACATTTCCCCAACCCAGGACAATGTTGTGGTTAGATCAGCCCTTGTGGTTCTTATTGTGATTGTGGGATGCACAACAGCAAAAACCATCAAGGAAATTTGAGGAACAAGATTTATTACTTACAGGTCCTGGAGGGTACACAGCATGACCGAGGGCCACACACTGAGGTCATGTGTAGAGAGAGAGAGAGAGAAAGGATCTGAGGTTCTGCCTTTATGAGGATTGAAGGTGGTATGTCTAGGTTTTGAGGGTTCAATCTTTATTGGCTAATTTAAAGCAAAAAAGTGGGAATTAGAGCACAGGAAGTGAGAAGTGGAATCACTCAAGTAGTTGAGTGATTACTCAAGTAGTTGAGTGAATCACTCAAGTAGTTAGTTGTGTAGGTTATCTTTTTCCAAAAGAGGGACTTTCATGTGTGGGGGCAACCTAATTCTTTATCTGGTTGTTTTGCTAGTAGCTGACAATATGTTTACTTAAGATGAACATCTTTTGAGATGGATGCCTTGTCAATCTAAGGCTTATTACATTTTTCCATTTTCTATTTTAACTACCTTCTGATCTAAATTTAATCTGCTCTTTTTTTCTTAGGAAGCTTCATTCATGATTTTAGACTTTTTATCTATCATAACATTTACAGCTATAAATTTCCTTCTAAGCACCATTTAGCTGCATCCCACAAAATTTTGATATGCTGTCTTTTCACAATCATCCTATTAAAAAAATTTTTTTTTCTTATTTAACTCATGAGTTACTAATATGAATGTGTCTTTAACCTCCAAATATCTAGGGGTATTAGAGCTAGCTTATCCGTCTTTCAACTGAGATTGGTAATTCAATACCAGAGAATATGTTCTATATAATTTCAAGCTTTTAAATTTATTGAGGCTTATTTTACAACTTGGCATATATTTTATATTGGTGAATATTCCATGTGCACTTGAAAAGAATGTGTCCTATTGTTGGTGTGACTAGTGTTCCATAAATTTCAATTAGATCAACTTTAACTGGTAGTGTTGTTCAAATCCTCTATATCCTTCCTTTCTACTTATTTATTTTAGCATAACTAAGAGAGGAGTGCTGAAGTCTCCAGCTATAACTGTGGATTTGTCTATTTTTCCTTTCAGTTTTATCAATTTTTGCTTTGTGTATTTGGAGACTTGTAATTATGTGCATATACACTTAAGATTGCTAACTATCTTGATAAATTGACCCTTTTATCATTATGACATATACCTTATCTCTATTAGTGTTAATCAACTTTAAATTTTCTGATATTAATATAGGCAGCCTACCTTTTCTATTAGTGTTTCCATGGTTTAGCTGTGTTTCTATCCTTTTAAACTACTAATACATGTATTTCTTGTTGTGGTAAAAAACCCTACGTAACATTAAATTTACCTTTTTTTTTTTTTTTTTTTTAAGAGAATGTGATTGGGGTAGGGGGAGAGGGGTGCACAGAGAGAGGGAGAGAGGGAATCCCAAGCAGGCTTCATGCTCAGCTTGGAGCCCAATGCAGAACACCTTCTCATGACCCCAAGATCATGACCTGAGGCAAAAATCAAGAGTCGGACACTGAACCAACTGAACCACCCAGCCACCCCAAATTTACCATTTTTAAGTGTACAGTTCAGTAGTATTAAGTATATTCACATTGTGCAACAAATCTCTAGAATTTTTCATCTTATGTATTTATATTTAAAGCGTATTTCTTGCCAATACCATATTGTTCGATCTTGCTTCTTTAAGTCTGACAATCTCTGACTTTTATTTGGAGTATTTAAACTGTTTATATTTAAGGTAATATCAGTCTAGTTGGGTTTAAATCTACCAGCTTTCTAATTATTTTTTATTCTTTTTATTTTCTATTTTTCCCCACCTCTGCCTTTTAAAAAAATTCAAATTAGTTAACATATAGTTAACACTATATAACATATAGTGAAGTATTGGTTTCAGAAATAGACTTTAGTGATTCATCACTTATATATAACACCCAGTGCTCATCCCAACAAGTGCCCTCCTTAATGCCTATCGCCCATTTAGCCCATCCACCACCCACCTGCCCTCCAGCAACCCTCAGTTTATTCTCTGTATTTAAGAGTCTCTTATGGTTTGCCTCCCTCTCTGTTACTTATTTTTGGTATTCCATATTTATCCCATAAACTGGTTTATTAGACATACCATTTGATTAAAGTTTTTAGCAGTTGTCTACAATTTATAGTATACCTCTTTACCACAGACTACATTTAAGTGATATTAAGTCATGTAACATATAATGTAAAAACTATATAACACTTTCCTTTCCTCCCTCCTTTCCTTCGTGCTATTGTGGACATACATTTTATTCTACATATATTATAAACCCTGCAATACATTCTTACTAATTTTGGATTAAATAGAAGCAGATTTTTTAATTAGAAAATAAAATTCTTTTATATTTCTCCAAGAATTACCATTTTTGAAGTTTTTGTAGATGAGATTTTCCATTTATTACCATGTTCTTTCTGCCTAAACAATTTCCTTTAAATATCTTTGAGCTCAGGATTGTTTGTGGTAAACTCACAATTTTTGTCTCAAAAATGCCTTATCTTCCCCTTTCATCTTGGAGGATATTTTCATTAGCTATGGAATTCAGGTTGACAATATTTTTTCTTCTTTTAGCAAATTTCTTTTGGCTTTTCTGAGAAGTCAGTGGTCATTTTCGATTTGCTTTTTCTTAACTTTATAATGTGTGTGTGTGTGTGTGTGTGTGTGTGTGTGTGTGTGTGTGTGTGTTTTACCTTCTGGTTAATTTTAAGATTTTTCTCCTGATCCTTGATTTTCAGCAAACCGATTCTGCTTTGTTTGTGTGTGTGGTTAGCCTGCCATGGGTTGGCTATGCTTCTCAGATCATGCTTGGAAAATATTCTGCCTTTGTTTCTTCAGTGATTTTTTTTTTTCTATTACTTTCTCTATCTGCAACTCAAAACAATGCATATAAAACTGCTTGATATGGCCTCACAGATAATTGATGCTCTTTTCAGTTTTTGTTCAGCCTTTTTCTTTGTGTTTCAGTTTGGATTGTTTCTACTGCTATGTTCAAGTTTTTGGGTTTTTTTTTATTCTGCAGTGTCTAATATGCTAAACTTATTCAATGAAATTTTCATTTAGTGTAGTTTTCTTCTGATGGAGAAGTTTCATTTGTTTTTGTTTATGGTTTTCATTTTTTTCCTCATTGTGTTCATGTTATTCTTAAGTCATTAAACATATTTGTAATAATTGTTATAAAGTTCTTAAAGTTCTTGTCTGTTAATTCCATCATCTCTGTCAGTTCTAGGTCATTCAGTTGATTTTTATTTTGTTTATGGATTAAGTTTTCCTGCTTCGAATATCTATTTGACAATTTTTTACTAGATGTTGGACATTGTTCCTGTTACACTGAAGTGTCTAGATTTGTTTTCTACTGTTAGAGGGCTTGATTTTTTCTTACAGGCAGATAAATTAACTATGGATCCCCTTGATGCTTTTTTTCAAGATTTGCTAAAATAAGCTTTGTTAAAATAAGATTATGAATCTAGAGTAGTTCTTGCTGTAGTGCTAGCTTAGCCTTACTATTAAGGTATGGGTCTTTGAGGGTCTCTATGGAATATCTCAAGTATTCATCAAACCCTTTCCACCCTATTTGGTTAAATATTGTATCCTGAGGAAGTTCTCCAAATTGTCCAGCTTACATGTCTCTGGAAGTTGTCTTTGCCCAACCATTGAGTTTCATTCCACATACATGTAAGTTAGCATCTAGCTATTTACTCTAGAATATCCCTAAATAAATGTCTAGAACTCTATGTACAGCTCCTGTCTCAATAGTACTATACCCAGCAAATATCAGCTGCCTCAGCCTCCCCAAACTTGTAGCTTAGTTTCCCCTATTCACTGAGAATACTGTGCTTTGCTTGGGTGCTACTTTTCTGTACCATAGCCTGGAAAGTGCCTCTAGGAAGAAAGCCTGGGAAGTAGTATGGCTTACTTTAAGTCTTTTGTCTTGGGAATTATATTCCTATGCTGCCCTTTGTCCAATGTTGGAATTTTTTTTTTTTCATATATTTTTCCAGTTTAGTTTCAAGCAGGAGAGCAAGTCTAGTATATTATGATTAGAAGTAGAATTCACCTGGATAATTTTTGAAAATAGCTTTATTGAGATTTAAATCACCAATTCATCCGTTTAAAGTACATAACTCAATGGGTTTTTTTAATATATTCACAATTTTGTGCAACTATTACTGCAGTCAATTTTATTTTATTTTATTTATTTTTTTTGCAGTCAATTTTAGAACATGTTCATCACCTCACGAAGAAACCCTGTACTCTTTAGATATTAACCCTTTCCCCTTCATCCTCCCACCAACCCTAAGCAACTACTAATCTCCTTTATATATCTGTAGTTTTGCTTATAAACTTCCCCAATGGAATCATACTATATGTGGCCACTAATGACTGGCTTTTTTTTTTTTTTTTTTTACTTAGCATAGTTTTTAAGATTCATCCATGTTGTGCATATATCAGTATTTAATTACTTGTTATGATCAGATAATATTCCATTGTGTGGACATACCACATTTTGTTTTTCCATTCATGGATACATTTTTGAGTTTTGTTTTGTTTTGTTTTTTTAAGGTTGCATTCTTTTTTTAAATTATTTAAATTAAATTAGCCAACATTAGTACATCATTAGTTTCAGATGTAGTGTTCAGTAATTCATCAGTTGTGTATAAAACCCAGTGCTCATCACATCACATGCCCTCCTAATGCCCACCACATCCCCCACCCACCTCCTCTCCAGCAACCCTCAGTTCATATCCTATAGTTGAGTCTTTCATGGTTTGTATCCCTCTCCGATGACTTCCCATTCAGTTTTCCCTCATTTTCCCCTATGATCCTCTGTACTATTTCTTATATTCTACCTATTAGTGAAACCATATGATAACTGTCTTTCTCTGATTGACTTATTTTGCTCAGCATAATATCCTCCAGTTCCATCCACATTGATGTAAATGATCAGTATTCATCCTTTCTGATGGCTGAGTAATATTCCATTGTGTGTGTGTGTGTGTGTGTGTGTGTGTATAAATAAATAACATCTTCTTTATCCATTCATCTGTCGATGGACATCTCGACTCTTTCCATAGTTTGGCTATTGTGGACATTGTTG
>CM052883.1:67262121-67372425 GCA_028534135.1 Potos flavus | reverse complement strand
TATATATATATACACCACATCTTTATCCATTCATCTGTTGATAGAGATCTAGGTTCTTTCTATAGGGCTATTGTAGACATTGCTGCTATAAACATTCGGGTGCACATGGCCCTTCAGATCACTACATTTGTATCTTTAGGGTAAATACCCAGTAGTGCAATTGCTGGATCATAGGGTAGCTCTATTTTCAACTTTTTGAGGAACATACATATGTTCCAGAGTGGCTGCACCAGCTTGCATTCCCACCAACAGTGTAGGAGGGTTCCCCTTTCTCCACATCCTCACCAACATCTGTCATTTCCTGACTTGTTAATTTTAGCCATTCTGACTGGTATGAGGTGGTATCTCACTGTGGTTTTCATTTGTATTTCCCTGATGCTTAGTGATGTCGAGCACTTTTTCATGTGTCTGTTGGCCATTTAGATGTCTTCTTTGCAGAAATGTCTGTTCGTGGCTTCTGCCCATTTCTTGATTGGATTATTTGTTCTTCAGGTGTTGAGTTTGAGAAGTTCTTTATAGATTTTGGATACTAGCCCTTTCTCTGATATGTCATTTGCAAATATCTTCTCCCATTCCGTTGACCAACTTTTGGTTTTGTTGACTGTTTCCTTTTTTGTGCAAAAACTTTTTTTTTTCCCTAAGATTTTATTTTTTATTTGACAGGGAAAGTGAGATCACAAGAAGGCAGAGAGGCAGACGGAGAGAGTGGAGGAAGCAGGCTCCCTGCTGAGCAGAGAGCCCGATGCGAGGCTTGATACCAGGACCCTGAGATCATGACCTGAGCTGAAGGCAGAGGCTTTAACCCACTGAGCCACCTAGGCCCCCCTGTGCAAAAGCTTTTTATCCTGATGAAGTCCCAATAGCTCATTTTTGCCCTTGCTTCCCTTGCCTTTGCTGATGTTTCTAGGAAGAAGTTGCTGCAGCTGAGGTCGAAGAGGTTGCTGCCTGTGTTCTCCTCAAGGATTTTGATGGATTCCTGTCTCACATTGAGGTCTTTCATCCATTTTGAGTCTATTTTTGTGTGTGGTGTAAGGAAATGGTCCAGTTTCATTCTTCTGCATGTGGCTGTCCAATTTTCCCAACACCATTTGTTGAAGAGATTGTCTTTTTTCCATTGGACATTCTTTCCTGCTTTGTCGAAGATTTGTTGACCATAGAGTTGAGGGTCCATTTCTGGGCTCTCTATTCTGTTCCATTGGTCTATGTGTCTGTTTTTGTGCCAGTACCATACTGTCTTGATGATTACAACTCTGTAATGGAGCTTGAAGTCTGGAATCGTGATGCCGCCAACTTTGGTTTTCTTTTTCAACATTCCTCTGGCTATTCAGTGTCTTTTCTGGTTCCATATGAATTTTAGAATTATTTCTTTCATTTCTTTGAAAATCATTGGTATTTTGATAGGGATTGCATTAAATGTGTGGATTGGTTTAGGTAGCATAGACATTTTCACAGTATTTGTTCTTCCAATCCATGAGCATGGAACGTTTTTCCATTCTTTGTGTCTTCAATTTCTTTCATGAGTACTTTATAGTTTTCTGAGTACACATTCTTTGCCTCTTTGGTTAGGTTTATTCCTAGGTATCTTATGGTTTTGGGTGTAATTGTAAATGGGATCGACTCCTTAATTTTTCTTCTGTCTTGCTGTTGGTGTATAGAAATGCAACTGATTTCTGTGCCTTGATTTTTATATCCTGACACTTTACTGAATTCCTTGGTGAGTTCTAGCAGTTTTGGAGTGGAGTCTTTTGGGTTTTCCATATAAAATATCCTATCATCTGCAAAGAGTGAGAGTTTGACCTCTTTGACAATTTGGATGCCTTTAATTTCTTGTTGTCTGATTGCTGAGGCTAGGACTTCTAGTACTATGTTGAATAGCAGTGGTGATAGTGGAGAGCCCTGCCGTGTTCTCTCAATTAGTTAGGTTTTTCTTTCCCCATGTTTTTCTTGTTGCTTTATCTCCATTCAAACAGTTATTAGGCTTTTAGGGTTATTTCTTCAGAGGAGTCATTTGGATAGGAGGACAGAAAATAGAGGATTCTTCCTTCAAGAATTCTTGGTTTTTACTTTTAGAAACTCACTAAGTAGAATGGATGTGAGAAAGGGGACTTTAGCCTACGGTGGGAATTTGAAAACTATCTCCTCCGGTCCCTCAGTGTGCACTGGGATGGTGATGTGTTCTAGGAGAGGAATGGCTTTGCTGGCAATGTTAGACCCAAGGAGCAATATTGTGATTTATAAGAAATACATATTTGGTCAAAATGGTCATCTGAATGACCAAAATATTTCTCATATAAATTTGGTTTTTGTCAATGGTTCCTGGCTCACAGCGACAAAAATCCTTGGAATTCCCTGGGCGATGAGAACATTTTTTTATTATAATATTTAGTTTCTTTTTTTTTTAATTTTATAATATTTAGTTTCTTGTCTTCAGTTCCTGGAAATGCTTCAGACACATAAAGGTGAAATGCTATGTTTTTATTCCTATTAAGTGCCTTTCTACCACAAATGGGTTTATGTTAATGAGGTAACTTTGGGGGAAAAACCTTAGGATGGGACCTGGTTACCAGGGAAACCACCAATAAATAGAGGGTTGGAAATTTGAGTTCCACCCACCCCTTTCTGGGGAGGGTGAAGGAGTGGAGCTGACTCAACCGCCAGTGGTCAATGATTTCGTCAATCATGCCTATGTAATGAAGCCTCCATAAACAATCAAAAGGAAGGTTTTAGAAAGCTTCTGTGTTGGTGAACCAAAATGTTTCCATGTGATACCATACTGGGCCCAAACTCTACTGGGACAGAAGCTGCTTTGTTTGGAAACTTGCCCTATGTATCTCTTCATCTGACTGTTGAATCATATTCTTTCATATTATTTAATATCCTTGTAGTAAATAGGTAATTTGATAAGTAAATGGGTTTCCAGAGTTCTGTGAGCTGCTCGAGTTAATTAATTGAATCCAAGGAGGGTGTCATGGGAACTTTTGACTTATAACCAGTTGGTCAGAAGCACGGGTGACAATCTGGACCTAGGATTGGCACCTGAAGTGTGTATGTGGGGATGAGGGGGCAGTCTTGTGGGACTGAGTCCTTAACCTGGGGGATCTGATGCTATCTTCAGGTAGATAGTGTCAGAGTTGAGTTGTCAGATAGTGTCAGATATCTTCACGTGCTATCTTCAGGTAGATAGTGTCAGAATTGATTTGAATTGTAGGGCACCCAGCTGGTGTCTGAGAATTCTTTGGCTATATGGGGAAAATACCCTCCCACATGACAGAATTAGTGACCCAGAATCATTAACAGGCATGGGGATTTCCAACCTCCCCAGAGGTTCCGGTTTCCCAGACCTGGTACAGAAGCCTCATGAAGTGACCAAAATAAACCATTTGTTTTAGTGGTGACTTGTGTGGGAAGATGACAGAAGAACAGAGGGTGCCCCAATGCTGTGCACTGTGCGAAACTCTGGGAAGTTAGTACAAACTTGAAGCACAGTCCCAAGAATGATTGTGGCTGAATTTCCCACTAAGTCCTAATGCAGGCAGGAAGTCAGAATGGAGATTAAATTGATGTACAGAAAATAATGAGATAGTTTGATTTTTGCACACTGATTTTGAAACCTGAGATTACAGTATATTACACCTATTATGTGAATTCATAAAAAAAAAAAAAGACTGGGTTGCCTGGGTGGCTCAGTCATTTAAGCATCTGCGTTCAGCTCAGGTCATGATCCCAGGGTCATTGGATCGAGCCCCGCACTGGGCTCCCTGCTCAGTGGGGAGCCTACTTCTCCCTCTCCCCACTGCTTGTGTTCCCTCTCTGTCAAATAAATAAAATACTTTAAAAATCAAGAATACTGGGCAAATTTCCTATAAATAAGATATGATTCAAAGTGACAAGACATCCTATTTAGAAAAATATTTTATATGCTTCCTTTGTAAGCCCGCCTTAATCTGCGAGTTTTCAAAATACAAAGTTTCTGTGTGACTCCTTTTCAACTAAGGTAGGCTTGTTATGCATCATGACCTTTTGTCTTTTCTCCCGAAACAATTTGCACTGGAGCTTAAATTTTGGTGAAACAAAATGCTTTTAATTTTGTACTTCAGACTGAACTGATTAATTATCTCAAAACAACAGAAAAGTAAACAGGTTAGATAAAACATTGAAGACAAATTAAGAAAAATAGGCTTCGCTCATTATTTATATCCAAGGATCGCGACTCAGTTGATACATAAATAATACACGGTCTGCCCAGAGCCACAAGAAATGAGCGTTTGGGGGTGCTGGCATGTTCTACAGTCTCAGGAATGGACATGAGAACACAGGATGTTGTGGTCCAAACCTCACTCCTATCTGGAGTCGGGAGAGTCCATACTTATCTTACTGCTTTTGCTTTTGGTAGTGTTGTAAGAACGGACTAGTTCTTCCTGAGTAATCACAGCTTGTTCTACTTGAGAAAACGCGTACCCATCTGGAAGAGCAAAGCACAGGGGAATCTGTTAGGAGCGAGCACTAATGTATGGGGAGCATTCTGCTGGCAGAAAGCAAGACTCCTACCCAACCGAGACGCATTGGCCACATCAGTCAGGCCAGTGACAGACACAGGGGAAGTGGTGAGGTATGACGAGAGAATGGTAATGGAGCACCTTGCAGGTTTGGCTGTGTTAAAGAACCACTTAGGGGAGCCCTTTAAACATACTCATTTTGGGGGTCACAACTGAAAGACAAAAAGTAACTTCTATCCATTATTGGATTATTGGATTAATTGCAGTGCTTCTGTGTGGAAGGAAAGATGAGTGGTCCCAGCCTTTTCTCCTCGGTAGCATCACCTGAAGGCTGGTAAAACCCCAGGATCTGGTACCAACGCTGGATCAGTGGTTCTCACACTTCAGCGTGCACCAGAATTCACTGGGCGACCACTGGCCCCACCTCCAGAATTTCTGGTTTCGTAAGTCTGCCGTAGGGGCTCAAGAACTGACATTTCTAACAACTTCCCAGCTGATGCGCCCGCTGCTGGCCTCAGTACAAGGCACAGAGAACCACTGTTGAGGCCGATTGAATCACAACCTGTGGGTGGATGCTGGTAGCAATGGCTCTCAACCGCTGGGGATGTCCTTCCTTCTCTTTCCTCCCCACTGAGAGGAGCTCGATCACAATCTCAAGGTGAAACTTAGGCATTTTTTAGAACCACCCAAGTGCTTCCCATGTGTATCCAGGGATGCTCTGAGGGGCTCTGAAGAACATAGTACCGCAGGACGGGGCCTGCAGGTGTGGCAGGAAAACCCAGAGGCAGCATTTCTGAGCATTCAGAGGATCCTCTTGGAGAGTGGGCCCGTTTCACGTCAGCCATGCAAACAACCAAAGGTGGAAAAACAGCTGTCCTTCATTTTTACATTAAATGTTCTAATCACAAAAACAAGGAGGGACATAAAATGAACAAATAAAACATATCCCCGCCCCCTTTATTTACTCCCCACCACACCTTTTTAAATGGAAGATGTGTTAGCATTTTAAATTGTCTCTTCCCCACCCAGATGGAGATATAAAACCTTTTTTCCCCCCATTTTTAATTCTCACCTTAACCCGGGGAGCAGGAGGGTCTGAAAAGAATATTTCGGATATGGCCTGAAAAAATATTTTAGTTCTTACAAGACATGTGCACAGAGAGGATCTTTTGTGAGCTGACGAAGTTTCAGCCACATTACCCCCATTTAAGGGTGGGTAGTGTCTTAGAATTTTCTTTCGTATACTAGTGATTTGTTGTGATTTTTTTTACTCATTCTAAATACTTGCATTTAAACCTAATTTTCCTAAAAGAAGTTCCCCAAATTGTATAAAGATCTGGCCACAGAAAACCAGGACCTGCTACTCAGAGATAAATGGTATCTTTTGGAAATCTGGGCTAGTTTTCCCATCCGCAGTGTTCTCAGGGAGGAGTGAGAGCTGCAGAGGGACGACCAGGACCATGATCCTCCAACTGTCCAGTCTTCACCCCTCAGCCTGATAAAGACGCACCATCAGGTCACCAGTTTCTGGTGCCTTTTAGCTTTAGCTGCCATTTATATCCAAATGGGGAGCTCAGAGGAAGCTTCCAGCTCTCAGCCTTTCCCACTTTCTTCATCTTTTGAAGTTCTGACAGCCACAACGTAATGATGGGGGCCTGGGGAAAGCCATCCATGGACCCAACTCCTGAACTTTCCTGGGCTGGTTTCCCAGTGCATCTGCTTCCTAAATACTCAGCTGCAGCCAGAATCTGGGAGGATGGGGGACAGAGGCAGGGGAGGTAAGGAGAGGGTGAAATATGAGGGAATTTTCAAGTCATTTTTTTTTTCTTCAACCTGGTAAAAAGTTTAGCAGATTTCAGAATCAACCATGTCATTTCTTATTATTTTGGCACAATCGTCTCATTTAATTCACTTCATTATAAATTTGGGAGTCTGATAAAATCTTAAAGTCAAAATTTTCTGGCTCAAGAAAGAGTTATTAATTGCAATTGACAGAGAACCTCCCTGTCTATTTCTTATTTGAGGCGCTCAGAGCACTTTACAAATTCAAGTTAATATTGTGGTGAACCTCAGAAAAATCTGCAGGATCCAAAAACCTACAAACTGGCTGAGGAACTTCACCTCCAACAACAAAAGAAAATGTCATAGAGAACACACCTTAGAATCTCTTGTAATCCTATACGATTTCTAACCCTCCAATAGTTTTCTCTATTTTACCGTTTTTAAAAAGCGAGTCATGAAAATAATTTCTTCCTATACAATATTTTTAAAATATTTTTTAAAGTAACTGAAATATACTTTTCTATTTCTCATATATAGTCAATGATATTTTAAAGTCATTCATATCCTCCTATATTATGAAATGTTTGGTAGTGGTTTTAGGACCATGTGATTTCCTGCATAAAGCACTTATCCCTGTATTCGAATCCAGATACACATGTCCTTTAACACCCCATATTACCTACGGTGACCCCAGTAGCACGAAGTACCAAAAAGGTTGAGCGAGGGCAGCTCAGAGATGGTAAGTAACCTGCCTAGAGTCGCATAGCAAGTCAAGAGGCAGAGCTGGGATGCAGTTGCCCATCTCATTCCCACGTGTCAGCTGAATTCCCATGGAACTGAACAGTGCGGCACTTTGGAATGAGACCGACTGAAGTTCCAGTCTGTCTTCCAGCCGTTTCTAGTTATATAATCTAAGGCAAGTGGCTAAATTTGCTGAACCATCATTTCCTTCCTTGCAAAATGAGGATTCACTCAGTTAACTTGCCATTTCAACAAGTATTTACTAACTGTCTCCACATGGCGGCTCCAAATATTCAGTGCAATAAAGGCCTGGTGTTCAACAGTGGCCAAGATTACAGTACGTGCCCAACAAATGTTGGTTCCGTTTTGTCTTTATTTATAGTTGATATTGGACAGATGGAAGAAGAAATGGCTATTTGTTAGTATATGTAATTCTGCTTGGACTCTTCATTAGTCAGTTCACTGAAAGATTTGTACTGAGTGTCTACTATGTACATGCATTCTTGGAATAAATTAGTGAAGTAAAAATCCTTGTTCTTACAGAGCTTACATTCTAGCAATACAAATGAATATGTAAGCACACAAAGATAAAAAAGCACATAACAAATAATTAATCATATAGTACCCAAGAGTGTACTAAAGAGCTATGAACAAAAGAAAAAGCTGTAATCAGGGGTGGGATTGTGTAGTAATAGAGAGGTCAAGGTAGGTTTCATTGAGAAGGTAATATCTGAGCAAAGACTTGAAGGAAAGGGAGAGAGTGAGCAACACAGATATATGAGAGATTTGCTTTCTAGGCTGAAGTGTCAGCCTGTGCAAATGCCCTGGGGTGGGAGAATTCCTGATGTATTATAAGAAGAGCACAGAGGTTGGAGTGGAATGAAGGAGGAAGATGAGATGACACCAGGAAAGTAACAGGGTCCAGATCAAGTAAGTCTTTTTTGGCCATTGTAAGGCTTTTATATTGAATGTGATAGATAGCCATTGCAGGATTTTGAGCAGAAAATTGATGTGCCTGTGCTGATATCATTTTAAATGCATCACTTTGGCTGCTGTACAAGAGTCAAGGGTGGAAGCAGGAGACTTGTTAAGAGTAACTCAGACAGGTGATGGTAGGCCAGACCAGGGTACCAACAGGGGTGTGAGTGAGACGTGGTCAGTCTCTGAATACAATGTGATGGCAGAGCCATCTAATACACTAAAAGAATTAGAAGGACCAAGGATTTTGGCTTGAGCAATTGGAAGCATGTAGTTGTCTTCAGGCGAAGGCTACAGATGGAGCAGGGTTGGTGGGAGAGGAGGCCAGGGGCTCAGTTTTGGACATCATTGGTGGCCTCGACTGGAGAAATGTCAGTTAAGTAGTAGGATTGAAGGCTTGATGGAGTGACTTTAAGGGAGAATGGGAGAAGGGGATTTGGAAAAAATGGATACAGACCACTTGACCAAGAAATGTTATCGCAAAGGAGTTCAATGGAATAATGGGTAATGTGGGGTCCCGAGAAAGTTCTACTCTTTGAGACCACCTTTTTTGTGCTGGTAAGAATGATCTCGTAGAGGAGAGTGAAACAGTGGTGACATAGGAGATAAAGGAAAGAATGACGGGAATGAGGTTCTCAAGAGCAAATGGAGTCAATGGCCACGCGCTGGCGTGAGAGCCAGTCTGTGGAAACAAGCAGGAAGGCAGAGTGTGTGGGTGGGAGTAGCCGGCAGCTGAGGTGGTGGAGAGAGCGCCTGGAAGTTCATTTTTGCCCATTTTTCTCTGGGATGTAGAAATCAAGGTCATCCTTTGGGAAAGAAGATTGGAGAGATGTTAACCCAAATCCTTAAGACATCAGCTGTACTTTGTTTTCTTGTCCTGGCTCATTTTTTACTTTTGGTTACCTCTCAGCTTCTGCTGCTTAAACATACGTTGGGAGAGGGGGAAAAGCCAAGTGCTGGACACAGGACAGGAGGAAGCGTGTGTATGTGCAAAGGAGAAAGAGCGATCAATCCAGAGACACATAAATCTCAGAGATATGAAAAAAAAAAAAAAAAAAAGGCCTTAAAAGAATCTAGAGTTGTAAAATCCTACAACTTTCAGTGAACACCCTGGTCAGAAAAGAGGGACAGTTAGCTCTCCTTCTCTGCAAATATCTCACATTCCTTCGTTTGTAGTATCTTTATGTTTGACTTGTTTCCTTTCACAGGATAGCATTCAGCACTCACATTATCAGACAGGAGTCACATACGACCTAGATCTTTCATCTAGGCACTTCTCAGATGCATTTCTTATTGAAGGACAGGAAAATGAAATAACTTCTAAAGGTTTTCATGTCCAACGTGGGCTATGTTAACATCATACCCTCAAAAAGGGTACATAAGTTTTAATTATTTGGAGCCAGATACCACTTTTCCATTTTAAATGGCACGTTGGGAGTCTGTAAGAGGGTCTTGAAAACGTGAGGATGTTCGATTGAAGGATGTCATCATTCAGGAATGGTTGACCAGGAATTGCGTCCTTTCAGGCTGCACTTGCTTTAGGCCAAGAACATGAATTTGATGAATCCAGTTGAGCCTTCCTGCCCTATAAGAACTACCTTACTTTTTAAAAATATATATATAATACCCCAGGTAGTTTCCTTTAAAAAAAAATTGTGATAAAATACATGTAACATAAAATTTACCATCTTAATGGTGTGTAAGTGCACAATTCAGGGGCAGTAAGTACAATCACAGTGCTGTGCAACCATCACCAGCACCCATCTGCAAACCTCTTTCCATCTTCCCAAACTGAAACTCTGTGCCCATTGAACACTGAGTCCCCACTCGGCTGCCCACCCCTCCCCATCCCCTGGAAACCCCCATTCTCCTTTCCGTCTCTATGAATTTGACTAGCCTAAGTACCTCATATCAGTGGAATCATACAGTACTTGTCTTTTTGTCTGGCTCCTTTTCACTTGGCCTCATCTCCTCAAGAAGCACCTAACACTGAATTACTCATCCTTCCTGTCAGTAGGTGGAGTCTCAGCTTGCAGCCTGCTCTACGGCTCGGCTCGTTACTTACGTGGGATGCTGTGATCAAAACGTTCATTCTGGAAGACTATCTGGTGCGATGGGCTGGCTAGGGACATTGTGACTTTTTTTGCCTCCACCCTGTGAGTAAATCAATCATAGCCTCGCTTTAGTTCATTTGGAACAGATTTCAAAGAAATTTATTGGGGTGGGGGGGGGAGGTGCAAGGTAAAGGAAAAAAGTCTTCCTCATATTTTAGAGAGTGTTCATATATTTAAAATAAAACTGATATTATCCAGAGACTCAGCAAGGTGCTTCTTCTAAAATAGGAGTTCTGCTTGTGAACAGGGTTCTGCTGCTTATATACAGCTCTCCTAACTGTCCCCCCCCTCCCCCCAGTAATTGAATGGAATAATGCATGTGTCAGTCCTCTGGCATCCCAGAGCATCTTAGAGATTTTATGGTGTGTATTTTAAAAATCTCCGTCTCGATTTCCTGGTTCAAGACTCTGAACAATGTGCATCGGGAAGGGTCAGCTCTAGGCACAAGAGACACCTTCTCTAAACCCCAAGGTTTACTGTGGGACCACACTGGAAGCCCCAAGTTCAATACTTCCTAAATTTCAAAGAGTGTGGGGTCATTGTGGGTAAGCAGAGCAGCATAATTAGGGAAGCCCATGGTTTCTTCTTTTTTTCTCCATAAGCCTGAAAAATAAGGTAAAAAAACCCATACAACCTAACCTGCTCTGTTTTCTCACTTCTGAGATGTCATTAGGGCATAGGAGCCTTTTGCTGTTTGGGGATTTACCATGTATTCTGGTATTTCCAGGGATCTGAGGGGCTCACAGCTAGTGTGACAAATTTTAGCTGCTTTCAACAATTTCTAAGGACTGCCTGAAGGAGCAGCTCCTGGGGTGGTGCAGATCAAAGGTTATTACACAAGGGGCGTGGCCTCGGGGCCGACTACTGACTTCCCCCTCTGAAGTCCCCTCTAGAATGAAGGCGACCCACTGATAATGTTCTGAACCAGAATTTAAAAAAAAAGGTAATTATAAAAAAAAGATTGGAATTTTCCAAAGTTGTTGAAAGACTCATATTAGGATTTTAGTTCTGCCTGAATATCCAGGAGTTGAAGAGCGCTTCGCTCTGGGCTTTCCAGAATCCACGTACTCATTTGCATTCCCTCCTTTTTTTCTCTCTCCCTCTTCCTCTCTTCCTGTCTGTCTCTGTTAAATTTGTCACATATAAAGCGTTTACATGGTTAAAAATTTAAAGAGAAAATATGTAGAGGTAGAGAATAAACCTTCTACTTCCTTTTCCCATCTTCCTGGTTCCTCACCTCTGTTCCTTACGGGGAATCACTCCTAGTGGTTTCGTAGCAAATTTCGCAGAGGTGCTTTAGAAGAAAAAGTGCTCATATATTATTATCCCTGCCCTTTCGCACTAAAGGTTGCATATTGTACAGAGGGTTCTTTTCTGTTAATACATCCTGGAATCATTTGCACCTCAGTATACAGAGAGCTTCTTGACTCCTTTTCACAGCTAGAGAGTACTGTAGTAGTTTGTGAATGTACCACAGGGCTAGGGTTGTTCCTAAACATAGTTTCCAAATACTGCTGCAGTCCCTAACACTGGGACATATGTGAGTATGTGGGGGATGAGAGGGGGTGGTACATTCCCAGAAATGGAATTACTGAGTCAAAGGCCATATGCAATTGTATTTCTGATAGATATTGCCAAAATAGCTACTTTAATTCTTTCCTTTCCCATGTTTTCACCAACCAAGGGTGGCCAACAATGATAGATTAAAAATATCCTGCCTGTGTACTTAGCATTTTCATTTCTTACTATGGGTAAAGTTGAGGATATTTTCACATGTTTAAGAATCTTTAGTGTTTCCTTTTCTGAGAGCTGTCTTTTTATACTTTGCCTATTTTTCCATTGCTCGGGTTTTTGGTCTTGCTGATTTCTGGAAACAATTTATCTATTTGGGAGGCTATCCCTTTGTTATGTGAATTTTCTTTTTGTACAATTTATATTGTGTTTATATTTTTGGTTTGGATTCTTATCGGGGTTCATTTTGCATGTGATAAAGTGCATAAATCTTAAAAGTACAGTGTGATGAATTTTAACAAAGCTATTTGCCTATGCCTATATGCCCAGATCTGTTTTTTATACCAGTACCATACTGTTTTGATTGCTACAGTGATATGTATTAGCTTTATAGTTAAATGTAATATAATAGTTTATAATATAGTTCAAAATCAGCAAGTGTGATGCCTCCAGCTCTGTTCTTCAAGATTGCTTTGGTTCTGTAGTAGGGCTTTATGATCCTTTGTATGTCTGTGGTATCAGTTCTAATGTCTCCTCTTTCATTTCTGATTTGAGTCCTTGCTCTTTTTTTCTTCACGAGTCTAACCAAAAGTTTATCTACTTTGTCTATTTTTTAAAAACATAGCTGTTAATTGATCTTTTCTATAGTGTTCTGTCTCTACTTCATTTATTTCTGCTCTGATCTTAGTTATTTCTTTCCTTCTGCTAACTTGAGGCTTAGTTTGTTCTTCTTTTCTTAGTTCCTTAAAGTGTAACATTAGGTTTTTTATGTGAGATGTCTTTTGTATCTTAATGTTGGTATTTATTGTAATGAACCTCCCTCCATAGAGCTGCTTTTGCTGCACCCCGTGTTGCCCTCCCATTTTCATTTGTCTCCAGATGTACTTGTATTTCTTTTTCTGTTTCTTTTTTGATCTATTGGTTGTTCAGTAGTATGTTGTTTAATCTCCCCATTGTGAATTTTCCAGTTTTCTTCTTGCAGTTGATTTCCAGTTTCACACCATAGTGGTTGGAAAAGATGCTTGATACGATTTCAGTCTTCTTAAATTTACTATGACTTGTTTTGGGGCTTAACATATGATCTATCTTGGAGATTGTTCCATGTGCACTTGAGAAGAATGTGTATTCTCTTGCTTTGGGATGGAAAGTTCTGTGTGTATCTGTTAAGCCAATTGTCTAATGAGGCATTTAAGGACAATATTTCCTTACTGATTTTCTGTCTAGAAGATCTATTCATTGATGAAAGTAGGTATTAAATCCCTTACTATTTTTATATTGCTGTTTATTTGTCCTTTTGGGTCTGTTAATATTTGCTTTATACATGTAGTACTCCTATGTTGGGTGCATAAATATTTACAAATGTCATATTCTCTTATTGGACTGACCCCTTTATCATTATGTAATGCCTTTCTTTGTTTTTATTTTAAAGCCTACTTCGTCTGATATAAGTATAGTTACCCTAGATTTCTTTTGGTTTCCATTTGCATGGAATATCATTTTCCATCCCTTTACCTTCAGTCTCTGCATGTTCTTACATCTGAAGTGAGTCTCCTGTAGGCAACATATAGATGGGTTTTGTTTTTCATTCCATTCAGCCACTCTATGTTTTTGATTGGATAATTTAGTCTATTTACATTTAAAGAAATTACTCATAGGCATAGGCATACTTCAGTGATACTGCAGGCTTGATTTCAGATTACCACAATATAATTAATATTGCAATAAATTGAGTCAACTGGATTTTTTGCTTTCCCAGTGCATATAAAAGTTATGTTTACACTATACGGTAGTCTCTTAAGTGTATCATTGCATTGCCTAAAAAGAACAATGTACATACCTTAATTAAAAATAATTTATTGTTAATGTACCTGAACTTTCAGCAAGTCACTATCGCTGTTCACAGATCACCATAAAAACTAATAATGAAAAAGTTTGCAATATTGTGCAAGTTACCAAAATGTGACAGAGACATGAAGTGAGCAAATGCTGTTGGAAAAATGGCACCAACAGATCTGTGGACACAGTATGCCACAAACGTTCAATTTGTAAAAAGAAAAGAAAGGGGGGGAAAAACAGTATCTGTGAAGTGCCATAAGGAAAAATCACAATAAAACAAGATATGCCTGTGTATACTTATGGCCATTTTGTTCATTGTTTCCTGGCTTTTTAGTAATTCCTTTGTTCCTTCATTTCTTGTTCTCTTTCTTTATGATTTGATGATTTTCTGTAGTGGTAGGCTTAGATTCCTTTCTCTTTATTATTTTTGTGTGTGTATTTACTATAGGTTTTTTGCTCTGTGGTTTCCATGAAACTTACATAAAATTATTTCTATTTTAAGTTGATAACAACTAAAATTCAAATGCATTCTAAAGGTCTGCATTTTTGCCCTCCTCACCACTCTGTTTTCGATGTCACAATTTTACATTTTTTATCTCGTGTATCTATTAACAAATAATTGCAACTATAGTTATTTTTACTCCTTTTATCTTTTCACCTTCATATTAGCTTTACAAGTGATTTATCCATCACCTTTACAACATTAGGTTATTCTGAATTTTACTATATATTTACCTTTACCAATGAGATTTATAATTTCATGTTTTTCTGTTACTGATTAGCACCCTTTCACTTCAGTTTAAAGAACTCCCTTTAACATTTATTGTAAGGGCAGGTCAGCGGTGAGGAACTTCTTTAGCTTTTGTTTGTCTGGAAAACCTTCAATTCCAGCTTTGCTGGATACAATATTCTTGGTTGGTAGTTGTTTTTCCTTCAGCATTTTTAATATAGCATCCTACCTGCTCTTGGCCTCCAAGGTTTGTTCTGAGAAATCTGTTCATAGAGTTCCCTTGTGTGTGATTTGCTTCCTTTCTTTTGTTGCTTTCAGTTTCTTTGTCTTTGATTTTTGACAGTTCCATTATAATGTATCTTGGTGAAGTATTTTTGGGGTTGTACTTGACTTGGGAATATTTTAGCCTCATGTACCTGGATGTGTGGACACATATTTTGAAGTCTCTTGGGTAAATACCTAGAAATGGAATTGTTGGGTCATGGGGATAACCATTTCTTTAAACTGATTAGAAATGGCCAGTTGCCCAGACTCATTGTTCAAGAATTACATTGCTCTTCATCCTTGCCAACACTTGGTACTGTCAGTGCTGAGTACTCAGTAGATGCCAAATATGTGAGTGTTAATTAATCACTCCATTCATTTACTTTAGATTTGCCCTTACTTCCAATTTTGCTTCTTCCTAAATTAAAAAAAAAAAAAAAAAAAAAGTGCGTTTGGGCCTCTTTACCCAGGTCATACCATCAGTTGATTTTGACCCTTTCTTTCATGCTTAACACAGTACTCCAAAGATAGCAGGCATTCAATATAGTTAAAGACTGATTCTTTGCCTTATAATTCCTGTATAAATATTCCAAATCCAGAGAAAGCCCACTTAAAACCTCAGGCCATGCCAGGCTTCATGTAAGTGTCTGAAATAGAAGTCTCGGTTGTTACTGAGAAGGAGCATGGTATTTTCACTCAGAAGAACACCCAGGTTATGGCAGACAATTGGAACTGACCTCTCCCTGGAGATAATTTGGGTATAGAGATTAAAAATGTTAATACACATTAATTTCTAGCATTTGGCCTGTTCTTCTCTCAAGGCCATCAGATCAGGATCAGTGGGAACAAGGCAGCAACTGTGAAAGCAAACAATGTAATTTGTTGTCTTCTTCTAAGGCAGTGGGAGAAAGGGAGCAATTCTAGAAGAAGCTCTGGTTCTTTTCTCCTACAGTGCACTCCCCTCACCTCCAGTAGCCACAGCTTCATCTAGTGGGGAGGACACAGACCCTGAATATCTAAACCTTTTTGCAACAATCTGCAGGGGAAAGTGGCAGAAATTAGCAGATTCTCTGGTCCAACACAGATATCTGGGTGTCCACTAACCACCAGAAATTAAAATAAATTGAGGATGTACAAACTTGATGCACCATCTGTTAGAATAATAGCAAGGAAGGTTGTGAAAAGGACAAAGCTTTCTTTAAACACATGTTAGGTGAAATGGAAACATGATTTTCCAAAAAATCATGTTTTTTTGAAAGTCATTTAAAAAAATTTTTTTTGGTAAAGAAAACCGTAAGGAGATATCTCAAACTAGTTGTGCATGTGCGTGTGTGTGTGTGTGTGTGTGTGTGTGTGTGTGTGTGTATGAAGGGACAATGTGTAAGGGTCTCATCTTTCTCTGAGTGATAAGGGAGGTCATGGAAAGGCAGGGAGTGATGTGGTCTGATTTACACTGCCAAAGTCGCCTCCTTCTGATTACTACAGGAAGGGCCCAAAGCAGAGATATCTGTTAAGAGGATACTGAACTAATCCAGAAGAAAGATGATAGGGATTGGACCAGGGCAAGACGGTACAGATTGTTTAAGTGATCTAATTCTCAGTTTACTTTGAGGTAGGAACAATAGGATTTTCTGACATGATGGGTATGGAATAGCAGAAAAGAGGATGTGAGAGTGACCTCAGGATTTTTGGCCTGAGAATCTGGAAGAATGAAGTTGCCATCCACTGAAAGGAGGACCTTAGGGGAAGCTAGTGTGGCAGCACAGGGGTCTGTGCTGCTGGGGATGTGAGGTTAAAGATGCCTGTTTGACATGCGCTTAATAAGCTTGGGGAAATCATGGAAAGTATGAAAGTACCTGGGAGGGAAAGGTGGGAAGAATGAGGAGAACAGGAGCCACCTGGGTGGCTCAGTCAGTTAAGCATCTGACTCTTAGTTTCAGCTCAGGTCATGATCTCATGGGTCATGGGATTGAGCCCAGCATCAGGTTCCACACTCAGTGGCAATGGGGTCTGCTTGGGGAGTCTGTCCCTCTGCCCCTCCCCCACTTGCTCTCTCTCTCTTTCTCCTGAATGAATAAATAAATCTTAAAAAAAAAAAAAAAAAGGAATGAGAACAGCTTTTTAACAAAAGTCAGGATAAAGGGAACAGCCTCACCTCCTTTTAAACATTGTAGGAGGTTGAAGTCTTTGAGTTCTGCTACTTTCCATCTCCCGAACCTCCTCTAGTAATGTTCTCTTGCAGGTATTTCTAATCCTGTATTATGTGGGAAAGATAGAGGATAACACATGAGCTTTACACATTCTAAGCAACAATTTCTCCCCTCTTGCATAACTCTGGGTATCCCTTACCTAGAGGCCATATGATGGGATGCAATGCAGCAGGCCCAGTCTTCATCGTGAAACCAGACTCTATTTTCCTAGTAGCTATGAAGCATTACCAGAGGGGATACTGGACAGAGCTGGGTAGTGCCCACTAGTAGCCAACCACCTCAAATACAGAATTCCATGCAAGTCTGTAGATCTGAGTTTGTGTCTAACCCACAGAAGGCCCTGACTCTGGAGGAGTCCATCTGCATGAATGCAGCCAGACAGTTGAAGATTCATAGGACTGACATGATTCCGTATGACTTTTTCTACCATGGTCACTATTCCGCAATCTTGGTTCTTAAAATTTCAGCTGTGTGCTACCTCCAACTCTCACTTTAGTCAGAGACCTAGGACTAACTGTGCCATTTAGTAGCAGTTAAGATGGCAGAGTGGATGTGTCAGAGCTTCATATATCAGGTGTGCATATTTGACTTGAAACATGCAAAGCAACCCAGACAAATACTCTCCATTTCTGTGGCAACTTATTTTCACTGGGGGTATCTATTTCTGTCTATTCAGGCATTCATCATTTATCCACACATGTAGGAGGACCTTATGTTTGTCTTGTCTCTTGAACACAGCTAGATAATTATCAAATCATTCTGAACACCCAGAAAATCGATCTGAGAAAAGAAGCCACATTGTAGAAGGTAGGAGGTGTGGTGATGTGACCTGGGGGAGAAAAGAATCATAAGTGCTGTAGAGGGGAGGGAGCCCTATCACAGAGACGAGAGAGAGAGAGAGAGAGAGAGAGAGAGAGAGAGAGAGAGAGGGAGGGAGAGGGAGAGGGGCAGGCAGAGAGAGAGAGCGTACACAGTGCACAGGGGATTACACAAGAAAAACACTTCCCCAAAACCACTGACAGGGAAAATGAGAGGGGCTGATTATCACAAGTTTTTATAAGTAGCAGAGCTAAACATCTGACATTTTAGAAGTCTGTGCCATTGCCAGACTTGAGCCTGATGGGCGTAGCAGTGTTACTGTGGAGAAGGAGGGCAGAGGCCCAGGAGTGGACATTGTGCTCTGAGGATCCCCTGGATCATGCCCGGAGAAACAGTTCCCCTCTTTGGAGTGTATTTGGGAGAGGTGACATTGCCTCTCAGGGGACAAAAGAGCCAGCAATCATCCTTGAGCTGCCCTGTTCATTAGCATAGGAGTAGAAACACCTGCTGAGGGCAGCTAACTGGATGCTGGCTTTTTGCTATGCCCTACCATAAAACCCAAGCCCCTGCTTAGTAGTGGGACTGCTTTTCTGGGACAAACCAGCACCAGCCACAGCCTGGCAAGAGCCTCCCACAGAGGATCAATGCAGTCCGCACTGTGACTGCTCCCCCAAATTTGGAGTTTTGAAACCTATTTGCATGCCTGAGATAAAACACAGGAGCACTGCACCACTGGGCGGGCAGATGGCTTGGACACAGAGGTGAAGGTGAAGGCAGGGCTCTGACAGAAGCCTGGGACACAAGAGGGGAGAGTGTTCTCTCTTCTGTGAGGGCTTCATGAACAGCTGCAGGTGTGAACTCCCCTCTCCAGGGAAGAGAGCAGGCTGACACCATTTTTTACCCCTCCCGCCAACACGGACAGACTTCAATGAGCAGAACAGTGCACACAGTGGAGGAGGCTTGAGCTCCTTACACCAAGCCCTGATTGCTCTGCAGGTGCCTTTTTTAATAGAGCAAGTGTGATCGAGAGCCAGAGCAGCAGCAGGCCCCTTCCCCCAGAAGGCCAGCACACCCCCTCTGCCCCGCATGCACAAGGTCTACTAATCATGGAGTGCTACAAAGCTTCAACTCTAGGGGAAATAGAATCAAGCACAGGTTTTCCCAACACAAAAACAGAGACCTAGACAAAATGCCAAGATGGAGGAATTAATCCCAAAAGAAAGAACAAGGGGCAATGGCCAGGGAGCTAATCAAAATAGATATAAGTAATATGCCTGAACCAGAATTTAAAACAACAATCATAAGGATACTAGCTGGGCTTGAGAAAAACATAGAAGAAACCAGAGAGATGCTTATTGCAGAGATAAAACACCTAAAAACTAGTCAGGCCGAAATAAAAAATGCAATAAATAAGATGCGAAACCAACTGGATATAATGACCACAAGAAGTAGAGGATAGAATAAGTGATACAGAAGATAAAATTATGGAAGCTAATGAAGCTGAAAAGAAGAGGGAAAGAAAAATATTCGATCATGAATGCAGACTTAAGGAAGTCTGTGACTCCATAGTGTGTAGTAACATTTGTACCATAGGAGTCCCAGAAGAAGAGAGGGAAAAAGGGCAGAAGATTTATTTGAGTAAATTATAGCTATAAACTTCCCTAATCTGGGGAAAGAAACAGACATCTAAATCCAGAAGAGACAGAAAACTCCTATCAAAATCAACAAAAGCGAGCCAACACCAAGACATGACATAGTAAAATTTGCAAAACAGAGATAAGAAAAGAATCCTGAAAGCAACAAGAGAAAAGAAATCCCTAACCTACAAGGGAAGACAAATCAGATTAGCAGCAGATCTCTCCATAGAAACCTGGCAGGCCAGAAGAGAATGGCATGATCTATTCAATGTGCTGAATAGGAAAAATATGCAGCCAAGAATACTTTATACCGCAAGGCTGTCATTCACAATAGAAGGAGAAAGAGCATTTCCCAGACAAATGAAAACTAACAGTTTATAACCCTAAACCAGCCCTGCAAGAAATATTAAAGGGGACTCTTTGAGTGAGAAAGAACAAAAGCAACAGACTGGAAAGGAACAGAGAAAATCTCCAGAAACAATGACTTCATAGGTAATACAATGGCACTAAATTCATATCTATCAATAATTACTCTAAATGTAAATGGACTAAATGCTCCAATCAAAAGACACAGGGTCATCATGTCAAAAGAAAAAAAACCAAAACACATCTATATGCAGCCTGCAAGCAAATCATTTTATTTTTAAGAAGATTTCATTTATTTGAGAGTGCAGAGCAAGTAAGAGAGAGCATGGGGTGGGGGAGAGGAGCAGAGGGAGAAGCAGGCTCCCCACTCAGCAGGTAGCCCAACACAGGGCTTGATCCCAGGACTCTGGGATCATGACCCAAGCCTAAGGCGACATTTTTTTAAAATTAATTTTATTTTATTTTTTCAGTGTTCCAAGATTGATCGTTCATGTACCACACCCAGTGCTCCATGTAATATGTGCCCTCCTCAATACCCACCACCAGGCTCAGGCAACCCCTCATCCCTCTCCCCTCCAAGACCCTCAGTTTGTTGCTCAGAGTCCACAGTCTGTCTTGGTTCATCCAATTTCCCCCAGACGTTTAACCAACTGAGCCACCTGGGGGGCCCAAGAGAATAATTTTAGACCTAAAGGCACCTCCAGATAGAATTAAGGGGATGGAGAACCATCTATTATGTTAATGGATGTCAAAAGAAAGCCAGTGTAGCCATACTTATATGGGACAAACTAGATTTTAAACCAAAGACTGTAACAAGAGATGAAGAAAGGCACTATATCATAATAAATCATAATAAAGGGGTCTATCCAAAAAGAAGATCGAATTGCTTCTCAGCCTTTTGGCTAAGATCAAGTGCAAAAAGAAGATCTAACAATTGTAAATATCTATGCCCCCCAACTTGGGAGTACCAAAATATATAAATCGATTAAACATAAACTCATGGATAATAATAGGGAACTTTAACACCCCACTTACAGCAATGGACAGATCATCTAAACAGAAAATCAACAAGGAAGCAATGGGTTTGAATAACACACTAGACCAGATAGATGTAAAAGATACATTCAGAACATTTTATCCCAAAGCAGCAGAATACACATTCTTTTTGAGTGCACATGGAACATTCTCCAGAATCGATCACCCAGGTCGCAAATCAGGCCTCAACAAGTACAAAAAGACTGAAATCATGCCGTGCATATGTTCAGACCACAACGTTATGAAACTTGAAGTCAACCACAAGAAAAAATTTGAAAAGACCACAAATACACGGAGGTTAAAGAACATCCTACTAAAGAAAGAATGGGTTAACTAGGACATTAAAGAAAAAATTTTAAAAAATACATAGAAGCAAATGAAAATGAAAACATAATTGTCCAGAATCTTTGGGATGCAGCAACCATCGTCATAAGAGGGAAGTACTTAGCGATATAGGCCTACCTCAACAAGGAAGAAAAGTCTCAAATACACAACCTAATCTTATACCTAAAGGAACTGGAAAAGGAGCAGCAAATAAAGCCTAAAACCAACAGAAGAAGAAAAATAAGAAAGATTAGAGCAGAAATAAATGATATAGAAACAAACAAAAAACAGTGAAACAGTTCAATGAATCTAAGGCCTGGTTCTTTGAAAGAATTAATAAAATTGATAAACCCTTAGCCAGACTTATCAAAAAGAAAAGAGAAAGGACCCAAATAAAATCACAAGTGAAAGAGGAAAGATCACAGCCAACGCCAGAGAAATACAATTATAAGGGAATATTATGAATAATCATATGCCAACAAATTGGGCAATCTGGAATAAATAGATAAATTCCTAGAAACATATAAACTACCAAAACAGAAAAACAGGAAAAAATAGAAAATTTGAACAAGCCCATAACCAGCAAAGAAATTGAATCGGTCATCAAAAATCTCCCAAGAACAAGAGTCCAGGGCCAGATGGCTTCCCAGGGGAATTCTACCAGATAGCTAAAGAAGAGTTAATACCTATTCTTCTCAAACTGTTCCAAAAAATAGAAATGGAAGGAAAATTTCCAAACTCATTTTATGAGACCAGCATTACCTTGATTCCAAAACCAGATGAAGACCCCACTAAAGAGAAGAATTATAGACCAATATCCCTGATGAACATGGGTGCAATAATTCTCAACAAGATACTAGCAAATTGAATCCAACAGTATATTAAAGGAATTGTTTACCACAATCAAATGGGATTTATTCCTGGGCTACAAGGATGGTTCAATATTCACAAATCAATCAATATGATACACCACATTAATAAAAGGAAGGATAAGAGCCATACAATCTTCTCAATAGATTCAGAAAAAGCATTTGACAAAGCAGCAATTCTTGATAAAAACCCTCAATAAAGTATGGATAGATGAACATACTTCAACATCGTAAAGGCCATATATGAAAGAACCACAGCTAATATCATCCTCAATGGGGGAAAACTGAGAGCTTTTCCTCTACAATCAGGAACAAGACAGGAATGTCCACTCTCACCATTGTTATTTAACCTAGTACTGGAAGTCCCAGCCTCAGCAATCATACAACAGAAATAAATAAAAGGCATCCCAATTGGCAAGGAAGAAGTCAAACTTTGACTATTTGCAAACGACATGATACTCTGTGTGGACAACCTAAAAGACGCCACTGAAAATTTTGCTAGAACTGATAAATGAATTCAGCAAAGTCACAGGATATAAAATCAATGTATGGAAATCTGCATTTCTATACACCAATAATAAAGCAGCAGAAAGAGAAATCAAGGAATTGATCCCATTTACAATTGCACCAAAAACCATAAGATACCCAGGAGTAAAGCTAACCAAAGAGGTAAAAAGATCTGTATTCTGAAAACTATAGAACACTTATGAAAGAAATTGAAAATGACACAAAGAAATGGAAAAAGCATTCTATGCTCATGGATTAGAAAGCAAATATTGTTAAAATGCCTATACTACAAAGCAGTTTACACATTTAATGCAATCCCTATCAAAATACCACCATTTTTCACAGAGCTAGAACAAACAATGCTAAAATTTGTATGGAACCAGAAGACACCACATAACCAAAGTTAATGTTGAATTGTTTATCTGAGATGGCACTTTTAAATGAAGTGCCACATATTCACCCACAGCACAACCAAGATCATTTGTTAAGGTTGCTGTAAAATGCTGTCACTAAAGCCACTAGGCTTTTAGGGGCAGTTCTTCTGGCTCTGTTTTGTTTTTCACCTCAATATATCTGTTTCTGTTACTAATCTATTTATATTTCCTGCTTATAAGATATTCTATGATCCAGAATGATTTAAAAATCCTGGTACAATCCTAGGAAGACACTTAAGTGAAAATTAAGCAAAAATTGTGAAGTAATTCAGTGAAATAAGTCAAGCAGAGAAAGACAATCATATGGTTTCACTCATATGTGGAATATAAGGAATAGAGCAGAGGATCATAGAGGAAGGGAGGGAAAACTGAATGGGAAGTCATCAGAGGGAGAAAAATCATGAGACTCTTAACTATAGGAAACAAACTGAGGGTTGCTAAAGGGGTGGTGGGCAGGGGGAATGGGGTAATGGAGTGATAGGCATTAAGGAAGGCACATGATATAATGAGCACTGGGTGTTATAGGCAACTAATGAATCACTGAACACTACATCAAAAACTAAAGTTATATTAGATGTTGGCTAATCGAACTTTATAAAAAACAAAATAATTCAAACGTACATATGACTTGGATTTTAAAAGACTGTACATACTACTAAAATACTTTTTTCGAGCTACATAGCACTTACACAAAAATATAAACTTCAAAGATTTCACAGTCCCCTTTGACTTACAGATTTTTGCACCTCTATTTAACATATTACAAAACAAAACAAAAACAAAAAAAAATGGTATGCTAAATTATCTTTACTCACAGGAAAAAAGAGGCCTCAAGTAATTAAAAAGACAACAAATTCAAGAGTATTATTACTTGCCTTGAAAATGCAGTTGGGAACTTGCAGACAACCTTGACTCTACTCAGTTATAGAGAAGATGCTAACATAAGCCCCTCAGTACTCAGTGCACTTTTATCTCTCCTTGGAAATCTGGAATCTATGCCTAGATGAAAACATCACTGGGGAATCAATTCACAGAAGCCACAGATTTTACTTTTATTTATTTTCTTATTATCTTCAGTTAGCCACCATATAGTACATCATTAGTTTTTGGTTAGTGTTCAATGATTCATTAGTTGCCTATAATACCCAGTGCTCACATGTGCTCTCCCTCCTTAATACCCATCACCCAGCTACCCCATCCCTTCTCCCTCCTCCCCTCTGAAACCCTCAGTTTATTTCCCCAGAGTCCAGAGTCTCTCATGGTTTGTCTCCCTCTCTCATTTCCCACCTTTCAGTTTTCCCTCCCTTCCCCTATGGTTTTCCGTGCTATTCCTTATGTTCCCCATGTGAGTGAGACCATAGGTTTTAAAAGATCCAAGTTAAGACCTACATTCAATACCATGGATCACTTTCCAAAAAATTTTCAGAGCTATTAGCATTAAATTTTAGCCATCTCACAGTTATGCATTATCAAGCAAAAATTTGGTATCCTTACATAACTATGGAATTTACTAGGCAAAATTCCCTGGAAAACAGTAGTGGCAGATGGATCTCAGCCCTCACTTCCAGATGAATCTATTTAAATGCATGAAGGTGGTGCCCAATTTCCAAACAAATTATGTTCCAAATACTCATCTGCACATCTATTTGGATCTAAGAGCACATTTTCTCAAATAATTGTGTTTGCCCTGATGCATAGAAGGATTAAGAAAGAATTGGACATTAAAAAGCAAAATTAATATTATCCCTTCTAGAATATTCCTTTCTCTGCATCTTAGTTTGAAATTTGTAATGTTTCAGAGCTCTGTTTATGTTGTAGATTATGTACAATGATCTTATGTAAGTTATTTCCGATTTCAAAAGCTTGTAATTTCATGGATTCTTTGTCCCATATTAGGGATTTCAGGGATTTCTAGCACCTTAGTTTAAAGCTTTTTTTTCCTGTGTGATTTGGTTAAAAAAAAAAAAAAAAAAGTGGAAGGATTCTGTAATCAAATACTTACATATTCTGGGAGAACTGTATTTGACAGATTCTTATTCCAAATATTTTTAAAAAGTGAAGAATGTCTTTCTAATTTGAATATCTTCCTCCTATTTCTTATTTTATTATTAGCTTTTAATTTGTGATCCTCTGGTATCAGGTTTTGGTTCGTCTAAAGTGGGTAGAAGTTCTATAAATCCCACTTCTAAAGAGTAAATGGATGACCTTTCAGAAAAAAATCACAAATTAGGTAATATCACTACAGATTTTACCTCTCATGAATTTTGATGCCATCTTTTTTCTTTTCTTTTCTTTCTTTCTTTTTTTTTTTTTTTTTTTTTTGGTTCCTAAATTGCTTGCTGGTAAATCAGTGGCAAAGGCAGAGGGCATTTACTTCCTCTAAATGTTCCATGACTTTCAATATTCATAAATGGCAGATTTTTAAATTTAATTTTATTTGAAAACCATATAATTGGAAAAGAACAATTAACTGTGACAACATATCTTTTGGTTATTACTTCATTTTTCAACTTACGATTTCCATATTAAATTTAGAATCAGGCACACAATGGGGACTATGAAAAAACCCAGCCAGAAGTGTGGACAAACCAGGACCATATTGACCTGCGAATAAACAGAAATAGAGTATTTAAATAGGAATCTTTTAGTTTGTCAGGATTGGGTACCAGGTGCAACTCTGTTTCTCTTCTCCTCCACAAAAACCTGGAGATGCAGGTATGGATGCAGTCACAGAGTCTAGAGCTACTAAATCAATGTAAGTACATAAAGCCAAGCTGTAGTATTAGCTAGCTTAATTTGATAGCATATTCTATAAACAACCAACTAAATATTTTGATCAAATAAGTTGTATCTCAGGAATGCAAGAATGATTCAACCTTATATTACCTAGCAATACAACTTTAACTTCCAGACATTGTGTGTAAGGCAATTATGCCAGTATAGTCCCCTGGGAAAACTCACTCTTCTCTCTGCCTGACAGATTAATTGGTAACAGATTACTTTAATTCAATAAGGACTGTACTGACTTGAGACTGGGTAAGGCTCTGCATTGTATATATATTTTTAATTTTCTGTGTATTCTAATATTTCAACATCTTAAAAAACCTTTCTATCTGAAGACTGCCCCTCCCAGGGCTAGTCTATTCTTAAAGATAGTAAGATCTCAACTGGAAGGATGCCTTTGATCTGCAAGTTCAAGGGCTAAATCCACAGCCCTATCTCCTCTATCTGGACCATACACCCCAGGAGGCAATAGTCCTCTGCTGTAATCATTCCAGAACCAGGCAACTAGAAACCACCTCTAGGCCAATGCCTGCAAAAATCACTCAAACTAGCCATTCCTGGGCTGTTTACCCAGCTTTGCCTTGCTTTCCCTGTGAAAACCTCAATAAAGGCAAGGCCTACATGCTCCCCAGCTCCTTCGTTCTGCCTCCTGACCACCCTTGTGGCCCTATGTGGCATTCTGTGCTTTAGCTTTAGGAATTGTGAGAATGATAAGTTTTGTTAAAATGGCAATAGTAAGTCCTTACCTATCAGTAATTACTTTAAATGTAAATGGATTAAATTCTCCAATCGAAAGACAGAGTGACTGAATGGATTAAAAAAAAAAAAAAAGATCCAGGTGTACCTGGGTGGCTCAGTCAGTTAAGCATCTGCCTTCTGCTCAGGTCATGATCTGGGATCTTGGGATGGAGCCCTGCATTTAGCTCCCTGCTCAGTGGGGAGTCTGTTTCTCCCTCTCCCTCTGTCCCTCCCCCCTGCTTGTGTATGTGCTATCTCAAATAAAATCTAAAATCAAAAAGAAGATCTAACAGTATGGTGCTAAAAGACTCACTTCAGCTTTAAGGACACATAGGCACAAAGTAAAGGTATTCAAAAAGATATTACAAGTAAATGGTAACAAAAAGAGAGCAGGAGTGGCTATACTTGTATCAGATAAAATGACGTTCAGGCCAAATTGGTCATAAGAGACAAAAAAGGTCAGTATATAATATGGGGGTCAATTCATTAAGAGGATATAAAAATTGTAAATTTATTTGCACCCAACAGTGCTGCACCTAATTGGTTAAACCAGATACTAACAAAACTGAAGGGGGAAAGTGAGAGCAATATAATAGTAGAAATTAAATATTCCACTTTTAAGAATGGAGAGATAAATTAGACAAAAATTGACAAGGAAACAGCTTATATGAATAACATAATAGACAAAATGGACTTTATAGACACATACAGAACATTCAATCCAACAGCACAAGAATACACATTCCAGTGCACATGAAACATTCTACAGGATAGATCACATCTTGGGCCACAAAGCAAAAAGACAACATACTGAATGGGAGATGTTTGCAAATCATATATCCAATCAGAAGTTAAAATCCAAAATATATAAAGAACTTATAGAAGTCAACACCAAAAAAAAGAGAAAAAAATATATTTCAACTAAAATGGGCTGAAGACCCAAATGGACATTTTTCTAAGGAAGATTTGCAGATAGCCAATAGACACATGAAAGGATGCTCAACATCCCTAACCATCAGAGAAATGCAAGTCAAAACCACACCTTATACCTGTCAGAATGGCTAGAATTAAAACAAAAAATAACAAACGTTGGTGAGGATGTGGAAAAAAAGGACTCCTCATGCTGTCAGGAATGTAAATTTGTGCAGCCACCATGGAAAACAGTATGGAGGTCCCTCAAAAATTAAAAAGAAATACTATATGATCCAGTAATTCCACTACTGAGTATTTACCCAAAGAAAAAGAAAACACGAATTCAAAAAGATACATACACCCCTATATTTATTGCAGTATTATTTACAGTAGCCAAGATATGAATGCAATTTAAGTGTTCATCAATAGATGAATGGATAAGAAGTGGTGTGTGTGTGTGTGTGTGTGAATGTGAATACACACACGTATATATACATATAAACAATGGACTATTATTCGGCCATAAAAAGAATGATATCTTACCATTTATGACATCAGAGGTGGACCTAGAAGGTATTATACTAAGTGAAACACATCAGAGAAAGACAAATACCATATGATTTGACTTACATATGGAATCTAAAAACAAAACAACTGAATAAACATAAATACAGAGAACTGGTGGTTGTCAGAGAGTTGGGGGTGAGAGGATTGGTGAAATGGGTAAAGAGGAGTGGAAGGTATAGGCTTCCAGTTATGGAATGAATAAGTCATGGTGTTAAAGGTATAGCACAGTGAATATAGTCAAGGGAATCATAATAGCATTGTATGCTGATAGATAGTAGTTACACTTGGAAGTGAGCATAGCATAACATACAGAGTTGTTGAATCACTATGTATGTGAATACACTCGAAATTAATAAAACACTGTAGGTTAATTATATTTTAATTGAAAAACAAAACTCAACAAAAATAGTTCAGAAACAAAAAAGGAAATTGGAAAGTATCTTTAGACAAACAAAAATGAAAACACAACATACCAAAACTGGGGTATGGCAAAAGCAATTTTAAGAAGGAAGTTTATAGCAATAAATGTTTATATCAAGGAAAAAAGGATCTCAAACAATCTAACTTAACAACTTAACAACTTAAGGAACTAGAAGAACAAGAACAACTAAGCCCACAGCTAAAAGGAAGGAAATACTAAAGATAAGAAATAAATGTAACAGGATTCTAGGATGATGACAGAATAAGAAGCCATAGCGATTTGTCTCCACCCTAGACAACAACACTGCACTCATAGAATGTGTCTGTGTTTGAACTCTGAAATCTGTTGAAGGCTTGCATATTCCAGGGGTTGACTTGCATGGTAAATTGTATTTAGCTTTGGTCGATTTCGGCTCCTAGCACAGTAGCAGCTACCCCTCATTTACTCCAGTCAAGTGGCACATATTTCTGGAGCATCTTGCTTACAGGTTCTGGGAAACTGGGGGAAAGGAACCTGTTATCCAAATATTGGAGGTCTTTGCTCTGATCACTGATTGCTGCTTCTGATCACAGAGGTGAAAAGAGGCAGACGGCAAGTGTTGTTGTACATTACTGTATTGTTCCAAGCCCCTCCCCTCTGACTGAAGTGACTTCAGAGGACCTTAAAGCACAGGAACTCTTTGTCCACTCCATTTTTTTCACTTTTTCCCTTTTTAGGAGCCAGGAATATTTAAAACTAGGACATTCAAAACCACCTATATATACAAGTAAAATTAGAAAGTGGCCACTTGTGCCCAGGGAGAAGTCCAGAAAAGACCTAAGAGGACATTAAGTGTTTACCTCAAATTGAGCCTCAGCACAGAGGCAGCCTACAATAAACAAACAAACAAAAATAACAACAAGCGAATCCTGGGGAAAAGGGAAAATCCTATTTCCAGAGTTACCACATTATTAGATTTAAATTTCCAGCGTTTGATAAAACATACAAAGAAATAGGAAAGTATGGCCCATTCAAAGGAAAAAATCTTTAAAAATACGTAATCAATTTTAGTTTATTTTTATGTATGGTGTAAAAAGTAGTCCAGTTTCATTCTTTTGTATGTAGCCATCCAATTTTCCCAACGAAATTTGTTGAAGAGAGTGTCTTTTTTTTCCATTGCATATCCTTGCCTCCTTCATTGAAGATTAATTGACCATATAACCATGAGTTTATTTCTGGGTTCTCTATTCTGTTCCATTGATCTATGTGTCTGTTTTTGTGCCAGTACCATACTGATTTGATTATTATAAATTTGCAGTATCTTGAAATCTGGGATTGTGATACTTCTGGGTTTGTTGTTCTTTTTCTTTAGAGAGAGAAAGAGAGAGAGCTGGGCAGGGGGCAGGAAAGGGAGAGGGAGTGAGAGAATCTTAAGCAGGTTCCACAACCAAGCACGGAGCCCGACATGGGGCTCAATTTCACAACCATGAGATCGTGACCTGAGCTGTAACCAAGAGTCAGATGCTTAACCAAATGAGCCTTCCAGGTGCCCCTGTTCTTTTTCAGTATCGCTTGGGCTATTCAGTCTTTTGTGGTTCCATACAAATTTTAAGATTATTTGTTCTAGTTCTGTGAAAAATGCTGTTGGTATTTTGATAGGGATTGCATTAAATGTGTTTATTGCTTTGGGTAATACAGACATTTTAACAATATTTTCTCAGTCCATGAGCATGGAATATCTTCCCATTTGTTTGTCATCTTCGATTTCTTTCATCAGTGTTTTATAGTTTTCAGAGTAAAGACCTGTCACCTCCTTGGTTAAGTTTATTCCTATGTATTTTTTTATTTTGGGTGCAATTGTAAATGGATTGTTTTCTTAATTTCTCATTCTGCTACTTCATTATTAGTGCATAGAAATGCAACCAGTTTCTGTATCTTGATTTTGTATCCTGTGACCTTACTGTATTCATTTATCAGTTCTAGTAGTTTTTTTGGTGGAGTCCTCAGGGTTTTCTATATATAGTATCATGTCATTTGCAAATAGTGACAGTTTTACTTCCTCCTTACCAATTTGCATGCCTTTTATTTCTTTTTCTTCTCTGATTGCTGTAGCTAGGACTTCCAGTATTATGTTGAATAGAAGTGATGAGAGTGGACATACTTGGCCTGTTCCTGATCTTAGGGGAAAAGCTCTGTTTTTCATTGAAATTCTCAATTTTAATACAGAATTTATGACAATTTAAATATTCTCTCTTAAAATGGGAACAAGATGAGCTTATCACCATTCCCTTACTACTTATTCCACCACATTTATGAGTTAGGGCTCATTTTAATATTTTATTTAAAGAAGCTTTATCAGCACATAATTGGCTTACAATAAACTGAATGTATTCAAAGTGAACAATTTGCTACATTTGACATACATAATGCTCATAAGATCATTACCATAATCAAGAATATATCTAGCACCTCAGGAGTCTCCTTATCCTGCAATGTAAGCATTCCTTCCTGCCCTTCCCTGCCAAGTACCACCCGCCACCCTGTCTCCAGTTAACCACTGCTCTGCCTTCTGCCACTATACATTTGTTGGGAATTTTTACAAACAGATCCATGTAGTTTGTAAACTTTTTGGCCTGGTTTATTTCTCTTAACATAATTATTTTGAGAGCCATGCATGTTGTCGTATGAGTCAGTAGTTTTTTGTTTCCTTTTTATTGCTAAATAATCTCTTGTGATTTGTCTTTTCATTTACATGTCATTGCACTTTTTTGGGTTGTTTCTAATTTTGGCCATTGCAAACAAAGTTGCTATGAATATTCACGTTCAAGTCTTTGTGTGGACATATGCTTTCACAGGGAGTAGAATGACAGGGTCTTACAGTGTATGTACGTGACACTTTTATGAAACTGCCAAACGGCTTTCCAAAGCATTTGTACCATTTCACATTCTTATGAGCAGCACATGAGAGCTGCAATTGCTCCACATCCTCATCAACACTTGGCATTTTTATAATTTTAGCCATGCTAATAGTTGTGTGTTGCTATCTAATTTTGGTTTTAATTTGTATTTACCTCACAACTAATGATGTTGAGCATCTTGTTATTTGCTTTGTTATTCATATATATTCTTTGGTGAAGTATCTATTTGAATATTTTGACCATTGTATAATTTGGTCATTTTATCTTTATTATTTACTTTCTTCTTCCCAGTTTGGGTTTCATTTATCCTTTTTCTAGTTTCTTAATGAGGAAGCTAGAGCTGTTTATTTGAAAACATTCTTTATTACAGATACAGTGCTAAAAATTTTCCTCTAAGTACTACATCAGCTGCATTTTATAAATTTGGATATGTCATGTTTTCATTTTCATTTCGTTCATAATGTCCAATTTCTTCGTTGACACATAAAATATGTCAATTGCCCTTAACTCGTGGACTGACTTTAATTTTTTTTTTTTTTTAAGATTTTATTTATTTATTTGACAGAGAGGGCACAAGCAGGGGAAGCAGAAGGCAGAGGGAGAGCAAGAAGCAGGCTCCCAGCTGAGCAGGGAGTCTGATGGGGGGCTCAATCCCAGGACCCTGGGAACATGACTTGAACCAAAGGCAGGTGCTTAACTGACTGAGCCACCCACGTGCCCCTGGACTGACTTTTAAACAATGCATGTATAGGTTGAGACTTTCAGAGACTTGGTAGAAAACAGAGAGCAGGCTGAAAAACCAAGCAAGGCTTGGTGCCCACCCAATATCAGGGAGACAGAGATTGTAGTTTAAGACTTGCCAAATGGGAATGCCCTTGGTAAACATCCAGGGTCTTCTTGAGATCCCAGAAAAGCTGTGCCCTACAAGTAAATGCCTCAAATTAGAAGAAAGTACTACACTCTGGGAACAAGGCCATGATAGTTAAGGGCAAAACAAAGCTTCAAATTCCCCTGGCCCTATCAAAGTCTTTCCCTGGTACTGTGCCTATGCATCTCTCTTGTCTATGGCTACGTCTTCTTGAGGGTTTTGTTCCTCAAGGACAGGCATTTCAGCAGCCTGAGACTCTGAATTCTACCTCCTCCTCCAAGTAAGATCACTGCATTAACTTTGGGCTCCTTTTCTTGTACTGCAAACTGAGAAATAGTCATAGGGAAGATGCTAGGATAAGGAAGAAAAAGTCTTCCCTTCTTTCAAGAATCATATCCTCAAGTATTATTCTGTTGGTTTCAAGCCAATGTCTTCAAATAATTCTTATATCTTGTTCAGTTTTTAGAGTTGTTTTTGTCAGGCTTTTCCAATACTGGCCACTTAATTGTGGCTGAAACAGGAAGCCTCTTAAAATTCTTATTTCCTGAAAATTGGGCTGACACAGGCCAGGGGTACAAAGGTCATCTCTTGTTTGCACGGAGAAAGACAGTGAGTATGACAGGTAGACAGACAGGGATTGAACTGGGCAACTCTGGACCTGTGTTTCTCTATTTGGTAACGGACTTTGGACCGAGGCTATTTCTAGTCCTACAGTCATGTAATTCTGTGATCCGTTTGGTAAGCATCATAGGCCTAATCCCACATTATAAGTATAGACAAAGTAGAATTTAGAAATATGTAAATAATTGTAAAAATCTAAAAACTATCTCACCTCTGAGGTTTAACATAAGCGAAATAACGGTTTCATGAGACTTTAAAATATTTAGAAGCTGGAGCTTCTGGAGCTCTGAGGAAAGTCTATTCTGGTTAAACATTTCAAATAAAAATGTCTTAGTTGCCATGCATCCTATCCAAGTATCAAATAGCACATAGCACATTACATGAAAAATATAATTACAATGTTAGCTATTTTAGATGATTCTGAAGTGATTATAGCTTTTATCAGTTATGCACAAAAGATAAAAATTTCAGAAACCGTGGTTAACATATAGTTTGAAGTAATGAGATTTTAGATAAAGTAATAATTAAAACATCAACCAGAATTTAGTTGGATCACCATTTCTAATTGCATTCATTTTATCTTTTCTTTCCAAATTACTTTGAGAGTAGATAACATAAGCTTTTATTATTAACAAACATAAGTTTTCAAGGGGGATGTAAAGTATACTCACCACTGACAATTAATAAAACTAACCTGTCCTGCCATTTCAGGAGCAATAGGAATGGTGGGCCATAGGAAAGAATAAATTGCAAAAAACACCAGCCATATAATTATGCTTCCCCAAATGGCGAGATGACTAAACTGTGGAAAGAAAAATATTACAGAAACACTTCAACCTTTTCCATTTAAAAGAAAAAAAAAAATATCAACTGACAAAATCATTTGTCTGGGCCATATGTACTCATTATGAAGAAAATTAAAATCTTTTGATTCCTTGATACTTGAGACTTCCTTTCTAACATCCTTCTCAGAATATTTTGCTGTGGATTCAAGGAGCCATTGTTTAAAGTATCTAAAACAACTACCTAGTCACCTAAGCCAAGTAATATTCAGTGTCTTTAGTGAAACTGTCAACTCTTAATCAGAATTGGTTCATACAATTGATAGGTTATTCAATGAGACTTCTACTTCTGTCTACTTAGTTTGTTTTGTTTTTTAAAGATTTTATTTATTTGAGAGAGAGAGATCACAAATAGGCAAAGAGGCAGGCAGAGAGAGAGGGGGGAAGCAGGCTCCCCGCTGAGCAGAGAGCCCGATGCGGGAGCTCGATCCCAGGACCCTGAGATCATGACCTGAGCTGAAGGCAGAGGCTTTAACCCACTGAGCCACCCAGGTGCCCCTGTTTCTCTCTACTTATTAAAACGAAGATCTCTTCAGGAAAAAAAAGTTTGAACAGAAAAAATTTGACCCTATAATATCTATTCTGCATGAATAATTCTGGGACAATGGCAGAAGCTGTGACTCTTAGATTGATTGAGACTGGAAGGTTTCCTGCCCATATCAAGTATGGATGTCATTCAGATTGAGGATGTTGGTTGAAGGATCACTGTCTGCGCCTGGGGCTGGGAACTGTGACAAATTCTTAATGGTTAATGCTAAGGAGGTAGGTCCTTCTGTTGATCTGATCTGTTGCCTCGTATGATTTGTGTTAGCAGAAGAATCATAAAGAAAATTAATAGGAGATCTGCATTCTAAACCTGGCTGAGCTGGGCACCTCTGAGTTATCATGTGTGTATAAATCAGTGATTCGAGAGACGAGATGATTTCTCAAGGGCTCAAGTGCTCTCATTCTATTGGGTACTGCTCGCTACTTAATCCTATCTCAACAACAAAAATATGGAGGGAAAAAACCCAATCTGCTATTTCTCAGAGTATTTATTGTTCCTTCTTTGAGTCATTTTCAAAGGCAGTTTTTTACACTCTTTAGAAATAATCTCTTACTCAGAGGATTTCTCTGATTAAATAGAACTTGTCTCCTGAGGGCTCTCTCTTGTGATCATGCAGGAGATGATGGAGAAGAGAATCAGCTCAAGATTGTGAGCTTTAAACTTTTCAAACACTTTAGTGTATTTTCATGCAACCATTCCATTATTGTTGGCATTAACACATGAGCTGCAATGCAAGGCATTTTTTGTGGCTTAAAGGTTATTTTCAGGTGGGTTTCCATTGGGACCATCCCCTTAGGGGCAGCAGCAAGCCACCATTGCTGCTCCGAGATATATTTTGTTATCTCCCTCTGTCCTGGCTCATTCTCTGTACCTCAACAGTGGCTGCCAGCATTCTCTTCCCCAGTGAAGAAGCACAGCCCCGTACTAGACCCTAGACCCTCCCCCTGGGGCAGAAGTGAGAACCAGTCCCTTTTCTTTTCTGCCTCAGTCCCCAGGCTCCTTCCTAGCCAACATGTGAGCTGGAGGGCAGGAGCCTAGTAGCTCGTAGGCCAGAAGAGTTTTGTTAAGTCCGCTTTGGCCTTGAAATACTACCTTATTCATCAATGAGATTCACCATATGCAGATAGTGTAGGTGATCATGGATCAAAGAAACACTCTTACTGAAGAGAATTTAACAATAATTAAAAGGAGGAATAGAAAAATCATCATTTATTTATGTAACCTTAAGACAGTATAATATGCACAATTGGTGTGCCTTATATATTGCTAATAAAATATTTTTGTTCGAAACATTTCAGTCCCAACATTGTGTTGATGTTCTGTTGGGGACAGGAGCAGTGAGAACTCTATGTTGATTGAATTGGAGAAGAAATACATGATATGCTACATAATCTAAGCTCTCTAAAGGTGACAGGCTGATAAAAATTCATTTTCTCTCATAAACTTGAGTACAAGTTGGAAAAAACTTATTTATGGGTGTATATGTACATACATACAGATGTATGTATATGTACATACATACAGATTCATTTAAATTTATCAGTTCCTAAAAACATTCTATTTATCAGAAGTTCTACTTTTAAAAATATCTTAGGGAAATTATTACTCATGTCTGTAAGTACACACACATCTGTGTTCATAACAATACTGATTATATATTATTTATAGTGACAGAAGTTAGAACAATTATTCTAAAAACAGCATAAATAATAAACATCCAGGTGATAAAATATTATGTAGTCATTAAGATAAATATTAAAGATATAGAAAAATGTTAAAGATTTAAGTGAAAACAGATTACAAAATACTAGCTACCTTAGAATTCTATTTTTATGAAAACAAAACCAAACCAAGCACACGTAAAACAAAGACTGAAAGAATAGAACAAAAACCAAAAAGTCCATGTCACAGATACTAAAAGGTATGGGCAATTTGTATTTCTTTCTTTTTCTGTATTTGCTAAGTTTTCCATTATAACTCTGTTCCTTGATAATAATAATGAATTGAGGATCTCATGTAATGCTAATATAAGAATCTCTAATGTCATGATAAATTGAATCTATTTCTAAGATGGAAGGCAGGGAAATGAATATTTTAAAGATATTAGATTGCTAATATGCCACCATCCAGTTTAAATCATCACTTGAATATGCAAAACAGAGGGTAGGTAAAATAGGAAGACCAGAAATGCTTATTACTTTTCTAAACCTTAAAAAGTAAATCAACATGCAAACAACTATACTGGATTGAGGAAGTACCCTCAAGAATACTCACTTTATTCCAAGATTGTGTCTCCAAACCAGCTTTCAGACAGACAGTAACAACTACGTACTGTGGAATGAGATGAGAAGGGGAAATAGATTGGAAAAATGTGTTAAAATTTCATTAGAATCCATGTCACCTCCCTCATCCCTGATTCCCCCCACCCAATCCCTGCTCTCCATGTCCAGTGAATTCTGGTGTCATACGTTTTGCTAGGTTTTAATTGAGGAGAGAATGTAGTACTTTTCAATTAATGTTTCATATGTAGAAGCCCTTTAATAACATATGAAAAAAAATCATGCTTATATCATATATATATTTACATTCTTTATAAATAGCATGGAAGATTTCTTTCTGATTAGAAACCCAAGTGGTATTGATAAAAAGCACAGTTGAACAGGGGAGATTGAAATCATCATAAAGAGCATTTTGGCTCTTCTTGGCCTTTTGCATTTCATATATACATATTTTAGAAATACACCATCAGGCATCTGGGGCCTTTGACTGGATTATAATGAATCTATAAATCAATTCGATGAGAACTGACTTCCTCATAGTATTGAGTATTCCAATTAATGAGCATGGTATATTTCTCCATTTAGATCTTCTTAATATCTCCAATAAAGTCTTATAATTTTCTTCAGAGGTCTTGGACATCATTCTTTAAATTTGTTCATGTTTTTCCTTTGTTGGATGCTGTGGTAAAATAGTATATACATTTTTAAAATTTTCTAAATATTTACTGCTAGTATGTTGAAATATAATTGGTTTTTAAAACATCGGCCAATATCCAGCAAACTGTCAACTTCTTTTATTAGTTGTAATATTTTATTTGTAGAATTTTTGCTTTTTCTGTGTACATATATCATCTCTGGTTTAAAATCAACTTTTCCCCTTTTCAAGACTTCTACTCCTTTTTTCATCTTCTTATTGTGTTGGTTAGTAACTCCTCCACAACGTTGGAGAGAGGTGGTACTACTGAGCAACTTTATTTTTCATCTTATTCTTAGTCTCAAAAAAAAAAAAAAAAAAGCTCTCAGTGTTTCATTAAGTGTGATTTTGTCACAGTGTGGGTTCCTGTGCAACAACAGATTTGTGATATACACTGAGTGTTTAAAGTCCTACTTTTGAAGCAGACTTTATGTTCACTCCCTAGCTCTAGATTGAGCATTCTAGCTCACCTCCATCATTTCATCTAAACTATTCCAAAACCTTACAGTTGCCAAGGCACTGGCCTCTACCTGCTGCTCCAAGTTCATCTTTGCCATTATCCTGAACCTCCCTTGCCCAACACAAGGTTCACACTGTGCTCTAGTTCCATGGGCCGTCTCTAATTCCCTGAAAACAGGTTTACCGTGTTCCTCCAGGCACTATCTTTGGGCCTGTACTTCCTCCAACCCACTGGCGTGGAAACAGCGTGAAAACAGCGTGTCAGGAAAGCTGAGTAAATGATCTCACCGTGCTGACCCTGGCAACTCTACCATTTCTCCTTTGGCATCTCATTTTGAGGTATTTAGCATTGGTGTAGTCCCCTTTCCTTCTTTAATTGCTATGCTGAATTTATTTTGCTATAAATTTGTTGGTGGTGGTTTTACTATCTATACTTTTACTATCTATACTATATCCCCCTTTGGAGATAGAGATTCCATGAGATCAATTTACTCTGGCATCTTAACAAGGACTATCTTGTACATTTGTATATATACATGCATGTCTGTATGTGAGGAGGTCTGAAAAGAAGGAAACTTGTTGTATGCATATGTCCAAGTAAGTAAGAAACTACTATCCAACCACACTTGATGTTTAGGATTATATAATATAGAGTTAAAAGCCACACCCAGTAACATGAAACAATAAAGACAGCCAGCTAAACTGGAAAGAGGCAATATGCCAATAAATTGCTTCTTACATAGAAGCAAACATTGGGAAAAATGGTTTTTAGTTTTCTTGTTCCAAAATATCTTGTTAAATGAAAAGGAATAACTTGCAGAGGAATATGTTTCTACTTGCATACCAAAGGGATAACATACAATTAAATATACATCTATAATTTTTAGAATTATGAGTAAGAAACTAGTGGCAGACACAAAACTCAGAAGCCATAAAGCAAAATATCAATACATTTAACTACATAAAACTAATAAGAAGAATATATGCATGACAAAAATGCCATGAAAAGTGAAAATGTAAAACTAGGAATATATTTTTGTAACAAATATGAGAAAAATTAATATAAATATCTGTGAATAATTAGTAATAAAAAGCCCAACAAACTAATAGGACTGCTAAATTAATTCAACAAGCCTTCACAAAAGAAGAAATGAAAGTGGTTTTTCACTTCATGCAAATATGTTTTTCTTCAAGGCAAAGACTATGATAGAATACAATTTTACCTACTAGATCAAAAAAGTGTGACAAGACTACCACCCATAGGGACTTAGGGAAACTGATATTCTTATAACTAGATGTTATATAAGAATAACATCTAGTTATAAGAATATGTTATATGTTATAAGAATAACCTTATATGTTATAAGAATAACCTCTTTGGGAGATAATTTAGTAATGATTTTCAAAATTTACAATACCCTCTGATCCAGCAAGTACGCTTCTAGAAATTTATCCTACAGATATACTTACTCATGGGCATAAAGGATAATCTTTGCAGTATTGTTGGTAATGGCAAAGGACCCCAAACAATCTTAATGTCCATTACTAGAGACTGGCTAAATAAATAGTGGTGAGTTAGTCACATAAGCAGCTCTGAAAGAATGAATTAGATATTTATGGGCTGGCTTGAAGCCATCACCAAGGCATATTGTATAGTGAAAAAACAAGATATGGAATGTACCTCCCTACCTGTACCAAAAAAAGGACATATACATTTGTTAAATGTATTTCATATTTCTAGAAGTTATATAGATACATGATTATACTCCCACACATATACACACATGCATATGCAACCATTGTAATAGTTCCTTCTTGGAAAAGATATTGGAGCATGAGGGAGACTTAAACTTTATGACATCCTTGTAATACTTGAATTTTTCAATTAAAAACAAAAAAACGATTGAATCATATGGGTGATCTTACCGTATAAATAATATTTCCAAGAAACAAGTAGTCTGTAGTGTAACCCCCTTGTAAGACCATATCTGAAAAATGAAAAAGTCCTTTTTTTTTTATCTTTATAGAGCCTGAAACATAGATTCGAATTTATTTTTGCCAAAGGAACCCATACTGGCCACCAAAAATGTTTCTCAATTACTGGTCATATTTCTAAAGTGACGACAATGCTTGCTTTGCCTGTCACAATTGTGATATTTTTCCATTTCTTACTCTCTCCAAAGATATATTAAGCAAAATATGAATAAATAGATTGCAAAGAGTACATGAATGTGATTATGAAACCTAGTTTCACATGCATATAAACCATCTAGCAAAATGAAAGTCCGAACAATCTCATGAGTGATGCTAGGAAACAAGGCTAGGATTTTAAGCATTTTAAAATCATACTTTTCACTCTTTTTCTTTTCCAGGATTACTAAAATAATCAACCTAACAGATAATTTAAATTTACAATGGAATTTCATATTCTCTTATTGCTAAGTCTACTATAACTTATGAATTTCATTCTGTATAAAGGATCAAAACTATCTCAAGATTAGGATGATTTTTTCACTTATTTTCACTTTTTAAAATTCCCAAATATATACTTGTGCTTCTGGTCCTGGTAGATATGGAAATTTGGGGGTGCAAATTCCTGATCCTAATACCAACTCAGAAGCTCACTTATTCCCTTTTCTCTTGATTTAGAACCCACTAAAAAACACAAGGCTCATACCCTTTCTTAAAATTATCTGCAGTGGAATATTAAGGCATCTTGTTGACAGAAACTATAGGTAAATATGTGGGCCAGGTTAAACCAACTAGGGAAGTGACAATCATGAGTCTGTGTATAGACCTAACTTGGTGAGTTTTCATGGGAATGGGGCAATAGTATAGATGAGAACAATCATGTAATTGACTAGAAACAGGGAGAAAACTGCATAGAAAGGCCATACTGAGTTATGTTGTCCAGATGCATATTCACAAAGAGAGAAATTATAAGCTTTGTTGGGAAAAAGGGAAACTTCCAGTTTGCACATGGTGATGTGAAACAGATTCTTTTCCTTCCAGATATTATACAAAATCAATGATGCAAACAGAGAAAACCTCCACAGAATCTATGTCAGGGAAACCATGAGACAAAAAATCCAGTCTCAGAAAGATACTGAGGGCTTCCAAGAAGCTAAGGTGAGCAGAAACTATGCTTGGTGATAAAAGCACCAGGGCAAAGTAAATATCAGGCTGGCCAAGGGCAGTAGACCTCAGAAATATCAGCAAAAATACTCTCCGTAAAAGAACCTCCTTCCAGTAGCTGGGAAAGAAAAATCTAATTTCTTGAGGAATGATATAAAAGAAGCAGGCACAACCTCCATTAAAAGAGACTATAGGAAAAAATTCTATTCTATGCGATTTGTGTGGTTACTATAAATTTGTCTAATGTATGTGTTTGAATTTGGTTTGAAAGCAGGGTTCCTGGGTGGCTCAGTCAGTTTAGCATCCCACTCTTGATTTCAGCTCAGGTTATGATATCAGAGGCATGAGATGGAGCCCCATGTCAGGCTTTGCACTCAGCACAGAGTCTGCTTGAGATTTTCTCTCCCTCTGCCCTTCCCCCCCCCCGTTCATGCTATACATTAGTTAATTAATTAAAATAAAATCCTTAAACCAAAAGAAAATTGTTTGAAAGCAAATTACTAGAAGAGCACCAAAACGTATTAGATGAAGTACACTTACCAAGGAATCAAAAAAAAAAAAACACCACAAACCTATTACAACCAGCCAAAAAAGAAATGAATGGCAAAGCCAGAGCAAAAAGACTTAAGCATTTGATATATTTAGCTATAGAATTAAAATAAAGAAAGCAAAAACAAAAAACAATGCAGTGATAGAATGATCAATCTGATTATAATTATTCAATGCCCAGACAATGTGGGAATGATGCAATTTATATAATATCCAGGGGTACAGGTTAATTATATGGGAAGTAGAATAAGTTTGCAGATTTTCTCATCTATAATTGGGAGTCAATAAAGAATATTCAAAGCTAACAATCAAGTAATGGAATTACAAGTTTATATAAAGTGTAAAGGTATGCCATGTTCAAGATAATGAGTTGCTAGAGGATAGGGAAGGGAGATGGAAAGATGGGAAACATAATTTTATACTTGGAAACCAATGAATTTCTCCAAAGAAACAGAGCACTGTCTATATAAGCTTATAATAAAAATAAGCTTAAGAAAAAAAATTCATACTTTCCTGAATACCAGAAGACAACACACAAAAAATCCACAAAGAAAGCCAAGCACATAAAGATTAGAAAAATATATTAAAACAGGAAGTGCAAAGTCAAATGAGATATTCAAACAAAACCTGTTTTTTAAAAAATGACTCTCCAATTGTGTCTCAAAAACAAAACCCAATTCTATGCTGTATACAAGCAACAGACCTGGAAAAAAAAAAAGTAATTCATAAAGTTTGAAAAGTAAATTACAGGCAAGGAAAATACAAATTAAAAGCACAAAAATGATAGTAATATTAAGAAGATATTGAGGCTGAAAAGAACTAAACAAGCAATGAAGAGAACTTCGTAATGCCAAATGGTACAAGTTGCAATGCATATGAAACAACTAGAAATATTGGTGCAACAAATAACATTTCTAAACTATAAATTATGAGAAATCAAAAGGGAAAAAAATAGTAGTAGTAGACTTTCACTTAGCTTTCTCAGTACATGACAGACTAGTGACAAAAAAAATAAAAATTTAGCAAGACCAGGACTTTTCCTTCTACCTATTAAGAAGCAACGGTCATTTCCCTCTTGCTATAATCAATTAGAAAGTTGAACAAACATAACGAAATAATATTTTCAGACACTGGCTAAAAAGCAGCACAAGATCCTTGAGAGAGGGGAGAAGAATTAGGTGAGACCTACCAATGCCCTGGCTTCATACTTGGAGGCAATTTCTGGTCTGTGCAGAGAGGAAGAACCCAAAGATGGGTCAACATTTTGAATGAGTTGATGAGACAGACATTGGACTTTAGAGAGGCCAGGATGGCTGGAATTTGCAGAAGTGAACACTGGAAATGAGGGAACAGTGCTAAGAATGAGTTCCAGAAAGTCACATGGGGTCCTCATAAGTCTTTGGCTGAATGCCAATCTGCATACATATAGTGAGAAATTTCACAAGGTCACCAAAAAACAATTTGGAAAACTAAATTACCACAGAACTGCAAGTTGAAAATTGCCAGATCTAATATAAAGCTAAGATTTACTCAAATTTCCATGGGCCAAAATAAAGAGACATCATTCAATATATGAGGCATTCAGTAGGCATCCAAGAAGAGAGAACCTTTGTATAGGAACTAAATTACTTCTATAGTAAAAGATACTCTAGACTCAACTTAAAGAAGAAAAACAGATCTTAGAAGGATCAAACTATTCATAGGGAATGTAACTGCCTGCCAAAACAAAGTCCAAATACTTAAATGTATACAACAAAAAACATCCAGCAGCATAAAATTCACCATGCCCAGTATCCATTATAAAATTATGATATATGAAGAAGCAAAATTTTGACCATAAGCAGGGGAATATTGGTAAATATAACCAACACAGAAAAACAGACATGTTGGAATTAGCAGAAAAATCTCTAAGATAGCTATTATAAGTATCACAATTACACTCAGGCATTTGAAAAAAAAGAATAAGAGAAAGGAAAGACGTAAAGAAGAACTAATTAGAATTTCTAGAGATGAAGAGTATTAACACATGGAAGGAAAATGTCACTGGTTTGATATTAACTGCAGAGAGACTGCTAAATAAAAGATCAGTGAACTTAAAGACATGGCAAAAGAAACTAAAAATGAACCAAAAGAGAAAACAAAGATGGTATAAATGAACATATAGGAAAATATCAAGATTTCCAACAGATGTGTAGTTGGAGTCCCAGAAGAAGAGGAAAAAGACATCTATGGGAAAGCTAACATCATAATTAGAGGTAAAGAAGATTTTCCCCTCCTAGGAGGAAAAAGCAAATATGTCCACACTCACTCCTTTTGTTTAACATTGCTTTGGAGGTCATAGACTCTGCATTGGTGCAAGAAAAATAAATGGAAGGAAAGGAAGTAAACCTCTCTTTATTCATAGACAACATTTTTTTTTTTAAAGAATTTATTTATTTATTTGACAGAGAGAGATCACAAGTAGGCAGAGAGGCAGGCAGAGAGAGAGGGGGAAGCAGGCTCCCTGCTGAGCAGAGAGCCCGATGCGGGACTCAATCCCAGGACCCTGAGATCATGACCTGAGCTGAAGGCAGAGGCCCTAACCCGCTGAGCCACCCAGGTGCCCCTATTCATAGACAACATTAAAGCAAAAAATAGCTACTAGAACAAGTAGTGAATTTAGCAAGGACATAGGATGCAAGTTGTTGTAAGAAATAAAATATTTCTATATAGTAACAATGAAAAATTGGGAAATAAGATCTAAAAATCAGTTATTGTAGCATTCAAAATTTGAATACTGATGGATAAGTTTAACAAAAGATGTGCCAAGACTGTACATTAAAAACTCCAAAACATTCCTGAGAGAGATGAAAGACAACTTAAGTCATTGGAGAGAGAAACTATGTTTATGAACTGGAAGACTCAGTAATGTTAAAATGTCAATTTTCCAATTCTCCTGAAGTTAATCAATAGATTAAATGCAATTGCAATCCAAATCCCAGTATTTTTAATTAGAATTTGAAAAGCTGATTTTTAATAATTTATATTGAAATTCAAAGGAACTACAATAGCCAATTTTTTTCAGAGAAGTTATTGTACCTGGTTCAGGATTTAAATATGAAGTACAGTTATTAAGACAGCATGGTCCAAGAATAGACATGTAGATCAATGAAATAGACATGTAGATCAGTGAAACAGATTTCAGATATAGATCCATATAAACAGCCTCAAAGATGTCAACATAATTTCATGGGAAAAGTATAATCTTTTTAACAAAAAGTACTGTAACAATTGGACATAAATATGCAAAAAATAAACCTCAACTCTTACATCAAACCATAAACAAAAATTAAAATAGATCAGAAAACTAAACATAAAACCTAAAAAGGGAAAACTTCTAAAAGAAAACAGCATTACGTCTTTGTAACCTTGGGGTGGGGCAAAGATTTCTTAGGACAAAAAGAAAAGCACAGACCATAAAAATGTTTCGATAAATTGTACTTAAAATTTAATACTGATTTTAATAATATGAAAATTAGTCAAGGAATAGATTAAGGGAAAAACTTACAATGTATACATGAAAAAGGACTCTTATCCAAAAGGTACTCTTGCAACTCCCTAAAGCAATAATTCAATTTAAAAATGGGCAAAGGACTTGGGAAAAAACTCCTTCAGAGAAGGTATACAAATGGCAAACAATCACATGAGAGAGGGTCTATATCATTAGTCATCAGAAAAATGCAAAATAAAATCACAAAGAACTAGTGTATAAATATTTTCGTGATGTTGAAAACAGTGATACACGATAAAATGGGGTAAACTTCTTCACATTGAATTTCTAATTTAAGATTATTTGCTAAGGACCATCATAAAAGTAAAATTACAGTTCCTGATTTATATCCAAGTTGCAAATGGTCTCCCCATACAATGGGCTTCTATGGCAACAGAACCTTTACAAGACCTATTTGTGAGGATCTCATGTCCAGATCTTGATCCCTGCCCCCATCACCGCTCCTACTTTCCTGCCTGAAGAGCCTATACTAGCACCTGCTGGAGATTCCCAGGTGCAACTTGCCCAAGACCACCTCAATCTCGGAGAACTCAGGGCAAAAAATTGTGATATTGAGCAGGTCAGTGACACTGCTATAAGTAAATTAAAAAGGAAAAATACATCCTAAATTCTAACTAATTTTAATAACCTTTTAGAATAAAATTTTCATTAGCTATAAATCACTAGAAATATAATTAATACTATAGAATACAAAGCATAGTAAAACATTAAAAACAATAAGAACATTTTTGAAATATGGAAAATTGTCACTCCTTGCCTGTTTGCACTTGTACTAGAGCAGTCAATTCCCAAACTTGTCTGTACTTTGGAATATTCCGGTGAGCTTCGTGAGCTACTGATGCCTGTGCCCTAACCAGAGAGATTGCGATTCAGTTGGTTTGGGGATGGTCTGGGCTTTGGAATTAAAAAAAAAAAGTTTTCCACCAATTCTAACATACAGACAAGTTTGGGAAATGCTGTAATTAGTAGAAAATGGTGGGGATGATGATCCTCTCTCTTTCATTTTTAATGTCTTGCATTAACAAATGTCATGTGATACAAGTTAAAACATAAACACTATGTAGATAATGTAAACCTAGTCAGTTACATTTAGTATGACACATTTGGCTGAATTTACAAAGTAAGAACCTGGAAACACTGGTTGTCACTTCACATGACTTCATAATGGTGAGAGTTTGTAATTATGTAGTTTGCTTGCCTGTTATGTAGAAAATACCTTTAAATTTGATCATGTGTTAAACCTATTAGTGCCAAAAACTGCATCAGGTGTGAGGAGTTAAATAATTCAGTCCCATTAACTTTCGAGGAAATTGGCAAAGATTATTTTATTTAAGTTAGTCTGCTGTCCCACCCAGAAAGCACAAATAATAATTATTCCTTACAGAGAATGTGAGGGTGTTGTCTGTGTGGGTGTGCGCGTGTATGTGCTGGAGGACGTGTTAAATGTCATGAGATTGAAAATTTTTGTGACTCTCATAGAAAAATGCTAAAAAATGAATGTCTTAAAAAGAACTAGCTTAATACTTGACATTAACAACATAATTTCTATAAAATACTAATTTAGTGAAACTGGTATTTCTGGTTCTGGATTTACATTCCTTATTACTGCAGGGGTTGAGATCCCATTCTATATTTCGAGGATGATCTATGATCCCCCAAATATATTTATTGTATAGTGAGCATTCTTTTCTCTGGACTACTTGATATATTATGAAGTTAAGTCTTCATTAACTTTTTTTTTTTTTACCAGATTTACTGAGATATAATTTACATACCATACATCCACACACTTAAAATGTACAGTTCAGTGGTTTTTAGTATATTAACAGAGTCTTGCAACTATCAGCATAATCAGTTTTGGAACATTTTCATTCCCCCCCAAAAGAAACCCCAGACCCCTCAGCTGTCACTGCCCAGCCCTCCATCCCGCCAGCCTTAGGTGAACACTAATCTACTTTATGTCTCTATATATTTGCCTGTTTTGGACATTTCCTATAAATAGACTCACACAATACGTAGTCCTTGTGACTGGCTTCTTTAATTTAGTATAATGTTTTCAAGATTCATCACTGTTGTAGCATGATCAATACTTCATTTCTTTTTATTAACACTATTCCATTGTATGGATGTAGCACATATCCATTGTATATCCATTCATTGATTAATAAACATTTGGGCCATTATGAATATTGCTGCTATGTGTACAAATTTTTCTGTGGGCGTAGATTTTAATTTCTCTTGGGCATATACCAGCAATGTAATTGCTGGATAATATGGTAACTCAATGCTTAACCATTACAGGAAATGCCAGACTATTTCCCAAAGCAGCTACACTATGTTACACTCCTGCCAGCTGTGTATGAGGGTTCCAATTTCCACATCCTTGCCAATATTTGTTATCTATCATTTTGATTATAGCCATCCTAATAGACATGAAATAGTACCTCGTTGTGGTTTTAATTTGCATTTGTTTAATGATTAATGACGTTGAGCATCTTTTCATGTATTTATCAGTTATTTATATATCCTTTGGGGGGAAATGTCTATTCAATTCTTTCATATGTTTTAAAAATTGAGCCTTTTTGTCTTTTACTGTTGAGTTGTAAGCATTTTTTATATATCCCCTGATAGAAATCTTCATTATAAATGGGCAAATGTTTTGTTCCATTCCGTGGGTGGTATTTTCATTTTTTTATTGAAGTATAATTAACATACAATGTTTTATTAGTTTCAGGTGTAAAACGTTAGACAATTCTATCCATTACTCACTGCTCACCATGGTGTTAGTCACCATCTGTTACAATACACAGTTATTACAATATTATTGACTATATTCTCTATGCTGTGTAATTCATCTTCATGACTTATTTTATAAATGGAAGTTTGTACCTCTTAATCCCCTTTATTTATTTCACCCATCCCCCATCTTCCTCCCATCTGGCAACCATGAGTTTATTCTCTGTATTTGTCTGTTCTTTTGCTTCTTTGTTCAGTTGTGTTGTTTTTAGAGTCCACATGTAAATGAAGTCCTCTAGTATTTGTCTTTCTCTGTCTGACTTATTTTCACTTAGCATAACACCCTCTGTGTCCATCCAGATGTCACAAATGGCAAGATCTCATTCTTTTTTATGGCTGAGTAATATTCCATTGTGTGTTGTGTGTGTGTGTACTGCATCTTCTTTATTCATCTATGGATGGACACTTGGGTTGCTTCTACATCTTGGCTATTATAAGAAATGCTGCAATAATCATAAAGGTGCATATATCTTCAAGTTAGTGTTTTTGTTTTCTTTGGGTAAATACACCAGTAGTGGAATAACTGGATCATATGGTATTTATATGTTTAACTTTTGAGGAACCTCCATACTACTTTCCACAGTGGTTGCAGCAATTTACATTCCCATCAACAGTGCATAAGGGCTCCCTTTTCACCATATCCTCACCAACACTTATGTTTTGTCTTTTGGAGATTAGCCATTCTAATTGGTATGAGGTGATATCTCATTGCGGTTTTGATTTACATTTCCCTGATTAGTGATGTTGAGCATCTTTTAATGTGTCAGTCGGCCATTTGTATGTCTTCTTTGGAAAAATGTCTATTCAGGTCCTCTGTCCATTTTTAATCAGATTGCTTTTTTTGATATTGAGTTGCATAAATTCTTTATCTTTTTGGATATTAACTACTTTTCAGATACATCATTTGCAAATATCTTCTCCCATTCACTATGTTGCCTCTTGTTTTATCGACGGTTACTATTGTTATGTAGTTTTCATTTATTGTAGTGTGTTTTTCTGGTTTTGGTATCAGGGTAATACTGACTTTGTAAAATGAATTTGGAAGTTTTATTTATTTTTTGGACTAGTTTGAGAAATAGGTATTAACTCTTCTTTAAATATTGGGTACAAATATATATATATATATATACTTATACCAGTATATATAGTCTTAAATTATATATAGTCTTAATTACTGTAGCTTTGGCATAAGTTTTGGAATCAAGAAGTGTGAGTTCTCCAACTTTTTAAAGATTGTTTTAGCTATTCTGAAGTCACTTATATTTTCATACAAATTTTAGAATCAGCTTGTCCATTTCTGCAAAGTCAGCTGGTACTTTGAAAAGGATTTAATTGGGCCTTTAGATTGATTTGGGAAGTACTGCCAACTTATCAGTATTACATCTTCCAATCCACAAACATTGGCTACCTTTACATTCATTTAAGCCTTCTTTAATGTCTTTCAACAATGTTTTGCAATTTTCAAAGTATAAATTTTGCACTTTTGTTAAATTTATTTCTAATTATTCCTTTTTATTCAGTAGTTAATATAATTGTTTTCTTAATGTCATTTTCTGTTTTATTTCTGTTGTATAGAAATAAAATGGATTTTGTATATTAATCTCGTACCCTGAAACCTTAATTTATTACTTCTAATAGTATTTTAATTTTAGCATTATATATATATATATATATATATATATATATATAATGTCATATGCAAATAGAGATCATTTTACTCTTACTTTTCTAATCTGGGTGATTTTTATTGCATTTTCTTTTTTTTAATTTTTATTTTATTTTTTCAGTGTTCCAAGATTCGTTGTTCATGCACCACACCCAGTGCTCCATGCAATATGTGCCCTCCTCAATACCCACCACCAGGCTCACCAACCCCGTTACCCCCTCCCCTCCAAAACCCTCAGTTTGTTTTTATTGCATTTTCATGCCCAACTGCACTGCCTAAAATTTCCAGTACAATAGTGAATAGTAACGTTGGAAATGATATCTTTGTCCTGTTCTTGATTTTAGGGGAAAGCATTCAGTCTTTCACCATTAAGCAAAATGTTAACTGTGTTTTTTGTAGATATTTTTTTTTTATCAGTTGAGGAAGATCCATTCTATTCCTACGTTATTGACTGCTTTTATCTTGAAGATGTATTGGCTTTTGTCAAATGCTTTTTCTGAATTTACTGAGATGATCATGTAGTTTTTATCCTTTATTATTATGATGTATTACATTAAGCCAATTTTGCATTCTTGGGATAAATCCCATTTGGTGTTTATGTATAAACTTATATATATTTCTAGTTTTGGTATGTTGATAGTTTGATAAAGATTTTGCATCTATACTATTTTATGAAATTTATTTTAAAATCAGTTATGAAAAGATTGGTCTTCAAATTGTTTACTTTCTATTAATGTAAGATCAGGTCTCATAATTCTTCTTCCAGTTTAAATCTACCATTGAGCCACTCTGATGAACAGTTGTTTTTTTTTATTAAAAGTTTTCAACTCCAGAATTTTCATTTGGCTCTTTATTGTAATTTCTATCTCTTTATGACAATCTATTTGATGTGCCTTCATACCTTTAAGCATTTCTTTTGGCTCTTTGAATATGTTTATATCAGCTAATTTGAACTCTGTTAAATCCGACATGTAGGTCCTCTCATAGGCAGTTTCTGTTACCTACTTACTTCTTGGTGTATGGGTCATGCAGTCCTGTCTCTTTGTGTGCCTTGTACTTTTTAGTTGTTGAAAACTGGAAATTTTACATAATACATTGTAGCTACTCTGGATACTAATCCCCCCTCCCTTCAAGGCTTATATTTGTTCTGATGCTTGTTTGTTTTGTGATTTGGCTGGCTAATTTAGTGAGGTCCATTTCCCCAGGGTTAAACCTTGGTATTGTACCATGGAAGGTGCAGCCCTGGGCAAGCAGAGCCACCTTGGTTTTATCTGGTCTGTCTTGACTGTGTTTTTCCCTGATTTCTGCATTAAGCTATCTGACACATTTGGCATTACACCAATTGTTAGGCTCCACTAATTACCCACGGGTTAGTCTATTGTTTTTGACAGTGTTCTGGGGCATAAATTGTATAGCAGTCTGATCCAATTAAATTCAGGCTTGGATAAATTTGAGACAAGTCTTTGAGGTTTGTTCTGACCGCAGGAGAGCTATTTTGATTTATCTCTGTGCTTGGTTCACTCTGGTAAATTAGTAGGCCTATGATTATCTTATTGGTCTCAATTAGGAAGAGTTACTATTTTTGAGAACATCCCTAGACTTCAACTCTCTCCCTAGTCTGCTTCAAATAGTCACTTCCTTTAGGAAGAGTTTTGGAGTTCTCTCTTCTTATGTACTACCTCTCACCATAGGCAAAACTTATTGCCACTATTCTTGGTGATAGTGAGGTTGTAGTCACCGGTTTTCTTGGCTGGCCTTCCCAACAATCTCTTAGAGATTCTCTGCCCTACAAGTGAACTGTGGCGAGAGTGATCAGGAACCCAATATTCTTAGTCTGTCATGACTGTGGTAGAGACTCTGTCCTATGGATATTAGTTGATTGGAAAAGGGGAGCTCTAACCTCTTGGCCATACTCATCAGGATTTTGCCTCTTTAACTCAGAGTTGGGGGGGGTGAGAAATGTTGGTGGCCTGCCCCTCTTGTGAGATATGGTAACCCTGATTGATAATTGAGAAGACTAGTAGTCTCACACTCTTAACCATATCTGCCTACAGTGGGGCTTCCATCAAGCTGGGTTGTGAATAAGAGAGTGAAGGAGTAGGTCATGGCTACAATGCCACAGACTTTTGACATTCTTACTGAGTTGCAATAGATTTGCTTGAATAAATGTTTCTTCATTTGTCTTTAAGACAATATCCAGAAAATTTGCAGAGTTATGCTTTTATGGTTTTGAACAGTTTGGCTTATTTGGGTGGAGAGCAGATCCAAAGAGCCCCCTCACACTTCCATCCCAAAAGGAACTTTTTGTACACTTGTGATTTTGCTATATTTATCATTTGAAAGTTTTGCCCATTTTCTTTACAAGGAAAGGCTTTAGCTATATTAATGGCAGATCAATTATTTTAAATACCAACAAACACAAACACATGCAACTCAAACTCAATGTTTAAAAAAATATGTCCACCATAAAGGACATACTGCTAATAATACCCAATGAAAATTAAATCTGATTAAAGAAAAATAATTACATTTTATACTTTAATTTGTGGCCGTGAAGCCATTATACAACAATAGCATATACTTTATACCTCCTACATTTAGATGTATTAGACCCAGGTTAGTCTGTAGAAAAACTTCACACATAATGTTGTTTTTGGTTTTTGTTTGTTTTTTTCTGAAAATTGTATGTCAGGAAAAGGAGACTTGGTCCAATAACAAAGTATACTGAACTTGTGTTATAATCTAAATTGAAGCATGAAGTTTGGGAAGTGAAACAAGAAATAGACATAAATTTCAAACTTACAGAAGGTATCTATAATTCATTAGAACTGCTGTGCTATCAGACCTGCTGACTCAAATATTTATTACAAATTAACAAAAGCACTCGTTTCCAATTTACATATGTCAAAGACAAAGACAATGTGCTCTAAAGATCACATTGTTAAATGTCAATCAAATTGTAATATTACATATAGGTAAATATTTTTAAATTCCATTTTTTTTTGCCTTCAGTTCTTTCTGTGGAGATATACACATAAACACACATACACACAACATAGAATATTGGCCCCAGTGAGAAAAACATGCTCTTTCTTGAATATATGAAACAATGAAGGCATTACCATGCTCCAGCATTTTCATGGGCATCCAGAAGAGAATGAAGGAATGGATCAAAGCATTTAAACATTGAAACCAAAACACCTAAAAGAAAGCAAAGCAAGAAAGTGATGATAGTACATTGGTCTAAATCTAAAAACATGGGATATTATGAAATATGCTTGTAGTTTGAAACAGTTATGAAGCCAAAATATTTTCCTGGAGATGGAAAAATTCCATTTCTTCTACTTCTAAAAGAAATGACTGTGAAAGCATGAGATATTATTTGAAAGAAAACTCATTAAATGTGTAGAACTCAAATACAGAATATTTGTTATAAAAAAATTATAAAGACCTAACTTATCCAATGAAAAAGAACTGGAAGTAATTTTTAAAAGATATAAAAATATTTTCAATACTTAGCTTGTAGTATTTTAAAATATAATTTCATACTTTATTTCATATGATACACTCTGCACCTTTACCTCTCCACCTAGACTCTGGTCAAAATAAATTTTAAAAAACCACATACAATTTTCTTAGAAGAAATCTTAATAATATAAGATCTCTAGGGTCAAACAAGAGTATACCTTGGAGTTAGATGGTTGAACTTCTTTTGATTAAAAATATATCAGTTATTTTTATGCTTGCCAAGAAGACTTACAGATAAAGGACTAGAGAAGAAAAAAATGTGGAAAAAACATATTTTGTCCCGTGACCTAAATTTCCTGGAAAAAGGCTGTTTTTAGGAAAGAATGTAAAAACTGGTTTAAAAACACAGCTAATGCCAAATTGGAAAACCTCAACTAATGGAACATTACGTAGAATACATAGAAGTTTTTGTCTCAGAACTGGAGAAAAATTATCCTTGGACTTAGCACAACTCCTGTCCTTCCTAATAAATATTAAGATGCAGATCCACAAGAATTAAATTGTGTCCAGTTAACTTGCTTGTTTTCCAGAACAAAACTCAAGAATAGTCATGGTATAAACAAAATAAAAATTTTTGTACACAGCAAAGGAAGCTAATGACAAAACAAAAAAGCAACCTACTGAATAGGAGAAGATATTTGCAAATGATACATCCAATAAGGAGTCAATACCCAAAATATATGTAAAAACTTCTACAACTCAACACCAAAAAACCAAAACAGATGGCCAACTAACACATTAAAAGATGCTCGATAGCACTAATCATCATGGAAATGCAAATCAAAATCACAATATCACTTTATATCTATCAGAATGGCTAAAATCAAAAACACAAAAAACATGTTGAAGAGGATGTGAAGAAAAAGGAACCCTTGTGCACTGTTGGTGGCAATGCAAAGTAGTGCAGCCACTGTAGAAAACAGTATGGAGGTTTCTCAAAAAATTAAACATAGAAATACCATATAGTCTAGTAATTCCACTACTGGGTACTTACCCAAAGAAAACAAAAACACTAATTCAAACAGATATATGCACCCCTATGTTTATGGTAATAAAGAAAAAGATCTTCAAAGCAGCCAGATGAAAAAAAGACATTAAAGCCATAAAGATGAAGATAACAGTAACTCCACATCGAAACGATGCAAGTAAGAAGACAATTTCAGAAATTGAAGAAGACAATTTCAGAAATTGCTGAAAAACTATTAACCTAGAATTTAATGCCAAGCAAAAATAACTTTCAAAAACAAAGGTAAAATGAAGATTTTTTGAGATATATAAAAGCTGAAAGAGTTCATCACCAGCAGATTTGCACTACAAGAAATTTTAAAGGAAGTCCTTCAGGCAGAAAGGAAATTACAACAAATAATAATGTGAATCTACACAAAGGATAGAAGATCACTGGAAATAATAAACATATGGGTAACGATTTAAGTGTTTCTCTTGCTGGGATGCCTGGGTGGCTCAGTTGGTTAAGCATCTGCCTTTGGCTCAGGTCATGATCCCAGGGTTCTGGGATCAAGTCCTTCGTCAGGCTCCCTGATCAGCAGGGAGCCTGCTTCTCCCTCTCCCTGCTGCTCCCCTTGCTTGCTCAGTCTCTCTCTCTCTCTCTCTGACAAATAAATAAATAAATAATCTTTTGGGGAAAAAAAACCCCAAAATTGTTTATTTTGCTATTTAAATCATTTTTTTATATAGATTTTAATTATTTGACAGAGAGGGAACACAAGCAGTAGGAGTGGGAGATGGAGAAGCAGGCTTCCCACCGAGCAGGGAGCCCAATGCGGCACTCAATCCCAGGACCCTGGGATCATGACCTGAGCCGAAGGCAGACGCTTAACTGACTGAGCCACCCAGGCACCCTAAATCACTTTTAAAAATAATTGTTCAAACATAGATATGTAAAAGTAACATGTATGACAATAGTCCAAAGGTCAAAAGGAGAGAAATGGAGGTATACTATTAAGTTTTTTATACTGTGCATGAATTAGTATATCACTTGAAGGCAGACTATACTAACCTAAAAATGTATGGTGTAAAACCTAAAGCAAATGCTTAAAAAAAAAAAAAAAAGAATTAAAGCTAAGAAGCCAACAAGGAGATGAAATGGAATTCACAAGAATTAATCCAAAAGAAGTCAGAACAGGAAACAAATTATAATTAGGAAAAATGGAAAATATATAGAAAGATGGTAAGTTTACACCAAAACACATCAATAAATGCATTAAATATAAGTGCTTTAAACACTCAGTATAAAGGCAGATATTATCAGATTGGATAACAAAGCAAGACTACAAACTGCCTACAAGAAACACACTTTAAATATGAAGACACAAGTTATAAGGATGTATAAGGTTGTAAGTATCAGGTTATATAAGTATAAGGATGGAAAAATAGAAGCATTAAAAAAAGCTGAAATGGTCATGCTAGTATCAGACAAAGTAGATTTTAGATCAGAAGAAAATAGATAATTTCTTAATGATAAAGGGATCAATCAAGACAATATAATAATCCTAAACAATGATACACCTAATATCTACTTCAAAATACATGAAGCAAAACTGATAGAACTTCAAAGGGCTAGAGATGAATCTATACTTTCAGTTGGAGATTTTAGTTCCTCTCCATAATTGATAGAATAATTGAACAGAAAATAAGAATGTAGAAGTTTGAATAATATGAACTTGACCTAATTTAATCATTCTGTTCAAGTTGAAATATTTATAAGATAGACCATATTCTGAGCCATGATGCAATACATTTAAAAGGCCCATGTTTTTTCCAGGTGTCTATATTTTTTTATTGAACTACAATTAACATACAGTGTTATATTAGTTTCAGGTGTACAATAGAGTGATTCAGTAATTCTAACCGTTACTCAGTGCTCATCATGATCAGTGTACTCTTGGTTCCCTGTATTTCACCCATCCTCCTACCTAACTCTCATCTGGCAATGACCAGTTTGTTCTCTATATTTGAGAGTCTACTTTTTGACTCTGTGTGTTGTTGTTCACTTGTTTGTTTCTTAAATTCCACATATGAGTGAAATCATATGGTATTTGTCTTTCTCTAACTAACTTATTTCACTTAAATTATACCCTCTAGGTCCATCCATGTTTTTGCAAATGGCAAGATTTCATTCTTTTTCTGGTTGAGTAATATTCCAATATTCCATGAATATTCCATTCATCTATTGATGGACAGTTGGGGTGCTTCCATATTTTGGCTATTGCAGATAATGCTGCAATAAATATAGGAGTGCATAGGGATTAATATGCAAAATATATAAACTTACACAACCAACACCAAAAAAATAAAAATAAAAATGTGGTTTAAAATGGGCAGAGGACGTGAATAGACATTTTTCCAAAGAAGACATAACAGATGATTAACTGACACATCAAAAGATGTTCAACATCACTAATCATCACGGAACTATAAATTAAAACCACAATGAGATATCAATTTACACCTGTCAAAATGGCTGAAATAAAAAATACAAGAAATAGCAAGTGTTGGGAGAATGTAGAGAAAAAGGAACTTGTGTGCTGTTAGTAGGAATACAAATTGCTGCACTCACTGTTGAAAAATTTTTTAAAAATTAAAAAAATTTTTTTAATTTAAAATTTTTTTTTAAATTTAAAAAATATAATTATGTGCTCTAGTATGGCAATAGGGGGTATTTACCCAAAGAAAACAAAAACACTAATTTGAGAAGATACTTGCAGGTGTCTATATTTTCTTTAAGGCTTCCCTAATGATTGAGATACAATTAGGTTTACTCTTACGGCTTGTAAAATCCCTTTAACTCCCCCGTTAAATCTCAACTCCATGATCCCAGGAAGAAATCATTCCAAAAGAATCACTTGTCTCCTCTAAAAAGACAAGAGTATTTGCCAGGACTGCCCCATTGCACAGCATGCCTCCTGAGGCTGCTCAGTGCACAATTTGTGGGACCATACGTGGTGCCTTCTTTTTCTTAAGGCTTCTCTTCCCCACATATTGTTATTTAAACCTCAATTCCCTGGGTAAACTAAACTACAAGGTAAATGATGGCCCAGGGCTGCGTCCCTTGGTTTGTAAATTATTTTCTTAAGCATCAGAAAAGGAGAAGACCAAAGGTAACTTTGGTGTCGAGATGAAAGGCCTGCAATAAATCTTCTGTTTACCTTTGTGTTGAAAGTATTCCCTGCCTGAGAAATCCTGTAGAGCTGTGGATATGCAAGCAGGCTCTTCTGACTGCAACACTGTTCAAAGATCCCCAGAGTAAAAGGTGGTAATGAAGTGAAAATCTACATAGAAAACAAGGATTTATTAAAAAGAACTTTTAGTCCATAACTGAGTTAATATTGTAGCAATGTCAACTTCCTGACTTTGATAATGTATTACAACTATTAAGATATCATTATGGGGGAAACTGGTTGAAGGATACACAGAACAGTTTTTGCATCTTCTGGTAAGTCGTTTTTTTTTTTTTTTTTCCTTCTTCTGGTAAGTCTTAAAGCTATTTAAAAATAAAAATTATTTACAAAGATATTAATGAGTCACATTCAAACACATTTAACCAATCATGACAATCTTTTGGATTAATTTGAAACCGTAAATGTTGCTTTATAAGCATAAAATGAACAAATTTCTTCCGATTAATGAGCATAAAAATAAATTGAGTATCTGAGTATTTAAATAATAGGCATAATACTGACCAATATATCTACCAATAATGACATCTGTATTCTCCATAAGAACCAGCTGTTTTATAAGCTAGTTCCCGTGCCAGATCTTGGCACATAGTGGTTGGAAAATAGTGTTGTGAATGTTAGATTTAAAAAAATTCACAAAAATTCTTTATCTTGATAATTATCAGAAACAAAGGGATCTCTCCTATTCATTTACTCTTCAAATATTTTATTAACAATCCTTATGCTAGCAACCATATTAAATGAAAAATACATGATCCTTTAAAAAGTTCTGTACCTTGTCAAGGAGGGAAACTTATAGTAGGTATAATAATATGAGAAAAAAATTGTGAAGTAAGGGAGAAGTTAAAAAAGGAGAAGAGAGGAAAATAGCAGGAAGATAGAAGTGACATATTTCTGCTCCATTTTGTTTGTTTCTATGGCAGTTTAACCAGGGATTCTTCACAAAGAGCAGTAAGACGGTACAAGCTTCAGTGAGCAAGCATCTTTTACATCTCTGGGCTTCTTGGGTCTGCGGTTGTCTCATTGACTAAACCAGCCACATGACCAAACCCAGAGTCCGTGTGAGTAGGTACACCAAAAGGTGTGGATACAGAAGGGCATGAACTAATTGGGGGACCTTTATGACCTATGTAGATTTTCTAGAATTTTATACAGAATGTTGACAGCAACTTTGGAAGCAAGCACTATTCTTTGTCAATCTTTTTTTTTTTTTTTGGTCTTATTACACTGGCTAGGACCTACAGATGATGTTGAATAGAAGTGGTAAGATCATACATTCTTCTCTTGTTCTTCATCTGAGGGGAACAGGTTTGCCATTAGGTAAGATGTTCACTGTAGGTTTCTCATAGAAGCACTTTCTCAGTGCTCATCAGAAACCAGTGGCTGGTGCTGGTGTAGACTGGGGTCCCAGGGCTCATGGAGGTGATAGGCTGGCTAGGGCACCCAGACCCTGTTCATTAAGGAGAGTTCAAGTCTCTGAATGTTACAGTTGCTTTACTTGCCATTTAATTATATCAATATCTGCTTCATTTCTAATTAGTTTCTAATGAGCTATGTTATTCTTACACATTAGGATTCTAATGTGTTATTAATAAGTTAACACTATAGTTAAGAAATATTCATCACTAGCCATATTTATTTTTCTGAAGGCTATTATTTCTGTTATTAATATAGCCACTTCTTTTTTTAATTATTTACATAGTAAATTTTTTCTCATCCTTTTCCTTTTTACCTAGCTGCGCCTTTATATTTGACGTGTTTATTTAATTTAATTAATTAATTTATTTGACAGAGAGCGAACACAAGCAGAGGGAGTGGGAGAGGGAGAAGCAGGCTTCCTGCTGAGCAGGGAGCCCAGTGTGGGGCTTGATCCAGGACCCCAGGATCATGACCTGAGCCACCCAGGTGCCCCTGAAGTAGGTTTTGATTTTGTTAACCCAATCTGACAATATCTGCCTTTTAATTAGAATATTTAGACCACTTGCATTTCGGTGAAATTATAAATGTGGTTGAACTTAAATCTATCTTCTTATTTTTTTCTATTTGTTGCATTTAGTTTTCCTCTTTACCTTATTTACTGACTTCTTTTGAAGTAATTGAATATTAAGATTTTATCTCCATTATTGGTTCATTAGCCATAATTTTGGTGGTTTTAGTTGTTAAGGTTTACAGTATGCATATGCAATGTATTACAAAATTCAAATAACAGTACACTGCCAAATCCCTCCTCTCATTCTTTGTGCTATAGTTATCTTACATTTTTATTCTAAATTAATGACAAATCCCAGAATACATTATTAATTTTGCTTTAAACAGTTATCTGTCATAACTGAAAATGAGGGGAAAAGGGTAAGTCTTTTATTAATGCCTACATAATTAACATTGTTGTTCCTCTTTATTTCTTTGATAGACCCAAATTTCATCCTGGTATACTTTTTCTTTTGTTTGAAGAGCTTCCTTTAACATTTCTAGTATTATAGGTCTTCTGGTGATAAAGTTTCTATTTTCTTGGTTTATTTTCAAAAGACATTTTTGCTGCATACAGAATTTTAGGTTAATGGATTTTTTTCTTTCTTTCAGATCTTTAAAGATATTCCATTGTCTTCTGCCCTGCAGGATTTTCAATATCTGCTTTTTTTCCTACATTTATTTTCTATACGTAATATTTATCTGGTTGATTTAAAGATTATTCTCTTCATCACTGATTTTCGACAATTTGGTTATGAAGAACATTTGTGTGTTTTTCTGATTTTTTTCTGTGTTTCTGTAATTGCTATGTCTTCATATTTACAGATCCTATTTCTGAAGTTTCTAATTTGCTCTTAATCCTACCCAGCAAAATGTCCATTTCCTATTTGGTTCCTTTCTATATCTTGTGTTTTTCTCCTCAATATGTTCATTTCTTCCTTTATATTCTTGCACATGTTTATAAGATTTAAAATCCCTGTTTTAAGTGCTTATCTATTCTAATTTTTATATCTGTTCTGACTTATTTTTCATATTATGGATCTTATTTTCCTATTTCTTTGCATGACATATCTTTTATTGGATACACTACTTTGAATTTTGTTTCTGAGTACTTAAATTTTGTTTATTTTTTTTGATTCTCTATTTTTAGTTTATATATTAGATATTTTCTTTAGCTTTGGAGCCCTCTTAGCCTCTTTTCTTTTTTTGGATTTAATTTTTTATTATGTTCAATTAGCCAACATATAGTACATCATTAGTTTTTTTTTCCCCCAAATACTTTTATTTTTTCAGTGTTACAAGATTCATTGTTTATGTACCACACCCAGTGCTCCATGCAATACGTGCCCTCCTCAATACCCACCACCAGGCTCGCCCATCCCCCCACCGCCTCCCCTCCAAAACTCAGTCCCTTGTTCTGAGTTCAGTCTCTCATGGTTCTTCACCCCTCTGATTTCCTCCAATTCATCCCTCCCCTCCATCTCACAATGTCCTCCATGTTTTTCCTTATGCTCCACACTTAAGTGAGACCATATGATAATTGACTTTCTCCACTTGACATCATTAGTTTTTGATGTAGGGTTCAACGATTCATTAGTTGCATATAACACTCAGCGCTCATCACCACACGTGCCCTCCTGAATACCCATCACCAGGTTACCCCCTTCCCCTCTGTAACCCTCAGTCTGTTTCCTTGAGTCCAGAGTCTCTCATGGTTTGTCTCCTTCTCTGACTTCTTCCCAGTTTGTCCTTTCTTCCCCTATGATCCTCTGTACTTTTTCTTATATTCCACCTATGAGTGAAACCATGTGATAATTGTCTTTCTCTGCTTGACTTATTTCACTTAGCATAATCCATGTCCATGCAAATGGTGGATATTCATCCTTTCTGATGGCTGAGTAATATTCCATTGTATATATGAACCACATCTTCTTTATCCATTCATCTGTCGAAGGACATCTCAGCTCTTTAAATATTACTTGCCTGTGTTCCAATTTGCAGGTAAGTAATTTGCAAATTAGTTTGATTTTTTTAAGGTTGCTTTTAAGTTTTAAAATATTTTATTTATTTGACAGAGAGCGAGAGATCACAAGTAGGCAGAGAGGCAGGCAGAGAGAGAGGGGGAAGCAGGCTCCCTGCTGAGCAGAGAGCCCGATGCGGGGCTCGATCCCAGGACCCTGAGATCATGACCTGAGCGGAAGGCAGAGGCTTAACCCACTGAGCCACCCAGGTGCCCCGCTTTTAAGTTTTATTATGATGGGCCCAAAATAGTGTTTACTAGAGGTCTAATTTATTTTTAAAAATGTAACTTGATTAAAAGTTTTCCCAATATCATGTGTAACAAGTTATTCCTAGCCCTGATTTAGCTCCAAGAATTCATCCTACTGCTTTCCGGTAGTTCTTTCCCTAGCTTTGGGTGGATTTTTCTCATGCATACACAAACCACACCCAAGGACTCAAGAGGGCTCTCTACAGATCTTCAGAGTCATCCTTTCTGTCTTTCAGTACAGTTCCCTCTTTGACATTCTAGCTGCCTGGGCCCACTGATCTCCAACCTCTGTGTCTTCAATTCATTAAGACACATGGGCTTTCTTTTGGGTCCATCTCCCTGCACTGTGGCTTGGAAACAGTCCTTCTTTCAAGGATAACAGTCATGAGCAGCCTGTTGTTTAATGTTTGAAAACAATTGTTTTATACAGTTTGGCTGACACTTAGGTTATTTCTGGTAGGAAGGTAATTCCTAAGGCAGTTAGTCATGCATGAGCAGAAGCAGAAATAATATATGACCTCCAGAAACAGTATGACTACCTATTTAAATTTGGTTATTAAAAAAGCAATGTAGCTTTCTTATTGCCAGTAACTATTTGAAATGTCCGAGACTTCATCTTTTTCCCCTCTGTAAAATATATATGTAATAAGATTTAATAAGTCAACAGATATTAATAAATCATCATATATTATCCTAAAATGTCCAAAAATTTAAGTTTCCCACTGTAGCCCTCATTTACTGCTTATTTAAAAAAAAAAAAGGGTTCTATTGACCAATCTCTATGGCCTATGCATTCATAGTGAATTTTCTCACACAAAGACTGCCACTCTAGTCTGTAACAAAACTTAAAAAAAAATTGAGTATTGTCATCTGCGACTAAAACCCTGGTAGAGACAACTATGTGTATGACTTCAGGTCCACTGAAGTAGTGCTCTAGTCAAATATGTCTAGAATTGACATGTACATAACTATTCATAGCACTAGACATTTTTGTATTATTGGACACTCAATGACTTTTGTCTGTGTTTCAGAATTCAAGCCCCTAGAAGACAGAATTTTAGGGATTAAGGCTTAGAGTACCCAGATTGTAATATGCTATGATAATACATACATACATACAGTACAGAAGAAAGATCATGATATCCTCATTGGGAACCTACTGTTTATGCTAGGTTTCCCTAACCTCTAAAGTGGAATAATAAGAAAAATAAAATAAAAATTCAAAGGTGAATTAAAAGACCATTTAGCCATACTGTTTATTTCTAGTTTTTTAATTTAAAATGAGTTAAGTAATGGTATGGGATTGTTAGTTTCAGAAAATTCTGTTTATTTCATCCTGTGTTTGTAGGAAATGAAGTCCTATAATAATATTTACCAAAGGACAAATTTTCTGCCAGAAGGTTTAAAAGGCCAGGGAATTATACTATAAACACACACCCACATATAAAGATATAAATATTAATTAAATGTATTATATATATTAAATAGAGGTAGAGTTCAATAATAATTACTTGGCCTAAAAACATTGTACAGGCATATAGTAAGGAGGTTTTGGATGTATTATCAAAATGCATTGCATAGAAATTTAATGTAGTTGCTATAGAATGATCTCTTATGATTGAAACCATGTGTGGAGAGTATGGGATTCTGCACGATGTGTTTGTGCTGCCTGTTATGTGCAGATGACTGACTTGGAGACACTTCGCAGACATAAACAGCATACTGTCAGAGATGAGGAATGCTTACCACATTGTACAGGCTTATGCACCAATGTTCAAATATAATCTGCCCAGAAAATCCATTAACAAAGGCAAACCAAAGCTGAAAGAAAGTTCAAGAAGTTTTATATCAATATTGACCTAAGTGTTTCCATTCATTGAAGTGCTTAAAATACTGTACTTTATCATTCTTTTTTTTCATGTCATCAAATGGGATTTTACCAAAATGTAAATAAAATCAAGCTTGAGTATTTGAGCCTAACAGAAAGCCAGTCCATTTATTTTAGAATTTTTATTTCAGTCTTTGTTACTGTTCTTTCTCTATCAAAAAATAATTTCAATAAAATATTTAGATCTCATTATCCAATAATGCATTGCTTCAGTAAAGAATGATATTGAGTTGTAAAGGTTCAGAATGATTTTTGTCAATTGCTTCAGGAAATTGTAGCATCTGCAACTACTAACATTTGTAACTGGCCCAGCCAAAGAAGGGAGCACTCCTAATTCAAAAAGTTCTATGCCCCTCTATGTTTATTGCAGGATTATTTACAATAGCAGAAATGTAGCAGCAACCTAAGTGTTCAGCAATAGATGAATGGATAAAGAAGAGGTGATATATATACATATCGAATGAGATATTGCTCAACCATAAAAAAGTATGAGATCCCATCATTTGCAACAACATGGATGGATTTAGAGGATATCCCTCTTTGGCACGAGTTTGTAACTGTTACGTTCTCTGTAACTTTTTGGAAGAGTTTGAGGAAGACTGGTGTTAATTCTTCCTTGAATGACTGGTATAATTTTGATTACTGATCTCATCTCCTTACTATAGTCTGTTCATATTTTCTCTTGCTTCATTATTTGCCCAGCTGCTTTTTGACAAAGATGGAAAATTAATTTAATGGAAGGATAGCCTTTTCATCAAATAGTACTGAAATAATTGGATCTCTACGGGCAAAATAACGAGACAATCTAAACCCTTCACTATACACAAAAATCAACTGAAAATGAATCATGACATTAAGCGTAAAACACTTTTAGAAAACTACATAGAAGAAAATCTTTGGAATCTAGAGCTAGACAAAAAGTTTTTTTGACACAGAACCAAAAGCATGATCCATAAAAGGAAATTATATAAATTGGATGATATCAAAATTAAAAACTTTTGTACTCTGAAAGACTCTATTAAGATGACAAAACGACATGATATAGACTGGAAGAAAATATTTGCAAACTACTTATCTGCCAGAGGACTAATCTCTAAAATATGTACTCTCTCAAAACTTAAGAATGAAAAAACAATTCAATTGGAAAACGGACAAAAAATATGGAGACACATTTCACTGAAGAAGATATGAAGATAGCAAATAAGTACATGGGAAGATGTTCAACATCATTAGCCCCTATGGAGATGCAATTTAAAACCACAGTGACATATCACTACCCATCTATCATACGGCTAAAAAAATAAAATCGAGTGCTGGTAAAGATCCAGAGAAACAAGAAAACAGATGCTTTGCTGGTGGGAACCGAAAATGGTAAAGTCACTCCGGAAAATAGTTGGGAGTTTCTTTTAAAACTAAACATGCACTTACCATATGATCCAGAAATTGTACTCTTGGACATTTGTCCTAAATAAGTGAAAACTTGTGTTTGCACAAAACCTATACACAAATGCAGTTCAATAGGTGGATGATAAATGTTATGCTAAGGGAACAAATGATACAGGGAACAACTTGTATCAGTCTCAAGGGAATTATACTGACTGAAAAAATCCAATCTCAATAGGTTATATACTACACGATTCCACTTTTGTAACATTCTTGAAAGAACAAAATTATAAGGATAAGGAACAGATTAGTCACTGTCTGGGGTTAGGGATGGATGTGAATATAAAGGAGGTAGCATGAGGGGGATCCTTGTGGTGAGGAAACTGGTCTATATCATTGGGGAGGGAAATAGGCCTCTGCCTTGATTTCTTTGGTGTTTGCATCAGTCTACAAGTGGATAAAAGTATACAGAATCACACATACAAGTATGTGTAAAGCTGGTGAAATATGAATAAGCTCTGTTGTTATATCCCGATATTTGATATTGTCCTGGAGTTATTCAAGGTGTTCTTTGGGGAAAATTGGGTGAATGTTTCACAGGACCTCCTAAAAATATTTTTTGTAACTTCCTGTGAATCTATAATTATTTCAAAATAAAATATTTCAAAATACATTTCCATAGCTAAATTAAAGGTTTACACAAGTATTTTTTAAGTCAGGATGGTGGTTAGAAGATTCCAATTTACTAAATAACTGTAAGTGAAAACCTGAGGCAGAATTATCTAATGGTAACTTAAGTGATACAAATATGGAAAGAAAAAAAAACCCCAAAACCCCTGAATTACCAAGCCTGATGTCAAAGAAAGACCTAACTTTTCCATGAAAGTGTATCTCTTTTCTTACCTCAATAATGTATAACACTACATTTTTGTAGAAACAATACAATATGCATTTTGTCACTCGAAAATGATTCCAAGCTCCATGAACCAACAGAAGCTTCTCCAAGTAGCTAAACTAAAAACAAGGGAACAACAGTCAGTGCAAGTTCAAATGAACCTATTATTTAGTGACAAAACCCACAAAACATCATTTTCTCAGCATTTCACACCTGAGTTCCCGCTCTAGAAAATATAACATGGAAGTAGAATGAAACCAAGTTAAAAAATATATAAGTGAAAGGAAAACTGTTCTAAGTAAAAGCAAACATACAATAAAGATTATAGAACAATCACTTATAAACTAATATATACTAGTATAAACTAAGTAAAAGCAAACATACAATAAAGATTATAGATCACTTATAAACTAGTATAAATCATACTTTAAATCACTTATAAACTAGTAATAATAAGTATGAAGGTTAAAATACAAAAGTAGTAAAAATCAATTCTAAAAAATTAGTTAAGGGGATTTACAAAATATAAAGATGTAAAATATAGTAACATACATAAATTGTGGAGGTAGAAGAAAAAATGGAGTACTTTTAAAGTGAGTTCAAATTTAAGAGACCATCAACTTAATATAGTCTGCAATATACTTAGGATGTTATATAAAACTTCATAATAACCATAAGCCAAAAACTTACGATACACAAAAAATAAAGACAACTCACAAGGAAAAGAGTAAGAGAAGATGAAGGGAATAGAGAAGAACTACAAGAACAACCAGAAAACAATTAACAAAATGGCAATAATATCTATCAATAATTACTTTAAATGTAAATAGTCTAAATGCTTGAAAAAAAGACATAAGGTGACAAAATGGATAAAACAAGTAAGACTCACTTATACGCTGCCTGCAAGAGACTCACTTCAGACCTAAAGGCACATACAGATTGAAAGTGAAGGGAACCATGCAAATGGAAGTGAAAAAAAAAAAACAAAAAACAGGAGGCAATACTTATATCAGACAAAATAGACTCGAAATCAAAGACTGTAGCAAGTGACAAAGAGGGCACTACATAATGAAAAGGGATCAATAAACAAGAGGATATAATAATTATAGTTATCTATATACCCAACATAGGAGCACCTAAATAAAACAAATATTAATAGACACAAAGGGAAAACTTGACAGCAACACAATAAATAGTAAGGGACTTTAACACCCCACTCACATTAATGACTAGATCATCCAGGCAGAAAATGAATCAGGAAACAGTGTCTTTGAACAGCATATTAGACTAAAAGAACTTGACAAATACAGAAAATACCATCCCCAAACAACAGAATACACATTCTTTTCAAGTGCACATGGAACGTTCTCCAGGATACATCATATGTTAGGCCACAAAAGAAGCCTAAATAAATTTAAGAAGATTAAAATCATATGAACCATCTTTTTTGACTACAACTGATATGAATGAAGCTAGATATTACAAGACAAAAAAAAAAAAACAAAAAAAACAGAAAAAGCAGACACATGGAGGCTAAACAATAGGCTTCTAAACATTCCCTAGGTCAAAGAAGGAATCAAATAGGAAATTAAAAAAGACATGGAGGAGATAGTCCAAGATGGCAGACAAGTTAGGAGATCTTAGTTTGTCTGGTCCCAGGAATTCAGGTAGATAGCTATCAAATTATTCTGAGCACATGTGAACTTAACCAGGGATCTAAGAAAAGATTAGCTGAAACTCTACAAATAGAAAAGCTACCACTTTCTGCAAGAATGACAAGACAGAAAAACTCACCTCGAAAAAGAGGAAAAAGAGAACAAGAGGCAGTACCGACTGCCAGGGACCTAATCAGTATGGATATAGGTAAGATGTCAGAAGTAGAGTTCAGAATAATGGTTACAAAGATACTAGCTGGGTTTGAAAAAAAGCATAGAAGACACTAGAGAATCCCTTTCTGGAGAAATAAAAGAACTAAAGTCTAATGAAGTTGATATCCAAAAGGCTATTAATGGGATGCAATAAAAAATGGAGGCTCTAACTGCTACAGTAAATGAGGCAAAAGAATTAGCAACATATAAGACAAAACAATGGAGAATAAAGAAGCTGAGGAAAAAAACTACTGGATCATGAGGAAAGAATTCGAGAGATCAATGATACCACAGAGAAACAATATTAGAATAATTGGGATCCCAGAAGAACAAGAAAGAGAGAGAGGGAGGCAGAAGGTATATTGGAGCTAATTATAGTAGAAAACTTCCCTAACCTGGGGAAGGAAACAGACATTGAAGTCCAGGAGGCACAAAGAACCCCCTTCAAAATCAATAAAAATAGGTCAACACCTTGACATATAATCGTGAAATTTGCAAATCTCAGAGACATCAAGATAAAAAGCTTTTGCACAGCAAAGGAAACAGTAGACAAAACCAAAAGACAACTGACAGAATGGGAGAAGATATTTGCAAAAGACGTATCAGATAAAGGGCTAGTATCCAAAATCTATAAAGAACTTATCAAACTCAACACCCAAAGAACAAATAATCCAATCGAGAAATGGGCAGAAGACATGAACAGACATTTCTGCAAAGAAGACATCCAAATGGCCAACAGACACATGAAAAAGTGCTCAACATCAGTCAGCATCAGTGAAATACAAGTCAAAACCATACTGAAATATCACCTCACACCAGTCAGAATGGCTAAAATTAACAAGTCAGGAAATGGCAGATGTTGGCGAGGATGCGGAGAAAGAGGAACCCTCCTACACTGTTGGTGGGAATGCAAGCTGGTGCAGCCACTCTGGAACAGTATCGAGGTTCCTCAAAAAGTTGAAAATAGAGCTACCCTATGACCCAGCAATTGTACTACCGGGTATTTACCCCAAAGATAGAAATGTAGTGATCCAAAGGGGCACATGAACCCCAGTGTTTATAGCAGCAATGCCCACAATAGCCAAACTATGGAAAGAGCCTAGATATCCATCAAAAGATGAATGAAGAAGATATGTATGTATATCTTCTTTATCCATATACACACACACACACACACACACACACACACACACACACACACACTGGAATATTATGCAGCCATCAAAAAATGAAATCTTGCCATTTGCAATGATGTGGGTGGAACTACAGAGTATTATGCTCAGCAAAATAAGTCAGAGAAAGACAATTTTCATATGATCTCACTGACATGCAGAATTTAAGAAACAAAGCAGAGGATCATAGGGGAAGAAAGGGGAAAATGAAACAAGATGAAACCAAAGAGGGAGACAAAGCATATGAGACTCTTAACCTTAGAAAACAAACTGAGGGTTGCTGTAAGGGAGAAGTGGGGATGGGGTGGCTGGGTGATGGACATTGGGGAGGGTATGTGTTGTGGTGAGCACCATGTGTTGTGTAAAACTAATGAATCACAGACCTGTACCCCTGAAACAAATAATACGTTTTATGTTAATAATTTAAAAAAAAAGAATAGAGAGCTGAGAAATATCCTACACTTATATGGTCAATTAATCTACAGCAAAGAAGTCAAGAATATACAATGGAGAAAAAGACTGTCTCTTCAAAAAAGATGTTGGGAAAATTGGAAAGCTACATGCAAAAGAATGAAACTAGACTATTACATAATACAGAAAAGTAAACTCAAAATGAACTAATGACCTAAATGTGAGACTTGAAACCCAGGGCGCCTGTGATGAGCACTGGGTATCGGAGGTGATGAATCACTAAATTCTACACCTGAAACTAACTGGAATTTAAATAAAAATTTGATAAAAGAAAAAAAAAAAAAACAAAGGCAGCAATCTCCTGGACATCGACCTTAGCAATACTTTTCTAAATATATCTCCTCAGGCAAGGAAAACAAAAGCAAAAATAAACTATGGGGACTACATCAAAACAAAAGTCTTTTACACAGCAAAGGAAATCAACAAAATGAAAAGGCAACCTACTGTGTGGGAGAAGACATTCAAAAATGATATATTTGATAAGGGGTTAATGTTTAAAATATATAATTAAGTCATTCAACTGAGCACTCAAAAACTGTAAATAATCCAATTTAAAAAGGCAGAGTGGGGGAGAGATGGGTTTAATACATGATGGGGATTAGGGAGTGCACTTGTGATGAACACTGGGTAGTGTATGGAAGTGTTGAATCACTACATTGTACACTTGAGATTAATATTATGCTGTATGTTAACTAGCTGGAATTTAAATAAAAACTTTAAAAATAGAAAGAGGACATGAATACAAACCATGAGAGAGTGTGGACTCTGAACAACAAACTGAGGGTTATGGAGGGGAGGGGAATGGAGGGTTGGGCGAACCTGGTGGTGGGTATTGAGGAGGGCACATATTGCATGGAGCACTGGGTGTGGTGCATGAACAATGAATCCTGGAACACTGAAAAAATAAAATTAAAAAAAATTTTTGAAAAAAAAATGGGGAGAGGACATGAATAGATATTTCTCCAAAGAAGATCCACAGATGGCAAACAAACATATGAAAAGATTCTCAACATCACCAATCACCTAATTTGCACCAAACGTCACCTAGTTTACAGGGAAATGCAAATCAAAACAATGAGATATCACCTCACACCTGTCAGAATGGCTAGAATCAAAAAGACAAGAAATACCAGGTGTCAGTGAGGCTGTGGAGAAAAAGGAAGCCTGGCACACTTTGGTGGGAAACAAACTGATAGGCCACTGAGGAAAACAGTATGGAGATTCCTCGAAATATTAAAAATATCAAATAATCTTGTAACTCCACTACTGTGTATTTATGCAAAGAAAACAAAAACACTAACTTGAAAAGATATATATGCACCCTTATGTTCACTGAAGCATTACTGATAATAGCCAAGATTTGGAAGCAACCTCAGCGTCTGTCAATAGATGAATGATAAAGAAGGGGTGTGTGTGTGTGTGTGTGTGTGTGTGTAAGTAATGGAATATTAGTCATAAAAAAGAATGAAATCTTGCCTTTTGTGACAACATGAATGGACCTAGTAGGTATTGTGCTCAGTAAAATAAGTCCAACAGAAAAAGATAAATGCCATTTGATTTCACTTATAATGTGGAATCTAAAAACACACACACAAACAAAAAAAACAAATATTTCCCTGGATCCCCAGGACGCCTGATACTGGCCAGCTTGATGTGTCTACAGTGTTGACTAGTTCAAGGCTTATGTCACATATAATTGCTGAGATCACTGAAAGTGGGTATCCCAATAGCATATAGCAGTTTAGGACAGGATTAGGTGAATTTGGTGTGGTCATTTGCTTATTTATAGACACAGGTGCTTTGATCATAGTTTACTGACACTTTCCCCAACACAGATACTCTAGCATATAGGAGCCTTAGTTCCCCCTGCTATAAAACCAGAACACTTAATCCATGAGTAAGAAGGGTCTCAGAATGGATCTGACTCAAACACTGGGGTAATATATGCTTTTCATCTATGCCGTGGAATCCTAGGAATCCATTTTGTTACCACTCCAGTTCCAAGCATCTGTTTACCTGTGGACAGGGTACTAAATCATCTAGCCCCTCAGAGACAGCCACCACAAGAATAGCCCCAGCAGGGATGACCTACTCAGAGTATGGAATTATTCCTAGAGAATGTTCAAGAATCACAGGTGGCTCCTGAATTCAGCAAGATTGAGAAGTGTTATTGTTAGTTGCTCAACTGCGATGAAAATATTAGATCCATTAAAAGCTAATCTTAAATTATTGATTAAAATAGTCTTCAAAAGTCAAAATATTACTTTGTAGAAGGAGAAGGCATTCTTGTTAAACGGCCTAGGATAGTACATAAATATACAGGGGCTGTAAATCACAGACCACACACACTACTTATGTGCCTTCCGATAAATGGTACAGTTACTGTGGAAGGCAGTTTGGCAGTTTCTTACAAAACTAAACATACTTTTATACTTTTACTATATGATCTAGCAATTACACTCCTTGGTATAACTCCAAAGGAGTTGAAAACTTAAAAAAAAAACTGCACATGGATAGTTATAGCAGCTTTATTAATAATTGCCCAAACTTGGAAATAACCAAGATGTTTTTCAGTAAGTGAATGAAGTATTATACATCCAAAATGTGGAATATTTTTTTTTTAAAGATTTTTATTTATTTATTTGAGGGAGAGAGAGAGTGAGAGAGAACATGAGAGAAGAGAAGTTCAGAGAGAGAAGCAGACTCCCAGTGGAGCTGGGAGCCCGATGCGGGACTCGATCCCAGGACTCCAGGATCATGACCTGAGCCGAAGGCAGTCGCTTAACCAACTGAGCCACCCAGGCGCCCCAAAATGTGGAATATTATCCACCACTAAATAGAAATGAGCTATCAAGCCACAAAAGACATGGAGGACACTTCAATGCATATTACTAAGTGAAAGCAGCCCATTTGAAAAGGCTACATGCTGTATGAATAGGACATTCTGGAAAAGGCAAAACCATAGGTACAGTACAAAAATCGGTGGATGCCAAGGGTCTGTGCGTGGAGGGGATGATGAATAGGCAGAGTGCAGAGGATTTTTAAGGCAGTAAAACTACTCTGTATGATACTGTGATGGTGGATATTTGTCATTATACATTTCTCCAAGCCCACAGAATGTACAACACCGAGAGTGAGCCCTAATGTAAACCGTGGGCTCTCAGCAGTGCTAATGATGTGTCAAAGTAGATTCATCAGTTATAACAAATACAGCGCTCTGGCAGGGGATGTTGATGATGGACGAGTCTGTGGCGGAAGGCAGGGAATACATGGGGACTCTCTCTTTTCTGCTCAATTTTGTTGTGAAGCTATAATTGTTCTAATATATACAGTCTATTTTTTTAAATGCCCGCCAAGAGGCAATGCCTACTTTTAAAAAAGCAGAAATGGGGATAAGTTTTTAAGGAATCTTCATTGAGAGACACCACAAAGCAAAGCACACATTACAGATTGAAGAGATTGGGGGATTTAGAGATTATGTCAGCAGAGCTATAGATTCTTGGTGGCATCAGTATGACCAACTCCATACCTGCTCAGGAAAAATTTTTTTTTTTTTTTTTTTTGCTGCAAAGTGCATAAGGACAAAACTAAAGAAAACCCCAAATGTGCTGGTAGTTTCGTATGAAAAGCAGCTTACAGGGTGGGATAGGCCTCAGGGATAGACTCAAGATATTCAACACTCTCAGACCCACACTACTGACCTGTGCAATGGCATAATCTGAGTTGTTGGTGGCCAGCATGCCCTCATTGCCACTGATTCCCACACCCACGTGGGCCATCTGGATCATCCCAACATCATTGGCACCATCCCCAATGGCGAGCGTAATGGCCCCTACGTGCTTCTTAACCAGGTCCACTATTTCTGCCTTCTGGAGGGGAGATAACCTGAAAAAGAAGACAGAAACCACCATTTTTTAGTGTTTTGTTTTTGCTCACCTTGTTCTAAAAGCCTTTAATAAGGAGTCAACAATGATCTACACATAACCACCTTTAAATGGCAGTTAGTGGTAAATTTCCCAATTCATTAATTAAGCTTTTTACAAAGATAAAAATGTTCCACCCACCAATCTAAAAAAAAACAAATGAATAAACAAACAAAAAGCAGAATCAGAACTATAAATACAAAGAACAAACTGATGGCTGCTGGAGGGGAAGGGGATGGAGGGATGCGCAAAATGAGTGAAGAGGACTTAGAGATATGGGCTTCCAGTTATGGAGTAAGTCATGGAGATAAAAGGTACAGCATAGGGAATATAGTCAGTGGTACTGTAATAGTGTTGTGTGGTGACAGATAGGACCTACTTGTGGTGAGCAGAGCATAACATATAGAGATGTCTAATCAGTATGTCGTACTCCTGAAACTAATGTAACATTGTGTGTCAACTATACTCAATTTTTTTAAAAAGTTCCCTCCCACTCTCACCCAAAATAAAAAGCAAAGCAAAGAAACCACATCGTAACTTCTTTAACATCCCAAAAGAAATACACAATATCAGTTGCCCAGTTTACATGGAGATAAACTCTTCAAGTTGCCACTCTCCCCATCACTCCCTGTTGTCTAACACTGGTCTGCTATATTAATTTATATCATCTACATAAATGAGACCAAGAAGTGAAGATTTCTGAAACTATATGAAGGCATTTACCCAAAGGATAGCTTGTAGACTAGCCTATGAAAATCAAACTACCCTCAACTTGAAACTTGAAAAATACAAGGAGATATAAAAACATGAAGGTGTCAGTCGGAAGAGTCTGTGGTAACAACAACAAACAATAGCAAAGAGATGTAACAAATGTTTCTTTCTTTCCATGGTATGTGTCCAACATAGATGAGGATACTGTTGATCCTTTTCCCCCCCTCAGATAAGCTACAAAGGCAAATTCAGTATTCCTAAAATATTTTAGGCCAGCAGACCCTGTCTACACAAAATACTTACAGATATATCAGCGAAAGAGAAGCAAAATTTTTATCTCTTATTCATCACTCGTGTTTTCATTCACTAAATGAATTGGATACACACCTCTATCCAAAACGATAAGAAACACACAAAGGTTTTATTTTCTAGGAATCAAATGATCATCTGCTTCCCTCAAAACAGTTCCTAAAAACTAATTTAAATTCAAACCTTTCAAATTTTAGGTGAGATTATTAAAAACTGAAGAGAGAGGTTTCCTTGACTAGAACACACTCCAAATTTTAAGACAGAAGCACAGATGAAAAACTTTAGCTTCATGAGGAGAACAATATAATGAGTTAACATTACTACTTCGTCATTACGGTATGAAAAGTTACTAAAGTAGAGGATGTTCCAGAAACCATTTGTACTTTCATTTCCATCAAGAGATGCTGGTGGTTTTGCTGGAATGCTGAGATGATAATAACGTCACCATTTAGTCTGGCAACTACTTTTATATTCAGACTATGATATTTGTGGAAAAAAGAAAAACTACCTCATACGAATCCCAAATTTGACTCTTCATACTTTCAAATATTAATTCTACCCTCTGGGCCAAACAAGCTCTCCAAAATATGAGAAGAGATCTATCAGGGAATCATTAAACCTTCTCCTCCCCTTGCTAAACATCACGGAGTCCTTCAGTTCTTTGGTAATATGGTTCTGTACCTTTGACCCAAGTCAGTTCTGACCAGTTAAGAATAGAACTGAATCATCACTATTCTGATTTTGGGTCCTCCCCAACCATATATGAAAATGAATCCTAAAATAATATTAGTCTTTAATAACCATCTGTTAATTGAGCTCCAATTAATAATATACTTCAGGTCATGTGTCCATGTATGAGCATTAAGCCAAATTTCCCTAATCCTGAAATTTGAGGGTTATATCCAATTGATGGTATTTACATTCATGTCTGGCCAAGTTCATCTTGTCACTCTTTTGGTTGAGATAACAAAGAAGTCCCATAGCCATCTATTCACAAAAATTGAAAGGGGAGAAATCTACTCAGGATAGGAAGAAAGTCAATATGCTGTTTCAGAGCATAAAAGTGATTAGAAAACAGCCCTAAAAAACAGTTTTAAGAATTCAAAACAGGCATTAAACAGTTCATTTCTACTCTTCTCATCCTAATGGACATTTTTACTTTCCAAAAATAGTTATTTCACATGTCAACTCTCATTTTGATTTTTAATCTATAACATGGAACCAAATAACAAATTCAACAATTTAGAAAGAGCACATAATAGATTCCAACCTATAAAACTAATACTCAAGTCACATTTGCCCTAATTCAAAAACCAGTACTTTAACATCTATTTTCATTGATTAAAAATATACAAAGATAAGTAAACCAATTGGCTGGAATAATGTCATGGTTTTTCCATGGGCACATGCTATTGACTTCCTTATCAATATAATCAGTGTGAGGAATAAAAAATAAAATGGTTTCCACTCAAAATGTGGGTTAAATAGGTGATGAAGATTAAGCAGTGCACTTGTCATGAGCACCGGGTGATGTATGAGAGTGTTGAATTACTATATTTTACATCTGAAACTGTATTACACTGTATGTTAGCTAACAAGAATTTAAATAAAAGCTTTTTAAAAATTATAAAATAGGTTCAACATATTGTATGGCACAGATGTTTTCTTGGCTATACAGACAAGTTCTTTTTTTTCTATATTTGTGTTTGCAATTTGTTGAGAAAGGTACTTAAAGGTAATCTCATATTCATTATTATTTTTTCAACAAATATTTATGTGCCTACCATGAGCTAGGCACAATCCTTGACAGAGAAGATAGAGCAGAAAATAAAATACATGAACATCCCTGCCTTCATGAAGTTTACATTGCAGTGGAGAGGAGACAGACAATAAACCAAGTAAGTGAAACAAAAATTATGGCATACAGTGATAAGAACTATAGGGAAAATAAGTCTACAGCTTCCTAAATTCACTTTTAAAAATCAATTAATTTTTCTCTTAATTATGTTCACTTGAGTGCCACTGATTAAGCAATTATAACAAATACTGTATGACACCCTCCAACTATCTAAACTTTTTTATTTCTAAATGACGTTCAATAAGCAAATTGTTGGTCAAATTTTTAAGAAAACTTTCTATACCTGTTAATGGCATATAAGGACATTGGACAATTTCCTTCAATAAGAAAACAAGTGTAGAAGTGGAAAAAAATGATTAAAAACAAGTATTTCAGCTCACCAGAAAATGACGAAAGGCAGAAAAGAACTTAAGATATGTTTGTTTATTCATGAAGAGATGCTACTGTATCAGGTAAGTGCAGCAAGTTTGTGACCTTCCTTCCTGAAGGTGTTCATATTCCCCTGATCTGGGAGTGGGGCAAGAATCTGCAGGTTTACTATCTGGACGTGTTGGTTATGGTTTGGAGCAGATAATGAACACCCGCATCTTTACCAACTGAGGTGGTTCTCTTAGTTCAGGGAGGGCAGAAACTCAGCTAGAAATTTAACAGGAAGATTTTGCAACAAAAGAATCATGGGAGGGTTGAGATAATAAACTTTCCACATATTCCTAACAGGCCACTAAATTAAGGCTATGCAGGGAAGAGCCCAGAGAGACTTGCAATTTATTATACTTCTGAAACCACATATAGCCCAAGCAGCAGAGGCAGAAGTCTTAGGGTTTGAATTGTTGAGGTACAAACTTGTCCAAGTAATTGGGTGATGATTCAACTCTGCAGGCAAAGACTTCAAAGCAGAATTATAAATATGTTCCTAGAATTGAAATAACATTCGAAGAATCAAATTGTAACAATTATGAGTCAACAAACAGCATATCCCAACAGAAGAATGGAAACTATCAAAAAAAAAAAAAAAAGTAGAAATTCTAGGGGCGCCTGGGTGGCTCAGTCATTAAGTGTCTGCCTTCGGCTCAGGTCATGATCTCAGGGTCCTGGGATTGAGCCCCGCATCGGGCTCCTTGCTCGGCCGGAAGCCTGCTCCTCTCTCTCTCTCCCACTCCTCCTGCTTGTGTTCCCTCTCTCCCTATGTCTCTTTCTGTCAAATAAATAAATAAAATCTTTAAAAAAAAAATAGAAATTCTAGGGATAAAATGAAAAATACACTTCATGAACTAAACATCAGATCTGAGATAGTGGAAGGAATCGGTAAATTTGAAGCCACATCAATAGAAAACATGCAATACAAAAAGAAAGGAGGGGAAATTAAAGAAAAATTCAGTGGCAGTGCCACAGGTCTATAGTCAACATCAAGCACTCGCTCACATATGTGATTGTAGTCCCAAAAGTAAAGGAAACCAAAAGTAGAAAGAAAGAAAGAAAGAAAAACCCTGAAAAAATACTGATTGAAACTTTCCAATCTGGTAAAAACAAAACAAAACATTAATTTAAGACTCCCCTGAATCCAAAGTAGACCAAATACAGTAAGAACCATATATAGAGCCAACATAGCCAAACAACTGAAACCAAATGACAAAGAGAAAATCTGGAAAGTAGGAAGAGGAAAATGATTCATCACATACAGGGTAACAATAGTGCGAACTTCTCATCAGAAACAAGGGAGCCAGAAGACAACAGAATGACAAAGTACCAAGGGGGGAAAAAGAAAATAAACCTAGTATGTTCTTTGAAAATAGCTTTAAATTAGAAATCAGTAAGATAAAGGGATATAGGAAAGACCCAAATGTGTGAGAATTAAATAACACACTTTTAAATAGCCCATGAGATAAAAAAGAAATTAAGTGAAATGAGAAAATACTGTACTTTGAACTGATGATGAAAACACAACATACCAAAATTTGTGAAATGTAGTTAAATCAGTGCTTGAAGATTTATGGCTTAATGCTTATACTAGAAAAGAAAAAAATTAAAATCAATGATAAAAGTCTCTATCTTAAGTTATGAGAAAAAGAAAAATAAATTCAATCCAAAGTAAGGTAAAAGTAGAAAATAATACAGGTAAGTATGTATTATATGTGAGAATATTATATCACTATATAACATGCATATATTTTATAATATTAATTTGTTATACATAATAGTATATATACATTATAAATATGATATATATCAGAACATAAATAAAAACTGGACAAACCATGGAGTTGGCCTTTTGAAAATATCAGCAAAATTGGTAAAGCCCTAACTAGACTAATCAAGGAAAAGAAGAGTAAATTATTCATATGAGGAAGGAAAAAAGGAACACCACCATGTATCACACGAAAGTAACAAATAAAGGAATATTGTGAAAAACTTAATGGCAATACATTTGACAACTAGATCAAATGGATAAATTCCTCGAAAGACACAAATCACAAACCTAACTGAAGAAGTAGTAGAAAATATTTGCTAAATAAATTGAATTATTCATTAAGACCTTCCCACAAAGTCAGATCCAGATGGCATCAACGATGAAGTCTATCAAACATTTTAGGAAGAAATACTGCTAATACCACAGAAAGTGTAGAAAACAGAGGACAAAGAAATACCTACCAAATTAATTTATCAGGCCAGAATTATCCTGAAACCAAAGCCATTCAAAAACTTGAAATAAAACCACAAATACCCTTCATGAGTATAGACTAAAAATTCTTAATGAAATTTTAGTAAGAGTATACAGAAAAACAATAGGCGCCTGGGTGGCTCAGCAGGTTAAGCCTCTGCCCTGTGGCTCAGGTCACGTTCTCAGGATCCTGGGATAGAGCCTGGAGTCAGGCTCCCTGCTCAGCGGGGAGTTACTTTTCCCTCTCCCTCTGCCCTCCCCCTACTTGTGCTTGCCCTTTCTCGCTCTCAAATAAATAAAATCTTAAAAAGAAAAAAAAAAAGAAAAACAGTAAAATTCAGTCATAAAATTTCGAAGCCATGAAGAATGTGAGAGACAGACTCTACTCTCCTTCCCTACCGCCACTCCCTTTGTAAGTCACTGTTTCAGCCAGTTCCCTACCAAATCGCTTTCATCAGTTCAGGAGATAGCTCAGTCATCAGACTTCGGTTTTGTGTTCATTTATGTTTACTGTTCATCTAATGGGACACTTAAAGGGACGAAGTGACTAAGTGGAGAAACTAAGGCAATAAACCACTTAAACCTGGATAATAGAGTTGCTGTCATGGTTGGCTGGAGAGTGACCCCTGCAGAAGCCGGACAGGGAGGAGAGTGAGGTCAAGTTGGACATTTCCCTGCTCCTCCCTGCCGTGTCTTCCCCAGGTGTCTGTGTCTGCCTACCACAGCTCAAGCCCCTCCAGAGGCAGTCCACTCTGCGGGGCTCCCTCTCTGCAGGTACAGGGACTACTCCGCTCCTCCGATCCCTTTGGACCTAGGGGTGTCTCGGCTCTTTCCACTGTTACCAGCATGTATAGAATCCCTTTGTTTTCATCTGGGGCTCCTGACAGCAAGTATCTTTAAGATCCAAACATGATGTCCCATCTGCTGAGATTTCTGGGAGAAAGCGTATGTGACTCTTCCTCTGGATGGAATCATGTGAGATTGTGAAGCTTGAGTCTCTCAACCCCCAACTTGCTGCCAAAGGGGATCTGGCCTGGGGATACAGCCTGCACCAGGTGAATCAAGGGAGACACCATTTAAACTCTACATCGAACCACAAGTAAAGCCAGATTTAGGACAAACCGCTAATAGTTCACTGCAAACCAACTGCTGGAATATCCATCCCTTGTGGCAAAATTAGCCCCTGTGTTCTCTCCTTCTGTCTGCTTCTTCAGTATGTCCTTTCATTGTTTCCTCCAGCATGAGTAGGAAGTTTGGGCGGAGAAAAAGTGAGCATTCCTTAAACTATTGTCATGATGCAAAATGAAAACTAGTCAATTACATCTAAATAGTTAAAAGGAACAAAAATTTTGATGAATTGACTACTGATGAATTTTCTCGCTTCCCTTGAAGTCAGCTTTACCTACAGAATTTTCAGTCATGCGAGCTAATAAATTCCTTTTTTTCCCAAGCTGGATTTGAATTCAGCGTTCCAATTTTTTTTTATCAGTTCTAACTGATGGAAGACTAAATCACAAAGAATCCCAAAGGCTAAACTATAGTCATGACGAGCGAGAGTGGAATGAAGAACAGAAGGTGCTGAATTTTTGTAGCAGATGCTGAATGAATGTGTGCATAGAAGGACATCGAAGGGAAACATTCGAAGCATATAGGGAACTCACTGATTCAGGAGTAAATCTATATTAATACTTAGAAGTTCAAAGCATCAAGATGTTTTAATAATTGGTTGTGTTAGTATTTTCATTCAGGAGCAAGGAACCACTGTACCTAGTTTCATTACTTTCTTAGTTCCAGCCATCTTTGTTGTACATGATTTGCCTTTTTTGTGGTGTGTGTTATGTTAGTCTCCATAAAATACATCATTAGTTTTTGATGCAGTGTTCCAAGATTCATCTTTTTAAGTTGGTATTTGACTTGCACTAATACTGATAATTTCATTTTCCTCTAGATATCAGTGGATATTTTTTTTTTTTTTCAGATTTGCCCGTCATTATAAATAGAGGGCTTTTGTTCTTAACGAAGACATCTTTCATCTGGCCAATACATCACTAAACAATTTATCACTGAAAAATTATGATCTGCTTTCTAGTAATATCTTAAGCCTGACAATTAAAATTAAATTCAGTTTGAGCATATATTTTATGAATAAGGAATTCTGCTTCTACAAAAACTTGTATTTCCACGTCCACATTTTCTTTATATGAACAGTGTTAAAGATAGCAGGGAGGGAAGAAGAACAGTGAATATATCCTTACCTACAACATAATACTGCTCTACATGACAGTGCCAAATTGAGGAAGCTCCTCTTAATTTCAGAACGGAGGGCATACTTCAGTGTTTCACCATCAGTGATGAGGGCCAGGTCATTTTCTTTACCTATCTGGGTTCCGAGAGTTTCACAGTGCTGAGTAACTGCTTGTTGTGTTGCCTAAAATAAAGGTGGGGGAGGGAATCACTTTATTTTTCCCATTTTAAATATAAATGAAAAGACTTTCTGAATCAAGATGGTAGACTAAGGCATATTTTACCTCATTCTTCCCTTCAAATAGCTTGCTGAAATTAAAAAGTAAATAACATGAAAACAATATTGACAGCGTTGGTCATCGGTGAAATGCCAATTGAAACCACAATGAGATACTACTTCACATCCATTAGCATGACTAGAATCAAAAAGTCAGATAATAAGTGTTGATCAGGATATAGAGAAACACAAAACTGCCATACACTGCTGTTGGGAATGTAAAATGGTGTAGCTACTTTGGAAAATAGTCTGACAATTCCACAGTTGGGTAAACATGGAGTTTACCCATGACCCAGCAATTCCACTCATACATATATATACCCAAGACAAATGAAAACAAGTGTCTACACAAAACTTGTATGTGAATGTTTAGAGCAGCACTATTCACAATTGCCTAAAAGTTATAACAACCTAATGAATGGATAAACAAAATAAGGTATATCCATATAATGGAATATTCTTTACCTATATAAAGGTTATGAGGTATCAATGCATGCTACAACATGAACGAACCTTGAAAATGTGGTAACTAAAAGAAGCCAGTCGCAAAACACTGTATGCTATTATGATTCAATGCACATGAAAGTCAAGAATAAACAAACCCATAGAGACAGAAAGTAGATTAATGGTTGTTTAGAGTGGGGAAAGAGGATGAGAGAGATGATAAAGAGTAGGGAACGTCTTTTAGAGGTGTTGAAAGTGTTCTAAAAGTTGACTGTGGTGATGGTTGCATATATAAGTGAAAATATTAAAACAGATTGAATTGAGGGGGTATAGCTCAGTGGTAGAGCATTTGACTGCAGATTGAATTGTACACATTAAACATAAATTTTATAAAATGTGGATATCTCAATAAAGCTGGGTTTTTTTAAGGTATAGAAGTAAGAGTGAATTCTTTTTTTTTTTTGTAAGAGTGAATTCTTATCAGTTGGAAAATACAGATGGATGTTAATAGCCTATCAGAAAGTTCAGAGAATTTTTGAGAAAAATGTCAAAAGTGGGAACAAAGTAATGGAGTGAACTCTACAAAACTGAGTCTCAGGCTTCTAAGGGAGAAATAAAGAAATTGTAGAGACTCATCACCCAATTTAAGATGTGTGGGCATCACCTCCCTTAGCTTATTTTCCTCACCCCAACCTTCCTTCATAACTCACATAAACTGTTGAAAGCTCAAAGTTTTAGAGAAATGACTCCCCATGCCAGTAGCAGAGTGGAAAGTTCAGGTAGTAGGGTATTTTAAGGAAAATATGTAATAAAATTTTAAGTTATACAGATTAATGCTAAAGAAAATTCCTTCATCAAATACAAGTGAAATAAAAAAATCTCAGTTACCACTTTCTGTTGAAACATTAGTGAACCAGTAAGTTTCCCAAAATATTTGATTCTTGCCAACTCTGTTTTCCTTCTATATGTGAAATGAATGCCATAAATTATTAAATCATATTTAAAAGCTTATTACTTAACTATAAATTTCAGTTATATTCAATGACCTATAGAAAACAGAGATTTTTTATGATGTCCCCTAAACATATTAATAAATGAAATTTTAAGAAAATGTACCACCTGGGGAAAAATTTTAAAGCATAATAGGTATCAAGCACCAAAAGCTTTAATGAAAAAATCCTCCTCCCTATTTTTCTCAGAAGGCCTTCATTACTCATTACTCAAATGAAATAACTGTGTTTCCAAAAGAAAAGATACTTTAATAATCCTTAAATTACAGGGCTTTTTATAAACCTGAAGGTCTAATAACAGATGGAATTCAAAAACTTGAAATCTGATTTCACACTGTGCAGGAACTATGATGTATTTTATATGTATATATATAAATATATATTTTATATGTATACATATATTATATATATATCATAGTAAACATTTCTACTTCTGTTTTTTTCTACACAGTGGACTGCATATCCCATCAATGATCTCAAATGACTGTAATTGTTTTGTTGTCCCCAAAATAATCTGGCAAAATTGAAGTTTTTCTCACTTTAATAGTTCTTCTCACATTTCATTTGGTCAGTGAACACAAAACTTGGTGCTTTTCTAGTTAATATATTATTTTCAATTTTATAGCTTCTTAGAACAAGTAAATGCTTGGAGTTAAAGCTATTAGTTTAATGCCTTATTTTTTTCTTCCACTCCTAAATTGTTTCTAGTTATCAGTCCTTCTGCTGCCAATGTTAACAGAAGATAAAGGTAATTCCTCCAACATGGTTCACTCTAGAACATGACTACCTGAGTCATTTGCCAGCATTAATTATGTAAAATCCTGCAAAACAACCTGAAGCACATTATATGGGTAAATTACATTATATGCTTCATATGTAAGCAAGTCTATCAGTAAGTAAGTAATGATTATTTAAGAATAATGAGTTTAAAAAAAATAATGAGTTTTGAAAATGACATAACTCTAAAGTTTACAGGAACTTAAAACATAAGAGAAAATCTTAGAGAAACAATGTACCAGGATCACTATGTAAGTCACAGTATCTAAGTGGCATAGAGTTTTTCATAGTAAGCCTCACTAACAAGACTAGCCTCTGGAAGATTCTAACTCATTCATCTAATTACTTATGCAACTTCATTCCTCTCACACTTGAATACTGTCCATTGTACAAGCTTAAATTAAAGGTCAAAAGTTAGTCTAAGGCACTGAAATTTCAACGATGACACATAAAGAGCTTGGATTCACCACCACTGCCATCCTTATAGAAAAAAAGCTGAAAGACCTATCAGAGATAGGTGAGATCACATGACAAACTGCCACCAGAAACCTGAACAGACAAGTGAATACAGAGAATGACAGCTGAGCTCTGTCTAACTGGAGCAGAAGGTACTTACTAGACTCACAAACTGGTAGGAACACTTAGTTGGTAATTTTAAGGAATTGATGTAAGCTGAGTATGAGTTACCATGAAAGTGAGAAACTCTTTGGGTTGCAATCTTGATGGGCGAAGACTCACATTTTTGTGGATTTACTTCTAGAAACCTCACCAGGTTCTCATGGTGAAAAGCCAAGAAAAGTTCCCCTCGTGGTTCAGGCAGGAGGAGGGGGAATGTGACCATTTTGACATATGCCCAGAGCATTCTCCATAATGAAAGCCTAGTCTCCAAAGCTAAAGACATTACCAGAGTCTTATCGCACGTAAAGGGAAGAATGTTTACCCAATTCTAGCCCCCTCTAACCTATCTCATCCAAGGGGAGAAAAATGCTAAGAAACACTTATGAAGACACAGGGGCACAGGCTCACTAAAATACTGAGATTTAATCATAAGAACACTTCTCTTCCCACACACCAATGGGGCCCCAGTATAGTAACAGTGCGTTACCCATGAAAGAACTGTGAGGCACAGATCTATTTAAGGAGGAGTTCTCAGGGAAACCCAAAGACAATAAGGGGGAATAAACAAGGACACTAGAGGAATTTGGAGCTTCTCATGTGTGTAGCTGCAGCAAACATTAAATACAGCCAGATTACCATAAAACTTTATATTAAAGGCCTTTACCACAATTTCTCTTACCATATTCATCATGTCCAGCTTTCAACAAAAATTACAAGACATGCTAAAAGGCAAGAAAAAGCACTGTCTGAAGAGCTAAAGCAAGCTCTTCAGATTCAAAGAATCTGATCCAGATTCAGAACCAGATTCAAAGATAATACAGATTTTTGAAGTATCAGACAGTGAATTTAAAATAAGCTCTAACATGTTAAGGAACCTAATGGAAAAATAGACAACATAAAAGAACAAATGGGGAAGATAAGCAGACAGATGGAAACACTTAAGAATAAAAATGAAATGCTAGAAATAAAAAAACCACCGTAACAGAAATGAAGAATGCCCTTATTGGGCCCAACAATAGACTGCACAAAGCCTAAAAATTAATGAGCTTAAAGATAGATCAACAGAAATTTCCCAAACTGAAATATAAAGGAAAAAAATTAGAAAAAAAAAAAACAGAATGGAATATTTAAGAACTGTGGACAATTTAAAAGGTCTAACATACAGCTAATTGGAATATCAGAAGGAGAAGAGAAAGAGAACAGAATAGAAAGAAAATTTTAAGTATGAATGACTAAGAATGTTCCCAAACTACTGGCAAACATAGAACTACAGACCCAGGAAACTTAGAAAACACCAAGCAGGATCAATACCAAAAAATTTACACCTATATATAGTATATTCAAATCGCAAAATCAAAGGTAAAGAAGAAATGTTGAAAGAAGCCCAAGGGAAGAATAAAGTAAGAAATGCAAGCTTCTCATCAGAAACCAAACAGTTGAGAAGAAAGTGTTGAAGGAACAAGAAACACCAACCTAGAATTCTATATCCAGTGTAATTATCCTTCAAATGTGAAAGAGAAATAAAGATTTTGCTCAGACAAAAACTGAGGAAATTCAATGCCAGCTGATCTGCCCCATAAGAAATATTTTTAAAGTTTTAGAGTATGTGTCAGATGCTCAGATCTACATTTTAAAAAGAAGACTGAAAAGGAATAGATGAAATCTATTTAAGTTTTTAAAAAATGATAAGAAAATTGCACAGTAAAAAATATTTAGAGAAAATAAATGGCTAGTCATTTCATTTTTAAGAGCAAGGGAGTTCAATATTAGATTACAAAATCCTTTCATTCCTTCACTGTAAATGCCACCTATCTACTCAAACTTTTCATAACGACTGCTATTTGCACGTATTTTCTCTCCCCCCCCCTTTTTTTTTTTTGAATTTTTAAAATCAAGGATCTGAGTGCTGGATTTGGGATGATGTCAGAAGCAGGGGTGATAAAGGACTAGCCTAAGGATGAGGCAAGAACTGGGGACCAGAGGTAATGTTCTAATGGACTTGAGTGAGAGTTCAAGGCAACTCATGTAGATTTTAAGGTATGGGGGAACACTCAAGCAATACATTGGTTACACTCATATTTAATCAAATTTTTAAAAATCACTTACCTCAAATGAGTTTGAATTCAATTGAATACGAAGCATGTGAGCTGATATCAGTTTACAGGAATATGCTACCAAGAGAGAAATAAAGATGTCACATATTTGAAGACTCAATGCCTTCGTGAGTTCATTCTTTATAATAAGAAATCTATTTGTATTCTTTCTTCATCATACTCTCTGCTTTATGACTAGCTCAACGCCTAGTACCTCATCATAAATACTGAGCAACAGGTTGTAGATGGAAAAAATTGAAACATTCCTTCATTTTCATCTTGACTGACCACCTAAATAGAAATGGTTCGGAAGGTACATATTACTAATGGTGAAATCTGTACTTTTAAATGTCTGTGGATTTTTTTTATTATCTTTATATAACATGAGATTCAGTTCATGCTTTGTAACAATTCCAAGACTTGAGGAAGCCAACTTCTGTTGTATCAAGCCGCTATATCAACAGTATTATGCCTACTGTTACTAATAAAATCCTAGGTGTGATTAGAGGAAATAAACTCACCCAATGCTCATAACAACCTTCAATGTGATCAAGTTAGCTCAGAGAGCATTTTCCAATTTGAAAACTGAAAGTCATTCTCGCTTTAGAAATTAGACTGAGGATATTTTTGTAAATACGGGATTAGCCTACGAGAGCCCAAATACAAAATCACATCTGTATCTACAAGAATGAAACTATCTCTGAGGTAGAGGAACCCTTATCAAAAAAGTTTGAGTCTTTGTAAAAGCAGCCATTTTAAAGTTCTACGAAGCTGAGGGAACATCCGCTAACAGAAAGATAGTCCAAAAATAGTCACTTGCTTTTCCTCCTCTAGGCTCGAAGGGGCACAGTTTGAAAGCAGCTGGAAAAATGAAAGGAATTAACCCTGCTGTGAAAATAATAGGAAGCAGTGATTTGAGTGTAAGAAAAGAGCCCTGCAAATGTTGAGCGAGTTAGGACAGTATTTGTCTTTTCTTATAGGTTCAGTTTGTGTCCCTGAGGACTAATGGTTATCCTAAGGAGATGGTACGTGGGTGTTTAATTTAGCATCTGTCCACAAGTCCAGGAGCCCTCCCGCTCTCCAGAGAACTACTAGTTCATCCTCTGCTCTCCCACCCCAGCCGTCCTCACAGCAAAATGGAAGTATGGGATCCTTTGTTCAAAAACCAGGGGTAGGGGGGAGGATGGAATGTCATTATAGATACTAAAATAGAAAGTTTTTTCCTAAAAATATTTTATACTTCTAAAACGTAACAGGGGTAATGGTGATAGACAAAAAAACAACATAAACTTACGAATTGCAAAAAAATATATAGTTTTGGTGCCAGAATCTTATATAATGCGATAAAAATAAAACTTTGTTAATGTGGTATCTTGTTTGATCATAAGATTTTTCTGTCTTACCCATCTGCAAATTCATTCATTCAATCAGCAAAATTTTTATTTTTAGCAACTTTATTTTCAAACAATATATGTAGTTGAAAGCAATGTTGGTCACTCTTGGAACATGTAAGATTGTCAATAATTTTTGACCATTTTTAATTTTGAGCATGACCTTTCTGATGTAACTATTACTAGAGCTGTTAAGATTTTTTATAGGCTGTGAGGATATTGTAATGAATTTCTGATATATTATTTTGAAAATTAAATTTTTATACATTTGTGACTGATGATTCCTATGGAAATTTTCTAAAACGAACTGTTCATATAAATCAGTTTCATGTAAATTTGAATTTTCATTTAAATACAAATTTATACAATATCATTTTAATATTTCCTTGGAAATTTCCTGAAACTTGTGGCCATCATACAGAAAAGCAAAAGTAGCTTCATGATTTTTATAGAATGCAAAATGCCTATTTTTGTATACTATTGCAGCCTATCCAATTACAGGCGACAATCATTTTTAAATTGGTCTTCTTCATCGATTATTGGTTCATCTGATGTTCCCTGTGTAAACAGTGTTCCCCCCCCAATAATAATGATCTTTAAATTTAATTTCTATTTTGAAGCCTGTGGATATTAGTTTTGTCTTACTGCAGTAGTTTTTCAAAACCAGAGATTCTAAACTTTTCAGAGAATTCTAAAGGTTTCCTGATAGGTTTTTTGTTTGTTTGTTTGTTTGTTTAATTTATTTATTCGACAGAGAGAGATCACAAGTAGGCAGAGAGGCAGGCAGAGACAGAGAGGGAGAAGCAGGCTCCCCGCTGAGCAGAGAGCCTGATGTGGGGCCCAATCCCAGCACCCTGAGATCATGACCTGAGCCGAAGGCAGAGGCTTTAACCCACTGAGCCACCCAGGTGCCCCTCCCGATAGGTTTTATTGCAACATTCCTGTGTCCACTTTCATTTTGTAATGAGTTACTGACAAAGTTAACTGCCTAATGCTGGCAGTTTGCGTACCAGCACCCAGGCTGGAGAGTTAATACTTCCGCTAGACACGGACAAGCCAGCGCCTACCGTGGGTGCTGGTGCTGCCCCCACCAGGAACCTTCCTTTCTCCTAAAGCTGTTTCTGCTGCAGCTGGCTCCATGTAGACAAAGGCTAAAAGTCCCCATATATTACGATGAAAATTCAATCAGCATGCAGGCACTGAGTGTTTACTCATACCCAGCATTATGCTGGGTGCAAAGGAAGATTTATAACAGGTACATGATAAGCCTCGTAAAACCTAAGGAATCAAAGCTAATGCAACAGAGGAAAAAAAAAACAACAGCATATTGGTAAGCGAAATATAATAGTATAAATGCTGCTGAGGTCAAGAAGCAGCAGGTCATGTTGAATCATGTTATCAGAAAGTTTTCAGAAGTTAACAGAACTAGCAGTCTTAGGAAAATAAGCAAAAATGTGATAGCAGTCTTTATGTAGTCCATTGTGGCTATTGTCAAAAACCAATCTTGACATACTGATTCCCAAAAGTTACCCTCCTGCCAAATCCTTAGTCAAATTTTGTTTGTAATCAGAATCAAGACCATGTTTAGTCTTTTAAGCACAAAAACATTAGCCAACTTGAGCTCCATTGGAGCTGCTGGTAATGAGAACTGTCACAACATCCATAAAGGCCCCAGCCCACATTTTCGAAGCGCTCACTGTGCCCAATGCTTTAGGCAGAACTTTACATACACATCTCACGTGATCATCACAACCACCAGAGTCATCACGGTTATCTCCATTTTACTGATGAGAAAACTGAGGGGCAGAAAAGCCCACAAAAGCAGAAGCTCATAAATATAGAGGCAGAAGATTCGGGCTCAAAACCGGGTCCTTGGTAACTCTAAACTCTGATTTTCAACCACTATGCTCTACACTCTCTTCCAAAGATGTAAAGATGTCAGCTCTCAGACACGGCTCAATCTTTTTATTTTTGAACCCATTCCCTAGCCATTCGAACCATGAAAGTAACACGAGAGCTCTCTAACCAAAAGCTATTGCTTTTCTTGGAAAAAGCTAGAGCTCAGAAAACCTCTAAGAAAACAAATTAGGTCAGCACGGTCTTTGGCTTTTGCTAAGTTCACGGACTCCATCTTTTTGCTGGTCTCAGCAGGCGTAGCCTCTAAGGGATGATAATAAAATTTAAGCTGGGACCCAGTACTCAAAAGAGGTCAGGGGACTGTAGGCAGCTTTCAGCCAACAGACATGTTTTGCTTTGCCCTTACGAAGTTTTATACATTTAAGTCAGCATCTGTGTATCAGGATATTTCATATCAGAGACAGAATTCCTGATTATCTCTTAAAAACTAAAAACCTAGGTCGCCTGGGACTCAATCAGTTAAGAGTCCAACTCTTGATTTCCGTTTAGGTCATGATCTCAAGGTTGTGAGATCGAGCCCCACCTCAGGCTCCGCACACAGTGTGGAGCTGTTTAGGATTCTCTCTCTCCCTCTCTGCCTTTCTACCCCTAAAAATAAAACAAACAAAAAACAAAAAACAAAACAAAAACCCTGTGCCAATAGCAGACATTTCCAAAAGGCAAGGATGCACAGGCTGCCCCTTTGGGGGCCAGCGCTCCCCTTGTGGACACTGCCCTTCACTCTTGTCCTGCTGGGTTCTTCCAGATGTTGTCAAGCCCTGCTTTAAGAAACTGGAGAGATTGTTTCCTTTCTTCCTTCAAGTCCGCCACAGACAGCAGTTATCTAAGAATCCAGGTATTCTCAGCAAAGAATCCTTCAAGGGAATTATAGACTTCTGCTAACAAAAAGAAGTCTCATTCAAGAAGGATAAAAATTCCCCTACCAACAACCACGGCTGTGTCTCATCTAGGTTGGGTTTCTGTCCTGAGCTGAGGAGACAGACGAAGGCTCAGGAAAAAGAAACAATCCTCAGGTTGTGGGTCTGGAAAAAGTGACTGGGAATGATTTAGGAAGGTGATGAGAGAGCACTCATCCTCCTCTTTGGTGCCATGTCCGCTGAGCCCTTTCACAGGATATATGCTGAGGATATACATCAAGTTACTGTGGTCGCTGAGTTCATGATTATCAACACACATAGCAAGACACACTAAAGCTGAAATACGGGAGAGCTGGCAAAAGGAGAGCGTATGCGTGATATGTCCTCAAAAATTTGCTAGGTGGGGGACGCCCGGGGGGCTCAGTCAGTTAAGCGTCTGCCTTCAGCTCAGGTCAGGATCCCAGGGTCCTGGGATCGAGTCCCACATCAGGCTCCCTGCTCGGCGGGGAGCTTGCTTTTCCCTCTGCCTCTGCCATTCCCCCTGCTTGTGCTCTTTCTCTCTCTCTGACAAATAAATAAAATCTTAAAAAAAAATTGGTAGGTGGATAAAAGAGTGACTACATCATGGTTGGACTCCTTTGGTGAGTCCTTAATAATTATGTTAACATCCAGCGTTCATGAAGGACTTGTAAGTGCCTCACGCCAAGCTAAGCTCTTCACGGGGATTACCTCAAGGTGTCCTCACAACAATGCTGTGAGGTTAAAACTATTATTATCCCCATTTTACAGACAAGAAAATCGATGTTTATAGAGGTTAAGCAGATCCTTCAAAAATAGCCAACCCTTCCCTGACTGTGTTCTCTTCCAGCTACACTCTATTTCTCTGCTCCTCTTCACAGCAAAACTCTGACTCATCTCGCACTCACTGCACCCTCATCAGTGAGAGCTGGCAGATCAACCTACTAAATGGACCCCAAATTTAGTCCATCTCTCACACTCCGCATCACATCCTAACACAAGGCACCATCCTCTCCCGTCTGGACTTTTATGAAGGCTTCTGACCCGATCTTCTGACTTCCGTTCAGCCCAGTCTCCATATAAGAGCCAACAGATATTTTTAAAACATAAATTAGATATTAATTAGATAAAATTAGATATTAATTAAAAACTCTCCTGCTTAAAACCATACACATTTCTTATTGTGGCCTGACAAGCTTTCGTTTCCTATCTTCTCTGCTTTGCTCCCCGCATTCCAACCACTCTGGCCTTTCATTTGTTCCTCGAATATGCACATCCGCACACCAGGGCCAATGTGCTCCTACACTCTTTGCAAAACATCTCGTCCCAGAGATCCTCTCAATGCTTGCTTCCTCTTTCCATTTGGGTCTCTGCTTCGAAAGTCACCTTCTTTACAGGTGTTCTATTTGATTACCTTGTCTACCTCTTGCTATGTTTTTATTCTTAGCACTGACTGCAATATTACAAAACACAGTGATTTGCTTATTAATTTTATCTTTTCTACTTGGATAGAAGCTTCATGAAGACAGAGACTATTACTGAGGTTTTCATTCCCAGCTCCTAGGTTTTCCTGCTACCTAGCAAGTGTTCAATATTCACTAAATGAATGAATGTAGAATAAACAAATGAGTGGAGACAACATTTAAAGGTGGTGTCCGGCGCATACGGACTCATTTTTATCATATACGGTAATCTAACTGGAGCCGGCTACCATGAGGATTATGAAAAACATAATAATTTCAATTCCTTCTCACCATCAAAATGTGAATATTCGCAGCTAACACTTGATTTTTCAACTCCTATTCTGCACATCTCAACCCTAAGATACAATTATCATACAGTAAAGGGGGGAAAAGGCAAAAAAAAAAAAAAAAAAAAAAAAAAAGTGACATTGGAACTTGGGGAAAAAAATAATTGTTTTTCTCCCTGATGACTTCCCATTCAGTTTTCCCCCCATGAGGGACTCTTAACTGTAGGGAACAAACTGAAGTTTGCTGGAGGGGAGGGGCGTGGGGGGAAAGGGGCGATTGGGTGATGGGCATTAAGGAAGGCACGTGATGTGATGAGAACTGGGTGTTAGATGCAATTGATAAATTACTGAACCCTACACCCAAAACTAATGATGTACTCTAAGTTGGCTAATTGAATTTAAATTTAAAAAACTGAATATTCTTACTAATAATCAAAATGTTTATGAATAAACTTATGTACTACAAATACATTATAGGGAAAATATACCATAATTTCAAATTTCAAAGGAAAGGAACAAGAAACTACATATTACTCATGTAAGCCTTCTGCAGTCTATATTTCAACAATGTGAAGGAGACAAATTCTTTGCTTAGTTTGTTCAAATTTTCTGCCACGTGATGGCAAGATTCCATTGCACTCCATTTACCCAAAGGCATATAAAACAATTACTTGAAGGAAGTTCAATCATTCATTCTTGATGTCAGGATATATTTAGAATATGTGCCCAACCATATTTTCTAAAACTTTATATCTATTACCTATGTTAATTGCAGTTTCTTGTTTGTCTCCTGTCAAGACCCATATTCTTATGTTTGCTTTCAGTAAAGTTGTTATGGTTTCTGGAACACGTGCTTGAAGGCGATCTTCAATGGCTGTGGCTCCAAGAAGCAGAAATTTCTAGATGTTTTTTTGAAAGAGATATTTTTTATCACTAGTTAAGATTAAAAAAATTTTTAATATGGAATAAATAGGGCAAATTTTGACAAATGATATGCAGTCTACTTATTATGTGAAGTCCCATACATGTCACACACACACACACACACACTTTTTTCTAGTCTCTTCCACTGGTCTATTTGTCCCTATTTTGATACAGCATGAGGCAGTGTAGCATGATAGTTAAACAGTTTAGGCTCATGGGGGCATCTGGGTGGCTCAGTTAGCTAAGCGTCTGACTTCTGCTCAGGTCGTGATCTCAGCGTCCTGGGATCCAACCTTGCATCAGGCTCCCTGCTCAGCAGGGAGTCTGCTTCTCCCTCTCCCTTTACCCCTCCCCCACTGCTCATGCTCTCACACTCTCTCAAATAAATAAAATCTTTTTTTAAAAAATAATATCTAGCAGATTATAATTAGGCAATTAGATCTAGAGAGGTAAGCCCCTGCCTTTTTTATTCCTTGAAAAGTATCATGATAATTCTCAGCCTTCTCTTACTTCTGCATGAATATTAGAACAAACTGCTCAAGTTCTATAAAAATCCTGTCGGGAATTGTATGCTCTTCCTTTATTATTTCCTGTATTACATTGAATTTATAAATGACTTTGAGGAGAATTGCCACATTTATTATACTGGGGTTTTCTATGTATTGTATACACCTATCCATTTATGTAAGTCCTTACAAAAAATGTCATATTTTCTCCACAAATTTCTTAGCAAAACATATTAGACAAGAACTCATGGAACAACAAAGAGAAATAGATGAATGTACTATTATAGGTGGAGACTCCTATACCTCTCTGTCAGTAATCAACAGATCCAACAGACAGAAAATCAGTAAGGATATAATTCAACAGAAGAGAGTCACCAATTCATTGCATTTAACTCACACTGAGAGAATGTTCATGTAACAGCAGAAAACACTTTCTTCTCAAGCTCAATGAAACACTCATCAAGATAGACCATGTTCTAGGCCATAAAGCACACTTTAGCAAGTTTTTTGAAAAATAGAAATTATGAAAGTATGCTATCAGACCACAGTGGAACTAAACTAGAAATCAATAATAGAAAGATAGCTGAAAAGTCCCCAAATATCTGGAGATTAAGCAAAAACACTTCTAAAAAACACATGAGCCAAAGATGAGGTCTCAAGAGAATTTTAAAAATATGAACTAAAATAAAATAATAATGCAACTTACCAAAATTTGTGAGAATCTAATACTCATAAAGTTTCAAAGTTAAAAAAAAAAACCCTCAGCAAACCTAGAACAGGGGGAGACTTCTCCAAGTTGATAAAGAACATGTACTAAAAAGCCTATAGCTAACATACTTAATGGTGAGAAACTAGATACTTTCCCTCCTTAAGGCAGGGAACAAGGTAAGGGTGTCCCTCTTCCCACTCCTATTTAACATCATACTGGAAGTTCTGATTAGCACAATAAAATAAGGAAATAAAACGTAAAAGGGCTAGGAAATAAGAAAAATGCCTTTGTTTGCAGATGTCATGACTGTTTATGTAGAAAATTCTAACAAATCAACAAATGAAACTAACAAGTAATTATAACAATGTTATAGGATATGTAGTTAATATACAAAAGTCAATGAACAATTGGAACTTGAAATTAAAAACATAATACCATTTACTTTAACATTAAAAAGGGGTATATAAGTCTAACAAAATATTTAACCCTAACCCTAAATGAATGGGAAGATATATCATGTTTATGGATAGGAAGCCTCAGTATTGCTAAGATATCAGTCTTAATAATCACGGAAAGTTATTTTGTGGATATCAACAAAATGATTCTAAAGTTTTTATTGAAAGACAAAAGGCTCAGATTAACCAAGACAAAACTGAAAAAGAACAAAATCAGTGGACTGACACTACCCAACTTCAAGAGTTACTATAAAGCTACAATAATCAAGGTAGTATAGTATTGGTGAAAGTATAGAGAAATAGGTCATTGGAACAAAATAGAAAACCCAGAAATAGACCCCACAAATACAGTCAGACAATCTTTGACAAAGGAGCAAAGGCAATTCAATGGAGAAAAGATGGTCTGAAAAACAAATGTGTTGTAACAACTGGACATGCACATTTAAAAAGTAAAATAAATGCAGACACTGACTTCACACTTTTCATAAAAATTAAGTCAAAATGGATCATAGACCTAAATGTAAAATGCAAAACTATACTACTACCAGAAGACAAAAGGAGAAAATCTAGGTAACCTTGGGTTTGTCGATTATTTTTTAGATACCAAAAGCATGATCCATGAAAGAAAAAACTGATATTTATCCTTCATTAAAATTAAAAACATGTTCTGTGAAAAATACTGTTAAGCTAATAAGACAAGCTACAAAGAGAAAATATTTTCAAAACACATACCCAATAAAGGACTTGTAACCAAATATGCAAGGAACACTTAAAAACCCAACAGTAAGAAAATAATCTGATTAAAGAATGGGCAAAAGGTCTAAACGGACACCTCACCAAAGAAGATACACAGGTGTCACTAAGCATATGAAAACATCATATGTCATCAGAGAAATACACACAAAAACAGTGAGATACCACTACATGCCAATTAGAATGACCAAAATCCAAAACACTGACAGCATCAAATGCTGGCACAGGATGTGGAGGAACAAGAACTTATTCATTGCTTGCGGGAATGTTCAGCCATTTTGGTAGACAGTGTGGCAGTTTCTTATAAAGCTAAACAGTGTCTTACCGCATGATTGGGCAATCATGCTTCTTGGTATTTACCCTAATGAGTTGAAGACCTATCCACAAAAAAAATATAGACTTGAATATTTATAGCAGCTTTATTCATAATTACCAGAACTTAGAAACAACCAGAATGCCTTTCCACAGGTGAATGGATAAACTGTGGTACATGCAGACAATAGAATATTATTTAAAAACATTTAAAAAGAAATGAGCCATCAGGGCTCCTGGATGGCTCAGTTGGTTAAGCATCTGCCTTCGGCTCAGGTCATGATCTCGGGGTCCTGGGATTGAGCCCCGTGTTGGGCTTCCTGCTCATCAGGGAGTCCGCTTCTCCCTCTCCCTCTGCCCCTCTCTCTCCACTTGTGTTCTCTCTCGCTCGCTCTGCTTTCTCAAATAAATAAATAAATAAATAAATCTTTTTAAAAAAAATGAGCCATCAATTTATTAAAAGACATGAAGGAATTTAAATGCATATTCCTAAGTGAAAGCAGCCAATCTGAAAAGGCTACAAACTTATGATTACAGCTATATGACATGCTAGAAAAGGCAAAACTATAGAGACAGTAAAAAAAAGATCAGTGGTTGCAGGGGTTCAGAGGAAAGAGGGAAGAATAGGTGAGCACAGGAGATTTTGATGACAGTGAAACTATTCTGTATGATACTGCAGTACTGGAACATGACATGCATTTGTCAAGACCCATAGAACTATACAACAAGAGTGAACCTTAATGTAAGCCATGGAGTTTGGTTAATAATAATGTATCAATATTGGTTCATCAATTGTAACAGATATACCACACTAATGCAAAATGTCAATCATAGAAGAAACTGTACAAGGGGAAGAGAAGAAGTATATGTGAACTATCTATACTTTTTTGGCTCATTTTTTTCCCTGAAAATCTAAAAAAATAATACATTAATTGAAAAATGGCCAAAGGATTTGAATAGAAACTTCTCCAAAAGAAGATATACAAATAATCAAAAAACACATGAAAAGATGCTCAGCATCATTAATCATTAAAGAATTGCAAATTAAAATCACAAGAGATACTGCTTCATGCCCCCTAGGATGGTTATAATAAGTTACAGATGGTAACAAGTGTTGGCAAAGTTGTGAAAAAAATTGGAACCCTCATACACTGGCGGTAGGAATGTAGAATGGTGCAGCCACTTAGAAAAACTAGTCTGGCAGCTTCTCAAATGGTTACATACAGTTACCATATGACCCAGCAATTTCACTCCCAGGTATATTCATAAAATAAATTAAAGAATGTGTCCACATGAAAACTTGTGTAAGTTCTTATGAAAATGTTATTCAAAATAGCAAATGGAAACAACCCAAATGTACTTCAAAAGAAGAATGGATGAACAATCAGGTATCTACACAATGGAATACAAGTTGGCATTGAAACCTAATGAAATACTGGTACATGTTACAATATGGATGAATCCTGAAAACGTTAAGCTAAGTGAAAGAAGCAAGTCACTAAAGACCACATATTTTATGATTCTATTTATATGAAATTATCCAGAGTAGGTAAATCTATAGAGACCAAAAGTAAATTAGTGGCTGCATAGGGCTGAAGGAGAGAATAGGAGGGTAACAAACAGTGAATACTAACGGATATGGGGTTTAGGGGGTATGTTGAAAATATTCTGTGTTCATTGTGGTGACGGTCTCACAACTCTGAATATACTAAAAACTGTAGATTATATACTTTAAATAGGGGAATTATGTGGTATGTGAATTATATCTCAATAAAGCTGTCGTATTAAGAGGAAAAAAAAAAGGAATGCTTCAAAGTCTAATTCAATCATTCAATATGTCAAATTTATATTTTACAATTAGAGTGACCCTGGCAACAGGAAAGTTAATTACTTTCACGGTTATGATGTACTTAGTGACTATTGATACAAATGTAGACATTGTCTTTCTCACTCTTACCCAACAGGAAAGAAATTTAAATCTTATGAGTGTCCAAAGGAAAAATATTCAAGCGGTGAAGAAGTGCTACTGGCCTCAAGAGCTACGAAGAAGATCAGAAAATACCTCCCTATAACTGAAAACAAGTAGGATCATAACAACGTACATGGAATTATCTATAAGAATCTATTTCACAGAACTAGTTGACCCTGACACATCTTTGGTGTCAGATTCCAATACTTACCTAAAAGTTGGCAGAGAATAGCCATATAACTCTAACTAATACAACATCAGCTAGAATTACAGAAATTAACACAAGTCACAAGGCAGAAGATTAGATGCTCTGGTGGCTAATACAAAGTAAGAAAAATGACAATCGAAGGACAACTGGGAAGATGTGGTTTATTTTGTTTGTTTGTTTTCTTTTTTAAGTGGCACACAGTTGTTCCAAGCCCAGAAAATCAGAATTGATGACATAGATTTAAGGAAAAAAAAAAGAAAAAAAGTGAAGAACGAAAATTCTTTTAGGCTATTACAGCTTGAAAGATAAAGAAGACATACAAATGGCTAACAGACACATGAAGAAGTGTTCATCATCATTAACCATCAGGGAGATTCAAATCAAAACCACACTGAGATACCACCTTACACCAGTTAGAATGGCCAAAATTAACAGGACAGGAAACAACAAGTGTTGGAGAGGACGTGGAGAAAGGGGAACCCTCTTACACTGTTAGTGGGAATTTAAGTTGGTGCAGCCACTTTGGAAAACAGTGCGGAGATTCCTCAAAAAATTAAAAATAGAGCTACCCTATGACCCTGCAGTTACACTACTGGGTATTTACCCCAAAGATACAGATGTAGTGAAAAGAAGGGCCATATGTACCCCAATGTTCACAGCAGCAATGTCCACAATAGCCAAACTGTGGAAAGAGCCAAGATGCCCTTCAACAGACGAATGGATAAAGAAGATATGGTCCATATATACAATGGAATATTATGCAGCCAACAGAAAGGGTGAATACCCAACTTTTGTATCAACATGGACAAGACTAGAGGAGATTATGCTGAGTGAAATAAGTCAAGCAGAGAAAGTCAATTATCATACGGTTTCACTTACTTGTGGAGCATAAGGAATAACATGGAGGACATTAGGAGAAGGAAAGGAAAAGTGAATTGGGGGAAATCGGAGGGGGAGGGGAACCATGAGAGACTGTGGACTCTGAGCAACAAACTGAGGGTTTTGGAGGGGAAGGGGGTGGGAAAATGGGTGAGCCTGTTGGTGGGTACTGAGGAGGGCACAGACTGCATGGAGCACTGGGTGTGGTGCACAAACAATGAATCTTAGAATACTGAAAAAAAAAGTCCAATTCCCTCTAATCAAAACCTATGAATACTTAACAATCTTCTCATGTATCATTTGCCCCTTAATGTGTCCATTTCTCATGAAGTACCCTTGACTGGGGTACCTAGTTCGCAAAACCAGGTTCTCCTGACGGAGATGTAATGAACAGCAAGGTGTGGTCCCCGGTCCCCCACAAGTTTGGCCCACATGATTAAATACCCAGGAGCTCATCATTCCTAGGTGAACTGGAAAACATCCTGTAGGGGAAAGGGAAGGGACGGTAGAAAACACGAGCGATGTATTTGACAATTTTCAATGTGATTTAAGTGTCGCAGAGCCTGTCATTTGCGTAAGTGACTCAGGCTAAAGAGATATCCTAGTCACCCTCAACACAGACACTGAGTATTTTGATGCTTTGTAATTTTAAACCTCACAGTCATGGAGAGAAGATTCATTGTTTTGTTAAAGAGTATAATAGTACTTTGATAAAGTGTCTAAAACTGATTAGATATCCATTCAGACCTTCCAAGCACTGTATGCTGCTCATTACTCACTCTGATTTACAGACAATCTTTAAAATGTAATGTGACACTCATCTAGGTCAAAGACCACCAAGACCAAATAGGAAAAACTGGCCCATGATGGCTCTTCTACCATGTATTACTGCCCTCTGAAGTTTAAGGAAAAGAATACCAAGCAATCGATATCAAGCCCCGCCAATTATAGTCATCTACCTTCCTTGGAAAGCAGAGGAGCTCAAAATAATCAACCCCAGTATTGCATTCATCTATCCAACTAATATTTGCTGAACACCGACTGTGTGCCAGGCACTGTGTGCATGCTGGAGACCAGCATTCGGCCGATGAATGAACCAGTCAGCTTAAGGCCATGCCACTCCCTGACCTTGCCACCCACCTCACATAATCTGGTAAAGGCAAACTTACTTACTCTTTGACTTCCTTACCACCTGTGACTTCCAGATTAAAACTCAACCCAAAGACCAAAATACAAAATATATCAGTTTGATTGAAAAAGAACTGTACAATCTTTTAAGTTCCAGAGGCCAATTTTTCCTTTCCTTTTTTTTTTTTTTTAAAGATTTATTTATTTATTTATTTGAGAGAGAGAGAGAGAGATCACAAGTAGGCAGAGAGGCTGGCAGAGAGAGAGGGGGAAGCAGGCTCCCTGCTGAGCAGAGAGCCTGATGTGGGGCTCGATCCCAGGACCCTGAGATCACGACCTGAGCCGAAGGCAGAGGCTTTAACCCACTGAGCCACCCAGGAATCCCCCAATTTTCCTTTTCTTCTTCTTTTTTTTAAGATTTTATTTTTCAGAGAGAGAGGGCATGCAGCAGGGGAGGGGGGGAGGTAGCAGAGGGAGAGGGCACAAGCAGGCTCAGCGCAGAGCAGGGAGCCTGACGAGGGGCTCAATCTCAGGGACCTGAGATCATGACCTGACCCAAAACCAAGAGTCAGAAGCTAAACCCACTAAGCCCCCCAGGTGCCCCCAGAGGCCAATTTTCAATTGCCCAGATTTCTTCCCTGTGTGGGAGCAGCAAACAGCCTGCTGGGAACATGAGGAAGAGGAAGGTTACATGAATCAGTCCCTTCGCTGTGCTATGTCAACAGATGCTTACTGATCATCCATGAGGGCTACTGTAGCATGTTCCTGCACTTGGCATGAAGCTAGGTTAGGTTCCTAATTTTTCAACAAATGACCTTGAAAAAAAAGATGGATCCAATGATGTCAAGAAAATCCCCAAGTCTATCGGGGTGCCTGGGTGGCTCAGTCAGTTAAGCGTCTGCCTTTGGCTCTCCCTCTCTCCCCACCTCATGCTCTCTTACTCAAATAAATTCTTTTTCAAAAAGAAAAGAAAAGAAAATCCCCCAGTCTAAATCTGTTCTGGCAGAAATGAAATGCAGAGTTCATGGGAGCAAATGACAGAAAAACCCAAGCCAAGAAACTAAGATAAGAATTGACCCGGGAGCCACAAGATCCCTGAGGCCACAACAAGCAAATTCACAATGACCCTCCCATGACACTGAACAGTCCAGGGTGCACGAGATCCCCCGGGAGAGTAACTACCAGAGAATAACACAATAAAAGTAATGAAATACCATGACTGATCTAAGAAAATAACAGAAAAATATTCAGTGATATGGAAAAATAGTCCCAATTTATGGTAGAGTGAAAATTTTCATGAGTTGAGCAGTATATTTAAGGGGAAAATTTGACAGAGATTTGGGTAGGGGGAGATTCTTTATGGGAAAAATTTATGTATGTATATTAAAAACCTACCATGGAATACTACATATACAATACACATATATGAAGAAAGAGTTTGGAGGGTTATACGCCAGAATTTAGTCATTAGTCCAACATGACAGATGATTATTATTTACTATCTGGCTTACTTTTCTGTGATAAACATGTATTTCTTTTGGATGGGAAAAGTTATAAAAAGAGGTAACCAAATAGAAGTGATTAGGATACAGTTCAGAAATGAAAGAAATATTTTGAATATTTTAAAAGCTATAGTTTATGAATGTTCAGTATAAGACAGCTTTATACTTCTGAAGGAAAAAAAATAATTTATTTGTTAATGTTAAGATTTTATTTATTTGACAGAGACTGAGCAAGCAAGAAAGTGAGAGAGCGTGAGCACAAGCAGAGGAAGAGGGAGAAGCAGGTTCCCCACTGAGCAGGGAGCCCAATGCGGGGCTCAATGCCACATCCCGGGGATCATGACCTGAGCTGAAGGCAGACGCTTAACTGACTGAGCCACCCAGGAGCCCCATTTTAACTGAGTTTTTAAAATTACATCAAGATATGAAAACACTGATAAGTCTATGTTTTCACATATTTAACTTGGCATATAGAGTACATATCGGGTACATATCAGGTATGTTACCTTTTCAATATTGTCATAACATTCTTCCAAACTCCGCATTCTGTCTTGGATAACTGTACTCGCTTTTTTATACTGCGTCAACCACTGCTGATATTCTTCCTCAGATAAATCTGAATAGGCAACACAGAGAGTTCTCAGCCCTGTAACAAAGAATGGAATGTAAACTGATCAAGACACCAGCGATCAGGAAGGAGTACGGAATTCGAAAACAAAACCCAGAAGTGTTGTAGAGGTCATGGGAATGGGAAGTCCTTCACACGGCCCTACCTGATCTGTCCCTGGCTACCTTGCTGATCTTATTTCCCCCTTCCTCATTGCTTACGGTGGTCCTGTCCCTGCTGATCCTCTTACTTCTGGACACTTGAACTTGTTCTGCCCTTGTTCTGCCTTGAACTTGTTCCTAACCTGGAATACTTTTCCCTGGTACTCTCCTTCTCTTCCTTCAGTTTCTGCCTGACTCACTCTATAGAGATAGCACCCCATCATGTTCCGTACCCCTTATCCTGTGTAATTTTTCTCCATAACACTTATCACCTCCTGACATTATCTATTATTGGCTAATTCCTTTAGGGTATGAGCTTCTGTCCTGGAAGCTTAGAGCAGTGCACGGCACTCAATAAATATCAGTAACTATTTGTTGAAGAAAAGAAAGAATGAATGAGGTTTTAGCTCTTCAGTTTCAAAGTAAGCCAAATAATCATTAAAATAGCAGAAAATTAATTTAAGTCCCACTTTGCAAAGAAAATATTTTAGAAATTATATTGTACCCTAATATTTTAGGCTAACTCCTGCAAAACATTCAAATAGTTGAGGATCCCCTAGAAATTAGTGCTCTACAGATAAGCTATAGAAATTGTTTTTCTGTTTTGAGCTCCATGACAATACAGTTCCTATATGTTTCCACCTGTTGTAACTTGCCTGCAGCTCACATATATTTTAAGATGGCAGCAAAGGGCCCCACATGCAACCTTGCAAAATACCCACACTTCCGGGCAAGATGCACATATCCGTAGGAAGCAGCAGCTTATCAACTAGAAGGACAAAGTGGGATACTGCTTCCAGGTATTATTAGCTTGACTTTTACATGATATTACACCTCGCTTTTTCAAAACTTCTATAAACCTTTTAGTAAATGTTGTTCTTATTCAAAACTCACTCGTGGAATTTTATTTATTGAGATGGGTGACAAGTCAGCCATCAGAAGGAGAAGAAGAGAATGGCAGGAAAACATCAACTATGTTTTCTGCATAAAGTAATTAACTTTGAAATATATAACACATACTGGAAAAACCTCTCTTTTTCCATTATGGGCCAAGTTCCTTCTACAACAAATAGAAACAGGTAATAGATGGCTTTGAAGACACTGCTTTTGAAATAAAGGAAGAACTGCACAGTGAAAACATACTTTTCAACGTTTGCTGGTGGACAGAGGAAGAAAGGAAAAATAGTATCTCAACAGGGTGTGCTTGAGGAACCATTTATTTATAAGCAAACAGAAGGCATTACAAAGTCACAGAGAGGAATGAGCTCCCCTTGCCCACCTATGAGCCAAGCATCAGTGACATGCATTCGGGTTACAATTTTAATATTTAAGAAAAGCATTTCGAAAGGAAAACAAGGTTCTGAACAATTTTCACTTACCTTCTTTGGCAAAATATTCCAGATGGGTTAATGTCTCCTTCATAAAGCGAGAATCTTCTGAAAGTCTCTCATAAATCACTGTATCCTATAAAAAAAAAAAAAAAAAAAGTTATTGTGACCAACAACTTACCTAAGCCTGACAATCCAAATTCTAAATACTGCATTATAATTTTATTGTTATATCTAGTAGATGTGAAGGAACTCAAGCAGCCTCAGGGAAGGCACAATTCCAAAAAGGATACATTATATACAGAGGAAGAGAGGTAACAGATTTCTCACTGAGACAATGCAAGTGATAAGCCAGTAAAGCACAAGCTTTAAAAAACTGAAAGAAAAACATTGTTGACCTAGAATCCTGTATTCAGCAAAAACTTATTTCAAAATGAATGTGAGAGAAAATAAAGATGAAATGAAAATATTTTCAGACATAAATAGTCTGAAAAAACTCATCGCTGAGAGATCCATGCTGTAAGATATGGTAAAGGGAATCCATCCGACAGAAGAAGATTATAGCAAATGGAAATATGAGTCTGAAGAGCACTGAAAATAGTAATGACATAAGTCTGTGTGTGTGTGTGTGTGTGTGAGTGAACACCTATATATGTATACAGATATGTATATATACAATATTTTTCTTGTTTTACATTTTATTAAAAAAGGATAATTGCTTAAACAAACTTAATGACAATGTAGTGTGAAGTTTATAACATTTGTAAAATTAAAATGTCTGACAAGAGCACAAAGATTGGGAGGACAGAGATGGAAGTTCAGAATTATAATTCTTATACTACACATGAAATAGTATATTATCATTTGAAAATAGAATGTAATAAATTGAAGATGACTGCTATAAGACCTAGAACAACCAGTAAAAATTTATTTATTTATTTATTTTTTAAAGCTTTTTTTTTTTTTTTTTAAGATTTTATTTATTTATTTGAGAGAAAGAGAGGCAGAGTGAGAGAGAGTATGAGAGGGGAGAAGGTCAGAGGGAGAAGCAGACTCCCCATGGAGTTGGGAGCCCGATGTGGGATTCGATCCCAGGACTCCAGGATCATGACCTGAGCCGAAGGCAGTCGCTTAACAAACTGAGCCACCCAGGCGCCCTAAAATTTTTTTAAAGGAAAGAAATTGGAATTAAAAAATACTCAAGTAATTCTTGGAATAAAGGAAAAAAGAAGTGGGACAAATAGAAAATAAATTGCAGGATGATGTATTTAAATGTACCTGTATCAGTAAGCACATGTGTAAATGGTCTAAACAGCCAGTTAAAAGGCAGAGTTTCCAGGACAGATACAAAACACATGAACCAATTACAGGCTCCCTAGAAGAATCACACTTTACATATAAAGACACAAATGGGTTAAAGAGGAAGAAAAAGATACACTCTACCCAACGCTAAGCAAAAGTAGCCTGGAACGGCAATATTATAACCAGACAATAGAGATTTCAGAGTAAGGAAAATTGCCGGAGATAAGAAAAATCATTTTGGAATGACAGAAGGGTTGATTCATCAAGAGGCATTAACAATTCTGAATACTTAGGCATCTAAAATAACATAGTTTCAAAATGAAGCTAAAACTAATAGAAGGAAATGCAATGAAGTAAAAACTAACAGAACTTCAAGATGAAAATCACAAATCCACAATGACAGTTGGGGATTTCAATATCCCCCTTTCCATAATTGATAGAACAAGTAAACAAAGAATCATTAAGGATACAGAAGATTTGAACAACACTATCAATCGGCTTGACTTAACAGATAAACTACTTCACCCCCAAAGAGCAGAATACTCGGGCTTTTTAGGTGCATGCAAACATTTAACATAAGATAAGTCACAATGTGAGCCATAAAACAAGTCCCAATGAAATTAAAAGGATTCAAGTCATATAAAGCATGCTCTCTAATAAAATAGAATTAATTTATAATCAGTTGAAGGAATATTTCCAAATAAATTCCTAAATATTTGAAAACTAACCCACTTCAAAATAACTCATGAGTTAAAGAAGAAATCAAAAGAAAACTTGGAATATTAGAATATTTTGAACTGAATGAAGACGAAAATGCAGCACATCAAAATTTGTGACATGCTGCTAAAGCAATGACTGGGAGGATATTTATAGCACTAAACATGTGTATTAAAAAGAAAGGTCTCGAATCAAGTTCTGCCTTAAGAAGCTAGAAAAAGAGGAGCAAATCAAACCACAAGTAGGCACAAGAACGGGAATAATAAAGACTAGAAATTAATAAAACAGAAAACAGAGAAACATGGAATAAAAATCAAATCTGAAAGCAACTTCTTCAGGAAGAGCAATAAAACCAATAACTGAAAAAATAAATAAATAAAACTAATAACCGCCTAGCTAGCCTACCCTCAGGTCCAGATGGCTTTCTGGTAAATTCTAGCAAACATTTAAAGAACAAATAATATCAATTCTATACACACTTTTCCAGAAAGCTGAAAAGGAAAGAGTCCTCCCTATTAATTTTATAGGTTCAGCATTAAAAATCAAACAAAGACATTATAAGAAAAGATTAAAGATCACTATCCCTTTTGAAAGTAGATGCAAAAATTCTAAATAAAACTTCAGGAAAGTGAATCCAACTACACATAAAAAGGATAATGTATCATGACCAAATAGGGCTTTTCTCAGGAGCACAAGATAAGTTTAACATTAAAAAATCAATTCAATATAATTTACCATATTAACAGGCACAAAAGAAAAAAATCATATTAGTATCTCTATCAAGGTAAGAAAACTATTTGACAAAATTCGACATCCATTACTTTTAAAAATCTCAGCAAATTAGGATTGGGAGGAAATTTCCTTAATATGATAAAAAAAAATCTCCAAAAATCTATAAAATTCACATGGAAATACAAAGGTTCCAGAACATTCAAAACAACTTTGAAAAAGAACAAAGTTGGAGAATTAATGATATCTAATTTTAAGACTTATTATAAAGTGATATAATCAAGACTCTGTGGTATTGGTGTAAAGATAACCAACAGAACAATGAGAGAAAACAAAATCCAGAAATAGGCCCACATACATATGAACAGTTCATTTTTGACAAAAGTGCAAAGGCAATTCAGTGCAGAATGAATAAACAGTTTAATAAATGGTGCTGGAAAAAACGAACTCCTACTCATGTCTCAATACCATCTCCCAAAATCACTGTTAAGAGAATGAAAAAAAGCCACAGATATTTGTAGATCATGTATCTGATAAGGGACTCATATCCAAAAGTTAACGAAGAAATCTCAAAACTCAATACAAAGAAACACAATTATAAAAACAGGGCCAAATATTTAAACAGACATTTCACCAAAGTAAATAAATGAATCGTGCGCAGAAAAGAGTTACCATTAGACAGGTCAGAGAATGCTATCCTTAGAAAGACCCACTTACATGGTTGGTTCTTGGCTGGTGTCTAAGGGACTTGGCTGGGATTCAAGTCTCTGAATTGATATAAACTTTCCCTGTGTGACACCCATGGGAAGCCTGCACATGGGTTCCTTCAGGCTCTGCCTGTCTCTTTTTCCCTTATAATGTGGTTGTGTATCCTTGCTACATTACTATAATACATCTTAGCCACGCATGTAATCATGAATCCTTTTAGAGATCCACTGAAAACCCATAGGTAGTCTTGGGAACCCCCAACACAGACGGCAAATAAGCACAGGAAAAGATGCTCACTATCATCAGTCACAGCATGGAAACGTAAATTAAAATCGCAATGAGGTACGCACCTATGAGAATGGCTAAAATTAAAGAGACTAACCATGCCAAGTGTTAGTGACAATTGCTGGGAGGAATGTGACCACAGTTCGGTGATTTCTTAAAAAGTTAAAATACACCTAACATTGACCTAGCCATTTTATCGCTAGATATTTACCAAAAATAAATGAAACTATATGTCCATACAAGAACTCACACACAAATGTTTATAGTAGACAAAACTGCAAACAAGAAGTCCATTTACAGGTGATGGATGAACAAACTGATACATCCATACAATGGGATATCACTCGGCAATATGAAGAAATGAACTATTAATGTGAGCTACAACATGAATGAATTTTAAAGTAATTATGAGTAAAAGAAGCCAGACTAGAAGCCATATTTCCTATCTGACTTTATATAAAATTTAGTAAATGCAAATGAATCTGTAGTGACAAAAAGCAGATTGGTGTCAAAACTTACCAAAATGTACATTTTAAATTTGTGCAGTTCATTTTACATCACTTTTACCCAAATAAAGCTGTTTTTCTTTTAAGTGCCTATGGCTGTGAACAAATACACCAGTGCTTAAAAAAAAAAAAAAAGTTTTTACAGAGGTAAAGCCATTTCCTGAGATTCACCAAATCCAAGCACTTTGGGCTGGAAACTGGGATCAAAATTTCTGCTATGAACACTTAGCCTCAACAACCTAATCATTAGTTTCTCCACAGAACTGAGTGACAACAAATTTTTCACAGACATTAAAGCTTAACGAACACTCTAGTGTGAACCACAATAAATTTCAGGGGTCTTGACTATTGGGGAAGCTTTGGGGCTACTCTATTTCAGTCTTGGATAATTCTGTCAACCGCCAGTGGCAAGAGCAGACACACAGTAACAACATTTTAAAATACTGTGAAGTTGTAAAAGGCTTCCTACAAGTTGTTGAAACAGAGGGAAGGAGTTAATGTGAATAATGAACCCCTATACTTACAGCCCCTTTGCAGTAGAGCCGGAGTTTCCCTGTAGGAGTTCGGACAATTACAGACATCCTTTTTCTATTACTAAAACAATATGAAATGTATTATTAGCTTCTATGTTTCTCAGTACACGGTGCTAACACACACGCACACAAAGTCAAAGTTACAAGAATTCTCAAAGTCCTCAGCTGACCATTAGTGAAAAGGCTAATGTGTTTCTTGCCAGTCTCCTTTTCTGTTTGCGTTACCTTCTAAAACTGAGATTCTTTTTTTTTAAAAATCTTACTTATTTATTTGACAAAGAGAGAGAGAGAGGACAAGCAGGGGGAGCAGCAGGCTCCCCACAGAGCAGGGAACCTGATGGGGGAGTCGATCCCAGGACCCCAGGATCATGACCTGAGCTGAAGGCAGACGCTTAACCTCTCAACCGACTGAGCCACCCAGGCACCCCTTAAACTGAGAATCTAATACAAATGTTCACCTTCTACTACTACTGTTCCTCAGTTACTTTTCTTCCATTGAAATTTGTTGCCATAAATATATATATATAATATACATTACTTATATATTATATATAACGTATTGTATATTGGTATGTTTTATATTACTATATTCATATATAATACATATATAACATACATTTATCAGATATTACACATATAAGACAAACTATATACACATGTACCATATATAATGTAATCTCTTAAGAACTGATGAGGAAAGAGGAAAGCAGCCCTGGTCGTGTATTTTTCAGTCCTCACCACATCTCTGTGAATTAGACCTTCCTGTCCACATTCTGCTGCACGGAGATGTTAAACTGTCAGTTTGTTATTTTTATGTATAGTTATTTTTATGCATACATCTGTCTCAACATCCTCTAGATTTTTTTTTTTTGGTTTTGCTCTTGTTTTTAATGATGGTAGACAGAACTTAAACTCATTGCTTTTATTCCTGATTGAGCAGCCCAAATAGGCTTGAAGGTCTCCCCTCTCCGCCTTATCCCACACATTGCCAAAGTAAACTGGCCAAAATAGGGTTGTTGTTTTTTCCTTCTTCCTCATCTTGTCATTCCCCTATCGTAACCCTTGGATGGGTCTCCATGGCCTATACCCACTTTTTAAGAGACCCAAACTGTCTCATTCTCTGATAGTCGTCATATCCCACAACCCTCCGTGTGGTACGATCCGAGGAGGATCACAGTGAGTAGTCCTACACCTGAGCACTTGAGCTAGAAAGGACTTGTCAAAAGGGATAGGGCATAGGGGTGCCTGGGTGGCTCAGTGGGTTAAAGCCTCTGCCTTTGGCTCAGGTCATGATCTCAGGGTCCTGGGATCGAGCCCTGCATCGGGCTCTCTACTCAGCGGGGAGCCTGCTTCCCCCCTCTCTCTGCCTGCCTCTCTGCCTACTTGTGATCTCTCTCTGTCAAATAAATAAATAAAAAATCTTAAAAAAAAAAAAGGGGGGGGGGGATAGGGCCTAGCAACTGCTTTAACTACTTAGCTGTTAGAACACTACTAAAGACAATGGAGTCATTTAAGTGTCACCTAACTAGGAGCTCATATTCTAAGGACAGGAAATGAGTACTCCAGGAGTGGGGAAAACTAGAATGATCATTAAGATACATTTTCTTACTTAAAAAAAGTGTTTTAGAAAAAGCTTTCCTAGAGAGAGGAGAGGTTGACAACAACATTACTGAGGGTCAAAACTTTTCTTTTTTTTAAGATGTCTTTGGCCAACAAGGCTTCTAAAAAATATAATTTAAAAGATCATCTGGCGTTGAAAAGAACAAATTATTCCTTTTCTAATTTTCTAGCATTTCCTTTTCTGATTCTTCAGATTCTACATTAGAAATGCTCAGGTGGTCTAAGAGATGAGACTTTGTGAACCTTCAAAACAGGGCAATGAAAATATAGTCATCGCCAACATTCCCATGCTAGGTTTTGGGGATCAGACCACAGCGTCTGGACCAGGAGGCCCTCTGAAGTCTACGGAGAGAGAAGGATTTGGACGCACACGGTTTCCTTTGGGGGGGAAAAGGAATGAATTCACAATCTCTTTTTAAAGAAATACATTTGGGTTTATTTGGAAAAATAATGTCTAATAATCATCCATCCATCAAATATTTATTGAGCACTTACTTTCAGAAGTTGACTCCCGCCCTCCTGGAATTGAGAATCGAGTTGGTAACACAGTAAGTAGCAACCCAGATATAAACCTCAAGTCTGACTCTGACAAGTGCTGGGAAGGAGAGGTGTGGGACCTGCTCTCAGCTACGAAAAGGGATTTGACCTAATGATGCCTGAAGAAGCGAGCACCAGGCTCAGATTAAAGAGTGGATGGAAGCTAACTAGAATTTTGTGATTCTATAATTAAAGTTTTGATTTGCATTACCAAATCTCAACTGAGGAGTCACA
>CM052883.1:67239209-67261621 GCA_028534135.1 Potos flavus | reverse complement strand
AGTGCAGATTTTAAGACTAAAACATCCCTCTTCAATATAAAATCAGCACTACTAGAAACATTTTATGAAGACTTTCATGTTACAAGGCTATATGGAGTAAGTGAGACAATCGACAGAAATGGGAAAACAAGCCTTTTCATAAAATTGCACAGATCAAACAAAATCCTTAATCCTTAGATAATTTGAAGAGGTAAACAGGGAAAGAGATGGCATGCTATAAAATTCTGTATCAATAAAATCTGCATTCTTTTCTAAATTTTTCCATTTATAGTCTCTTGACTTCCTGTAGCCATGATCAATTCAACGATAAGGTAATTCAGAATTTCAAATAATTTGAGAGTTGTCCATGTGGCACATACTGCAGATATAAAGATGAATTAATCGGTCCATTCTGCTAGAGACTGAATGTCTAGTAGACATCCCTAACCATTATCTAGTGCATTATCACTAGAAAAAAAAAAATGAGTGTGTTGGGCACCCAGTTCACATTGCTTCAATTCTTCCCCGTAATATCAAAGGCTTGTGGCAAGTGGTCACCAAGACAAAACAAGAAAAATAGATACAAAATATATATTACATAAAATCAATAAATCAACATAACAAGAGAACTCACCAAAAAATAATTTGAAATATTTTAATTTTTCATAAAAAAATAGTATATTTCTTGAAGATCTGATGATTCTAACTTTTTTAAATAGCTCACTTTTATTGAGCACCCTCTTTGCTCCAAGCACTAACTCCAAATACTTTACATATATTAACTCATTTAATCCTTACAAAAACCCTATGACATGCGTGATGAGAAGACTGGGGCAAACACAGGAGTTGAGGAACATGCCTGAGAACATGGCTGGGAAGGTGCGGGACCATGTGGGAATCCCAGGCACTGTGATTCTAGAACTCCTCCACTCAATTACTCTACTTGTAATGGAAGGGGCGTGGAAGGCATGACAAAGTATGTAAGACGCTACTCACGGCTTCTACAATGACAGAGGTTGGCGTTCTTGCAGTAAAAACAAAGCCAAGCTTCTTCACTCCTTTCACTAAAGCTGCTTCATCTGTCAATAAAAAGTCTGTATTAATGGTGATTGAGCAAATACATTAATACTGAATTTAATTTAAAAGAGATTTCTGTTCTCCAGCACTAAAATACAATTTTTTAACTTGGCTTTTTTTTTTTTTTTTTTTTTTAATCCAAATGCACTTATCTAGGTACCAGCAAGCATTCATAAAAGAGGAAATTTGGCTAAACAGGCCTCTTTCAGTCGGGCTAAGATGTATTTCTTTCTTAGTACTCATTAGGGTTTTCTTCTAGAAACCATTCATGGAATCTCCATGAATGCCTTAACCTTACCCCTGCCCTGTTACTGGGTAGAAATAAATGTTGTGTTGAACCCCAGCTCAGAGAGCCCTCCCCACCAGCCTCCTTGGGGCGGTCTTCGGGGGAAGGAGCAACACAGGGGCCATCCGGGGATCAGAGGCAGCATGGCGTCTTCTCAAGGCTCATCACCTGCGGGGGGTGGCGCTCCAGGAGCACACAGCACCTACCTGGGGAGGAAGCCTGGTAGATAATGTCATTTCCGTCTCTCTCGGGAACAACAGTGTGGCACACACACAACAGGGTAAGAAATTCCTTGATATAATCTTTCGTGGGCTATAAAAAAGGCATAGAGCTAGTGAGTCTCTTCCAGCACCAGTAACATGAGAGTTATATACAGTCTGCGTTCCTATCAACCGTGGTTTCACCTCAGATACACAGAGAGTCAGGCACTGACTAAAAACCTGATCGAGCACTCAAAACGTGTTTGTAGAGTGGCCCCCAAAGCAGAGAGAGACCTCGGTGAAGAAGGGGACCCGGCTCTCCCGAAGCTTCTATTCTCTCTGGGGAAACAGGTTTTCTCAAAGCTGGAGGAAACAAAGAGGGGTTGTCACAGAGAATAGAGGGGCCTATTTTAGGGAGGTGACTGAGGGGAAAAAAATACATTGAGGAGATAATATTTAACTTAAGACCTAAATGGAAAGGTTAGTTAGCTGTGGTCACTGACATGTGACTGTGGTACATACTAGGCAAAGGGAAGAGCACCTTCAAAGGCCCCAAGTCAGAAACAGAGTCATAGGTTTGTGAACTTCAAGACAAGTGTGACTCCAGCATCTTGAGCGAGGCAAACAAGGACACAGAATGAGGTTGGAGAGAAAGTCACAGTAATGAACTAGGATTTTAGCTGGGGGGGGGGGGGGGGGGTGCCAATTCTCTGAAGGTTTTTAAGCAAAGGAAGGGCATGTACAGCTTTATGTTTTAAAAGATTGCTTTTATTTTTGAGAAGATCAAGATTTCAAATCAAGTAGATCAGTATCTTAAAACTGGTAAGTGAAGGTATTGGTAACATACAATAAAATCAAATAGCTTAGAAACACTTAGAGATTTTCTTACATAGATTATTGCACAATAAAATGTTCTTTTTTAATGTTTGGATTCATTCACACTCACAAGTTTAGCACACCCCTAATATCAGTATGAAATCCGCTCTTTACCACATCAAAAAAAAAAAAAAAAAATTCAACGCTCTTTCCTGGTTCAGAAAATTATACCTTTTAATAAACCATATATGCATTTTAAAGTTATGTAGCATTACCTCTGTTGACTTTGAGTGAAAATAGCAGACTTACATGGCCATTTTCAAAGTTGTACAGTAATCTTGGGTCATTAAATTCACAGGACTCTGTGATGACAGAGGATGACAGACTGAGGAAGAACAGAGAAGATTCGCTGTAACAAAAATTCCTGATGGGAGCCAGTCAGCAATCAAATGGACCTCACAGCCCCTTGTTCTGTTTTCAGTAAGTTACACTATAAAGTCCGACCCTTGAACAACATGGGTGTCAACGGTGCACAGCCACTTATACGCAGATTTTTCTCATACAGTCGATGTATTTAGTCTTTCTTGTAACTTTCTTAATACCATTTTCTTTAGTTTTATTGTAAGAGCATAGTGTATAATACATATGCAAAATATGTGTTAATCAACTGTTTATATTATCGGTAAGGCTTCTGGTCCAACAGTAGGCTCTTAGTAGTTAATTGGGGAGGTAAAAACTATACATGGATTATCAGCTGCCATGGGGAAGGTCGGCACCCCTAACCCCCCTGTTGTTCTAGGGTAAAAACTGTAAATATTAAAAGTTCTGTCAAATTATAATCCTCTCAGGCCTCAAGTTGCAAAATGGCACTGGAAAATGCCTAAATTTGTGTTGAATCCCATATAGTTATACAGAATTTAGGCAATAACTACAAAAGCAACAAATCAAAGCCTGGACTCTGGGTTGTTTGAGTATCACATGGGAAAGTTCTATCCAGGGGAGATTTCTGGGAACTGCCTTTGGAGGTCTGGACAAGGGACAACTGTGTTATATATCAGAACTCTAGTACTGATAAAAGGTTCATTGCAGGGGGACAGGAACATGGACAAAGTAGAAAAGAATGTTGTCTACTTACCTTAATTTTTCTATATCGCTATCACTTTTGTCTGACTGATTTCTGAGGGAAAATGAGGGAGGAAATATAAAGGTTTAAGATTATAGATATAAAATGCTTTAGGAATTCCAATTACGTTTAAAAGCAGATATAAACCATATTTTTTTAACAACTGCAAATTTTCATTTAGGTAATATTGTTTTAATCTCATTTAGATATAGCTATGTTATTAGAAACTCATATAAGTTTTGAAGTAAATAAAGGCTAATTAGTTAAGACAAAAATGAGAATTTTCAACAGAGCATGGCAATAAGAACACTTACCCATAAATTATACCTGCAATGGTACACTTCTTAAATGTCATAATATTGCAAGTGAGGGTTCCTGTTTTATCAGAAAATAAGTATTTTACCTAAACAAAGAAAAAACAAACATAATAAACAGCATAAATATAAAATATATTTAGAGAGCAAAGACAAAGTCAAGTTCTTTCTCTTCAAATCCTCAAAATCTTTGAACTTTTAGGAAACCAGAAGTTCACTCTATAAGAATTCTACCTTTAATGTTTATACTTCTTTCAGAGATTCATTCTCTTTTTATATTACAGATAAAATTCTATGTTAATATGCAAAGTAAATTTCAAGCCATTGAACCTGAGAAAATCAGAAGTCCAGTTCTTTTGCCACAAGAAATCTCATCAAAAATCTCTAGAAAACATTAAGTAGATACATCGATGGATATCCATATAGATGGATACAAGCACACACACACACCAAAACCAAACAAAGACACCACAAGAAAAAAAATTACAGGCCAATATCCCTGATGAACACAGATGCAAAAATACTCAACAAAATATTAGCAAATTGGGGGGAGCCTAGATGGCTCAGTCGGTTAAGAGGCTGCCTTCAGCTCAGCTCATGATCCCAGGGTCCTGGGATCGAGTCCTGCATCAGGCTCCCCGCTTAGCAGGGAGCCTGCTTCTCCCTCTGCCTGCCGCTCCCAGTGCTTGTACATTCATTCCCTCTCTGTCAAATAAATAAAATCTTTAAAACAAACAAAATATTAGCACTCCGAATTCAACAGTACATTGAAAGGATCACACAACATAATCAGGCAGAATTTATTCCAGAGATACAAGAATAAACAATGTGATTTACCACGTTAACAAAATAAAGGAGAAATACCATATAACCACTTCAATAGAGACAGAAAAAGCATTTCACAAAATTCAATATCCATTTATGATAAAAACTCTTAAGAAAGTGGGGTTAAAGGAACAAACCTCAACATAATAAAGGCCAATACGACAAGCCTGCAGCTAACACCAGTGGTCAATGGTGAAAAGCTGAAAGCTTTTCCTCTAAGATCAGAAGCAAGAAAGGGTGCCTCCTCTCACCACTTTATTCAACATAGCATTAGAAATCTTGGCCAGAACAATTAGGCAAAAAAAATAAAAGGCATCCAAATTAAAAAAGGAAGAAGTAAAACTGTCACTATTTGCAGATGACATTTTACATATCAAAAACCCTAAAGACTGCACCAACGACCTGTTAGAATTAATGGATTCAGTAAAGTCGCAGGATATAAAGTCAACATATAGAAATCTATTGCATTTTGGGTTTTTTAAATTTTTTTTTATTCGTGAACTTTTTAAAAATAGACTTTGTTAGAGCAGTTTTAGGTTCACAACAAAACTGAGTGGAAAGTATAGAGTTTTCATCTATCTTCTGCTCCAACACATGCACAGCCTCCCCCACTATCGACATCCTGCCCCAGATACGTCTGTATCTGTACGTCTGTTATAGTCAATAAAACTACACGGCCTTATCATCATTACTAAAGTCTACAGTTTACATTATGGTTCACTCTTCTTTTTAATTTTTTCAAATTTTTATTTAAATCCTAGTTAGTTAACATATAGTGTAATATTGCCTATCTATACATTAATAATGAACCACCAGAAAAAGAGAAATTAACAATTTCATTTATGATTGATCAAAAAGAACAAAATACCTAGGAATAAATTTAATCAAGGAAGGGAAAGACCTATACACTGATGAAAGTGCAAAAGACACAAATAAATGGAAAGATATTCCATGTTCATGAATGTACACACTACACAAAGCAAACTACAGATTCAGTGTAACCTCTATCAAGATTCCAATGGCCTTTTTCACAGATTTAAAACAAACAATCCTAAAATGTGTATGAAACCATGAAAGACTCCAAATAACCAAAGCAATCTTGAGAAAGAACAAAGCTGGAGGCATTATGCTTCCTGATTTCAAACTACATTACAAAGCTATAGCAATCCAAATGTATGGTATTGGCATAAGAACAGACACATAAATCAGTGGAACAGAACAGAGAGCTCAGAAATAAGCAATGAACCTCTGGCCAATTTGGCTCCAATAAAGGAGCCAAAAATATACATTAGGGAAAGGACAGTCTCTTCAAAAAATGGTGTTCAATAAATAAATGACGGTCTCTTCGATAAACTGGACAACCACATGCAAAAAAAGTGAAACTGGACCATTTTCTTACACCATATACAAAATTATCTCAAAATGGACTAGACTTGAACAGAAGAACCTGAAACCATAACACTTCTAGAAGAAAACATAGGTATTAAGATCTTTGACATCAGTCTTGGTGAGGATTTTTTGGATTTGACACTAAAACAACAAAAGCAAAAATAAACAAGTGGGACTACATCAAATTAAAAAGCTTCTGCAAAGCAAAGCAAACTACCAACAAAATAAAAAGGTAACACAATGAATGGGAGAAAATACTTGCAATTCGTATATTTGGTGAGGGGGTTGATATCCAAAATACATAAAGAACTCATACAACACAACGGCAAAATAATCCAATTTAAAAACTGAGAGGATCTCAATAGACATTTTTCCAAAGAAGACATACAAATGGCCAACAGACACATGAAAAGATGCTCAGCATCACTAATCATCAGGGAAATGCAAATCAGAATCATAATGAGATATCACTTTCACACCTATTGGAATGATTACCAAAAGACAAAAAATAACAAGTGTTGGTGAGGATGTGGAGAAAAGGGAACCCTTGGTGCACTGTTGGTGAGAATATAAATTGAGGCAACCACTACGGAAAATAGCATGGAAGCTCCTCAAAAAAATGAAAAAAAGAACTACCAGCAATTCCACTTCTTGTTATTTATCTGAAGAAAATGAAAAAACTAATTTGAAAAAACATAAGCATCCCCATGTTCACGGTAGCAATATCTAAATAGCCAAGATGAAACAACCTAAGTGTCGATGGATAAACGGATAAAGAAAATGTGGTGAATATATGATACATAGTTACACACACACACACACTCACACACAATTCAGCCATAAAAAAGAAAGAAATCTTGTTTATATAACATGAAAAGACTTTGAGGGCATTACGCTATTTGAAATAAGTCAAAGAAAGACAAATACCACATGATCTCACATGTGTGATCCAAAAAAGAAAAATAACTCATAGCTACAGAGAACAAATTGGTGGTTGCCAGAGGCAGGGAGTGCTGGGTGAGCAAAATGGGTGAAGGGGGTCGAAAGGTACAAACTTCCGGTTATAAAATAAATCCTGAGGGTATAACGTGTAACATAGTGATTAGAGCTAATAATACTATATTACATGTTCAAAAAAAATACCATATTGCAAACTCAAAAGTTCTCATCACCAGAACTCTGTAACTATGTATGGTGACAGAGGTTAACAAGACGTATCGTGATGGTCATTTACAATATTTACAAATTTCAAACCATTATGTTGTATACACCTGAAACTAATGTAATCATGTGTGTCAATTATACCTCAATAAAAAAGGAAAAGAGGCAGTGTTAAAGCATTTCTTATTGTTGTGGTAAGATGTACATAGATAAAATTCACCCTCTTAACCATTTTTAATTGTTATTGAGCACATTCACATAATCGTGCAACCATCACCACCATCCATCTCCAGAACTTTTCCATCATCCCAAACTGAAACCTCCTACCAGCTCAATAATACAGCAACTCTTCATTCTCTCCTCTCCCACAGCCGAGGTAACCACCATGCTGCTTTCTGTCTCTGTGAGTCTGACTATTCCACGTACCTCAGATAAGTGGAATCATATACTATTTGTCCTTTTGTGTCTGGCATGTTTCATTTAGTGGGAGATCAAAGGTCCATCCATGTTTTAGCATGTTTGTGAATTTCAATCATTTTCAGGGCTGAATACTATTCCATTGTATGTATCTACGTTTTGTTGAACCATGTAGCTATTGATGGACATTTCCACTGTTTCCACCATTCGGCTATTGCGACTAATGCTACTAAGAACATTTGTGTACAATGCCTGGTTGAGTCCCTACTTTCAATTCTTTCATGAAAATATCCAAAAGTGGAATTGCTGGAACATATGGAGATCCTTGGTTTAATTTTTTGAAGTTTCACCATACTGTTTTCCACAGTGGCTGCATCATTTTGATTTCACCAGTAGTGCACCAGGGTTCCACCTTCTCCACATCCTCAACATGAACATTTGTTGCTCTCTGTTGTTACTGTTTTATAGTAGCCATCCTACTGGGCGTGAAGTGGTGTCCCAATGTGGCTTTGATCGGCATTTCCCTAAAGATTAGTCATGTTGACCACATTTTCATGTGCTTATTGTCCATTTATATATATTCTTTGGAGAAATGCCTATTAAAATCCCTTTCCAATTCTTGAATTAGGTTATTTGTGGTTTTGCTGTTGAGTTATAGCTTTTTAATATATTCTGAATATTAAACCCTCTATTGTCTTCTGTTTTCAATTTCACTGATTTCTGCCCTTATCTTTATGTCTTATCTATATAAACAATATAATTTTTAAAGCTTGAGTTCCACACCCAGTTTTATTATATTTAATTACTACCCTAAAGAGGCTAGAGTCAACTGACTACATGAGGTGGATAAAGTGATCTTTTCCCAACTGTCAACAGAAAACATATGTTTAGAGGATTAGCAAGTAATCAGATATTCATGAGCAGAAACGTTGCTAGAACACTGATGATTCCATCCTCCTTCATCTTTAGTTGTCCCAGGTAAAAATGCGGTTCACGTTGTCAGATCAGGCATTTCTAGGCACCAGAAATCTTCTAAAATAAATATTTACTGAGAAGTCACTATTCAAATGATACTATACAATGTGACCCTAAATTAGAAAGCATACATGCAAATTACTGGTTATAATTATTAGCATTAATCAAAGCCCTTCTTCATACGAGGTACTGTGCTGAATATATCACAAATACATTACATTATTCAACCCTGCTAACAACTTTCTGAGGTAGATGCTATGATCACACCTGATTTACAGATCAGGAATCAAGGACAGCAAGTTACCTAAGAAGCCCATGGTGATGTTGCTTGTAAATGGGTGAAATCAGGGTCCACTCCCCAGAAGCTTAGCGCCAAAATTCTGCTTTTACCATAATTTACATATTGCCTCCAATTAATTGAAAGATGGGAAATTATAATCTTGTAAAAAAACATATTTAGAACAAAAAGCAATTACAAAAAAAATAATCAGAAGTCTTCCTCCTTTCAGGTCCCACCCAACTGTGGGAGTTAGTTGGGTTTTTCCAGCTGTTCTGTGGTATTCTTGACAAATAACCAGGAGCTTTTAAAAACTATTTATACTTGTAATGGTGCCACTATCATTCAGAAGGTAACCAACTGTTTCTTGGTAACCCGGCATCATTTCTGCCCTTTTCTAGCGTATTGTAAGGACTAAAGGCCTGAGGGTACATGGGTTAGGCAGGTGTGAAATTTTGCTGCAGGTTTCAGATGCTTTCCTATGGGTCATCTGCCTGAGGCAAGCAGGAGCATGGCCACCAGTGGCAGGTCGCCACGCTCCTGTGACTCCCTGAAAGCTAACTGAAAACTCGAGAGCTAACTGAAGCTTTCCCTACCAGCCTTTCCAGCTCTTCTACTCTTTCATAAGCACATTAATAACCTGTATTAGGTCCACTCTACTTGTAACCCATGATGCATTATCAATTTTTTAACAAATCCTACTTTTGAAGCTCCATATGGGTATCATATTCACTATAGCCTGTGGCTGAACTCAGCACTTTTGACTTTGCTCACATTCTCCCTAGATCCACCTACTTCGAAGTTCCTGTCACATACCCAGTCCCTGAAACTGCCCTCACCTGCCCAAGCTCTTCGTTAAGATTGGATGTTCTGGCCATGGCATAGACATTATTTCCTCTATAATGCATATCTTCATCCTGCAAGAAATGAACACAATAGCCAAGCCACACAGTCAGAACAAGGCTCAAAATTTCTTTAGGACGACTGTACCACCACTGGTCTTCTGACATGGCTGACATGAGAAAGAATTCAAAATGGCAAGTCTAGAATACTTAGAGAGTCTTGGTGCTAGTTTTTCACGTACGTTGGCAGAGCTGATTCAGGAGAGGCAATGCTACGCAGAAACAAATGTCAGTGTATTGTTGGTTTGGTATGGGAAGACTTGGCTTCCAAATCCTGGCTCTGCCTCAGACACACTGTGGGATCCTAAGGGTGCTTTGCAGCTATTACATCTATAAAATGGGGGCAATAACACAGATCTCACAGCGCTACTGTGAAAATTAAATGAGAATACATTTACAAGCACTGTCTCATGTTGTGGTTGTTAAAAACAACAGTACCCTTCCAGTGATGGTAATCCCTTGACATATGGAGATCATTTTAATGAGAACTCTAGCAAAAATTTTATTTCCAGGAAAAATCTTTTAAAATAGAACTGAAAATTGCAGACATACATTCAAATTGGAAAATTTATTCAGTCACATGTCACTAAGTATTAACTTAAATGAATGCATGGTTTTCAACTAAGAAATCTTTTCCTTATTTTGAAGTGATTCTGGAATAGCTCTTTCGGTCACTCTTGCCAAGATACGTAAATCTAAGTCTACCGGACTCTCCTCCTCTAGAATATCTTAAATTTTAATGACTATCTCCTTACAGTTGCTACAAAGCCACTAGCTCTTAAATCTTTCCTTTCAGTTAGGAAAAATATCTAAAACAACGGTGTCCTCAAGAGTGACACAGAGAGACCCAGGCACGGGTGGGTCAGGCTGACACCAGTGTTTGGCTTTCCTGTCAAAAGAACAACTGGCCCATAGGCTAGCCCCATGGTGATAACTGAGTTATGCTGATTTTCAAAACCAAAGCCACAGATCAAGAGAGAACTTTTTTTTTTTTAACTATCTGATTTCAATACTCACCCAGTTTATAAACATGGCCTGAACATATTTCACAATTTCCAGAGTGACCAGCAGGCTAATGGGGATGAGATTGTGGTACAAGATGATGAACACCAGTAAGTCAAACCCTAAGCTGTGGGAGCTGTATTCTGCGAAAGAAGATCGGAAGAACCATGTCACAGCTTTAGGCGGTATCTTTCTTCATTTTTGTTTGTGTTATTACCTGTTAAAATTGTGAACATTTCCGCATGAAAATTTTTTAAAGTATAATTAAATGGACACGTCAAAATGGCTTTTAAAGGAAACACCAACCATGTAATAGGGTGGATGGCAAGTATCAAGGGACAAGATCTAGCAAGAGATAGACCCCACCGTCAGGGAGCTTTGGATGCAGCTTGAGAAAGTAAGAGGAGTCAGGAATCATGGCATGACGAATTCCATCACAGCACTGACGCGGAGAGTAGCAACAGCAGCACAAAGTGGAGGGCCCAGAATGAGGGCACAGCAAAGTTTTGAAGAAGGGAGTTTGTTAAATGGAGAAGATGAGGGGAAGAGAATGAGGACGACATCTTAATTACCTGGAACTACATGGCTTGAAGACAAAGAAATAATGATTTTTAAAACTCAGGGAAAGAAGGAAAGTGAAGCCAAAAGGAAAAGTGAAAATTTGTAAAACCTAGTGATATACTCATTTTTAAAGAGGTAGATACATTTGAGAGAGTAATTTTCCAATAAAAATTCAATCTAATGTCACAGAAATTTACTGAAAAATATCTAGAGGGAATTCGAGGGGATATATACATACTGCTTTATACAGATCTTTCTGAAAACTTACATCTCAACCTTAAATATTACATTTAAATGTTGAGTTATGGGAGGTGGGGTTATAACTGAAAGAACACAAATTGATTTGTAAAGTTTAATGAATTAAATACAATAAGTATATAGAGAGACAAAATTAAATAATAATTTTAAGTTAAAAAATTTTTTAAGTTAAAATTTTATGTTCACTTTTCCTAAAAAGGGAGCACACTTGTAATTTAGAACAGTAGTTAAATCTAGATTTTTAGATTCTATCAATTTAAAAGTCGAGTTTAATTTGCTATCATATCTACTCAAACTTTTTTTTAAATATTTTATTTATTCTACTCAAACTCTTATCACCATTGAGTTTACTAACTTTCCCTTATTTGCCATGATTACACTTTTATACTTACTGCCTGACTTTATGGTCATAAATCATTCTTCCAGGAATACTAGAGGCAGATATTATTATGACCATTTGACGGACAGAAAAGTGGAGACAAGAGCTTCAGTGCTTTGCTACATTTATTAATTACTGAAAATACAGTCATACTTTAATTACCCAATACCTTTTCCTTCGTTTGGACTAGAAGATCCTGGGTAGAGTGGTATAGTCCAGAGCCAATTATGAATTCTCATTCCAAATAAGCCACTAAGTTCCTCTGTGCTTTTTGGAAAATATACGGAATCTGTTTCACTTTCATAAAACAAGGGACTGGACTAGAAAACTACACGGTTCTGCTTCTAAACATAAAATTATTTCTTTTAGCCAAAAAATTACTGAATTCCTATCATGAAAAGGCACTGTTCTTGGAGTTAAAGATACAACGGTTCCCCAAAATTCACAATTTTCAAAAAACTCACAATCTAGCTGGAAGGGGAGGGACAAACAATAATCATAAAACTTGGAAATGGAATGATATCTATTAGGATATCATTATAGAAGCCAAGAGGGATCCTAATTAAAAGAGGGAGGTAAGATATAGGAAATGCTACTGGAGAAGGTAAGACCTCATCTTGGACTGAAATGAGAAGTGACAGGTATCCAATCAAGAATGGACCAGAGATGCATTTGAGGCAGAAGGAAGAGCACAAGATGAAAGGCCTAGAGATGCTGAAGCAACTGATGGATGGAAGGATCATGAAAGAGAACAAAAGTCAGTCTTCTGTGAATAGAGACCAAGTGCTCAGGAAGTAGGGGTGAGGTATCAGGTGATGGAGATAGGACCAGGTTATAAAAGTCCTGACATGCCATGCTAAATGAGATTTATCTTGACCCTGTAGGCCAGGAGTCTACAGTCAGAGGGTAAATATTTTAGGTTTTGCAGGACATACAGTCTCTATTTCAGTTACTCAACTCTGCTATTGTAGCACTGAAAGCAATCACAGATAATACATAAATGAATAAGTATGGCTGTACTCTGATAAAACTTTATTTACAAAAACAATCAGTGGGCCATCAGGCAGTAGTCTACCAATACAATGAAGCTACTGTATGTATTCATACCTATTTTTTATCTGCATCTTTCTGGAAACTGTATGAAGAATGAATTGGAGTAGAACTTGACTGAGGGCTGGGTAACCAGTTAGAGAACTGTGGCAGTTGTCCAGAGATGAAAAAGAGAGTGTACACAGAGAAAATATTGAAAAGTGGAATGAAAAAGACTTTGGGACTGATTGGATGGTGAAGGCCATTGGGGTAGGAGTGGGGAAAAAGGAGGACGCTGAGAAGGAGGGGTAAGAGGGACCTTTATGTTTCCAGCTTGGATGATGGTTGGATGGCAGTATCTACAATTTACATGGGGAATACTGGAGAAAGACAATGGTTTGGAGGAAAAAAGATGAATTTAGTTTTGCACATGCTGAGTTAAGAAGTCTACAGGATACCTGGAAACCAATGTCCAGGCAACAGTGAGTCCATTATTCATAGAGTGATCTGAGCTGGTGGCAAATAGGTAGAGGACATCAACTGATGGATGACAGGTGAAATTACTAGAGCAAGTGAGCTCTCTTGGAAGGATTTTCTTGGACAAGATAATCTCTAAGAAGCCAGTCAAGGCCCTTTTGCAGGAAAAAAAACATGCACATATACATATATAAATGAAATTTTCACAAAATTTTCAGGATTTATGGACCCAAGTTGAGGCATTCCTGGTGAACCAAGGATCCTGAAAAATGCCAGCATTTAAAAGGTGGATCAAAGTTTCTATGAATCAAATAGGGAAAAGATGTTTTTTGTTTGCTTTTTTTTAAATCAGAAGAGGGTGGCAGAGATCCAGTTAGATCCCACTTAAAAAATGACCACTGGGTTTGGCAATTGGTAATTGATTCCTACCCTTGAGTTACAATTCTAGTAGACTGGTTGAAGTGGATAGCAGATGGAAATGAACCCAAGAGTGATCGGGATGTAAGAAAATAGAAACAGCAAGGGTTGTCTCTTCTTTCAAGAAGTCTGATCAAGAAGGGAAGAACAGGTCATTTGTAGGGTATGCAGAAATTGACACATTTTATCAACATCGAAATATCAATGACTTTTGTAAGAATTTATATCTGTTTCAAAATAAGATAATATTCACAGCCCTGGGCTAGGACAAATTAAACACATTTAAATTGAGATTACGCTTTTGAAATCATTGAAAATCTAAAAGCTTGAGATAAAAACTAGATAGGTACCACCTAGAAATCCAGATTGCATAAGAATGAATCTTTTTTTTTTTTTTTATACAATGTACGAAGTCTTTCTCTTAGCTTATTTTTAAGATGCTCCCAGACCGATCCTCTCAAGGGAAGTTAGAAAAATTTTAAATCCTCAGCTGATAGAGGAGAAAAGGCAGAGAGATGTATGTATGATCGTTAATTCTGAAAATATGGAAAGATATAAGCCCCCCCCCCAAAAGACTGAACTTTTAATGCCAAGGATCAGTTTACTTTTAAATCTTTTACTGACCTTCAGGTCAATGTCACCACTGACTCCCCTTCGGGGTCCCTTATCCTCATTTTCTTGGCATCATTCATTGTCCACAGAACACTGTACTAACCCAGTGAGGTGGATATTATGGCCATTTTCAAATGAGGGAGGACATGCTCAGAGAATTAAAAGACCTCGTCCACCTTCTCCCAGTGACTAAGTGACAGAGGCAAAGATGTAGGCCTTGTCTGGCTCACAGTCTCATTCCTCTGCCTTGACTCCTCCCTCTCCTTTATTCCAGAATGACAAGATTATGTGAAACTGGCAGAACAATCTTAAGAAGGAAACATTGTTTCTAAACTCATTAATCCTCAGGGGTACAGTTTTACAACTCCCAAAATGGTAGCTTCTTACCACCCTTGGACACTTACCCTTCATCCTGATATACCAAATGCCTCCTCCGTACCGTTCATTCCAGAGTATGGCTCCCACACAGCTCACCAAGGACATGGCCAGGAGCAGCAGGAACAACACCAGGATCTGTACATTGGTCACCTTCTCAACATTTGATCTCTTGAGAGGCAATTTGATAGAATTCTGCATAATAGCCCATGTACACAGACCAAAAAGAATGAAAAATAATCAAAGGAATTATAATGCAAGAATAGTTTGATGGCAAGAAGAGGTTAAAAAAAAAAAATCTCAACAGTTGAAAAGTAGAACACATTTGTTTTTTTTTTTTTTCAAATAAGTACGAAGACTAAAAGTGTGCCACATTGTTGAATGACATGGCTTTCCACTTTGGTCCTTGAAGCTTTTTTACTAATTCACAAAGAACATATTCACACAGACGATCTATCACCCCAGAGTTCTAGGGTTTAAAAAAAAAATCAAATATGGTAAATCAGTCTAGGTCATCTCTACAGAACCCCCCCAACAAGAACAAAAAAGCTCAAAAGACCATACTAATTTATTGGCTTTACTATTTATAGTTCTTGAATTATTTCTGGTTTAAAAACCATAGAAAGATACCTTTCATCTGAGTCTGTTGGGAAAATATTCAAGATTTTACCAGTACAATATTTGCTCTGACATGTGTATTGGAAACCAAAGCTCTGGGTTAGGGATACATTGAGAGTTTCAAATAACTTTCTATTAGCATTTCAGATTTGCCCATAAATTTCTTAAAATTGTCTGCAGAGGTCTACTGAAATATTAGCAAATATATGTGTATTTAATTTTTAAATATATAACATGTAATTGACAAGCATATAGATACAGATATAGATATAGATATTTAACTTTTCAATCACACTTTGCCAGATTAAGTTTACCATTTCTGCATTTTTTTAAATGTAAAAACAGAAATCCTCAAAGTTTACAAGTTATGAAAATATGAATACTCTCAATTACTCAACTATTTTACAAAGCATAGGAACAAGACTTTTTTAAATCCTAGGTTTAACTGCATTAAGCCTATTATTAGAGTATGTCCGTGTGTGCACACATAATTTATATATATAATTTATATATTTATATATATGTACATATGCACTTATATGTAATATCTCCAAAGCGATCATGTCATTCCTTCTCTTTTGTTGACCTGTATAAGTAATGTCTTCAAATGTTATACAATATAGAACAGTTTTCAACTAAGGGTGTTGTACTTAAAATCTTTCAGTAAAGGAAATATTGACATTTACTAGTTCTTTCTTTCCTAAAGCCATAAAAAAGCCCTCTTTGAGATTTCTGTTATTCCAAAATGACACAATCAACATGTACCATAAACTTCTGCAATGATTTACATCCACAGAATAATATCGTAGAGAAGGATGCACTTTCTCATGGGCTGAATGTTTGTCTGACAGACAAGCCACACTGTGAGAATAATGGAGTGGGCTTCTTACATGAACAGTAGACATTTAAATCTGAGTTGCAGTGTAGTACATTTGTTGTACCAGGTGTACAATTAAGTAAGACAGCACGATCATTTGAAGTGTACTGTTTGAGGGTCGCCATTTTACAACTGAATCATGGGTCATGATTCTGTGTGTTCTACGTTGCTCTTGGTTCCCTGTCCAAATACAACCTTCTAGTTGGGGACAGAGTGTTTGCATCACTGTCTTAGTCTGGGGTTCCTAGAATACAGAGTATAAGAAAATCTTACCCATTAATGCATTATTGCAGGGTACAATCCCAGGGCAGGAAGAATGAGATGAAGAAGAAAAGCAAGCAAGAAATTGGGAAGCAAACAGAGTGGAATGTCACCAGTCATAGTTTTGCAAGAGAATGTACCCAGGTCTCAGTGGTATAGCTTCCAACTTTCCTCAGACTCGTCTGTCACCATTCCATGCCTTCTCTCTCTGCCATTTACATGACAGTCACCCTGAGTTGCACTGCCCACATGGCCCTTGGACACATGCCAATTCTTGGCCTAGTGCTGTCCCACCTGCCTCCCTTTCTTTCTAAGCCTCCCCCACGCCCTTGACACTCCCATGTATTCTACTCAGCCTTCGGGTCTTGCTTTACATGCTTCCTCCCTACAGCAGCCTCAACATCATGTTGGATGGAGCTCTTATGTAGACACGGAACGTCCTACACTTACCCTCCTGAGGGACCTCTTGCTATTATGTTACCTTGGCTGTCTTCCTTCACACACTACAAGCAACTCAAGGACAGGCAATAGGTCTACTAGACCCCAAGGTCTTAGCACGGTGTCTGGCATTTCTTAGGTACTAAAGAGATATTTGTAGAAGGAATAGTCAAAGCCAAATGTCCTATCTTAGCAGATGGTATAATGGGTAGACTTACTGTCAAGTTACTTCTCATGAATAATAAACATGCAAAAAGTTCCTACTCCAAAACAAAGATGGCGATTGATTTTCAGGCATACGATTTAGTGATTCAACACATCAGACAACACCTGGTGCTCATCACAACAAGGGCCCTCCTTAATCTCCATCACCTATTCAACCCACACCCCCACCCATCTCCCCTCGACTGGAATTTAAATAAAAACTTCAAAAAAATATGCTGCCTTTCATTTCAACAATTTCAATGCTAGAGATTTATCTTCTGTTAAAAAAAAAAACAACTATCCATGTTCACTGCAGCAATATTTATAATAGTTTCTCTCCCCTAGACTCTCTAAGGTAACTGTGTCATTTCCACATGTTAAAGATTTATTTTTTTTTTTTTAATTTGAGACAGGGAGAGAGAGCACACAAGTGGGAAGAGGGGCAGAGGGAGAGGGAGAGGGAATCTTGAGCAGACTCTGCTCTAAGCTGGAGCCCGATGCAGGGTTCATCCCACCACGACACTGAGATCATAACCTGAGCTGAAATCAAGAGTCCAACCCTCAACCGACTGAGCCACCCGGGTGCCCCTCCCTATGTTAATATAGAATGTAATTCTAAGTCTTAAATAGCACTTCACATAATAGTCTGTACAGATTGATACCATTTTTGCCAATGCAGAGTGTCTTCTGCACATTTATGTGTGTGTCCGTATATGTATTATTAAATATTTGTTCATTGTAGAATTAAAAAAAAGAAAGAAAAAAAAATGAGAGGAATGGTACATGAGAGAAAGAATTTACACAGAACTTCTAACGTCATTTTGGCCAAAATAATCTTACCATAAATTGGAGCCATATAGACTAAAGTGAAATATGGACCTCCCTTCAAACTTCAGGTTAATAAACAGAAATAAGCTTCCTTTAAAAAACAAAAGATTTTATTTATTTATTTAAGAGAGAGAGCAGGAGCTGGACGAGAGGCAGAAGGAGAAGGAGAAGCAGGATCCCCACTGAGCAGGGAGCCCGATGCAGGGCTCGATCCTAGGACCCTGGAATCATGACCTGAGCCAAAGGCAGACACTTAACCAACTGAGCCCCCCAGGTGCTCCCAGAAATAAGCTTCCTAAATTCAAGAGATCAATACTAAATCCCTCACCTCCTAAAAGAAGAAAAAATCTAGAGGCAATACTATTTGTCATCACAAATTTACCTGCATGAATTTGGTTTCAAATCCAGTGTAAACAACGATGCCAAGGATCCACTGAGTATTTTTAAGTTGTGTACCTCTCAGCACGACCTGATCAGGCCCAATTGGGACAGGGCTAAGAATAAAGAAGAGCATTTATAAGTTAACCAAAAAGATTCTCCTTTTCTTTTCACAATGTAAAGCAAGTGTAAGCTTTCGCCTTATGTATATTTCCTTTTGTCAAGTTCAACTTTGGGGGTAAAGAGCAATAAAAACATTTGCGTCTTCATACAAAGTACCTCCTTCTAAAAGAGCATGGAAAAACAATGTTTTATCATACATTTCTCACTAACCCAAAAGCATGTCGACTAAAGTTTTAGAGAGAAAGTATCTCTTGTACCTAGGGTGACTATAAAACTTATTGGCAAGGAAGATTAGGTAGAGGAAGAAGTACCTGGGCGCCGACTTGGTAATCTATAGAAAAGATTACACGTGGGCATTCGGAGCACACAAAAGAAGCTCGGTCGGCCATATTTACTTGTCCTCCTCCCCTCCAGCACAGCCAACCTACTATATAAAAAATGTCTCCGTAAAAGTCTTAAGTGGAAGTACAAGTGGGGTAGAAATTAGGAAAAATCCTTCATCGTTTTCAGACTGAATCCTTAGTGGTTTCTCTTCTTGGATGATTTCCAAAACCTTGTTCTTTCCACTAATTTACCCCAAGGGAGGTGCTGAGTGCTTGTCTGCAAAGGGAACTTGGACCTGACTTCTCTAGTCCTTCCATTTGCAGGTATACTGGTTAAGAAAATGCCACACACTTTCCTCCTATACTTAAAAATTCCTTTTTTTTTTTTCAAACAATATATTTCAAAATCAAGTAAAAAATGAAAAAGTATAAAGGTTTAAAATGTTATCAACCAAGAGAACAAAAACTGCCACATTTTATTTTCCATTAAAAAAAAAAATGTTTAAGGAATGAAAGATGATACCTTTTACCATGGAGATACAAGGTTCCAACAAAGGTATTGAAATGACGATTCGGTCCTTCACATTCTATTTTTCCATTTAGGCCTGACAATTGTTTTTCTGTTTGCATTTCAGCTGTTTCTAACAAAGCCTGTAAGATCAAGTCAAAGTTAAAAAATATAAATTTTAATAGCAAAGCTCAGTGTCTCTAGTAGTTCATAAGAGCAAATTATGAAAATCAGGGTCTAGAACTGTACTGCATATATCAGGTAATAAATAATGTACATCAAACTTTAACATAAGCTTTGTTAGAAAACTTTTCCACACCAGCATTTTGCAAATAATTTTACTAAGGTTGAAAGCAGTAGGAAAGTTACGTTCTCATCATCTCTATAGGAAAATAACACTTTTGAAAGTTTAGTCACTGTAACCAAACATTATGTCATGTTTGATGCATCTGTGGCTAATGATGTTGAACTCTGGACCACGCTTAGAGAAGCAAGGATCTAGAATAGTGATTCCATGCTTTGCCTGATTTGCTTGCAACAGATTAACCTGGAAGTCTAAAATACAGATTGCTGAGATTTACCCCCAGGATTTTTTTATTCAGTAGGTCTGGGGTGGATCACTAGAATTTGCATTTCCCAAAGAATGGTGCCGGTGCTGGTCCAGGGATCACACTTGGAGAAACACTGGTCTAGATAATGTCTCATTGCAATAAGATGATCTCAACTTTCCAGAGAGAAAAAGTGGATCATCTTCAGGAGAACAAAAACCAAATTGTCATCAGTCCTTTTAACAGTAATACAAGATATAGGAAGACAGTGGATTTTTATTTTTAATTATCTAAATAAAAGACCTTTACATTTAGAATGTAATATCTTCCCAAATACAAATGTGAAAATTTAATGCAAATATTTTCAGGCATGCAAACAATGTCTTGGAAGTTTTGACACTCAGAAACCTACACTGAACAGTTTGGGATGAACTTCTGTTAATCAAAAGATGCCTTAAAGAAAGTATAAGAGCAAGTTACCAGTTGGGTCAATGTCTTCTAGACATTTATAATACATATAACTGACAAAGAATTAGTATGAAAAATATGTAAAGAAATTCTATAAACCAACAAAAACATAAATATCCCAATAGAAAAATGAACAAGCAACATGAATAAATTATTCCCCAGAAAAAGAAAATATGTATCACCAGTACGCTCAAAAACAGGTGCTCGAGTGATATATATTAAAAAAGAAAAAGCATTATCATATCAATAGAGGCTGAAAAATTGGTAAAAATCTTAAAAATAAAATTCTAGAAAAATAGAATTCTTAGCAAAACTTCACAAATTTGGTAAAAGCAAACAAAAAGCAACTATCCACACTTAACATAAAATGTTAAAGTATTTCCAATTTAGGATCAAGAAGAGACTAGGTTCTATCACCAAATTTATTTGCAACTCCTCAGGAGTTTCTAGGTAATGCCGTAAGACTGGGGTAAAAAGAAATTAGGTATGATTACTGAAAAGTAAACACCAAAAATGAACCTACTTTTAAAGGAAGAATTTATTACCCAAAAAATCCTATCTCGACTTAAAAATCATAAAAACGTGTAAGAGTTTAGTAAGGTGGCTGGATTTAAGATCAATAAACAAAAATAAGTACAGATGTATCATAGTTAAACATTCATCCACTAGAAGACAGCTGGCTATTGCTAATAAAGCTGCTATAAACATTTGCATAAAAGTTGTCTATCATGGGAACATAGGTTTTCATCTCTGTGGCATAGTACAGTTACTATGTTAGTACAATTAAATAATATCTGCGTGTTTAATTTTACACAAAACCACCAAAATGTTTTCCCAGGTGGCTGTATCATTTTATATTCCCACCTATTATGCTTGAATGATCCAGTTTCTCCACATCCTTACCTGCATTTGGTGTTGGAACTATTTTTAATTTGGGCCATTCTGATAGGTGTGTAGTAACATTTCACTTTGATTTTAATTTGCATTTCCCTAATGGTTAATGATGTAGAAACTATCTTCATGTGCTTATTTACCATTTTAATACCCTGTTCCATGAAATGTCTCTTTTTGCCCATGTTCTAATTGAATCATTTGGTTCGGCTTTTTTTTTTTTTTTCCTTTCTGTAGAGTTTTGAGAGTTCTTTATGTATTCCATATACCAGGCCTCTGTCAGATACGTGGTGTGCAAATATTTTCTCCCAGTTTTCAGGAGTTGTCTTTTCATCCTCTTCAAAAGCAAAAACTTTTCATTTTGTTGAGGTCCAATTTATCAATTTTTCCATTTTTGGGTCATATTTTTAGTATGGATTGTGAAAAACCTTGGCCTACTCTAAATTCTGAAATTTTTTTCCAATTTTTTTCCTAAAAGTTTTACAGTTTTACATTTTATATTTAAGTTATAAATTATTAAACTTTTATATAAAGTATGAGACTTAGGTCAAGGGTTGTTTGTTTTCTGCTTATGAACATACAATGGCTCCAGCTTCGTTTGTTGAAAAAGTTATCTTTTCTCCAATGAATTGCTTTTTCTTCTTTGATAAAATCATTTGGGCTTATTTGTGTGGATCTATTTCTGGGTTTTCTATTCTGCTGCCTTGAGCTATGTGATTATTCCTTTACCAAAACTACACGTTCTTGATTACTGTAGTCATAGAATGACTTGAAATCAGGTAGATTTATTCCTTCATTTTATGCTGCTTTTCCAAAATTGTTTTAGCTATTATAGTTTCTTTGCATTTCTGTACATATTTTAGGATAAGCTCATCTATCTCTACAAAGGATCTTGCTGATATTTTCATAGGAGTTGCATTAAACCTCTATGTCAATTTGGGGAGAATTAACATCCTTACCATGTTGAGTCTTCTAATCCATGAAAACTGTCTATCTCTCCATTTATGTAGTTCTTCTTTAATTTCCTTCGTCAACATTGTAATGAAATTTTCAGCAGATAGATCCTATCTATCTTGTTAGATTTACACTTAATTCA
>CM052883.1:67214819-67238709 GCA_028534135.1 Potos flavus | reverse complement strand
TCCAAAGTTTTTAGTTGTACTTAGCAGGGAAAATAAAAAAGAATGTCTGCTTCATTTCCCCTGAAACAGAAGTCTACAATTGCGTTTTTAAAAATCAAGAAGGTACCACCGAACTATTACAACAGTTAGTACTGGGGATAATAGTGGAATTTGGAAGGTGGAGATAAGGTTTAATAGACTACATTTCTGTATTATTTATATTATTTTTACAAAGATGATATATTACTTTAATAAATTCTAAATTTTTTTTTCATTTTCAATCAAATTAAAGTTTGCAAAAAAAAGATGAGCAGACATGTAAATAGTCAAATGTAAATTCAAGGACTTCCTTATTGAAGCAAAGCAATAAAGCAAAGACTCAAGTACCTTAAAGATTGTCTTTTTTCCATTAATAGGAAGTTAATTGAAAACCTATCTCCTTCCATTATCACAAGTCACTCTGAAATTCAAATAATTTAAAAAACAGTGGTATATACACTCAGAGCTCATTTATAACCCTTTAGTCTAGTTATGATATTTATCATGACAGTAGTTTTACCACCAAAGAACAAAAATATCCTCAAAATAATATGGATAAATACATGTTATCCTTTATATGATCTGTATTTTATAGGACATTTTTTTCTTGCACTGGTACCATATCACCTAGTTCCTACTTTTTCTTTTTAAAGTGCCCTCTAAATAACTGATGAGGATGAATTATATCTATACAATAGCAGGGAGATACTTTTCTTCATGAAAAAAAATAACTAGTACCTGCCAAAACTTGACATTGTGAGCTTAAGCGCAAAATTCGGATTTAAAAGGTCTCTTTACCTGTCGTATTTTTAGATTTGTCTCCCCATCCAGGTTAGATGTTGCAACATAACATGTTACCTGAGGTTCACTACAGAAAATAAAGCAAATAACATTAAATTAATCTCTCCAAAAATTAAATTCCCAATAATGTTAACAGTGAAATGGGACCTATATCCACAGCTGAAAGGGCTGTTCAAAACTGAAAGAACTACAACTACTTTTTCAGGAGAAATCAGCAGTCTGATACTACCAGCCTAAAATTCATCTTGTAGTAGAAAACCTTCTACCCTGACAAAGCTGTGTGATCACTCTTTAATCCCCAAAAGAGAAATGGCCGAGGCTGAACAGGAGATGCTCTATAGCTCAGAACAAACCAGTGTCACAACTAAGGTCAAACCTAAAAGTCTGTTATTTTCTAAAATGGGTCCACTGTAGTTCCCAATGGCTCAGGCTCTATGGCCTTTTTTTTTTTTTTTTTTTTTTTAAGATTTTATTTATTTGAGAAAGAATGAGAGAGAGAGAGAGCACAAGCTGGGTGGGGAGAAGCAGCAGGGGAGGGAGAGGCAGATTCTCCACTGAGCAAGGAGCCCAGTGCAGAGCTTGATCCCAGGACCCAAAGATCATGACCTGAGCGGAAGAGAGACGCTTAACCGACTGAGCCACCTCCATGGCCTTTATAATGAGAATAAAATCTTTAGGATAGCTCTGGGCAGAGCAGGGCTCTCAGACAAACACTACACTTGGGTTTCTCTATTTCGATCTAACCTCACCAGTTAAGAAATCAAGACACTGAATTAAAGAGCATTTGCCTTGTCAGATTTCATTCCATGTCAAACACAATTTACTCATGAAAATTAATTGTTTTGGGGGGGAAATGCCACAAGGGATAATAAAAATTGTCATTAAAGTTTACTCAGTCTTGAAATTCAGTCTTACTCTTTTGGCTGTATATCATTTACTGAATATCAAGTTTAAAGTAAAACAATCTGTATCAATTTTGCCAGCCAAGACCATATACCCCCCAAATCAAAATATATCTTCATTAAAGATGCCAGTGATATAACAAAGTAAGAACTTCCAAAACCTTTTTCTATTATGCCTGATTTCTTTGAGTTTATTCTTTTCTACTGCAGCTAACTTTTTAGACTAGATTCTTAGCTCATTTTTTTGGCGTTTCTTTTTTTTAATGAAAGCATTTTAAACTAAAAATGTCTATCAACTTAGCTGTATCACAGGAGATTTGACGTATTCTCCTAACTACTAAAATCTAAGTATTTTCCAATTTCCACTAGGATTGCCTCCTTGACCAATGAATTGTTTAGAGGCATGTTTTATTTCTAACACGTAAGTTTCTTAGTTTTTTTATTACTGATTTCAGACTTAATAGCACTATGGTCCGAGAAAGTGGACTGTGGAACACCAGTCCCTCAGAATCTGTTGATTCTTTATGTCCTAACAATTTTGACAAGTGTTCCTAATTGTGCTTGAAGAGTATGTATATATCACTTTTTGGTACAATACACCAAAAATTTCTATACATGCTATTATTTCAAGGTTGTCATTGTGCTTTTCAAATCTTCTACCACCATACTGACTTTTTTCTCCATTTGATCAATTCCTGAAAGCAAATACTGAAACATCCCAGTATGATGTTGAGTTTGTAAATTTCTTGTAGATGTTTAAGTTTTTTCTTTATGTTTAACCTATATCATTTCTCTGTGAATTGGAACTGTTATTCTGAAATGGCTTTTTTTCTTCAATGACACTTTATCTCAAATGCTTTTTGCCTCAAAGTCTATTTTATCTAATGGTGATACCATCTCTTCTGGACTTGTTTTCTATTTTCTGTATGTATTTTTTCATCCTTTCATTTCAATCATCCTGAGCACTTGTGTTTTGTGAAATTCTTGTAAACAGCATATAGCTGGACAGTTTTATCTTCTCTAACTTCTGAAATCTATTTGCTTTAATTGTAATTGATGATGTATTTTTATTTATTCTACTACCTGATTAAGAGCATTCTATTTCTCCCTCTTTTTTGCCTTTTTTCTATCCTTTTAGTTACTTTAGAGGGCTTTTTCCTTTTTCTCAAATAGTTTTCCCCCTTGATATGGCTGGAAGCTCTATATACTCTGTCTAATCTTTAAGGTTTCTAGCCAATCGATATTTTCATTCTCTGAACACCTTTGGTATAGTTCTAATTATCACACTCAAAATTACTCTGATGTTTCCTATTATTTAGTTCTAGCTTCAGATCCAAGAAACCCAATGAATCCAAGGGACGGACTTTCAACAATTCTGAAAAAATGTCAGCCATTATCTTTTGGGCTGTTACTTTTTCCATTCTGTTTTATCTCCTTCTAACTAATTAGAGGTTTCTTCTTTATTTTCCATAATCACATTTAATTCTCTGCTTAAAATTTTTTCAGCACACAGGCAAGGTGAATTCAGAGCTCACATCTGCATGAGTCAGCTTGAATTCTCACAGGGAATGTTTTCCCTCCACCCTAGGCCCAAGTCAAGACAAGCACATTTCTCTATTGCCCCCTACAGCATGGTGGTTTTTACTCTTCATTCTTCCCTAAGGGTATAGTTCTCACCTTGATGTAAGAATCACCTACTCCCTATGCTCAATGAAATGGAAACTTACAGTCGTGGGGTTTAGCAGAAACACTCAAGGGAAAAGCCTATACTGACACGGGATTATCTTTCAGGATTCTTAGGATCTCAGTTCATTCTGGGACTCAATTTTATTTTCTCTTATGCCCAATCAAATAAGCATTGGAGGGTGTGTGTGTGTGTGTGTGTGTGTGTGTGTGTGTGTGTGTGTGTGTGTGTAAGCTGTCTAATAGGGGCAGGGTGAAAACTTAGAAGATATCATCTGTAAAATTTCCAGAAAAAAGTCCGAGAATAATGATTTTTGTCTCTCCTCTACTTCTCTCCTACTCCCCCAAAAAAAAAAAAAAAAAAGGATTGGTTTCCATATAAGCAATACTTCTTTGGGAGAAAGAAAGAGGCAAAGAAAGTCACACATACAAATGATGTAGAGGTTATAAAAACAAAAACCCTTTATGGAACATCTCTGGCTCCTGGTCAACCTCATACTCTTAACCAAACCCAAGAGAGAAACACATCAGCAACAGTAAGTTCCTTTGTCCAATGTGTTAATGTACGGATTACAAAAGAACAAAGTGCATCTGATAGGAATAAGAGGTAGGGTTGGTATTACAGCTTTTCGAGAAATTGAGACAATGGCTCTAGAACAAATCTCTCTTCCCAATAAATCTCTTCATGCTCCAAGAGGATGTGTCTAGGAGGCTAGGAACATTTTTTTTTTTAATCACGTTGAGATGATTATGACTTGATCTAGGGAAACAGCTTACCCAACATGTTGGATGCAGCGGTGTTCATGACTATAGCCACTCTTACCCACAGATGTCCCCGACTATGTTCTCCTTACAGAGAACATGAAGAAGGACAGCCGAGCTCCCCAGGGGGCCCAACATAGAAGCATATGGAGAGGTGGTCAGACATGACCTCGTGGAAAGGAAATACCCATTGTAGGGAGTCTCTGTGTAAGTTTCCTCCAAAACCGCCAATGAGTAAATATAGTTCTACAAAAAAAAAATAGTTCTCAAAAAAAAACAAACAAAAAACCCAACTATATAGTAAATATAGTTCTACAAAAAGAACAGAGGCTGTGTTTTTAAACTTGGGCCTCGCACAAGTCCATTTAATGGTACTGAAAAAAGTCACTCTCTCTGTGAGTCACTTTGTTTGTGGAAAGGGGACACCTCAGAATTGCCATGAGATTAAAATATGATCATAAGTGTAAATATTTTAAATTTTGCTGAATGTCTGTAGAACTTATAGAAGGGATGGAATTAATTTAACAATTTGGAAATAAGAAAATATGTCCAGCGAAATTAAAGGTAATAAAAGTATAGAAGAGCAGTCAGCGAACTCTCGCCCACAGGCTAAATCCAGGCCCTGCCTCTTTTTACAAATAGTTTTGTTGGAACACGGCCACACCTATTTGTTTACATATTGCCTATGGCTGCTTCTGATGCTAGATGGAGACTGCATGGCCCTCAAAGCTGAAAATATTTACTATCAGTCCTTTCACAGTAAAATTTTGCTGGTTTTACAACTTTACTTTTGCAGCAAAGTTACTGCAAAGTAAAGTTGCTGGTCTATAATACGGGGAGAGGGATGGAGAAAGGGGAGAAAAGGGACGGCCTATGATTTTCTTAAAATTTCTAATTCAGAATAAAATTCCTTAAATGGGGGCACCTGGGTGGTGCAGTCTGTTAAGGACCCAACTCATGGTTTCAGCTCAGCTTGCAATCTCAGGGTTGTGAGATCGAGCCCTGCATGGGGCTCCGTGCTCAGCGCAGAGTTTGCTTGAGACTCTCACTCCCTGTCTGCCACCCTCCCCCACACACTCTAAAACGAATAAATCTAAAAAAAAAAAAAAAAAAAGTTCCTTAAATGTCCACTATCATAACCAACCTGGAAGAAATCAGAACCATGTCTGCAGGAAGGAACTGTCCGTTGGAGGCCTTCACAATGTCTCCCACATTTACCTTTTAAACCAAGAGAGAAATCACAGAAGCATGAATCTTAAGATGCAAAAACAGAGTCAAAATGCATCAAATATTCTTAAGAAAAATTGTGATGTGAAAATCCTGGAGCCATGCTAAGAAACTTCGGCTACATTAGAACAATTTTATTTTTTGAGGGAGTCATTCCTCTAAAAGAGTTGTTCTTAACTGGGGGCTAGTTCGCCCTCCCCTCCCCCAGGGACATTTATTTGGCCATGTCCGGAAACATTTTTGGGTGTCACAACTTTGTGGGTTTTAGGAGACAATGCTACTGGCATCAAGTGGATGGAGGCCAGGGATGCTGCTAAAAGTTCACAATGCACAGGACAGCCGCCCGCAACAAAGAATTTTCTGGCCCCCAAATGTAAATAGTGCCAAGGCTGAGAAATCCAAAACAGACCTATCGGTAGTACTGATTTTACAATTATGCGCTGTTCATACACCATCACACCGTAATTGCTTGCCTAATGGTGGGCTTTTCTCTGCTGGTCTGTGTTCTCCATGTAGAACAGGAAAAATGCCCATCTCCCTCCACCAATCAATCAATCAATCAATATTTGTTGACTGAATGTATGAATGAATTCTAACTTGAAACTAAGAGAAAGATGTAAATACTAGGAACAATGCCTGAAGAAAGCAGTATGAGTTTCTGATGCTTTCTTCCCGTGTACTTTTTCTTTAACGAACCCCTTGAGCATTTACACCGTATTGAGGACACAGCTCTTAAAATTGGCAGGCCCTTCCTAGGCAGCTAGAAAAGCGGGGCGGGGCAGAGGAAGAGGATAAAATTCTTTCCTAAACCAATTTCTGGACCTGTTGAAAAAAATAATTTCTGGGGAGGAAAAGAACAAGGAGACTATTTTTCTTTTTAGAATATGATTATACAGAGCATTTCTATCTTCATTAATTGAGCAGAGATTAAATACTTCTAGATCAAAGTGAAGAGAGAAACTTAAAAGCTGTAAGTGTCCATAAATGCGGAGAAAAAGGATTGACAGTTAAATATTCACAACTTACATCAAGTTCACAATGCAGTGAACCATAAAGCATTTGTAGCTTATATAAACAGCTAACTTACTAAAGCAAGATCTCACAATGGCTAGAATGAGACGAGTTGACACTTTGTAATTAAAACTAGGTTTTCCCCCCCCAGAAACGATATTGACACAGAAGATTATGCTCCCCCCCCCCCCCCCGGGATCTGATAACAGGCAGTGGTTTACCCTAAGAGTGGTCATGACCAGCACATCTCTTACAAACTCTTTTTATCTTTTGCCCACAGGACCCCCAAATCAACTCCCTTTTCCTTTTGTAAGCACCCAATCTGTTAAGTGCTCCATTTGGTTGTACAGGTGGTAAAAGGAGTCAGAGGGACAAGAATTCCTGGTCCTTGGCTCTAGCTGTTTGACTCGTTCTTCCAGTAGAAGGCACTGGGGGTAAATTAAAACTCAATCATGCAATCACCCCTCTGCAGAAAAAAGTACCCCCCGCCCCACCCCAACTGCAGCCTCACTCCTCTCCCCTTCTCTCTCACCAACCCTCTCCCCTGAGACTCTGCCAACCAGGAATGGAGTGGATGTCTCAGGGACTTTTTTCTCTTAGTCCCAGTAAGTGCAGCAAAATGCAATCATGACTGACTCTCCTGCTTTATCTAGGCTCAGGGAAAGACCTTCTGATGATACTTAGAAACCAAAACACTCTTACAATTGGTCTTCAAAGGAATTTTACGATAGTCAGCAATGAATTATTAATGAGGACAAAGTATCTAGCCCCACTATGCCTTTAGCTTCTATCCCAAGGGCAAATCCTCAAAACATTCCCTGAGGTAGTCTCCATATAAAGGTTGCCTTGTACCCTGAGCAACAGTTTCTGAAGACTTGTATCTATAAATATCCCAGTCAATGACACAAAAATAACCCAGAGGCACATTAGAAAGCATGTAGATTTCCAACCAAATAAACTTAGATCCAAAGCCTATTTTCACCACTTCCAGGCTGTGTGACCTTGAGCAAAAGAGTTATTCTCTTTGGTCCTCTACTTCCTTCCTCATCTACAAAATAGGAAAATGTGATAGTTCTTGAAGACATGTTTCAGAGATAAAAATCTGCAACTCTCAATATGGCGGGTGCTTATTACTCGCTTAAAAGTTAAAATAGTCTTACCTCTTTCCACATAATCATTTTCCATGTATTCTCTCTTAACACTGAAAAACACAGAGCTATGTATTAACTGGAACAATTGCATTAGGTAAAGTCCAAAATAATAAGAAATATTTTTCCAAAAGACTAAATGTGTTTCTTTATAAATTACTGTCTTTATTAATTTAAACTTGACACGAACTGGGAAAAGATGTGAACTGTGTTCCTATGCACTACATCAAAATAGAGCAATATGTATAATAGAATGTAACTTAAAATTAGAATAGATGACTGGTAGGTAAAGCTATGTTAAGTTACTTCTGATCCTAAAGAGAAAACAGTTTGCTGTTACATGCTAAGATACTGGCTGACGGCCTGAAAAGCAACATTATGTATTTCTAATCAATTACAAAGGTAGCACATATGGAAACTAGGACTGAGAGAGACTATGTAACACCCAGATCTTTTTTAGCAATATAAGAATTGCTCATACGGCAAATATTCCAACTTCCCATCTTTTTTCATTTATTTTATTCTAATTAACATAATTGATAATTCTCACATATAGGAAACAGTTTCCTTACGGTTGTTGTTCTTAGCTTTCTATGTATCTTTAAATAATAAAATGTTATGAAACACAGCACGTGTATCTGGTCAATTTAGATATTTTTTATAGTGAAAGGAAATAAAAGCTTCATCTAATATCTTACCTATCGCAGTCTTTGTGTTAACTAATTTGTCTGCCATGTGCCGTTTCTGTTACAGAAAAAAATCCATTGTCAAAAGTTCAAAGTGAGTAATTCACATCATAACACAAGTCATAGTAGGCCTAGGAAAGAATAGAGGCAGCAAACCTAATTGTAATGGGTTTGGGGGGTCTCTTTGTTTTGTTTTAGGGGCGTTGTTTTTTTGTGGGGTTTTTTGGCCATAACTGATTTCAATTTTATTTTGCCCTTATCTGCTCTCTAAATTGAGATGTGATCTAAGGAAGGGAGTATAGCAAAGTGGTTAAGTGTGTGGCCTGTAGAGACAGCTCGTCTTGGCTGACATTCCAATTCTGCCTCAAGAATGCAGCCATGCCAGGTCACTAACCAGTATGTGCCTCAGTTTAAATTAATACACACACAAAGACACACGCATATAAATACAATACAATGCCTCCTACATAGTGAAGTGCTACTTAAAATGTTGGCATATTATATATTACTTTCAATGACCATCCTTCTAGTTAAACACATAATTAGCAATCTTGAATTATGCCCCAATTTAGCTCAAGGCTTTTAAGTTTGAAAAATTCTTTCATATTATAAAGCGATCAAAAGACCAGCAACCAAATAGGTTTTACTGATGACCTATCTTTACAAGATATGAAGGAATGAGGCAGAAATATATGAACGCTAGCTAGCAATTTTGGAAAATGAGCTTTAGGATAGGGTAGTGGGTAGGGTCAGAACGAATGGAAAACAATACTAAATATCACTCTTCTTTTCCTTCACTGCTAAAATCTGTAGGCTTATGTGAAATTGTATCTGTGGGGACACCTGGGTGGCTCAGTCGGTTAAGCATCTGCCTTCGGCTCAGGTCATGATCCCAGGGTCCTGGGATCGAGTCCCCTATCGGGCTGCTTTGCTCAGCTTCTCCCTCTGCCTGCTTGGCCCCGCCCCTGCTTGTGCTCTGTCTCTCTAACAAATAAAATCTTGGGGGAAAAAATTCTGGGATAAGGGTAAAGGAGAAATGAAGTCACTGCACAATTCCTGACGTTTTTAGCCAGTTGGGATTTTCTGGTTGCATTATATCCTTAAAGATACATCTTATGACAATTAAATCCTACTGGTTTCTCAAATACACACATACACACACACACACACACACACACACACACACACACACTTTAAGATTTGAAACCTTAAAACTTTAATTTGGTTTTTCACATCAACTACAGATTTAAAGAATTGCTCCAGTTCCAACAAGAACCTTGAAAACAACAACTATCCCTCTTCTACTCAAGACAGTAGTTTTGAGAACATTTCACTAACAGTGAACTTACATAATCTTCTACAATCTCTTTGATGCCTGAAATCATAAGAATAATCACCAAAGGCAAGAGAGTTGTATATTTTCCCGTCGGAGACACACCTGGAATTTGCTGCAGAAACAATCAGAGTTACACCATGAATCTTATGATGAATCTTATATTTTGCTTGACACTAAAAGTCAGGCTGCTAGTAGCACACGTGGGACATAAGAACAACACACGCTGTTAAAAAAGAGGAAGGAGACTTAGCATATCAAAACCCTCCCTCAAGCGCGAGACTAAACATTACGTTATGGAAAATCCACCAGTGCGACTGCTTACCACTTCGTCCTTATGTCACCTTTCCAGTATAATACGTTTACCACATTTCGAAGAGAATAGCTCAAAACTTAAATGTCTAAAATAGCGCCCCTTCAAAATAGTTAAATCCAGAAGGTCAGTTAACTGAACCTTCTTTTTGAGGCACAAGAGAAATTTTTTGGAGACACGGGAGAATAATATTTCTCATAATTTCCTGTGGAGAGTGCTCTAGGTCTACCCCCCACTGTTTAAAATAGGAAAAATAAAGTGGGGAGCCTGGGCGGCTCAGTTAGGTGTCTGACTCTCGATTTCGGCTCAGGTCATGATCTCAGTGTTGTGAGATCGAGCCCTGCATGGGGCTCCGCGCTGAGCGTGGAGCCTGCCTTAGATTCTCTCTCTCCCTCTGCCCCTCCCTGATCCCCCCACTAACCCTGCTCACACTCAATAAATGAATGAATGAATAAAAAATATGAGAAATAAAGTGATAAAGAGGTATGGCTGTTTCCTGATGGACAGAAGGGTAGGTGAGGTCCTAGATTGGACCCTTTAGTTTCCCAGATTTAGACCAGTTCTTAGGCCTGTATTTCCAGACTTGGGCCTGTGTGTACTCTCTATGCTGCCTTATTTCCTGCTTATTATTTCTTTGTGTAGCAAAATAGTGTCTATTTTGAAACTCTCAATGATTCTTAGAGTTACTTTAAAAGTAAGCTGAGGGGGCGCCTGGGTGGCTCAGTTGGTTAAGCACCTGCCTTTGGCTCAGGTCATGATCTCAGGTCCTTGGATCAAGTCCTGAGTGGGGCTCCCTGCTCAGTGAGGAGCCTGCTTCTGCCTCTGCCTCTCCTTCTGCCTCTCTTCTCTGATCATGCTTTCTCACTCTCTCAAGTAAATAAAGAAAATCTTTAAACAATAATAAAATTAAATTTAAAATAATATGAAAGCAATCTGAGAACCATAGGGAAAAGGGGAGAAGTTTTAGGATTGCTTAGGCTATCAATTAAATCTGCCTTTCAAATAACTCCTACCTGTCCCGCTTCACCGTCTCTCCGCAGTGCACCTCCAAGCCAGTCTTGTCGCTCACCCGCTTCTCTGTCTCGTCCTTGGTTAAGCCTAACCAGAGCTGGTCACTTCACTCTAGCCCCTGACTGTCACTGCCTTTTTCCTACCCCTGGAACACAGTCCAAGCTTCTGAATGTAGCACACTAAGCTTCTTATAACCTGATCTCACCTGACATCTTTAGCTTCTTTTCTACTCTACACTCCAAACAAAATTTTTACTGTTTCCAGAACACTCCATACACTAGGAAAAAATTTCATACTTTAAATTGTCACAATGCAAGACATATAAAAGGCATAAACAATGAATCTTGGCATACTGAAGAAATAAAATTTTTAAAAATTATATAGATATACACATATATATGTATATATAGATATACACATATATCTGTATCTATAGATAGAAGGCTCTCCGAGAAAATTCTACCTCTTTCCCTTCCCCTCCTTGGTTCTTATAAAAGGCAACCAGTGCCTCCTGTTTCCATGCTTTTGCTCACAGTCCTCTGTGCCTGAAAGACCTTCTCTTCTTCCACTGCTCCTCTGCTTACTGTTAGACTCCTGCTCCTCTAATCTTTGACTCAAATGTCATCTTCTTTTTCACTAGCTTTTCCTGAACCACTCACTCTCCAGCCCAAAGGGGACTGTGTTCCCCTAACACTTTATAAATATTTCTTAAAGTACTTGTATGTTAAGACTACTAGCTCTCCATGGGGCCGCCTGGGTGGCTCAGTTACTTAAGCCTCTGCCTTCGGCTCAGGTCATGATCCCAGGGTCCTGGGACCGGGTCCCACATCAGGCTCCAGTCCCACATCAGGCTCCTTGCTCAGTAGGAAGCCTGCTTCTCTCCCTCCCTCTGCTGCTCCCACTGCTTGTGCTCTTGCTCTCTCTCTGACAAATAAATATTAAAAAAAAAAAAAAAGACTACGAGCTCTCCAAAGGTAGGAGCTATGTCTGATCATTCATCCTTGAATTCTTAATTCCATGCACAGATTTGGGTACACACTTATGTGACCTCGATAAATGTTCACTAATGCCACTCTTCTGTTTTAAGTTCAATCCAACAAATTCATCAAATTCTTATCCCAAAGCTTTGCCACTTTTAAGGCACTATTTCTATTCTCAAGGAATTTATAGTTTTCTGGGAAAAATAGAATCAGTTATAACATATAGCACAGATTATTGCTACAGAAGATAAAGATGGGAGAAATCAGCATGGAGTATGGCATTTCATGACATTTGAAGGAAGGAGATTTTGAGATGTGCCTTTAAGAGAATGGATAGAGTACAGCCAGATTAGTGCCTTCTGGGTTAGGTAACAGAATGAACCAAGGTCTAGAGATAGGAAGAAAATTGGGAAATTCTGAGGAGACTTGCCTCTTGGATTGTGTTAGATTGTAGGGTTCATGATGCAAATAAGGTTGAATAAATAGGCATAAACCAAATTATGGAAAGCCTTGAATTGAACAGTTTTTGAAAAGATGTTATTCTTAAAAGAAAACAAAGAGGGAAAGCTTTAGACATTGGTCTTGGCAATGATTTCTCAGATAGGACGCCAAAAGCATAGGTACGAACACAAAAATAGACAAGGGGGACCACATTAAACTGAAAAGCTTCTGCACAGCAACGGGAATCATCAACAAAATGAAAAGGCAACCTACAGAATAAGAGAAAATATTTGAAGCCCCCTCTCATCTGATATAAGGAACTTCAAGTTGATAGGAAAAATAGTAATAATAATAATCCAATCAAAATGGGCAAAGAACCTGAACAGACATTTCTCTGAAGACAACATGCAAATGGCCAAGAGATACAAAAAAGGTGCTCAACATCACACTGATCATCAGGCAAATGAAATTCCAAACTACAGCGAGAGGTTACCTCACACAAGTTAGGATGGCTATTAGCAAAACACACACACACACAAAAAATAACAAGAAAATAACAAGAAATAACAAGTGTTCACGAGGATGTGAAAAGATTGGAATCCTTGTCCACTTCCGGTCGGAACAGAAAATGGTGCTGCTGTTAGAGAAAATATGAAGTTTTTTCAAAAAATTAAAAATAGAACTACCATATGGTTCAGCAATCCCACTTCTGGGTATTTATCCAAAAGAGTTGAAATCAGGATCTTGGAGACATAGCAGCACTCCCACGTTCATAGAACAATTTTTCACCCATAGCCAAGATATGGGAACAACCTCAATGTCTGCTGGTGGATGACTGGATAAAGAAAGTGTGGTATATATACAATGGAATATTATTCAGACTTTAAAAAGATGGAAATCCTGCCACGTAATAACAGGGATGAAACTTGAGGACATCATGCCCAGTGAAATGAGCCAGCGACAGAATGAAAAATCCTGCAAAAGTCTGCTTAAGAGACATCTAACCTAGATTCATGGAATCAGAGAGTAAAATGGAGTTGTCAGGGGCTGGAGAGAGGGAGAGAAGAGGAGTGATTATTCAGTGAGCGTGAAGTTTCAGTTATGCAAAATTAATAAGTCCTAGAGATCTGCTGTACAACAGATGTCTATAGTTAACACTGCGATATTGTAGACTTAAAATTGTTAAGGGGGTAGATCTCACATTAAGTGTTCTTACTGAAATACAAAAAAAAAAAAGAAAAGTAGCTATTTTAAACTAGCATTTGGACTTTCTTTAAACTATTCCTTTAAATATATTAAAATTATCTTATCATGGAGGTGGCGTAAATTATAAAATGCGGTCCAATAATATCTCATTAGTGATCTAAATCAGGAAGAACTGTGGACCAATACATACATTAGGCATCAACGTGTTTTTCAGCCCCCAAATGGGAGTTTCAGTGTCTGCCTGAATATTGTAAAGAGACAGTTCTCTTCTTACAATGCTGGAATTTATTCTCTACATCAAATTTCTAATTCAGCTAAATGAGCTTTTTATATTTTCTTTACTAAAAAGCTTAATCTAATAATGTGTGGAGAAATATTACCTGCAATATAGTAATGAATAGGAAGAAAGCATTAGCAGCTTTGCTAAACTGAAGATACAGATATCGAGGAAGGAATGACCAAATGCTGTACTTGGCTGTGCTGTAGGTAAAAAGAAAAATACCATTAGCAGTTAACACTTTGAACTCTAAAAACACTAAAGGAAAACCCAGAAGTGGATAAAATATTGTTATAAAACACTGACTCTTTTCTAAAGATTTTTTTTGCCATTTTTAAAAACATTGTTATCTGAAAATCATGTCAGGATAAAGAAAGAATTTTCCCCATTTCAGGAACTAAGTACTATGAATTCGGTAGATAAACAAGATGTATTCCATATTTTCTAATGGCCTGTAATTCTTGTAACAAAACGTCTAAGCATTCGTCTTATAGTTCAAGGATAATAAGAGCCACCAGTTTTCTCCCTTCTCTCCCTTGCAGGTTCTGTATCACTAAAAGTTATCTTAAACCCATCAATCTTCCCAAATGCTTAAGCCATGTTATAGACAAAGAAAATGATCTCAGTTGTGTTTCTTGTTTTCTAATGAATCTACTATATTTTAAAATCAGAAAGACCAGGAGTTTGGGGAAGATAGCAGAACAGGAGGATCCCGAGATCAACTTGTCCCACAAACACACCAATAGCTCCGTCACAGAGAAAAAGGGCAGGAGGGGCAGAGTTGCAGTTGGGAACCAAATTCTCAGCACAATTAACCACAAACAGGGGAGAGAGCGCAAGTCCCAAGAGGCAAAAGGATCTGATCCCACACAGGGTATCCCCAGACTTGGAGACCCACACTGATGAGTCCCCCAAAAATCTGGCTTTGATCAGCACTTCAATCCAAGAGCTGTAAAACTCAGCAGGCTTAACTGTGGGAGAGCCAGAGAGTGAGAGAAAGCAGAGTCCTTGCCCTTAAAGAGCCCTTATACTAAACTCAGCCCAAGATCCAACACAGAAGCAGCAGTTTGAAAAGCACATGGGGTATACAGGAAGGAGATTTATTTACTAATGTTAGAACGTGTGCTGGAGGAGTAGGAACCTGCATGAGATTTTTCTAGGAAAAAGTGTGCTGGTGGAGGCCATTTCTCTTTCCCTTCCCCAGCCTGGATAGCCAGATGTTTGTGGGAACCAGAAATCCTCTTCATCTACCTTGCTAGCATTAGGGTGCCCCACCCAGCATTCCCCTGTGGACTCACCCCATTCAACCTGCTTGATTCCTCAGCAGGCATCCTACCAAAACAGCTCCTGCCCCACTACACCCTGCAACCAACTCCCACAGGGACCAGCACCGCTTCAAAGTGACTCCTGCTCTGGAGAGAGGGAGAGATAACCCCACATACCAACATGCCCACAATTTCTGCAGCCAGGCCTCTTGATGGCTATGCAGAAGGAGAGCCCTGTCCTACTATGCATCTGCAGTTGTGGCAGCAAGGCTATTTGAGACAGCTAGGCTGCCTTCTGGCCCTGCCCACCAACAAGCCCGCAGGAGCCACAGACAGGTCTCTCCACAGTGCAGGGAGCAAACTCTGCCCAGTGCACAAACAGAAGGAAAAATTGGTCATTGCAGCTGGTTGAACTAAGGGTAATTGAGGCCCAACCATAAGAGGAGGGTGCAAGCAGCCCACACAGGGGACACTCCTGGCTCTGGTGACCAACGGACATTGCACCATAGGGCACCACTCTTCTATAGAAGACCACTACATTCAAGTCTAGGAGATGTAATCAACCTACTTAATACACAGAAATTGACACAGAGAGTTAGACAAAATGAGACAGAAGAATATGTCACAAATGAAAGAACAAGACAAAAATCACAGGAAAAGACCAAAATGAAACAAAAATAATATGCCTGGTTTAAAAAAAATTCAAAGTAATGGTCATAAAGATACTCATAGGACTGGAGAAAAGAGTGGATGAACTCAGTGAGAACTTCAATGAAGAGACAGAAAATACAAAAACTCAGTGAGAGCTGAAGAATTCAATAACAGAAATAAAAAATACACTACAGGGAACCACGAGCATATTAGAGGATGCAGAAGAACAGACTGGCAATCTCAAACACAGGATAATGGAAAGCAACCAAGCTGCACAGCAAAAAGAAAAATCAATAATAAAAAATGAGAATAGGTTAAGGGAAATCTGTGGCATCATCAAGTGTAACAACATTCACATTATAGGGATCCTAGAAAAAGAAGAGAAAGAGAAGGGGGCAAAAATTTATTTGAAGAAATAGATGAAAATGATTCTAATCTCAGGCCATCAAGATATAGGAAGCAGAGAGAGTTCCTAACAACATGAACCCTAGGATATCCACGCCAAGATATTTAATAATTAAAATGCCAAACAGTAATGATGGAGAATATTTTAAAAAGCAAGAGACAAGTAGAGTTATATACAAGGAAAACCCCAGAAAGCTATAAGATGATTTTTCAGCAAAAACTGCAGGCCAAAAGGGGGTAGCATCATATATCCAGAATGCTAAAAGGAAAAAAACAAACAAAAAAAAAAAAAAAAACAACCTACAACTAAGAATATTCTACCCAACAAGTTTACCATTCAGAATAGAAAAAGAGGTAAGGAGTTTCCCCAAACAAAAGTCAAAGGAATTCATCACCACTAAAGTAGTCTTACAAGAAATGTGTAAGGAAATTCTTTAAGTGGAAAGAAAAGGCCATAATTAGAAGAAAATTATGAAAGAAAAAAATTTCACAAGTAAAAGCAAACATAGTAAAGGTAGTAGATTAATCACGTTAACTGACAATGAAGGTTAAAAGACAAAAGTAGTGGGGTGCCTGGGTGGCTCAGTTGGTTAAGTGTTGGACTGTGACTCAAGTCATGATCTCAGGGTCGTGGTATGGAGCCCCATGTCAGGCTCCCCAAGCAGCGGGGAATCTGCTTCTCCCTCTCTCTCTCCTTCTGCCCCTTCCCCTGCTTGTGTTCACTCTCTGCCTTTCAAATAAATAAATCTTTATTAAAAAGAGACAAAAGTAGTAAAATTATCTACAAAAAAACTGGTTAAAACAAAAGAACAAAATGATATATACATAAAACATGGGGGCGGGGGGAGTAAAAATTTAGTGCTTTTAGAAGGTGTTTGAACTTAAGTGACTATTAACATAGACTGCTACATACATAAGATGTCATATATATGATCCTGATGGTAACCATAGATTAAAAACCTATAATAATTACACAAAAATAAAGAGAAAAAAATCCAAGTTTAACACTAAAGAAAGCCATCAAACCACAAGGAAAGAGAGCAAGAAAAGAAGGAACAGAGAAGAACTACAAAAACAACCAGAAACAATTGACAAAATGTCTATAAGTAAATATCGATTAAATGGAAATGGACTAAATGTTCAAATCAAAATATATAGGATACTGAATAAATAAAAACAAACAAGGCTCATCTATAAGTTCCTTATAAGATACTCACTTCAGACCTAAACAGACTGAAAGTGAAGAGATGAAAAAACATACCAAGCAAATGGAAGCTTAAAAAAATAAAAATAAAATTTTAAAAAATGGGGTAGCAATATTTATATCAGACTAAATAGACCCTAAAACAAAAACTATAGCAAGAGACAATACACAATACACTACATAATGATAAAGGGATGAATCCAACAAGATGATGTAACAATTGTAAATATCTATGCACTCAACATAGGAGCACCTAAACACAAAAAGCAAACATTTACAGCAATAAAGGAAGAAACTGACAGTAAAACAGTTAATAGTAAAGGACTTCAACTCTCCACTTACACGTCAATGGATGGATTATCCAGACAGAAAATCAACAAGGAAACAGTAGCTGTGAACCAGATTAGACCAGATGGATGGGATATAATAGATATAAACGGGATATTTCACCCAAAACAGCAGAATACACATTCTTTTCAAGTGCACATAAAACATTCTCTAGAGTAGATCATATGTTAGGCCACAAAACAAGTCTCGATAAATTTAGAAGATTAAAATAATATCAAGCATCTTTTCTCACCAAAATGATACGAAACTAGAAATCAATTACAAAACAAACTAAAAAACACAAGCATGGGGTGCCTAGTCGGTTACTCAACTGCCTTCAGCTCAGGTCATAATCCCAGGGTCCTGGGATTGAGCCCTCAGCTCCCCCTCCCCACTCCTGCTCTGTCAAATAAGTAAATGAAATCCTAAAAAACAAAACAAAACCAACAACAACAACAACAACAAAAAACCCACAAGCACATACAGGCTAAATAATGTGCACCTAATCAATGAAGAAATAAAAAAATACATGGAGACAAATGAAATTGAAAACACAATGGTCCAAAATCTTCAGGATACAGTGAAAGCTGTCCCAAGAAGGAAGTTTATAGTGATACAGGCCTACTTCGAGAAATTTAAAAAAAAATCTCAAACAACAAACCTTACACCTATAGGAGCTAGAAAAAGAAGAATCAAGTCCAAAGCTAGTAAAAGGAAGGTGACAATAAAGATTAAATAAATAAAATGAGACTAAAACATTAGAAAAAGATAAATGAAACCAAGAACTGGTTCCTTAAAAAAGATAAAAATCAACAAATTCTAACCAGTCATCAAGGAAAAAATGACTCAAATAAATAAAATCAGAAATGAAGGAGGACAAATAACCAACACCAGAGAAATACAAAGGATTATAAGAGATTATGAAAAAATTACATGTCGAAAATTGGACAACCTAGAAAAAATGGATAAATTCCTAGAAACATACAATATTCCAAAACTGAAGCAGGAAGAAATAGAAAATTTGAACACACAGATTGGTAATATTGAAATTGAATTGGTAACCAAAAAACTCCAAACAAACTAAAGTCCCTTGGGTGAATTCTGCCAAACTTTTGAAAAAGAGTTAATACATAGTCTTTTTAAAGTATTCAAAAAAAAAAAAAAAAAAGGAGGGGGGAGGGGAGGAGGAAGGAGGAGCAGGAAGAGGGAAAACTTCCAAATTCATACTACAAGGCCAGCATTACCCTAATACCAAAACCGGATAAAGACACTACAAAAAAGAAAATGACAGACCTATATCCCTGATGAGAATAGATTCAAAAATCCTCAACAAAATATTACCAAACTGAATCCAACAATACATTAAAAAAAATCATTCACCAGGATCAAGTAAGATTTATTCCAGAGATGCAAATGTGGTTCAATATTTGCAAAATCAATTAGTGTGATATATCACATCAACAACAAAAAGGATAAAAACATGAACATTCTAATAGCTGCAGAAAAAGCAGTTGACAAAATATAACATCCATTCTTGATAAAAACTCTCAACAAAATAGGTTCAGAGGAAACATACCTCAACACTAAAGGTTTAATATGAAAAACCCACAGCTAACAGTATACTCAACAGTGGAAAAACTGACAGCTTTTCCTCTAAGATCAAAAACAAGAAAAGGATGTCCACTCTCAATTTTATTCAAAAGAATACTGCAAGTCCTAGACACAGCAATCAGAAAAAAGAAAAAAGAAAGAAAACATGTCCAAATTGATAAGAAGAAAAGCTGTCACTATTTGTAGAGGACGTACCATATATGAAAAACTCCTGAAGCTCCACCGAAAGACTATTAGAACTGAGAAATTAATTTAGTAAAGCTTCAGAATACAAAATATACAGAAATCTGTTGTGTTTCTATACACTAATAACAAAGTTGCAGAAAGAGAAATCAAGGAAAAAAATCCCATTCACAATTGCACCAAAAATAATAAAATACCTAGGAAAAACTTAACCAAGGAGATGAAAGACTTGTACTCTGAAAACTAAAACAGTGATGAAAGAAACTGAAGATGACACAAATAGCAAGCTATTTCATGCTCATGAATTGGAAGAATTAATATTTTTAAATGTCCATACTACCCAAAGCAATCTATAGATTTAATGCAATAGCTATCAAAATACCAACATTTTTCACAGAACTAGAATAGTCTTCAAATTGTATGAAGCCACAAAAGACCCCAAATAGCCAAAGCAATCTTAAGAAGAACAAAGCTAGACATATCAGAGTCCCAGATTAATATTTACAATAAATCTACAGTAATCAAAACGGTACGGTACTGGCACAAAAATAGACACATAGATTAATAGAACAGAATAGACAGGCCAGAAATAAACCCACACATACAATCAGTTAATCTACAACATAGGAGGCAAGAATATACAATGGGGCAAAGACAGTTTCTTTAAGAAATGGTATTGGGAAAACAAACAAAAAAAAGAAATGGTACTGGGAAAACTGGACAGCTAAATGCAAAAGAATGAAACTAGACCACTTTCTTACACTATACACAAAAAACTCCTCAAAATGGATTAATGATCTAAATGTGAGACCTGAAATAATAAAACTCCTAAGAGAACACATAAGCAGTTATTTCTTTGGCATGGGATGTAGAAACATTTTTCTAGATATGTCTTCTCTGGCAAGAGAAACAAAAGCAAAATTAAACAATCAGGACTACACCAAAATAAAAAGCTTTTGAACAGTGAAGGGAACCATAAACGAAACCAATAGGTACTCTACTGAGTGGGAGAAGATATTTGCAAATGATATATCCAATTAGAGGTTAACATCCAAAATATATAAAGAACTTATTCAACTTAACACCTCCCCACAATTAATCTGATTAAAAATGGGCAGAGGACTTAAATAGGCATTTTTCCAAAGAAGGCCAATAGATACACAGAAAGATGCTCAACATCACTAACCATCAGGAAAATGCCAATTAAAACCACAATGAAATATCACCTTACATGTGTCAGAATGGCTAAAAGAAAAAAACAAGAAATAACAAGGATGTGGAGAAAAAGGAACGCTTGTGCACTGTTGGTAGGAATGCAGATTGGTGCAGCCAATCTGGAAAACTGTATGGCGGTTCTTTGGAAAATTAAAAATATAACTACCGTATGATCTAGTAATTCACTTTGGACATTTACCCAAAGAAAACAAAACTCAAATTCACAAAGATATATGCATGCCTATATTTAAACCTATATTTGCTGCCGCACTCTTTACTATAGCCGAGATATGGAAGCAACCTACGCGTCCATCCATAGTTCAATGGGTAAAGATGTAATGCATATATACAACAGAATATTCCTCAGTCATAAAAGAGAATGGAATCTTGCCATTTGCAACAGCACGGATGGACCTATAAGGCTAAGTGAAATAAGCCAGTCCGAGAAGGACAAATATTGTATGATTGCAGTCCTATGGGAATTTAAGAAACAGAAAAAAGAGCTCCCCAGATGGCATTGTGCTGCATGCTATCCCCATGAACAGTGAGAGGAGAGGCCAACGCAGAGAAAGAAACCCTGAAGGTGAGATGACAACACAGCCTAGTGTTGGTGGTGAACTTGACAATTCAAAGTTTCTCAAGGTCTGAGACAAGTGTTATATTATAGCCCGAAGCATCCATGCCAAGTGTTTTTTGCAGGTGAGGACCCCCTCTTCTTCCGCGCCTCCCAGCTACACACACTTCTCACCTGATCCAGTTTTTGCAGAAACTGTTTCTAAGGGGTTCATTGAGGTAAATGGTGCGGATTTTGGACACATCTGATTCTTGCAGAGATTGCTGCCAGCCCATCTTTTGCTCCACCTTCTGACAGCCCGAAGAGAAATGGACAGCTCCTGCAGCAAGAAGGCACAGGGATGTGACACCGAAATGCAAATGAAGTCAGGCTCCCGGGAAAGGAGGAAGTGCACTGTGTGTGCTGGCCGGGCGCTTCAGCCTCGGTGAGTCCCCTGGACACAGACTGCTTTCTTAGCCCCCCGCAACTCATCTGCCCAGGGATCAGACCCCCTAGACCTCTCCTGCCACCCTGCATCGGAGGAGCAATTGTAGTTCCCTCAACTCCCACGCCTGTATCCCCTCCCCAGCCCCAGAGGCTTTGGGCAGGCACTGACGTTCTGCCCAGGGAGGAGACTGGGAATGAAGCAGTGATACAAGACCCAGCAGCTGCGCTCAGAAAGAGGGGAGGGGAGAGTGTCTTGGCTGAAGAGCAGTAGTTCCCTGACCAGAGGGCAGCCCCCAGCCATGATGGCCTTAACATTCCCCTCAGTTTGACTAAGTTTTTTGTTTTTTGTTTTTTTTTTTAAAGAGTTGTTTATTTGAGAGAGAGCGTGAGAGAGAGCATGTGAGGGGAGAAGGTCAGTGGGAGAAGCGGACTCCCCATGGAGCTGGGAGCCCTATCTGGGACTTGATCCCGGGACTCCGGGATCATGACCTGAGCCGAAGGCAGCTGCCCAACCAATTAAGCCACCCAGGTGACCCCAGTTTGACTAAATTTTAAACAGATGTCTTATCCATAGACCCCTGAACTCCTTGTTGTTAACATAAAACATTTACCTTAGAATACCTCATTGTAAATTCTTACTCTACTCCCTTTGAAATGTATATAAACATCCTGCAAAGCCCCCTGCCAGCTTTAAGATCCAGGGAATGTCTTTCTCAAGGACCTGGGTTGTCTCTGAAATGTAATCATCAGAGAAGATCTCCATTGTGAGGTAGGGGCCTAACTTCAGGGGGTGCCTTGCACCACGTATAAAACTCCCTCCTGTCATGAAGACAAGAGAAAACATACTTATTCTTTGGGCAAAGCCAGTTAGCAGACACAAGTGGCCAATGACAATCCCCACCTTCCCCACCCCAGCTCTTATAAACTCTCCCGTCTTGTTTCAGCTGGGGTGAGTTCGATTTCTCTCCCCTACTGCCATAATCTTTAAACAAAGTCTTCCTTGCCTGGTTAACTTTGCCCAGGCAATGTGTGCTTTGCTATCTCCTAACCCAAAAATGAACGAGATTTTTGACCAACGGGCCACGGAAAGTCCCATTCGTTTCTGACTAGAAACAGAGGCCAGTAGGCCCTCAACAGTAACCAGCATCTTTGTGCCAGAGTCCACGTGCTCAAATTTCCTCAGACTTGCCGAAAGTCTGGTAGTGCAGAATTGACATGGACATGCAGGTCCTGGAGTAAAGGAACTTTCCCACCACCATTTATGTTTAGTTTAGCTCTTTCTCTTCAAGCATTTCCTTAACAACCCATCCCTGTGTGAGGGTGAAGAAACAAAAGGTGAGAGAGAGTTAACTAAGGAGCTGCTGACGAAAACAAATAAAGCTCAGATCACCTGACTAGAAACCTGGGCGCTTCAAGGCTACCGGCTCACCTGCTACCTGAGAGAAGAGTGCTTGTGACCACGTATCCTAGTTTTAAGGCCTAAGCTAACATCCCAGCTCACACACTAGGTGCCTCCCGGGACACCAATAGGTCTCTCTAGCCAAGAACTGATCTGTTAGAGTAGCTCCCTTAAATTGAGTACTAGTAAAAAAAAAAAAAAAAAAAAAAAAAAAAAAGAGCCAGCATAGAATCTATGAAAAAGTAATGCAGCCATTTGCCCAAAAAATGGCAAAGCATAAGGAAAAAAATAAAAGGAAATTCTTGTTTGCACCTCAAAAGAATGGTTACAAAACACAGAGAAAAAATTAAAAAAAAAAAAAAAACAGAAAATGCATTTCCTGTAAAAAATTAAATATGGCCACTATGAAACAAGAGGTCAAAAAAGGAAATACAAAATTATCTTTTAACGTGATAATGAAACTGCAGAAGAGTTTTTAATGTGACCTGAAAGAGCTCAGAGAAGAAAGGAAAGATAGGGGTGCCTGGGTGGCTCAGTCGTTAAGCCTCTGCCTTTGGCTCTGGTCATGACCCCAGGGTCCTGGGATTGAGTCCCACATTGGGGGTCCTTGCTTAGTGGGAAGCCTGCTTCTCCCTCTCCCAGTCACCCTGCTTGTGTTCCCTCTCTCGCTGTGTCTCTGTCAAATAACTAAACAAAATATTCTAAAAAAAAAAAAAAGAAATAGCTTAAGAAAAAGGAAATCCATGTTAGAAGCAACTACAATAACAGAAAGCTGAAAAGAGGGGTGTCCTGCACGGACTACAGAAAACTGAGCAAAATGTGGGGTGCCTG
>CM052883.1:67194926-67214719 GCA_028534135.1 Potos flavus | reverse complement strand
GGAAAATAAGCTTTTTAAATTCATTAGGCAAGATAGTAGCTATTATCAAGTCAAATTTTAATCGAAAACAAAATCAATAGTAGGCAAAAAAATTCAAAAAGCATTTTCCTCCTGAAGAAATTTGCCAATTAATACTAAAGTTAGCTGTGGGAAAACGGGGTCTATCAGTCAAGGCTCAGGTTGTGCCCAGGATGGAGACTGAGAAAACCCCACAGTCACACAGATTCTCCTCAAGGTCAGAGTGAAGTAGAAAGAACGTTGTGCCATTAGCCATTCAACCACTCCCACAGAGTTTTGGGGAAAGTTGCCTTGGTATCATTCTGAGGAAGGAGAGAAAGAGAAAAAGAGAGAGAACAGAGAAAGGATGACGGGAAGGAGGCAGGTTTCTAGCAGAATAACCCAAACTGGCATCACCAGAATTGTCCGAGAAATCTCAAGCAAGGTCAGTTTAAAATGGTTCAGAATTGGATAAAGTAAAAGCAAATATGAATCCTCTCCAAAGAAAAATCCCTTCATCCTGGGCCTCAAAGAACCCCCAAAAATTATTTATCAAAGAAGTACTATACAAAAGAAGAAGCAAAAATTATAAGAACCATTATAAACAAAAGACTACAGAAAATATCCACTATAGATTTCAGGCGCTTGAATTAGAAGATATAGATTTCTTTAAAAGAACATAAACATGCTTATTATGTATGAAGAAAAACATGCTTTAAAGTAACTATATTGAGGGAAACTATGGGAAGCGACCCAAAAATTTGAAATGGAACCGAATAAAATCTCTAAAATGGGGGAAGTCCTAATGAAACTTAAAAGTTCAATGGACAGGGATACCTGGGTGGTTCAGTTGGTTAAGTGTCTGCCTTCCGCCCCAGTCATGATCCCCGAGTCCTGGGATCGAGTCCCACATCGGGCTCCTTGCTTAGTGGGGAGCCTGCTTCTCATTCTGCCTGCAGCTCCCCCTGCTTGTGCTCACTCTCACTTTCTCTGACAAATAAAATCTAAAAAAAAGCCTCAGTGGACAAATTTGGCAGCAGATAGGATGCTGCTGAGAGGGAAAATAATAAAGTGATATGTGGATCAAAGAAATTACCCAAAATACAGCATGGGGAAGCAGGAAGACAGAATATATGCAAAAGAGCTTAGGAGATAAAGTAAATGAAGTGAGAGGATCTAACAAAATTTCAGTTGAGTCCTGTTGGGTGAGGGGGAGAGAAGGAGAGGAAGGTTGAGAGAGTGAGAGGAAGAGAGACAGAGAAAGAGGGAGGGAGGGGGAGAGAGAGGATGAGAGAGTGGAGCGGGGGAAGGAAGGGAGCGGGAAAGAGGGAGAAATGGGACAAAAATAACATGTGAAGAGACAATGGCCATGAATTTTTCACAAAGGCAAGAAAACCAATAAATCTCTAACAAGGTAATAAAATATAAAACCACACTTAGATTTATAATGAATACGCAGAAAACAAACGACAAAGAGGAAATCTTAAAAGCAGTCAAGAAAAACAAAAGAGGAAGGAACTCTTCCCAAAATATTTTATGAAATCACATTATGATACCAAAACCAGACAAAGTCATTACGAGAAAAAAAAATAGTACAAATTAAAATCCTTTATAAACATAAATACAAAAATCCTTAGCAAAACACTAAAACTCAAATCTACCAATATTAAAAATGATTATACAGCATGACTTTTATGGGTTGAATTGCATCTTCACACCAAAAGAAGATACAGTGACATCCTAACCCCCAGTACTTCAGAATGTGACCTTACTTCAAAGTAAGCGGTCTTAGCCTGTCCAGGCTGCTCTAATAAAATACCACAGACTAGGTAGCTTGTAAACAACAAATTTTTTTCTCACAGTTTCGAAGGCTGGGAAGTCCAAGCTCAAGTCACAAGCATGGCGGTTTCAGCGAGGGCCATCTTCCCGCTTTGCAGCCAGTGCATTCCCGTCATGCCCCCCACAGAGGGGAAAGACCCAAGGAGCTCGCTGGGCCCTCTTTTATACAGCACTGATCCCATTAGTGAGGGCTCCACCTGCGTGCTTAAGCACGTCCCAAGACTCCACCTACTAACACCCTCACCATTGGTGGTTAGGATTTCAACATATGGATTGAGGGGAGAGGGACACAAACATTCAGACCATAGCTTAACTTAATCAAAATTAAGGTAATGTCAAAGGGTGGGCCCTAATCCAATATGACTGCTGTCCTTAGGAAAAGGGGAACTTTGGTCACAAAGACAGATACACATATAGAGGGAAGACAACGTGAAGAGACAAGAAAAATGCCATGTGAGGTACGGAATGAAATCATGCTGCTACAAACAAGGCACACCTGAAGCTCCCAGAAGCCAGAAGAGGCCTAGAATGATCCTTCACCCACAGGTTTCAAATAAAGCTTGGCCCTGCCCTGATACCTTGACTTCAGACTTCTTTGCTTTCGAGTTCTGAGACATTAGATTTCTGTTGTTCTAAGTCACCCAGTTTGTGGTACTTTCCTAGGATAACCCTAGGAAACCGATAGTGATCTAGTGGGGTTTATTCCAAGAAAGCAAGTTTGATTCATCATTTGAAAATAAAAAGATGTAATTTATCATCTCAAAAGACTAAAGGAAAAAAAAGCTCTAGAACAATCTCAATAGATACAAAAAGATAATCTCAAAAGATACAGAAATAGATACTCAAAGAAGCATTTGACAAATTTCAACATCAATTGATAAAAACTCTCAGCAAGTCAAAGGAATAGGGTAAATTCTTCCACCTGATATCTATGAAAAACCTGCAGCAGTTATCAGACTTAATTGTGAAAGACCAAATGTTTTCTTCCTAAGACTGGCAAAAATGCAGGCTGTCCTTACTCACCACGTGTATACAATACTGTACTGGAGGTTTTCGTCAATGCAATAAGGGAAGACAAATAAACAAAAAGCAAAGAGAAAAGAAAGAAATAAAACTCTACTCACAAACTACATGATGGCTTAAGTAAAACAATCTCAAAGAATCTATTTTAAAAACTGTTCTGGTGTAACATGGGAAAATAATTGGAGATTAAGACTCCCCTCCTCATAAAGAGGAAAAAAAACTGACTATACTGAAAATCAACAGCTCTTCTTAGATCCATCAGATAATTCAGATCACAGGGCAAACTGTCCCCCAAAAATGGAAGAGTTGGGTGAATACAGAGAATCACGGTTTATCTCTGGAGCCAGCAACTGATAGAAACATGTAGAGGGTAATTGATTAATTGCAGAAAGCTGAACCATGCATTAGCTTTGAGATAAAAATCTCCTGAGGACACAGCCCAAGAGGGGACCTTAAGGAGCACCATTAGGTTCTCAGGGTGAGGATCAGAGAAAAGGCCCCTCATACTTCCAGCAAGGGAAGGGGGAAAGGGACCATTATAAAATATGCCCAACTCATTCTGTTCCCCTTAATAAAGGCCTGCCCTCAAGGAGAAGTATTTTACCAGAGATTCATCAACATGGAAGAAGGGAAATACCTAACTTTAGCTCATTCTAGTCTTAGTCTTCCTGTCTCACTTAAAAAGAAAAACAACGGGGTGGCTCACTCGGTTAAGCATAGGCCTTCGGCTGAGATCGTGATCCCAGGGTCCTGGGATCGAGCCCCGAGTTGGGCTCCCTGCTCGGCAGGGAGCCTGCTTTTCCCTCTCCCTCTGCCTGCCACTCCCCCTGCTTGTGCTCGCTCTCTCTCTCTCTGTCAAATAAATAAATAAAATCTTTAAAAAAAAAAAAGGAAAATCAACAACAACAAAAAAAACCCTTAAAAAAAGTCCTTCATAGGATTATAGAAACTTTGCCCTCTCCTGCACTTACCACAACATGAATACGGTTCCTGTACAGTAAGAGGGAATTACAGCTGAAAGAACTGGCTAAGAACCTATTTAAGAAGGAGTCTCTAGGGAAACCAAAATACACACTGAATCTACAGCTGCATATGGAACAATTTCCAGGGGCGGGAAAGGGGAGGCTAAAAACTAGCTGAGCAACTCCCACACGGAAAGTGAATGAAAACAACTCACATCAGAGTGGTAGAAGAGGCTGACGCTATCTCACTGTGAACCCCACCAGAGGTGTGGCAACCCACAATCAGGAAGGAACTCGAAACCCTGAGCTTTCCCTGAGGAGTGAAGGGCTCGAACCCCACAGGTGGCAACCTGACCTTTTCCTGCATCTTAGAAATGAGCCCCCAAAACATCTAATGGGGCTTGCATCCACAAGACTCACAAGACTATGGTGAACTGAGTTGTCCTTAAAGGGCTCACATATGCAAATACACCTCCCCCAGGACAGAGCACAGAGGCAGCCAACTGAAAAGTGCCTACTTAGACTTTTGTTAAAAAGTCATGTTAAGGGGCACCTGGGTGGCTCAGTTGGTTAAGCAGCTGCCTTCGGCTCGGGTCATGATTCCAGGGTCCTGGGATCGAGCCCCGCATCGGGCTCTCGGCTCAGCAGAGAGCCTGCTTCTCTCTCTCCCTCTGCCTGCCGCTCTGCTCACTTGTGATCTCTATCTCTCTGTCAAATAAATAAATAAAATTTAAAAAAAAGTCATGTTAAAGCATTGGCCTGAGGGGCTGGCATCCTCATTAACGCACACCTAGTGGTCTGTGGGAATTCTCTCCAAACACGGAGGCCTGTGGGCGCCATCTTTGCACTCCCCTTTGCCTCCCTCCAGCCCCCTGGTATCTCCTGGAGTGGAGCTTGTACCCCTGTCTGGTGACGTGATTTTGCAGCTGACAGGACTTATGCTCCTGAGTCCCACTGCACTGTAAGCAATGGAGAAAGAGTTTCCACCGAGCTTGCACCCCCATCTATGGGGCAGAGCATAGAGGCAACAGACTGAGGAGCCCAGACTCTGTGAAACAGGCCAATTAACTTATCTCCACAGGTGTCACCTGAGGGGCAGGCTTCGAATCCAACACACGACTGAAGGCCCACAGTCATCCTCTCCAGAGACCTCGGAGGGTAGGCACTGTCTTTGTACTCTGCCACCCTCCAGAGCACCGGTATCTCCCAGAGGGGAGCTTCTAGACTCAGTGGTGCCCCAGTTTTCATGGCTGCCACTCAGAGGATCTTGCTTGCTTGCCTGGCTCTGGTGCCCAGTGGGGCTTACATTCCTGGGTCTCATGGGACGAGACTGCAATGGTCACAGAGCTGGTTCTTGGCCAGCGCCACCCCCAGGGCAGGTCCTAGACAGCGGACTGAAACAGCCCCCGCCCCCCAGTCTTTCTGTGGAAGAGGCCTATTAGCTGGTCCCGGAGCTTCAGCCTGAGGGGCGGGCTACTGGTTTGGCACACTAAGGACTGCTGAAGTATTCTCTAGGCGTGGGTGCCAGTGGATGCTAGCTGTGTGCTCTCCCTCTCCCTCATTCCGGGTTGCCAGTACCTCCCAGAAGGGAGCTGGCCCCCTCGTCTGGGCACCCCGATTTTTCTGACTGCAGCCCAGGGGACACCTCTAGGCTGCCTGGCTCTTAACCAGCAGGATTTGTGCTCATGGGTCCCAGGGCACAGCGGAGCGGCAGCTGTTTCTTCGAAACAGGCCTATTGGTTTCATAGCTGCAGCCTGAGGGACAGGCTTCTAATCAAGCACACGTCTAACAGCTAACTGGAATCCTCTCCAGAGACCGCAGAGGCTGCTGCTACCCAGGGGACCCCTCTAGATTGCCTGCTTCTGGTAGCCTGTGGGGCTTACACTCAGGGTCCTGCAGGACTCTACATATTTGTATACATGAGAAACTGCCACCTGAGGGCCTATGTACCGATCAGGAAATGAAAACACTAACTTTAAAGGATATCTGCACACCCGTTTTCATTGCAGCATTGTTTACAATAGTCAATATGTGGAAACAACCGAAGTGTCCACTGGTGAATGAATAATAAAGAAAACATATACAATTATTATTATAATTATTACAATTAATTATTCAGCCATAAAAAAGAAAAAATCTTGCCATTGGCAACAACATGGATGGACAGTATGCTAACTGAATTAATGCAGAGAAAGACAAATACTTTATGATCTCACTTACATGTAGGAATCAAAACAAACCAACAAAAGAACAAGCTCATAGATCCAGGGAACAGATTGGTGATTGCCAGAGGTAGGGATGGGGAGTGGGCAAGATTTTAAAGAAGGTCAAAAAATACAAACTTTTGGTTACAAAATAAATAAATCCTGGGGATGTAACATTTAGCATCGTGACTATAGTTGATAATACTGTATTGCATATTTGAAAGTTGCTAAGAGTAAATCTTAAAAGTTCCCATCACAAGAAAAACATTTTGTAACTATGTGTGATGACAGATGCTAAGTAGACCTGTGGTGATCATTTCACAATATATACAAATATGGAATCATTATGTCGTACACCGGAAACTAATGTTGTATGTCAATTATACCTCAATTAAAAAAAATTAAATGTAGAGGGGCGACTGGGTGGCTCAGTTGGTTAAGTCCAACTCTTAATCTCAGCTCAGGTGTTGATCTCAGGGTTCAAGTCCTGCATTGGGCTCCATGCTGGGCCGGGAGCCTACTTAAAAAAAAAAAAAAGTTGAACATAGAATTACCATATGATCTGGGAATTCTACTTCTAGATATATACCCCAAAAAATTAAAAGCAGGGATTCAAAAAGAAACTTGCACACCAGTGTTCACAGCAGTATTATTCACAATGGCCAAAATGTAAAAATAACCCAAATGTCTATCGACAAAAAACCTGAAAAAAAAAATGTGGTATATACATATAATGAAATATTATTCAGCCCTAAAAAGGAATGAAATTCTGATACATGGATGAAACTTCTAAACATTATGCTTAGTGAAATAAGGTAGACACGAAAGGACAAATATTATTTCACTTATACGAGGTATCTAGAGTAGTCAAATTCATTGAAACAGTAAAAACAGAATGGAGGTTACCAGGGGTTGGAAGAAAGGAAAAGAGGAGAGTTATTGTTTAATGATTATGGGTTTTCCATCTGGGATGATGAAAAAGTTCCTAAAATATAGAGTGGGTATAGTTGCTTGTGAATTTTTTATGTACTTTATGCTACTGAATTATAAACCTAAAAATGGTTTGAATGGTAGATTTTCTGTGTCTCTGACTTCAATAAAATAACAGGCAACAGATATTATAAAACTGTTATAATTAAACAGTGACTAGGAACAAAATAAGCAAAGGAAAGTTGAGCATATATACATAAAAAGGCCTGGAGAGTAATGAGTGGCATTAAAAGTCTTCGGGAAAATAGACCATTCTGAAAATCACGCTGGACTAACTGGTTAGTAATATGCGGGAGGAAATTATATCTCTAACTTACGCTACTCACAAAAATACATTTCAGATAGGCTAAATGTCTAAGTATGAAAAGCAGAATTTCAAATATTTAAAGGAAAATATTAATTGAATCTGTATATCAGGGTATGGGAAGTATTACTTCAAAAAGGTTCAAAAGCACAAACCATAAAGGAAAACACTAATTAATCCGACTCCATGACAACAAAGAATCTTTGGTACGTTGAAAAATGAAACAAAATTTAAAAACAAACTACATACCTCTAGAGTATATTTTACTATATGTAACTGACACAGGTTTTCTACCCAGAAGTCCTACAAATCAATAAAAAAATATAAAAACATGAGCAAAATATATGATTGGTTATGAATTTGGCCCATAAATATACCCAAATATGCTCAATTCAATCAGGCTAAAGCTAAAAACTATGGAGTGTGACAATGCCAAGTGTTGGTGAGGACATGGGGAATGAGAAGCCAGTAGAGGACAGGTGGAAGCATAAATTAGTACAACCATTTTAGAGAGTAAGTTTAGGCTGCAGGTGTCCCACAATCCAGTACAGTAGTCGCCCCTTATCCATGGGTGGTACATTCCAACACCCCCAGCGGATGCCTGAAACCACAGAGAGTACTGAACCTTATAAACACTATGTTATTTCCTATTCATACACACTTATGATGAAGTTTGCGTTAAAGACTAGTTATAACAATATACTGTAAGGAAAGTTATGTGAATGTGGTCTCTCTCTCAAAATATCTGGTAGTATTGTAACTCATCTTCTTCTTGGGATGATGTGAGATGATAAAATGCCTGTGTGAGGAGACAAAGCAAGGTGAATGACGCGGGCACTGTGACCTAGCGTTAGGCTACTATTGACCTCCTGACCATACACCGGAAGGAGGATCATCTGCTTCTGGGCCACGGGTGACCCCCAGAGTGACAGAAACCGTGGAGAGCAAAACTGTGGTTAAGAAGGGACTACTGTGGGGCGCCTGGGTGGCTCAGTGGGTTAAAGCCTCTGCCTTCGGCTCAGGTCATGATCTCAGAGTGCTGGGATCAAGCCCCGCATCGGGCTCTCTGCTCATCGGGGAGCCTGCTTCCCCCTCTCTCTGCCTGCCTCTCTGCCTACTTGTGATCTCTCTCTCTGTCAAATAAATAAATAAAATCTTTTAAAAAAAAAAAGCAGGGACTACTGTTTTTCCGCTTCTAATTATGGCTTTAAAAAATCTCATACGTGTATCCAAGGAGCTGTGAACAAGGATATGCATTTCAGCACTGTTTGCAACAGTGAAAAAAAAAGAAAGAAAAACCTAAATACTTGTCAATAGGGGAACAGTTAAATAAAACCCATCTTGGGTGCCTGGGTGGCTCAGTCAGTTAAGCGGCTGCCTTCAGCTCAGGTCATGATCCCAGAGTCCTGGGATCGAGCTCCCATCAGGCTCCTTGCTCAGTGGGGAGCCTGCTTCTCCCTGGCCTGCCATTCCCCCCTCCTTGTGCTTCTCTCTCTCTCTTTTTCTCTCTCTCTCTTCCATGCTCTGTCAAATAAATAAATAAAATCTTTAAAAAAATAAAAAAGAAAACCCATCTTAATCATGCGATGAAATATTGCAGAGACATTTAAAAGAGTGACTATATAGATGATAGATGATTGATATGGTAGATGGAGCTCAGAAATCTAAGAGTGATGTGAAAATGATAGATATGTGTACTCTACTAAATCATTTATGTAAACTTTTCAGAAACGGAAGTACAATATTGTGTCTTGCTTATGGATCTATATTTGTAACTGTAAATGTATTTGTAAATGTAGGTATGTAAATGTATTTTTAAGTGACTGAAATCATACACAACACGCTCAGAATAGTAATTGCCTGGAGCAGGGGCCAAGGGAGGGTGACAGGGGGATTGAGCCTAGAGGTAATGTTAAAGGCGATTTTTGCCTTGGCTTATCTCCAATGATTTGAAAAAAATCAATTAATTAATTTATTTAATTAAATTAAATAAAAAATTTAAAACATAAAAACAAAAAATAAAATATTATATATATATATATGAAGGTTGTTTACTCTGTATGGTTTGTTGAATTTTATATACATGCACAGACACACATCACACAGATGACTACATTGCCACCCACCAAACAGGGACAGTCCAAACTACTAGAATGTTTTTAGGCAATAGGTAAATGACCTATGAATCTATCGACTGGGTTTATTACTTCTCTGGCCAGTTAGGGTACAGGGCACTGATTCCAGCCTCATGACCCCTGTTCCACAAATTTTCAAGGGCCAGGCCCTGGAATGAAAGGGAAGGACGGGCTCCCTGGGTGAGGCTGGGCTGAAGGAGAATGGGCCCGAGTTCGGTTACCGGACAGTTGCACAGCTGCTCTTAAAGGGACCACACACTGAACCAGAGGGCTTCCTAGTTACTCACCAGTCAGTCTGGGGACACCACCTTTGACTGGAAAACTGATCCGTTATGGTTAATATCCTGAATGTCTTCGCTCGGCACCAACAGCCCTAATCCGGACGGGGGCCCCTGGTCCTGGCCCAGAATGAGTGGAAACCTTCCCAGCTTGCCTCTGGAAGTTCTGACAGTTGAGGGCTCAGCACCGCCCTCTCGCCGGGCTCCTGGGACAGGGCTGCCACGCTTCCTGTCCTTCCACACTCACCAAGCCTGCTTTCCTCGCCCTCTGAAGTACCCCTCTCCTTTCAACTCAGCCTAGAAGGATAGAAGAGACCTTCCATGATTGGGAGCTAACTCGCTTTTCCTCCAAATGGTAAAAAAAAAAAAAAAAAAAAGGTCAGTAACGTGCCTTACTAATAGGTGAACACTTGGAGATAAGACAATACCTCACTGGGAATAGGAACTTAATGTAGATTTGATCATTGATGATTTTTGCCAATACTGTTGTAGACTAAGTCACTGGCTCTCAAAATGTAGTGTCTCAGGAATCCTTCAGATTCTTAAAAAGGATCAAAGAAACCAAGGAACTTTCGTTTATGTAGCTTATATCTACCACTAATATTTACCGTATTAGAAATTACACTCGTACAACCATTCCTGAGAACAATCCAGCATTACTTAGTGAAATGAAATATGTAAGCCCAAAACCTCTGGCATCTACTCTAGGACATATAAACCAAAAAGAGCCCACAAAACAAAACAAAACAAAACAAAACACCACTATGGGACAGGTTCATAAGAAGCTGCGTACAAGTTCACAGAAGGGGGCACAGTGGGGAATAACTTAAGTAAGTATGAGTAGAGCAAAAGATGAGCTATGGTATGTGAATATACCAATCAGAAGCATGTCATATAAAGTAACATGACTAGGTCCTGAAGACCTAACATTTTATGAAAGTTAGCAGAATGAGATTTGTAGCACAATATCCCTTTACATAAAATTTTAAAACTTATCCAAAATTAATATTATTGCATAGTTTTCCAAGGAAATATATTCAAAATAGGGAAGATGGCGGGGGCGGAGGAGGAACAAACATTAACTATGTGAGCAAGTGAGGAGTATGGAAATGCAGACAGGAGATGAAGAAAAACTGCTCATGAGAGAGAAACATCCAAAGATAGATTACTCTGCAAGGCTGTCTGCCACAGGTGGACAGGAGAATTTTTATGGCCCTTCTATTAAAAAAAAAAAAAGGTGATTTATTTTTCGTCCTTCTCTTTCTGTGTCTCATCATTCCCAGGTAATTCCACATATGTGCATATACACTTTTAATTTCTTCCTACCACCACGTTTAAATTATTAGGATGGGGTACCTGGGTGGCTCAGTCAGTTAAGCGTCTGCCTTCAGCTCAGGTCATAATCTCAGAGTCCCGGGATCAAGCCCCATATTGGGCTCCTTGATCAGCGGGAAGCCTGCTTCTCCGTCTCCCTCTCCCTGTGCCTGCTACTCTGCCTGCTTTTGCTCTCCTTCTTTCTGTCCAATAAATAAATAAGAATATCTGCTGGGGAAGTAATGTCCGTGCTTCATGTGCCATGAAACAGCTTCTGATTCCCTACTATCACCTCAGATGTAGAAGGTTTGCTTCCCTGGATGAACCTGAAAAGTGAACATCTCACAGGCCGATTGTACTTGGAAATCAGCACTTGGAATAGAGTTAGCCTCCCTCCTCTAACCCTGTATTTTTAAAATGGAACCTCACTTGTAGCCAAGATGTTAACTGGATGAAGTGTAGCATAAGCCCAGGAGGCAGAAAGCAACTCCTTGAACACACTGGGGAAGAAGAGGTAAACCTGCTCAACCTTATTTGCTTCTCCCTACCGCACCCAGCTTGGAGCCCCTTCTCAGCTCTCCACAGGGCGCTATGATCACGTGATGGGTCACAGTATAGGGAAACTGTGGGGCAGGCCCCACTTCTAGACTGTCCACCAGGAGACTTAGTAGTCCCCATTCTCATATTAGTTTGGTAGGACTGCCCTAACAAAATGCCCCAAACTACACGACTACATGATATAAATATAAATCTATTTTCTCACAGTTCTGGAGGCTAGAAGATCAATGTGCTGTCAGGTTAGGTATCTTCTGAGACTTCCCTCCTTGCCTTGCAGATGGCCTCCTTGCTGTGTTCTCATGTGGTCTTTCCTCTGTAGACACACATCCCTGGAGGCTCTCTGTGGATTCTAATCTCTTCTTATAAGGATACCAGTCATATCAGATTAAGGGGCACTCTAAAGGCCTTGTTTTAACTGAATTTCCTCTCTAAAGGCCCTGTTTCCAAATACGGTCACATTCTGAGGCACTAGAGATTAGGACTTCAATATATGAATTTTTTGAGGAGACATAATTCAATCCGTAACAATTTCCAAAAGGTCTCACTCACAATCAGGTTCCTCTCGATGCTTTAGCAGCCAAGGAGTTTAGTACCAACCAAGGTGCTCATTTTCTGAATCAGGTGTATTTTAAGAGAATATCCTGACCCAAAGAATCCTTGTCCAGCCCCGGGGCTCCAGGCACACTCATCATCTCCCCTTCTCCAAGATAACCTAGTGGGTAACTGGGGTATCCTTAGGGCTTATCACATTGCCCCCCCTAAGCTAAAACTTGGCTTATTCATCTTTGGTGCCCTGATTACCATCACAGCTCCTGGCAGCCTAATAAATTCTGTACAGATAGACCTTGTTTGCAGGCCATGAGTAGCCTGCAAGGGAGGGTGGGAGAACCAGAAGAAGGTGCCATGAGGGAGTCAGGGAGGGTGGGCCAGAAACCAATCCGCCACCCCTTCACTTTTGCGGTGACCTCCTTGTACAGAAGTATGCCGTTCCAAGTTATAGCAAGGTGCAAGGCAATTTCCAATTTGAAAATGTGCATGGGAAACAACAAAAATGATAGATTTCTTATAGCTCTCTCACACTTACTTAAAACTTATGATTCTCAACACATAGTGTCTATGTGTTTGACCAGGAAAGGGTAAGAACACTGTATTCTCATATTCCAGGGAAAGCCAGCAGTGGACTAGCTCTGGACAAACCTAAATGTCAGTCTTAGGACACAAAGTCGTCCATCAACTCTTCAGAAGTGAACCTTAAAGATCTGACCAAGAGGAGCTGAAACCACTGAAGGGCAATCGTGGTTCTCTGGGTTGGGAGGCCTGAGGTGAGACAGAAAGAAGGGTTGGATGGTAAACTGAACTGAAATTCCACCTCTCTGGTCAAGACTGGCCATTGTTGGGGCATCTGGATGGCTCAGTTGGTAAAGCATCCCATTCTTGATTTAGACTCAGGTCATGATCTCAAGATCATGAGATCGAACCCCGCATCGGGCTATGTGCTGGGTGTGGAGCCTGCTTGGGATTCTCTCTCTCCCTCTCCCTCTGTCCCCCACCCCTCTCTCTCATCCTCTCTCAAAATTTAAAAAAAAAATTAAAAATTAAAAAAAAAAACAACAACTGGCCATTGTTATGTAGGGAAATTTGTCTTCAGTTCATTTCCTGGTATTCTCTAGTCTCTACTTTTACTTTAAGGATGCTTTTCCCAGCCTCCCCTTGAAAGACTGCTACGGATTGGACTGCGCCCCCCCAAAAAGAACCACAGGAGTGATTTTCAGACCACATTGCTATATCAGCTCTTCCTCACTCCATCATCCCTGCCCCTCACTCAGGATTTTGGAAGTGTTACCCAATGGTTTTAGCAGTTGGGTCTGTAATACTTTGGGGAAAAAATAATCCACATATACAGCTCTGTTAAGATTTGCAGCTTAAAATAAATTCAAGTGCTCAGAAACTTTAAAATGCATTCCGTGTAACTTGCATTAAATGACAAATTAAATAAGAAATTATAACATATTTAGGATAATCATAATGAATGTGACTTCCTTGGTTTCCAGAGCTGTGGGCTGCAGTTATAGTAAATCTTCAGGTCATGAGAGTTCACCTCGATAAATAGTAAGGAGAGAAATCTTCACTGATAGAGTGGGATTTGAGCTTGTTTTCCCCAAATAAACACGTTATCAAAGTCCCGACCTCCAGAAATCCTCCTCACTGGTTTACTGGGGCCACTCAGAGTGAGTCTAGGGGGAACAGAATCTAGAGTTTGTGTATTTGATGCTCTGAAATTAAAATCATAATGACATCAATAAAGACTAATTTATAATGCATAATGATACACCTTTCCACTGTCTTTACATGTATGAACTACTCAATGGTGATTAACAGTATGTACGTGGAAATAACACATCTTTGTGTCCGAATCCCAGCTTAGCCACTGATTTTGCAATTTGGGGCAAGTTTTCTTAATTTTTTCTGAAACTCAATTTCTTCATCTATTTAATAAAGATAAGTTATTGCTATGGGTTGTCACAAAGATGAAAAAAGATTGTATATACGTAGTATTTAGTCCAGTTTCTGATACATGTGCTTTTAAATAATATGTATTGTTATTGTGTCTCATGCCCTTTCATCTCTCTGGAAAGGTTAAGTAAAATGCCTAAAGAAGAGCTAGAACTAGAGCCTGGGCTCCTGAATCAATCTTGACTTCATGGGTTTGTTTATAGGTTATGATTTATAAACCCAGTACAACAGAAATTTGCTCACAATGCTAAATATAAACAGCCAAGTGTTTTTCTCTTTTTTTCCTTTTTGTTTCTTTTCACGTGGCTCACCTTATAACCACACACAGATTGTGAGGCTTATCCAATTCTCACAGTGCATGGAGAGGCAGGGTGAGCGATTAACTTTAACATTCTGAAGCCAGCATGGACATTGACAGGCTAATGTTGACCTTGTGGCCTTGATAGGGACATTATGGTTTATATTGCTATCCCTGGCAACCAACACCAAGTGAAAACACCTGGATAGGTGGGCTGAAGCCATGCTACTCGAGGTCACCAAGTCACTCTCAATATCATCAACCACAAAGTCAAGATATTCCGTGGAGGGAAAATAGGACAAAGCTAGTATCAATGAAGTCCATGTTATATGGACTTGGAGATCTAGTAGTTCTCTGAATTAATAATGAGTATTAGTTTCCTGTGGCTACAGTAACAAATTATCATGAACCTGCTGACTTAAAACACCAGAAATGTATTCTACCACAGCTCTCGAGGCCAGAAACCCAAAATTAGTTCTAGTGAACCAAAAATCAAGGTGTTCCTGGGGCACCTGGGTGGCTCAGTCAGTTAAGCAGCTAAATCTTGATTTTGGCTCGGGTTATGATCCCAGGGTCCTGGGATCCAGCACCATCTCACCATGGGCTCTGCGTTCAGTGGGGAGTCTGCTTAATATTCTCTCTCTCCCTCTGCCCCTCCCCCTGCCCCCACTAGTGCGCTCTCACTCTCTAAAATAAATGCATAAATCTTTAAAAGAGAAAAAAAAAATCAAGGTATCCAGAAAGCACCTTGCTCCTCTGGAGGCTTAAAGGAAGAATCCAGTCCTCATCCCATCCAGCTTCTGATAGCTGCCAACATTCCTTGGCTTGTGGCCATAAAACTCTAATCTCCCCCTTCATCTTCCTGTCACCATCTTCTCTTTTTCCTGTGTCCAATCTCTCTTTGCCTCTCTCTATTTAAGGACACCTGTGATAGCATTTAGGGCTGACACAGCTAATCCAAGATAACCTCTCCAACTGGAGATCCTTATTTAATCACAGCTGCAAACTCTTTTCCCAAATGAGGTAACATTCACAGGTTCCAGGCAGTAGGATGTGGTATCTTAGGGGTGGGTGCATATTCAGCCTACCACAATGGGCTCATACGTCCTAAAATCCAGGTACTCCAACAAGCTTGTTTCTAAGACATAAAATGAGCCCCTCTATTCACAAATATGTATTCTTTACCATGACTTAACAGGAAATGCCTGAAAACCCAACCACGATCCCTAAAAGAGTCTTATGTTTGTTCCCATGGTTCTTCATGCAACAATGCTGACTGGTGGGTTGCCTTCTGCAGAACCATTTAACACTTCCTTGAAGAGTCTTCTCAGATATATACACCTTTGATTACCTTCCTTTCCACTAGCACAGTAATTAGTGAAAATAATGCGTTATAAGGAATATACAGCCTTAAGAAGAAACGTTTTTGAAATGTGTAGCTTAAAAGAACAGAGCAAATCTTATAAATGACTGGCCTCTGGGAAAGTAAAGCTGTCCCCGACAGAGCCTTCCAGAAGCTGACCCTCCAAAGACGGAGGGAGATAAAGCGCCAAGAACACAAGAACGGGAGCCGCCACAAGAATGCAGGGGTTGTTTTTCCCAGTTGCAAGTGATGTAGAAAGACATTCCCTTTGCTTCTCGCTCTTCATCCAGCCCTCGCCACCGGGGGTGCTATCACTACGCCCTGCTTACAGATGAAGCGCGTGCCCGATGGCCAAGTCGTTAGCCAGTCACAGGGCTCGAAGCGATCCGGCCAACTCTGCTCTGTCCCCAGAGTGCCCAGCCACTACCTCGCGCGTCCGCGTTTTTCTGCAGAGCGCGCGCAGTTGGCCCGGGTGCGCTAGTTCGGATGCAGAGCTGGAGAGCTGCACTCGCCGAAGGCCGTCGCAGGCTGCTCGGGCCCCGCAGCCTGGCTTCACACCGCACCGCAGACGCTGGGACCGCGCTCAGCGCGCGCCCCCGGGCCGGGCTCGGGGGCGCGCCCACGCACGCCACCGACGCACCCACAGCTCCGCCGCTTTAGATCCTTGACAACACGGAGGCGCGCACGCGCACACGCGTCAGTGCGGACCCGATCTGCTGCAGCGTGAGCTTGGGCCTCCTCAGCCGCCGTCGCCCGCTCTGCGGTCCCCGACTGTCCCTGGCGCCGTGGCGCCTTGCTCCCAAACGTGGGCAGCGCGCTGGGTTTTCCGACGATCCATCCCAGGATCGAGGCTTGCCTACCGCCGGGAGCGGACGGAAGCGTCAGGTTTCTGTCCCCTGCCCCCCCCCCCCCTTTTTCGCCCGCCACGGGCGGACGCGACCTTAGCGCAGGACTTCTCCAGAGCCTCGCCTGGTGTGAAGTTCGGGGATGGCGCGGTCCCCATGCCTTATATCTCTACAGCCCGCGAAGCCACGACTTGTCCGGCGACCGTGGGCTCCTCTGGCGCTAGCAACGTGGGAGATCCCAGCCTTCGGACTGGAAAGCTGGCAGGAGACAAAAGGCCGGCAGAAGCCCTGGAAACTTAAGCAGGCTCAAGAAGGGTGAATGTTTGATGGTCAGACGGGGCTAATAGCCTTGGGGATCGCGGAGGATGAGAGTTCTTGAGGTTTTCTGGTGTGGCCCGTAAAAATGGCGGCCAGCGAACTCTGGTGAGCAAGAAATGTCACGCCTCTTGATTTTCTGGGTCTCAGTCAATTTCTGACTCCTCTGAACCACATCCACCCACCCTTACCGATGTGCTGGTTAAGAAATAAAAGTTACCCCAGCCCTTCTTGGAGTCCCCTTACCAGGGATTAGGTCAAATTCTGACTTGCTGGGTAAATTCATGGTTTAGTAATTTACCCAAGGTCACACTGCCAGTAAGTGGCAGGATTCACACCCAGATATCCTGGACTCCAGAGGCTGTTCTCTCAATCAAGATACTAAATCTCTTTATGAAATGTTTAGCCTCAGCCCTATTTGAAACCAGTTTGGGTCACAGTGCTCCAGACCACGAAGGGCACTGGACTAGGAGTCAAAAAATGGGACTAGCAGTCAGAAGATGACCTATAAGACTCTGTATCCTTCAGTTTCCTCTGGATGAAATGGGGTTAATGTCCAAGGTCTAGGAATTCTAGGTAATGTAACTGGTCATTCGAAGGCCACATCCAGCCCATCATAATGATGTCTCCCGGCTGACAAATCTTCAAGCCCAGATGCAGCAGGTAGCTCCTAAGTGAAGTGGCCTCATCATCGCTGATGCAAAACTAGATTCTATGCCATTAAACTGGTTGGTGCACAAGGACAGAGGAGACATGCTGAGGGTGCAAAGGAGGTGATTATGACATTAGCTGCCCCCTATACCCACTCCCTCTCCACCTCCCTTCAAACAGACACGGACAAGAACTTAACTGTGCCGCATGGGGAAGGGAGGCTGACTCTTGAGACAGTGACTCTGTAGTCAAAATGCCACTTACTCAGTTTTCAGAGAGATCCCTCCCATCACATATGGCTGAGTAGCTCCTGGAATTATCAACAGTCCAGCTTAATTTACATTTCACTTTCCAAAACAAGTGTAATGCCCTCCCAAAAAGAGCAGGAACCTCTAGGTACTTCTTAAGGCACACTTGCTGACTTCTTTAAAGCCAGAGGCCAGTGACATATGAAAGGAGCGACTGGGGGGAGTTTTAAGTGAAATCTGCAGCTCTTCTCTCCCTCTCTGTGGGGAACTTAGTTGGCGAGTCAGAACAGATTCCTGGAGAGGGTTCTGGTTGTGTGAAAACTGATTTGCAGGCTCAAAGGCTTGTACTCCCCTGAGTCAAAAGGGAGTTTTCTTAAATTTAAGATATAATCAAAATGGTTCCTATTGTAACAGAACTTTGTATGGAAATAAGCAGCCTTGCTCAATCACTCAGAATCAAGTGGCAGGCTCATTTGAACACAGTATCAATGGCTGTGTTATATGTGAAATTTTATATCCATTCCAAATAGGAAATAGAGATTTTTAAATTGCTTCAGTTTGGACATTTTTACCTAAAACCCAAAGCATTCAAAAGGGAAATTCCACTTAAAGGCCATTTGATGAATGAATGAATGAATGAATGAGGGAATGAATGAATGCAGTTTGCTCCAATCTTATAGAAACCCTACCTTTTCACTTCTGAGCCCTTTTATAGACTCCAGGGAGTAGGACTTCATCTAGCTTATCCCCAGAACTCTTGGATAATGGAACTTTAGACTGATCTCTAGACTGATCACAGTCACCCATTCGATCTTTAAACTTGTGATAGGGATTTCACGATCTACTCGATAAACTACCTCCATGCTTAAAAACCCTCACCTTTGGAGTTGTTTTCCTGGTTCTAACCCAGGCCTTCCTCCAACAATTCAGCATTATAGAACCTTAGATCTGGAAAACAACCTTACAGGTTGTTGTATTCGTTTTCCAACAAACTTGATGGATTAAAACACAAATTTATTATTTTTCAGTTCTGTACATTAGAGTTCCAACGGAAGTCACAAACTCGACCCAAGTCATAAAAATCAAAGTGATAACAGGGCTGTGTTCCTTTTTGGAGGCTGTGTGTGGGGGCAGGGGACTCTTTTCTTGCCTTTTCTACCTTTTAGAGGCTAACCATAGTCCTTGGTTTGTGGCCCCCTTCCTCCTTCTTCAAAGCCAGCTATATTGCACCTCTCTGTTCTTCGCATCATCCTTTGACTGCGACATCAGCCAGGAAACATTGTCTGATTTTAAGGACACATAATTAGATTGTTCCCCCCATAATCCAGAATAATCTTCCCATTTTAAGGTCCTTACCTTCATCACATGTATAAAATGCCTTCTACCATGTAAGAGAACACGCAGAGGTTCTAGGGATTGGGACGTAGACGTCATTGGCGTCATCATTCTACATATCACGGTCATCTCTTCCAACTCCTTTCTAGAAGAAGGAATTCCCTGATAGGTGCTCCTCTAATCTAACTTCCACAGATGGGGAGGTTATTACCTCACAAGACCACAAAAGGGTAATGTTGACCAACTCTAAATGTCATAGAATTCTTATGTTCAGTGCCAGTAGTTCCCATGCATAGGTCCTTGTCTTTAGCAGCACAGGAGAAAACCTCAACTGATATCCCCCCCTACCGATCCCCCACATGAAGTTCTTAATATACTTGAAGACAGCCAGAAAATTTCCCTTTTATTAGTTGAACAAATTGAACACCTACTGTATGTGGATGCTATTCTAGGCGTCAGAGATACGGTGATTAATCAGCTAAAGTCCTCAATCTCATAATGCATTTTTTCTAGTGAAGGAAACAGATGGATAATCCAATAGAGAGCCTTAACATAACCTTGAATACCACCAAATCAGGGGGACCAAAATAATTTTTGAAAGAATTTTATATATGTTTTT
>CM052883.1:67135788-67194426 GCA_028534135.1 Potos flavus | reverse complement strand
TTGACACGATAATATTAAAAGTTCACTGGACTGAGTGATCTGTTGACACAACTTCTCCATTGTTGGGAAAGTGATGCATTTTGTAATAAACATTTGAGGTCTCTCCTTTGATTTAGCTTCCTTATTAGAATGCTTTGTTGCCAAATGATTAAGTTCGTGTATTTATTTTGGCATGTCTGCCTTTAAGACTCAGAAGAATTCTGACTTTTGTTTGGCCACAGATTGATGCCAGTCATAGTTCTGAAGACCTTCTTAATGACTGCTGGAAATGTTTCTGGCACTGTTTTTGTTGGGACCAAATTTGTATCCTGTGATGATAACCTCGTTCTCAGCGTTTCTTATTTTTAAATTTTGTTGGGTCCTTGGGGTGCCTGGGTGGCTCAGTGGGTTAAAGCCTCTGCCTTCGGCTCAGGTCATGATCTCAGGGTCCTGGGATCGAGCCCCGCATCGGGCTCTCTGCTCAGCGGGGAGGCCTGCTTCCTCTTCTCTCTCTGCCTGCCTCTCTGCCTACTTGTGATCTCTCTCTCTCTCAAATAAATAAATAAATAAATAAATTTTAAAAAAATTTTTAAAAATAAATAAATAAAATAAATTTTGTTGGGTCCTTAAGGGGGTATGCTCACTTGAAACTACAAATTCCACTATAAGTGGGCAGGGTCTAAAGTAAAAACGGAAGGGTAGTACAGTGCTGACTACTGAGTAGATAGTGATATGACATTGGCATCTTATCCTTTTTTGGTTCTCTACAAGGTTCTGGAAAACTAAAAAAAAAGAAAAAAAAAAAGGTTCTGGAAAACTCCGATCACTCCCTACCCGTATCACCCCAGGGAACTTGGGCACAACTAGTAGCAAAGATCAATGGTTCCCATTCCTGTGAGGCAAAGTGTAATCTTGCTGGGGCAGCCAACTATGACTCAGTTTCTTTCCTTATTTGTATAGAGGTTTAGCTGTTAAAAGATGTAACATGATTGAGACAATTTGAGTGAACCAACTTGGCTCACTTAATATCTACAATTACCATGGAAAATATTCCAAACCTCAAAGTCTACTCTTAAACAGGAAGTTGTTTCTTGGGGGCAGTTCCAGGGTTGACAGATCTAAGATACGACCTCTATGATATTCGATCCTTACTGACATTGTAGCCATAGACAGTGGGTGGGAGCTGGGAGAACTTGTTTGTAAGCACATGTGAGGTACGCTGGGGAGTCTCACAGAAAGAAGCAGAAGGACTTTGAGAGGAGCTGGAAATCATGCACTAGCTGGTGAAAGTAAGGGCTGTGCAAAATGGTCTACTACTGTCAATTTTATCTGATTTGTCATTGTTCATCACTTCTCTTGCCCAAAAGATGTCATAGCTGGTGGACTCGTGGGTTCATCTTCCTCATCACCATCACCATCAGCAGCAACATTTTGATTCATTGTTCATTTAGCATGAAACAGAAAAATCCAGAAACCCAAAGGGGGACTGAGTCGTATGAAATGTCAGAGAACTAGAGTGAAAATCTACAAATTCTTTCTGAGAATACAGACTCATTATCCAGCTCCAGTGTTCATGTGGCCAAGCCTCATTAAAGGATGCCATAAAGCTAGAATATTAAAAAGCTGGTAGAGAAATAGATAACGTTCTATGGAACATTACGCTCTATTTAGACTAACTCAAGTCAGGGGGAAGGGGTGGTGTGTGGGATAGATTATTAAATGCAAGATGTTGGAATAATTGGCCCTGTTTAGGGGGGGAAATGATTTAAGTACATTCTTAACTCCAACCATTCATAAACATTAATTCCAGATGGATTAAATATGTAAATACATTCACTCACTAAACAAATATGTATTAATACATTACCGTGTTCAAGTTGCTGTAGATATAGCAGTCAGCCAGACAAGAATCTCTGTTCTCGGGGTGCCTGGGTGGCTCAGTCAGTTGAGCACCCAACTCTTGTTTTGGTTTAGGTCACGATCTCAGGGTCGTGGGATTGAGCCCTGTGTGGGCTCCACACTGGGCATGGAGGCTGCTTGAGATTCTTTCCCTTTCCCTTTCCCTCTGCCCCTCCCTCACTTGTGTGCACACATGTGCTCTCTCTCTCTAAAAAAAAATAAATCTTAAAAAAAGAGAAAGAATCTTGTTTCTCACGGAGGCTTCATTCTAGTGCAGAGTGACAGTAAGCATATCAGTAGGGATATGTGTTATGGAGAAAAACAAAGCAAACAATGGGAATAGGGAATAGGAGTTTGCAATTTCAAATAGGATGTTTAGGGAAGGCAACACTACAAAGTGTCGTACATTTTTTTTTCATCTTTTACATTTTTACGTTTGGGTAAAGACTTAAATAAGGTGGGAAGGTTGCTATGCGGTTATAGAGGGGGAACATTTCAGGCAGAGGTAGCATTTAATACAAAGCCCTAAAATGGGAGAATACTTGTTTCAGAAATAGCAAGGAGTGGCTAATGTGCAGTGAGTGCAGGGGAGAATAATAGGAAATAAGGAGAGAGGTAGCCAGGGATAGAAGGTTGATGGCCATTATAAGAACCTTGGCTTTTTCAAGTCGGATGGGAAGTAGCATGATCTAATTTTAATGGAATCTCTCTAGTTTTTGTTTTGAAAATAGAGTCAATGAAGGCAAAGTCAGGAGCAGGGAGACCTGTTAGGAGGCTATTGCAGTCCTCCAGCTGAAACAGAGCAATGGCTCACACCAGAGTGATAGCAGTGAAGGTAGTGAGAAGGGGTTGTTTCTGAATATATGGAAGGCAGAGCCAATAGGATTTGCTGATGGGTTGGATGTGCAGGCAAAAGAAAAAGAGGAGTACCCCTGCCCCCTAGTAATCATTTCCTTTTGTAATCCCCTCCTCTTGAGGGTGGGCTGGACCCAGTGGCCTGCTTCTAACCAACAGAAGATGACAAAGACAATGGGATGCTACTTCCCTGAGTCGATTACATAATATCGTGACTTCTGTCTTATTAGCAGACTCTATTACCTTCTTAGCTTGCATGCTTTGATGAACTAAGCCGCCATGTTGGAGAAGCCCATGTGGCAAGGGACTGAGGGTGGCCTCTGGCCAATTGCCAGCTGGGAATGGAGGCTCTCAGTCCAACAGCTACAAAGAGAAATATTGTCAGATTTTATTTTATAATAATTATAAATTTATTTAGAAAAAATTAATAAACAAAGTTTTTAAAAATTCAACTAGGAATAAGAATTTATAACACATATAATCAACAAAACAGTAATATGAGTAAGATATAATTGCAATAATACATCTTAGTATTTTAACTTCATATCTAAGGTAATAAAAAACTCATAACCCAATGAATATTAACTCAATGAATATATGTAAATGCACAACAATATAAGCAGGCAATTCACAGGGAAAAATATGACTTATAATTACATTAGAAGATGCTCAGCCTCACTAATTTTAAAAAAATGCTAATTCAAACAACAAAGTACCATTTTTCCTTATAACTCCATAAAGTAGGTACATGCATACCTCATTCTATTACACTTCATAGATATGGCAATTTTTATAAACTGAAGGTTTGTGGCAATCCTGCATCAAGTAAGTATGTCAGTATCATTTTTCAACAGCATTTGCTCATTTTGTGTCTGTGTCACTTTTTGGTAATTCTTGCAATATTTCGAACTTCTTCATTATTGTATTTGTTATGGTAATCTGTGATCATTGATTATGACTCACTGAAAGATGATGGTTAGCATTTTTTAGCAATAAAGTATTTTTAATTAAAGTATGTGCATTGTTATTTAGACATAAAGCTATTACACACTTAATAGTCTACAGCATAGTGTAAACATAATTTTTATATACACTGCGAAACCAAACAATTCATTTGACTCATTGCAATATTTTACTTATTGCAATATTAGCTTTATTGCAGTGGTCTGGAACCGAACCCACGATATCTCCCTCTGAGTAATGCCTATGCTAATATTGTTCCCATTTTATAGATGAAGAAACTAAGGTTTCAAGAGGCTATAAATAACTTGCTCAAGGTCACACAGTAATTCAGTTGCAAAACCAGAATTTGAAACTAGTGTGTCTGTCTGCAGAGCTAACAGTCCTAACCACTGTACCATTGTGGGGTGATATGTAAACCCCCATCATCTCCCCTCTTACATGCACACGCACCCACATCACACACACGCACACACACAAACTCATATACAGGACCATCTTTTGTAATTTCTCTAAAGACGACCTTATTTATTTGAACCTAATTTTCCTTGGACATGTTATATGAGTTATTCTCTTCGGTCAAATCCTGATAAGATAAACCAAGGATCCTGTGGGGGGACATACCAAGACAATTAAGATATATATAATAGAAGACCCAAAAGAAGAAGAGAATTAGAAAGAGTCATAAAAAATATTTAAAGATATAAATACCAAAGTTTCCCAAAATTTGATTGAGGCTCACAGATCCAAAAAGTTCACTGAACACCAAATAAAATAAATTCAAATAAAACTACTTAGGTACATTGTAGTCACACTGTTGAGAACCAAAGACAAAGAAAATGTCTTGAAAGCAGCAAGAGAAAGAAGATATCACAAACATACATTTTTTCTGATGAGAAACAATATAGGGCCAGACGTCACAGATAGAAAATCTCTGAAGTGCTAAAAGGGAAACTTTATCAATCCAGAATGTTATGTCCGGAGAAAGGAACCTTCAGAGATAGGGGAGATATAAAATATTTTCAAATAACTAAAAGTAATGGGAGTCCCAGACAGCGTTACAGGGCAAGAAAAAAAAAAAAAAAGGGAAAAAAATGTATTTGCATATGAAATGATTGGTACACAGAATATAAGAATCTTTAAAAAGCTACTAGAATAAGTGAGTTTAGCAAAATCAGAGAATATAAGTTCAAAATACAAAAACCAATTGCATTTCTATATGCTAGTGATGAAGAGCTAGAAATTGAAATCGTACAAAAATAACATTTACAATAACTTCAAACAACCTGAAATACTTAGGCATAAATTTAACAAAATATACAAAATACACTAAGAAAGTACAAATCATTGATGAAATTAAAGAAAACCTAAATAAATGGGGATATATACAATATTGATAGATTGAAAGATTCAATGTTTTTTAAGATGTCATTTCTCCCCCAACTGATCTATAGACTCAATACGTTACCAATCAAAATGCCAACATCCTTGGTGGAGAGAGACTTAAAAGTCTTTTATTTACACCCAACTTGGGGCTTGAACTCATGATCCCAAGATCAAGAGTTAGATGCTCTTCTGACTGAGCCAGCCAGGTGCCCCCCTCCCAACATTCTTTTACATAGAAATTAACAAGCTGATTATAAAATTTATATGACAACACAAAGGATCTAAAATAGCCAAAAGAGTGTAGAATGGTATAAGAAAAGATATATAGAACAACACAATAGAACAAAGAACCTAGCAATAGACTCACATACACATTTAACTAGTTCTCACCAAAGAGTTCAATGGGAAGGACAGTCTTTTCAGCATATGGTGTTGAAACAAGAGAGTCTCCATATTCAAAAACAAACAAACAAAAAAAATTAAGCTGGATTCTTACCTTCCGCTGCACTAAAAAATAAGCTAAAAATGGATCGTAGATTTAAAATATAACACTAAAGAAGAGAAAGAAAGAGAAGGGGGTAGAGGGAGGAAGACAAATTATAGGAGGAGGAGGAGGAGGAAAGAAATCTCTGTGATTTTGGATTAGGCAAAGACAAATACTGATAATTTGGACTTCGCCAAAATTAAAAACATTCTCCTTTAAAGATGCCATTAAGAAAATGAAAAGGCAAGTCAGACACTGGGAGGGAAACATCTATAATGTGTTATAGTATGTATGTATATCGATACATATATAGTATAAATAGCTACATAGATACACATGTAGCATCTATGTATCTAGAATCTAGTATCACATACATAGTTATGGATCACAGGTGACTGATACTCATGATACATAAGGAACTCTCACAACACAATAATACCAAGATAAACCAATGGGGGGGATGGGCAAACATATATAATTATATGAAGACAGAACTAAAAGAAGATGTATAAAGAGCCAACAAGTACAGAAAAAAGATTGTCAACATCTTTAATCATCACAGAAATTCAAATTAAAACTACAATGAGATACCATTTCACAACCATAAAATGGCTAAAATCAAAGAGCCTGACAATTTTTCCTTTGAACTAGTGTTTTCTAAGTGAAGTCCAATGAAACAATGGAAAATGCATGTGAGCAGAGGAGATGCTCATTATATGCCTGTTTGTTCCTTGCTGCCTCATGTAGATATGGTGCTTGTAGTGTCCCACGAGCACAGAATTCTGGTGAATGCAATGCATGAGCATTCAGCAAGACTCAAAGCAAATAAAAACTAATCGTGTCGTTCCTCAGAAAATTAAAAATAGGATTATCATATGATCTAACAATCTCACTACTGGGTAAATACCCCAAGAGAAATGAAAGCAGACTTTGTACAATCATGTGCGTGGAGGCATTATTCGCAATACCTACAATGTAGAAGAAATGCAAGTATCAATCAATGGATGACTGGATAAACAAAATGTGGCATGTATGTACAATGGAATATTATTCAGCCTTAAAAAGGAAAGAAATTCTGACACATGGTACAACATGGATGAACCTTGAAGACATTATGCTAAGTGAAATAGTGAGTTGAAAAAGAGTTTTAAAATGCTGTAAAAAAAATACTATATGATACCACTCATTTGAAGTACTTAATGCAGCTAAATTCATAGAGACAGAAAGTAGAATGGTGGTTGCCAAGGGGCAGGGGCAAGGGGGAAATGAAGAGTTTGTGTTTAATGCTACAGAATTTCCATTTTGCAAGATGAAAAGAGTTCAGTGGGTAATGGTTGCAAAACAATTTAAGTGTACTCAATGTCACTGAATGGATACTTAAAAATGCTTAATGGTTTCATGTATTTTACCACGTTTTAAAACACTAATTATGTTACATGTCTGACTGTGAAATCAGGGGTCCCTGATAGCCCTAAGACACAGAGTTGCCGGGTAAACTACAGTATGTGCCATGCAGGATTTGGGACGTACTTGTACTCCAGAAATGATTTGTGGTTTGTCTGAGACCTAGATTTAATTGTTCATCTTGGGCTTTTATTTGCTAACATGGGCAATCCTACTCAAGAGATCACACTTGCCATTTGAACCAGAACTTGCTTTGAATGAAGAAAGTGGCATTAGCACTCTAAGAAACATGAAACATCGAAGAATGCCATCATTTCCTTTTTCACTTGTGTTACCCCCTGTGTTAGCCAATTACTTACACTGAGAATGAAGATCTACGACCTAAAAGGAACAAAAAAGATCAGGCAATCCAGAGTGCCTGTTCCTTTCACCTCTTCCTTAGTCCTCAGTAAGCCTAAGGTAGCTTTGCTACAAAGTGCATGTGTCCAGAAGAGAAATAGACAGAATTGACTTAGTTTTTTGCAGTGTTTCTACTGCTTCCCTAAGAGCTAAATAAATATACGAGCTATGAACTCCAAACTGGGTAATTTCAGTGATTCCACATACAAGCCAAAAGCTCTTGTATTTGCACCTAAAATTGGCTGTTTGGGATTCTTTTATGAGACTGTGAGTCAGGTGCAGACACAAGAGAGACGAGGAGAGTCTCAAGACAAAACAAAGGTAATTACAGGTTACAAAACAAAGGACACTTACAGGTCCTTGAGACAGAAGGCACACAAGGCCAAATGGGAAAGATGCCAGAGTGGTCAAGAGGCAGAAAACAAGAGTGGGGGTGGTTATGTGTGCCAGCTGGGGGGGGGGGGGGTGGCCAGGAGCGGTGCACTTAGACCATGGTCTTTATTGGTGTTTTCTTGGAGAGATCAAGACAGGGCAAGAGAGCAATGTAAGATAGACAAATCTGAATAATTTCTGGGGGCTTTAGACTACAGGGATGGTGGTCCCTAGTTACCTGAATAGTGCGATGGGCCAGGAAGAGGAGGTATGGCTCTGGATTAGACAGCTTGTGTATCAGTGGCATGCTCAGGCTGAATTCCTTGCTATCTTTAAGAATTGGCTAGCCCAGGGGGCGCCTGGGTGGCTCAGGGTGTTAAGCCTCTGCCTCCGGCTCAGGTCATGATCCCAGGGTCCTGGGATCGAGCCCCACATCAGGCTCTCTGCTCAGTGGGGAGCCTGCTTCACCCTCTCTCTCTCTGCCTGACTCTCTGCCTACTTGTGATCTCTCTGCCAAATAAATAAATAAAATCTTAAAAAAAAAAAAATTGGCTAGCCCAGGAGGGCATGTGCTCCCCAGTCCGAAAAGATTTTTAAGATGTCAAAACGTGGTCATGTATGGGGGGAAATACACACACACACATACACACACACAATGCAATTGGTCCTCTGATGTTTTAACATCATATTAAGGAAAGTTTGGTGTAACAGTAACAGAGGTTTTTAGACTAGGGGTGTGAGTTGCCCTAAACAGCACAGAAAACATTTTGTTATGAGAGTAAAGAGGAGGAATAGAAGTAGAAGCACAAAGAGTCTCCACGGGCTGGACAATAACTACATTTCCCATCAACACGATGTTAGCCAAGAAAAATAGATCCCAAATTTTGAAGGTTTTAATGATATTTTGGAGGAGTTATAAGGTTTGTTGGAAATATGTTCAGGTCAAGGTGGCAGGTCTGGCAGTTACATTGTCGAAGGGTATGAAATGATAAGTTCATAGAGTAATATTAAGACTAGTGGTTCTGTGTATAACCAAGAGGAAACAGTGGTTTGGTGGTGGTCTGAGATGTAAGGTGGGAGATCGTGGTAGGAAGCTGGAGGTGGATAGTAGGAGAAGGCAGTGGGAGGTCAAAGTGTCAACTAATATGAAGAAAGTGCCTCCTGGGGAAAATGATAATCTCTATTAATTTTTAGAGTGGCACAGATAGTAGTAACTTCTACCAGATTCCTTGTCAGGCATGGGAATGTAGGATGCATATCTGAGGAGAGAGCAAGGAATATACCAGGATCCTGGGCTAAGCAGACAGTGAGCTCAGAAACATAATACAATCCCTACTATCAAAGGAAGAAAAGCAAGCATGCCTTGCATCCAATTTGTGTCTAAGGAGAAGCAGTCTGGGGGTCATTGTTTGGGTGGCGATCTTAGTCTCCAGGGCGAAGAATCTCTCACACAGTGGCTGAAGTCATCTCCAAAGGTGAGTCTTGGGTAGAGACCACGTCATCTGAAGTAATGTCATCTCCAGCAGTGAGCTCCCAGGTCTGGGATGTGGGACTGGGGTATTCTTTTCAAGTGGGTACTTACTGGAGTTGATGTGGGTCTCAGCACTTGCCACATTTGGTTGAAACAAATGTTTACTGGGGTGTAAATGAGTAAAAGCACCCAGACCAGGAGTAATAAGATCAAGACTTAACAACGTTTCCTGTTTTATTTTGTTTTTGTGGAAGTTTAGGTTCAAATGGGTCCCATGCCAGATGGCAGGTGCCTGGCCCACGTGACAGTCAATGGTTAATGGGTCCTAGGAGAGTATAAGTCGGCTAGCCTAGGACGGAGCAGTCTCTCTCCAGCCAGAAAGGCGCTTGAGGTGTCCAAACATCAAATACAAAGAAAAATTTCCAAATATATATTAAATCCTTTGACATTGCATAATATAAAAATGAAATAGCAGTAAACTTCACGCTAATAATAACATGAACAACAAATAAAAGCCACCATGACAAGTCAAAAGAGAGATTGCAGAAGGAAAGAGCTTTGTATTTCCTGATATATGAAACCACACATTTGAATTTGCAACGGATCCAGCAAATTACGCAGCTGGATCTGGCTTATACACTTCTGGTAGGAATGCCAATGGTATGACCATTTTGGAAAACAATTTGGTGACTTCTTGTAAAGTCAGCCATGCATTTACCACATGACCTGGAGAGAGAAGCTGGCTGAGCTAAGTTGGTCGCATTTGCAGCCTTCTGGAGAAAGTGAACAAGATCTTATGATCGGCAGCCCTACCAGTAACACAGAGAATGGAGGAAGAGTAATTCCCCTAAAACGACCGAGAGAGGGATGCTGAGCAAGCAATAATAATGGAGGCAGAAAATGAATAAAGAGAGAAGCAAGAATATTCTATTACAGATGGCAGGGTTCAAATTTCAGGTTCCTGCTTTGATTCAATCTCTTCTTTGATTCAGGCCTACATTAAGACATGATCTAGAAAAATGACTGCTTTCTGCAAAGAATTGCTTGTAAATTACACTTGAGGCAACCAAACATGGATCAAACATATTCAAACACATACGAGCCATTGGTGCCTAGGAGTACATAGGAGTATAGAGTTGTTAATGATTTTGCTCAGTAGTGTAACTGAGAGGCAGGCTTGGGCTCAGATTCCTAAAATAGCAATTCAGAATTCATATGAGGCCCATTAAGTGTCTGAGACTTTATGTTGCTGCCCCGAAGTCTGGTTTCATACCTTGAAAGCCAGTTGACTGATACCCCAGTGATCCAGCTGTGGGACTTGTCTAGAAGCTTCGGGGACTGACTACTTACTCCCTACTGGGAGGACAAAGACAAGCTGCCTGTGGAGGGGTGTGCTATTCAACTCCAGCATGGTGGAAGGAAGACTGCCCTTCTGCCCTTGTTCTGAGGGTGTAGCTCTATCCTGCCGTGTGAAGCAGTGTGGCCCAAACTCAAGAGCCTCCATTGTAAACTTGGAGAACCAAGGTCTGTGTTTGGCACTGCCACTGGCCTTTTGGTTGACTTGGGCCAATTATTCACTTCTCTATACTTCAGTTTCTTCCTAAATAAGCATAAATTATTCTTACCCAGCCTACTCTCAAGTTGGTTCACACATTAAATAATAAGCACGAAATCTCTTTGGGAAAATGAAATTTCATAGAAAACTGAGATGATGTGCTACTTATTATTAGTAGCACTAGAGAGTGGGGCTGGCACCCTCCTCTTGATTATTGGCAATGGGAGAGGATCAAATAAGGATCGTGTTTGGATTTGGAGAATGACCTTTCAATATATTGCTATTCATGAAACAAGGATCAAAGAGTTCTGTGGCTACGCCAGCTTCCTGAAAACCCAGGAAATGCTATGAATCCAGAAGAGGCATTAGCTGTTAAAACTCAGAGATGGAATATTTTAACAATGATACAAGGCAGCTTCTTATCTCTTGCCTCACAGCATCACTAAAACAAAAAAACAGAAATGAAAACCTTTAACTGATTCCCAGAAGCACAGACTTTGCAGAAAAGCTGGAGGAGACAGAGGGTCAGTGAGCAAGAATAAAAATAGTATGGTACATTTGGAAAGGAAAAATAGAGACCTCATTATCACACTGGCAGATACTGAGAATAAATAATGAACAAAAGTACCTCAAGGCTTAGCCAAATGGATCACAAATTGGGTATGAGTCAGCAACCCAAGTCCTTTTATTAGTAAAGCTCAAGAGTGAATACAATGCTAATATTTTATGCTGATGTTTATGAAGCACTTACTATGTGCCATGGACTCTTAGTGTATTTGTGTATTTAATCCCACCAGGTAGGTGTGTTATTCAATCTCACGAGTGAGGAAAATGATGACCAGAAAGTTATAGTATTTCCGCAAGTTCTCCTAGCCCTTATGTGGCAAATCTGAGACTTGAGCTGACATCTGTCACCGGAGTCTGTCTGTGTTCCTAATCCCAGTATTGTAAATCGACTCCCAAAGATCACCCTGCTCACATAAAACATGGGCTGCAGTTCTGGGTTTTGGCAAAGGGGCTTGGCAAACCTTATGAGGATTCAAAGGATAGCAGTGAAAGGAATAAGATTATTCAATCTGGAGAAAAGAAAGCTAAGATATGATCCAGAGCCATGTTAATTTATCTGATGGCAATTGGGATCAAGGAACGGAAAACCAGTACCAGCGGTTTTGGAGAGCAAAGGAGTCAGAGTAAACCAAGATCAAACTGTGATTGTTTCTAGAAGTGAAGAGTGTTAAATATTTATGGCGATCATGAAGCTGCATGACTCAAGAGAACCTGGTGTGGGGAGCATAAATGACCAACAGCCTTCAGGTGTCACACTTTTGGGTCTGCCCTGGCGCTCAGGCCCTTGCCATGCTAACCCCCCTACCCCCCGCCCCAGGCTGCCCCTAGCCGATGACTGAGCCTGAAGAGGTACAAGAGCTGGACCATTCCTCCCCCATCAGTCTTGACTTCCCACCTGAGAGTCTTAGAACTCCACTGCAGTCTGAAACTTTTCCTACCTAAGCCTCCTTCTACCCCCCTCCTTTCTTAGGTAGCATACCTATATCCTAGCCTGAAGGTTGTCCTCACCTACTCCTGCTCCTTCCCCTCTGTCCTAACCGGGTGTTTCCCCGGTAAATCCCTTGCATATAATCCTGTGTTGGTGTTCACTACTCAGAGACCCAAACTGATACAATATTGAGTGTGTAGTGAAAGGGAAATGATACCTTTGTCTTTAAAAGCAAGCGTGGCAACTAGTGATTGAGAAATCAATCGGGGCCCAAAGAGGATGTGCTTAGAAGATGGCCCATCTTATCCCAGGCCTGAAATTCTAGGAGTCTGTATTTGAGGCATAAATATAACAGGCTGAATGTTCTCAGCTTTGTTTTTTAAAAAAAATTCACTGCATTATGAAAGTAAGAATTATGACCTTAAGGTATTGTCTGAATGACAATGAGAAATGCCTGAAATGACATCTTCATTCCACCTGTCCCCACCTGTGATCTGAAACCTGCACTGCTCTAACAGGTGCTATTAAAATTAATCAAATTAATCAAAAGTGAGCAGCGACCAATACTCATTAGTAACAGACGGTTGCAGATTTGAGGTTTGAGCCCTCACAAACCAGCTTTGAAACTCTACTGAATCCTTGAAGCTGCGTGACTCGGCTCAAAGTTCCCCAAAGTCCTAAAGAGTCAGAGAGTCCATGGCTCAGCATTTGTCCTGACTAGGTTAGAAGAGGCCTTTCCCTACAGTGAGTCATCAGCCTTACAAGACCCATAGTCAGACATATTCTGGCAGTGAAGAGATGGGGTTAGAGCTTTGAATAATTCCTCATAATTAATAAAGTAACACATTTTAAAAAATTACAAGGCTGTTATGCCTTGCTTCTAACAACCTGTATGACCTTGGATAAATTATTCAAGCTGTCCAGATCTCCCTCTCTCTCTCTCTCTCTCATACACACACACACACACACGCACGCGCGCGCACATTCTGCATTTTGGGGGTCAATGTTATAAAATCATTGAAGTTGTAGTCCTCACCCCCTATTAAGGGGTTAAGGTTATTCTTTGTTTCTCATGAGGACTGGCCATTCCAGAAAATGCCTTTTCATAGGGATATAGTACACTTCCCTTAGGAGGATGTGGTAATTATCCCTCTCTGTATACTGAGTTGAGAAGGTTAAACCTCTGTTCTCACCTGAACCAACTGTTTAAAGAGCTTCACGATAACGTTATATTGAATAAGAAGGTGTTTGCTATCATCAGCTCCCAAGATACAAACAACTCTACTATCAAAACATCACACAGAATAAACACTCTTTAAGATTAAACCTAAAACCTTCTTCTTTGCAAGGAAAAAAAAATCTGAGTACAGTTAAATGGTGAGACACATTGAGAATTAAGCTGTAAAAGGGCCAACCTGTTTTGCTAAGGCACTGGCAACTGCCAAGCCCCTTTCCCGCTTGGCTGCGTGGTTCTCCCCACAGTCAAAATGACCAGCCTGTCTGCCTGCTCCTTGGCTGGAGGGCCCTTTGCTCCCTCCCCGTGGTTGGGGATGGGAAGCAGGAGGCAGAGAAGATGGAAGCAGTGAGAGACAAGAAAAGCAGAGCACACATGACCAAAGCCATTATTTACAGAGCAGGGGGGCCCCAGGCAGAACTTGGGGCCTGGTTTAGCCACTGTGGTAAGTAAACAGAGTGGCCAATGAGAAAAGGGCAACTTGAAATTTGAGAAAGGCATCCTTGGGGTAGCTGGCTGGCCCAGTCCATAGAGCTTGTGACTCAGTCTTGGGGTGGTGGGTTCAAGCCCCACTTGGAGGTAGAGTTTTCATTAAAAAAAAAAAAGGTAAAAAAAAAAGAGAAAGGCGTCCTTTATAGAGTCTCAAGCCCCACCATTCAAGATAAATTTTTAAAAATACTTGACTCAATTTCATTCTTGTTCTCTTTGTTAACTTGCAGGAATACTAGGTTTTTCTGCTTTTGGCTGCACTTAAATCATATTTCAGAAACACTCTGGGTAATGTAGATTTTTGTGGGCTGGCCTGGGAGCCTTTCCCCTCTTGCCTCAAACCACAAACATATGATATTGTATCTATGGTAAATGTGTTCTGAGTTTCAAAAAAAAAAAAGTCTTACAAACAAGCTTTTAATGTAAGAGCCATTTGTAAGCCAGGGCCTACCTATATATGGAACTTTTACTCATTTACTTATTAAATATATACTTAGTGGCATCATGCCAGGTGCTGAGGGTAACTTCAAGGAACTCACAGTTCTTTGCAGAAGACACAGTGTAGCTGAAGTGCATAATGGGGAGAGGAGCAAGGCCACATCACTACTTTCATGGGCTCTCAGCACTTTTGCCTTCCTGGGCCCCTTCCCCCATAAAAAATATTAAAATTATATTCTATTACTATTATTAAAGATAAATATAATACAGTTTGGATTACATATTATATAATATATATATATATATATATATATATATATATATATATAACTTTTTTTTCTGGTTTTAAAAGAGAAACATGCAAATGTGATCCTAGAATTCAGAACATTCTGAGCTATAGATGGAGATGTGGGTGTGTGCAGAAAAGATAGCCTATCTTCAGAAAGGCCTGCATGCAAGATTGACCCTTGGTCGGTATCTAGGAACTTGATTTGGGGAGTGTTTCCACCATTCCCTTACCGATAAAAGTGCCTCGATATGCCTAAACTGTGTAAATAATATGTTTTACGCGTAACATTTCTTTTCCTTCTGTGAGTCTAGAATTTCAGTACATGCCAGGCAGAGGTGCCTATGTGACCAACCCCCAATAAAATCCTTGGGCACTGAGTTTGTAATGAGCTTCCCTCGCACACAACACTCCTCCTGTGTCCCTTTGGGTGCTGGAGGAATGTTAAGTGTGTCTTGTGTGATGCCACCGGGATAGGACTCTTGGAAGCTTGCCTGGTTTCCTCCACACTTCATCCCGTGTGCCTTTTCCCTTTGATTTGTCTCCTTCAATTATAATAAATCTTAGCTGTGAGCACAACTACGTATGTGGAGTCCCGTGAGTCCTAGCCAACCACTAACCTGGGGGTGGTCTTGGGATGTTCCAATGCAGAGAGTTATCAGGAACATTGGGTAACGTCAATGCTGGGACTCAAAATAGAATTAAAGCCCTCCAAGCTACATGCTTGCCTTGGACTGACCATGTGACCTTACCCCAACTGGTCAGAGTAGAATGGTCACTCTGTCTCATCCTAAAGACAAAAGTGAGCATGTCTTCTTCCTAATGTAAAGTACACTGTCTGAAATGCAGCAAAGGGACAAGGGTAACACTCAAGGGAAGACTAAAGAAAAGCTCCCAACCATGCCAGTAGCAAAATCTACTTTGCTAAGAATTAGAGTGGTAAGATTCCCTAAAATTGTTGTAAGGGCCATACCTATGCCCTCTAGCAAATCAAGAATATAAGATTTCTGGCATGTGAAACAAGATGCCAAATGAAATTGTTAAGGAGCTGATTAAAAAGTTTTAAGGAAGTTGTCTAAAAAGGCCCTAACCTGTTACACAGAGACTCAGGACTGTTCAACATTACAGCAGCTCTTGAACCAAGTACATCAAAGTGCTAAGACCAAAGCTGGTCACTAGCATCTCCTCAAATCTTTGAGCCCCCACCACCCACACCCACCCCCAGCACCAATAGGGAAATTCTCTCTGGATGTCTTTCTGAAAAGTGGCCCTAATTCAGGATCAGGGCCAGCCAAATTGGCTGACCAAACAACTTACTCTACATTCAGATGAGGGAGTCAATAAAGAGATGCTTATAAGACTCAATATTCCTATCATTTATCCTACTACTTGTTCAGCGAGATGTGTGTACATTCTCTACCAGTAGTCAATGACACTTTTTCCCAGCTTTTTAGTTTGATCTTTCTTCCACTTCACTCTATCAGGTAGATAGAAGCTACATTTATCCTTTATCCCATAAGCTGGATGGTAAGGGATCACAATTAAACCTGACCAAATCCAAGCTAATGGAAGAATGGACACCAGCCAGGGAAGGTGAACACTTAAGAGTGTCTAAATTATGTCACTTCACGATACAGGAGCTATATGTGAATTTGGATTATTTCCCACTGGGGAGAATGTAAGAATGTTTTGCAATTGAATAGAGGACAGTTTCATTACGGTTAAGTAGGGCATTTTTTCGGTCAAATGTGTAAGAAGGAAGGGCACATATATACTGGGCAACCAAGAGCTTTCTCGGTCTTCAAATGAGACAGTAATACAATAGAGGAAAAATACACCTGAAAGTGTTTTTTATTTTGCAGAAGATATGTGATTATGTTATTTTAAAAGAAAGAGGAAAGGAAAAGAAAAGTATAGGGGCCAACTCAGAGTCTTCAGAGACTTAGTGCTTGAAATAAAACAAAAAGCTTCCTGAGAGTAATTATTGTAATTGATCCCTTATTATCTCAAGGGCAGATATGCTCAGGGCCTAATACTTCCATAGTAACTGAAAAGAACTCACAACCGGCCTGTAGAGATCGAGGAAACAGTCACCACTGACACTTGCAGTCATATCCTCTGGAACATCAAACGTTTGGCCTTCTCAGTGGTGGATGGCTCTGGCTTGCTGGGAAATCATCTTCTGTATTAATAGATAAACCAGCTCTGACTTCCAATGTTACACAGGGTTGAGGAAGAGACCCCGAATGAGCTTACTGCCACTGCAAAGGGAATAATTACCCCCTTCATGTGGAGCACTATTTCTACACAATTTCTTGCTCCTCTGGCCAGACATTATTCAAATGGAGAGGCGCAGGAAGATTAGAAATTCATCAGAAATTCTTGTCTATGAGTAATACTCGTGAAAAAGCCTCAAACTCAGCTTATTAACTATGATCCTTAACACAGGGTCTTCAGATGCCTCATTCATTTCTTTTCTGGATGCATCCTTAAACACAGATCTGCTTTATAACTTTCAGGAGCAGCCCTCTCATCATTTGTGAGACACAAAGGATGCATTTGCATATGGACATTAATCACAAAGACATGCTATCGCAAAGTGACAAAATTAGAAAAATATCTTTACAAAGAAGTAAATTTGACTGAAATCTTCCCAGAGCATTTCTGCTTTTCCAGAATGGAATTGAGTGGGAAAAACACAAGGTTTGGAGGCAAATCGTCCTGTGATTGACTGTGAACTCTGCCACTTACTATGTTAAGTGGCAGTGATACTTCAAGATCATCTTGGGAGGCCTAAATTATAAATTCATTTTAAATACTGAAAGGAAAATAACCACAGAATGAATAAGAGATAGTCAAGTATGGGTCAATGCTAGTTGAAATGATACAAATCTGGGATACAAGAGGGAAAGCAGCTGGGAAGCTCACAGTTTTGAAATAGAAGTTTGCAAGACAACGGCACTCTAAAAAACAAGCTCTAAGGACATGGCATGGAATGTAATATTCAAATGAAGAGTTTCAAACTATTTGTTCCTTTCTATATTGGAACCATAAGGGGTACAATCATTGCTAAATAGAGACTATAAATAAAAAGCCTTTGTATTTGTCATCAGCCCATTTACTGGGAAATCAATGAAAATATTAAAGAATACACTTGTTTGTTCCCAACTAGGATACCAATTTACAAAATATATTAAGCTTTCCTGCCGTTTTCAGGGAATTTTCCATATAGTAGAGGATCTGGTTCTATTTCAAATGCCTATTTGGGATCTCTTTACACGCTGGTCCTATCATGTCTTGCAAAGGACTAAGTCAAACAAAGAATCAATGTGCTTTTACTTTTTCTTCTTTATCCCTACTTTTTTTTCATTTCCCCCTCTTTTGTTTTCCTCTTGATTTTCCTAACTGATCAAAACAGGGAAGGTAGAACTTCCTGAAGAATATTCCATATAAGCAATACATGCTGGATTTAGTCTCTTGTCATACTGGCAACAAATGGTAACGGTGAAATGAGATACACGAAAAAGGCTATATTCAAGATAAATGTCTAAACTGGCATAGCTTATAACACTTCTCCCTCTTCTATTCGGGTGATTTTCATCTGTGAATGTATCACTCTCCCACTTCTTTATACTGAATGAGAAACCAAATAATGTCCTTTTTCCCCAACATTTTTACTCTCTTATCTTTCTTTCCAGTTTCATTGCCGTCACCCTAGATTAGAGAACAACTGAGGAGGATGATAACTGATAATAAAATGATCACGATGGTTCCTTTATTGGTTTTTTTTTTTTGCTCTCCCTTCCCCATTCCACTGTGTTCTGAACACGACACCACACCAATTTTCCTGAAACATGAAAGATGATCTTACCATTTGCCATCAAGAGACATCTAAAGTCTGTAAAGTAAGGTAAAATTCCTTAGTCTAGTATTTACAGCCTTCAAACGTCCCAGTTCCATGTCCCATAACGGAACTATAGAAACCATTCACTCCAGACAAAGTCATGACTCTTACTAAAACCTTTCACTCCAGGTATTAAATGCACTCCTTAAAAACTCCTGTGTATGCATCTTACATGATGAATCGAATACAGTTACTAATCAGAAAGTAAAACTAAATCTTGAGATACATGTAAGTCTCACAGAATCTGGTCTTGAGGTATTTATTCTTGTGGTTTTGCCCAAGCAGTATCACCACAGGAAAACTGTGTCATATATTCATACACAAACACAGAAGTCATGTAATTCAGTAATTCATTTTATCAACTGAATTTCAGTTTCTAAGAGCAAATACCCTCTTGCCTATGAAGATAGGGACTTTGTCCTCAGCTAAATCCTCAACACCTGTAACACTGCCTGCACCTTGTAGGTGCAAATAAAATTTTTTTTGAGTAAATAAACCACAGGGGACCAAGAGAAAAGAATAGCTCACATACAGCTTTAGTTTTAATATTTATTGGTAGAAATAGATCTTCAATGCATACTTTGTGTGTTTATATAAATTCTACATTCTCTCTTTTGTTTTGTATTATTTGGAGTTTTTTGGCCTCCAAGTGAACTTAACATATTATCTATGCATTTGACTCTTCATAGACATTTTTTTTCTAGATTTTAAAAGTAAATTTAAGAAACCATGCATATTGTATACCTTACTTAATATAATCCAAAGAATTGTCTGCACGTTCAAAAAAGTCACAAAAAGGCTGAACTCAAGTTAAATAATCTATATGTACTAAAATGTCCATGTTCCATTTCTGAGTAAAGAAATACTTGTTCAGTATTACATATTGCTTGCTGTCTAGTAAGATTGTCAGAGACGCTTCAGTAAATTATCTCTATTTTTAAATATCTTAATCTACTTCCTCCCAGAGATGATCCTGTAAATGGTCAACATTGTGCCATATGCAGTAATAGCCCAAAAGCTTAAATAAGAACCAAACTGTAGTTTTTAGACTGAATAGTTTAACCTTAAAATTATATATCTATATATACATATATGCTGCATATTAAATTTAACATTTCAAGTAACTTAAATATATTTAGCAAACATTCAGCCAAACACTCTTTCATGAAAAGATATTGTCCTTAGAACAAAAAGTGAATGAAAGGCTTATTTAGACACCAATGTCTGCACATGGTACTAAGCCTAGGGAACATGAAAGTCCAAGTAACGTCTGCTGTGCTATCAAGAAAAGGAAGATTGACTTTTAACCTACTGAATTGTGCAGATACAAAAGTGCTTAGCATGACAAAATTACCAAAATAAAAACATTTTAAAGATTATTTGGTTCTAGCAATCTTAACTATTCCGTACTTGTGGATAATTTAACACTTGCCACTTTAAGTTTTATATAAATTTTCTTTTTAACAAGTTAAAAAAGCACACAAAAAATAGTTCAAACTATAATAATCTGTTCTTTTTCATCCTGGTTAGCTCATCACAAATGATTCAACAAAAGAGCGCTTAAATACTCAGCTCTACTAAAATGTACTATTTGAATAGACCCAACACTTCACCCATTGTTTGCTATGCTGGACCCTAAAACAGGCTGCCGACAGACGGGGCAAGTGCAATTCTCTGAGAGCCATCGGTCAATACAATGAATGTGAAATTCGTGCATGCAAGGTAATTGCCTGAGCTTGTTTCCAGTTACATAGTCACTGATACACACACTACAGATTTTACCTAGTTCACTATCGATACTGTTATGCTCGTAGTTCCGGGTGGAAAGATTGTCGATCTGCTCTTTGGTTAAACCACGTATGTGATCATCATCATCACCTTCATTTAGTAAAAAGAAGTGAGCAAGGCGAAGGATAGGGAGCGTTCCAGTTTCGACTAAGTTATTAGAATTTCGCGACTGCCTGCCACCTCGATTATCACTGCTTGGGGCAGGAGGCTGGGTGGTCTCGTTTTCACCGTGCACCGCAGTGCTGTCTTCTTGGGCCCGCCTGTTTGGAGAGGCACCTTCACTGCGCTGGCTGATGTCATTAGCTGCACCTACGTTACTCAGATCTGAGTGCCTCTCGGGTAAATGCTGACCGTGTCTCTGAATCTCTGACTCAGATTCGGCCTCCATTAAAGAACTCAATTCTCCAAATCCAGTCATGATCTGCCTTAAAATTGACCGAAGAGCCACTGACGACGGTTCAACAAGCTCATTCTCAGAAATCCTACGAAGCGGAACGGTGATAGTACTAACGTAGGTTTGAATACCTGACCGCTCTAAACGGGAGACAGTTCGGCGAAAGCCCCCACTATTGCTTTCAATAGTGACTGTATTTTCAGCCAGCCCTACCCTAGATCGAGTCCTACTTGCAATGCTATCCCGATCGCGGTTCTCTCCAGGACGAATCCTTCTCACTTGGAGGTCCAGTGTGATTGTTGGATGTCGTCGTGCAGCAGTTGATGATCTGCTGGATTCTTCTCCTTCTTCTACTGTTATTCTTGACACAAGTCTTGAGTTAGAGAATGGAGTATAGGCAGTACCTCGACGTTCCCTATCTTGCTCTAAAAAGACACGCGTTATACCTCTCCTCCTAACAGACCTTCTTGTGTTTTGCTGTAAAGGTCTACTTTCCCTCTGTGAATTACGATAAACACTTTGTCTCTGAATTGGTGAACGGCTTCGACTACTGAAAGTAGACCGTAATCTTATTGGCTCTAATCTTTGGTTTGTATTCCTCACTGTAACATTAGTTCTAGCCCCATTTTCCCAAACGTGTGCCGCTCCAAACCGCTGCCCCTCCCTTTGCCTGAGTTCACTACCACCCGACTGGTTTGTGTGACCACTGAAACTACTGCGTGTAGCACTAGTTCTAGGAGCGCCAACTGCTCCCCCAATTCCATTTCTTAATCTGCCCGATGTTGAGAAAGATCCTTCTACTGAATTCTGCCCCCTTGAACCAAGCCTAGTCCTTGGGATGTTGGAACTACTACCATTAAAATTCATTGAGGTTTGGCTTCTTGTTCGCCTAGCCACAGGACTAGCTGATCTTTGTTGCCTACTTGTAGTATGATCTCTGCTAACGTCTGAAAGTGGAATGCCTGTATGATCTTCACCATGAATTTCAATTCCTCTATTCTCATGATTTATGTGTATTTCCAGACTAAACCGAAATTCTCCACTGTTTGGGTTTGTTCGACTCACAGCTCTCCAAGTTTGGTTCCCATTTTGTCCACTTCGAGTTGCATTTCCTGTGCGTCGAAAGGTGTTCAACCATTCTAGCAGAGAATCTTCGTTTGAATTTTCTCTAGGGACTTCTGAGTCTGGAAAGCAAACCAAATCAACTTAAGATCAATTCCTAAAATCTATGCTTTGACTTTTATTGAAAGCTTAGAAGTTTTAAATTAAGTTATATTTAAGAGCATCTGTGCATTTTAGTGAATAAAAAATGGCAAAAAACTGAACTTTCTCAAAGAAAGGTGTATATTATAATACATCCTTATGTATTATAAAAATATAAATACTGTTTATACAAAGCCCTCACTCTTACTTTCTCTATGTCTGCTAATGGCAAATATTAAGGCAAATGAGAAACAGATCCAACACCAAAATTGTACATTTAATATGCTTTATTCATATGGTAAAATCAATTAAAATATAGTGGCAAAACTTATATATAATTCACCTTGAATTTGTGGAATCCTTCTGGCAAAGGTAACTCAGCATTTTTGCAATTACATATTTTTGTAACCTTAGGAATTTTATATCCTATTTCTCAGGAACTGCCAAAAATGTGTATCTCAAGAAATACGGCTTTCTGAATACAATATTAGAACTACATTATGTCTTTATATGAAGCTGGGAAACTTTAGGCATGTTACATAATGACTGTATCCTTATCTGTAAATTGGAGATAATAAAAGTATAAATGTCATCGGGTTATCATGAGAATAAAGTAAGATACTGCATATAAAATGATTAGTACAATACCTGGCACAATAATTGTTGGCCATTACACATATTTTCTGTTCATTTAGAATGTAAGCTCCGTGAAGATAAAGGCCTTTGTCCTGTTTTATTTACCTTTAAATCCCCAACCTCCACAACAGTATCTGGTACAAATCAGAATCCCAGTATTGTTGAATGAATCGATTTAGAAGTAAATGTGTCCCTGATAAACTTTTTTGACTACAATTCTGCTACTATGGGAAGCTTGCTTTCCATTTTTAACCAGTGGATTATATAAAGGGCAAAACTCAATGAAAAGCATTCTAATGCACATGAACTATATAGACTTTAACCTTAACATTTATTCTACACAAAAATGGCTGTTAAATGAGATTGCTTTGATTTCATTTCTTTATTGCAATCTCTTATAAAAACTTTTTTTATATGGTAAAGCTGTTAATCATCTTCTGGTGTGAATAAAAATAACAGCAATTTTAGCCATATCTAAAGATACGAGCTAAAACATAATAAAAGAGTTAAGTGTTACCAGCTACAACAATATAGTACAACTCTCATATCTACATATATAGAAGAAAAAAGGTTAATATCCAATTTCCATTTTAATTTGGAAACAGACAGGAGTAAAAAGCAGGTAAAAAGCATTCTAAAGGATACTTCCTTCTTTAATTACTAGAATATAGTGATATGTGTATATGTAAAAGAGTTCACTAATTATCTAACAAAACCTGTCCTGCCCTTCTTCCATTTAAATGCATTGTAATGGTCATGTGAACAGCCTGGCAGATGGGTGTAGCCATGTGACTAAACTGTCATCAATGGAATCAGAGTGGAAGTGATAAGCTCACTTTCAGGCTGCTGCCCGAACCTCCTTCCGGAACCTAGACGGGTAGAACCTAGATGTGGTTGTGACTTAGCTTGATCACGCAAACAATACTCTGGAGCAGCAGTGTCCAGTGAAACTTTCTGCAGCAGTGGAGATATTCTACATCTGTGCTGTCTAATACAGAAGTCACTAACCATGTGCAGTGACTATTGAGCACCTGAATAAGGCTAACAGGAGTGAAGAAGTGAATTTTAAATGTTATTTAATCTTAATTAATTTACACTTAAATGGTCACATGTGGCCAGTAGCTCCTGCACTGGATGGCACGGTTGTAGAACTACTCTGCTGGCTGGCTGGGTTCCAGGAAGATTACGGAGTAAAGTTTGCCTATCTTCCCCGGACTGTTAACATGAAAGAAAAATAAATTTCTATCTTATTGAACCATTACATTTTTGAGTTTTTAATAGTCTTTGTCCTAATACAATAATCTTAATATAATATGTGAAACTACCAAAAAAAAAAAAAAAAGCAAAACTACCAATAATAAATACCTCTGGGGAAGGAAATGGAACTGCTAAGAGCTATATTAAGTTGGCTTTACATTTAATTCTGTATATTTCTCTTTAGTTTGAATTTTCTTAAAAACTTCTTATACTATGACTTAGTGTCTGTTCAATAAAATGACAAACACAAAAACAGTAAAAACAATAAAGCAGGTATCTTCACTCAGTCTTTCTGTATCGCTTGGTACAAATTTTTAGAAGCTAAGTTAGTTCCATTACTTTAAAAAAAGTAGTGTGTACATTCTAAGATTAAAAAGAACTATGCTGGTAATTAACTTAATTGTATCCCATGAGCTCCCTAAAGGCAATCTGTATGTAAAAAGGTCTTTGTATTCAACCCCTGTCCTATATTGCCTAACTACGCTGCTTTGAATATAATGGGTATATGCTATCTGAATATCACATTAAAACTGGAAAACATTAAACACAAACATCATACAAGATCCAGTAAGTACATGCTCACAATTGCTCCAATCAAACCTGCTCCCAATGGAAAGGAGCCCATAGTACCTCTGGTATTTGTCCCATTTCTCAAGTCAGGCTGAGATGCCAGTTGTTCCTTGACTCCATCTAACCGCTGTTGCAGTTCTTCTGACGTTATTTCTCCTGAAACAATAAAAAATTGCTCACTGAAAGTAAATATTTTAAACTACTGTGTTATGAGAACTCATGAAGGGTAAGACTAATCTTCAGCAATCTGTAGAAGACATTCTATTATTTTCATGTTCTGTTAAACTGAAGACAGTTAAAAATATTTAATTGACACAAGTATATCTCATTTTGGTAAATAAAAAAATAAGATTTGAATAATTTAAAAGGTCCTCTCAGTGGATACACTAAGGAATCTATAAGCTCCAATTAACAGATTTTTGTCAGAGATAAAAAGAAATTTAAAAAGTTGGATTTCTAGAGAGAACTTTTCTTTATTTGAATTTTACCTCAATAGTTCACTATATGGGTTATCAATATAATCAATACACTATATGGGTAATCAATATACAATATCAATATACAATGCAAACATGCAATATACAATTGTATACTGTACAGACATACAAGTTTAATTAGTTCATTTGTGAAAAGAATTTGTACAAAATCCATAAAGCACACTGGACTTTTGGAGTATTATTAATTCAGCTAAATAAATATATTATAATACCTCGAATGAGTTAGAATTGGGTTCTAAATAATATTTTATTTGTACAAATATTACTTATAAGAGAAATAGAACCACATATGTAAATATTTGATACTATTATGTACATTAAGCTATTTGTTAGCTTGGCATTTGTATAACAGTGCTCCATGTCCAAAATTCATCCTTACTTAACAAATACAGAAGTAAGCCAGTGATTTTCTATTTGGTTATATTAAAAGGTTCTTAAATTTTAGAAATAGTGCATTATATTTTGGGACAGGGAAGAAGAGGAAATAACCCTCCTTATTTTGAAACTCCTCTTATAATGATAGAAAAGGTGTCTCCTCTTTCATCCATCTCTTACCAGGGGTGCCTAAAAGATTGTGGTCTCTCATTAGCCTATAATCTTCATCATTGAGTTCATTAATAAACTGATAATAGGCTTCTTCTCTGTGGAGACGCTCTTGCTGCCATCTTCTCTCATTTTCACGATGATTATGGTCCTGAGATGAGGCTTCTTCACTACCATCATGTGATCTAGATCTAGAGGTATTCATACTGAGATTCCTGGCTTTCTGTTCAAACAATATATAATAGATTCAAGCTGTTAGTCATGGACTACACATGGCTTCATGTTTTTAACTTATGTCTCTTTATTTTCATTTTTAAATTTCATCCTCTACTCATATATTTCATATGCCAAATCTTGCACTGAATAACTCACAAATAAAATGAAAAAGAGCTTCTAGGAGATAGACTACAACCGGACTTACTTTTTTGCTCAAAGCCATTGTTTAAGTCAGACTGGATCTGGTTTCATCACTCATTTCTAATTCCTGAATACCAAAGTGATTATCTCACCTTTTTTCTTTTTTTTTTTTTTTTTACCTCTTTCACTCTCTGGTAAAGTTGATCTAAAAGCCTTCACTGAGGTTTCAAATAATCTGGGTACATCATGTTAGCATACAAATTTTAAGCTGAATTATGCACTTTAAGCATAATTTTAAATTATGTTCTGTACTTAATAAGCAAAGAGCTATTGGGAGGCTATGATTTACATTTACTTCCAGCAAAGGTATTCTTCCCAAAATAAAACTCATATTTGTAATATTACCCTCCATTGTACTTTGTTGAGATAAAAATAATTTAGCCTACTATATCTACTGAACAGACTTGGAGTTAGTCTCTTCTTAAACCTAACAGGAAACAGTACTCAGCTCTGAGGCTGAGTGAATGTATAGCATGGCTCTGAGGACTGTGAATGTATAGCAGAGCACTCTGTGTCTCCCCATAGCAAACCTCATCCCTAGGCCTGGAATGGTTAGTCCCTGAGGTTTTTGAGTACCAGTGAAACTTCCAGGCCTTGCCTAGGCAAACCTTATTTTTGGATTATACTTCAACATCTTATTTTTTAAACTGTAAAGAAATCAATGGAGAAAATTATTTGTTTCATAAATATTTCAGAATTTCTTAAACACACGTATTTAGTGAGTCAACAGTTCTCACTTGAGAATACACAAACTTACTTGAAGAAATTTTTTTTTAAATTTAAATTCAATTAATTAACATACAATGTACTATTAGTTTCAGAGGTAGAGTTTAGTGATTCATCAGTGTTACATAATACCCAGTGCTCATTATATCACGTGTCCTCCTTAATGTCCATCACCCAGTTACCCCATCCCCCATCCCCCACCCGCCTCCCCTCCAGCAACCCTCAGTTTGTTTCCTACGATTAAGGATCTCTTAATGGTTTGTCTCCCTCTCTGATTTTTTCTTGTTTTATTTTTTCCTCTCTTCCCTCATGATCCTGTTTTGTTTCTTAAATTCCACATATGAGTGAGATCATATAATTGTCTTTCTCCGACTGACTTATTTTGCTTAGCACATAATACCCTCTAGTTCCACTTGATAATAAAGTGGATAATAATAAAAATCTGTATTTTTAAAATACAGATGCCCAGATCTCTTCTCTAATCCTAAACCAGAATTTTCCAAGATAGGGCCCAGGTCTATCTTTGAGAGCTAATTTGGGTGTTCTGTGGATGAAATAAACTATTTCTTGGCAATTTCTGGATGTTAATAAAGGGTATGTGTAATATAGCACATGACTTAGAATCAAATAGCTAGGTGACCAGTGAAGCAATTGTTGCAACTCTGACTCAGGGTTTAAGCAAACTACTTTAAATACAAAGTAAACTAGTCTGCAAGTCTAAACTATGTATGAGTAAGCAACTATCCAATTTCACTTACATTCTAACATTAGGTTACACATTCGAGGATTTTATTACAGTGACTATTACATAGTTTTTAAAAGGAAAGATCTAGTAGCACTACCCAATCAAACACAAATTAACATTATTAAAAACTCAAGATTTCTTTCCATATTCGGAATAAACAGGACCAGACCATCATTAGCAAAGAGCATATTTGGTAGGTACAGCAGTAATACGATTTTTGTACTAAACAATCAAAAAAATTGAAAGCTATTATAAAATCAGGCTACCCTACTACTATTATTCAAAACTTTAAGAGCTTCATGTCAAAGGTAATTTTCTTATACAATTAACCACAATTAAACAAAGTGAGTACCTTATTTTCCTTTCAACATGCTTTTAATATATGCAATGGTATCCATCCTTCAATTGTTTGTGCTTTTTTTGAGAGCTGCCCATCTGAAGCAATAAGAGAATGGAATTATTCAATAAATTGTCTCTTTGAAGGACAGGAATGGCTAGCAAAGTCAAAGCTCTGCTGCAAAGTCAAAGCAAAATCTTCAGTGGATTTTGTCACTCACCTAGAAAATTAGATCCCCAAACAATTAGGTCATTAAAACCTCCCGCAAGGCCCTTTTCTCCCACAACAGAAACTAGGCCTTCCCTCCTACACTGTCACAGCTCCTGGGATTACAACTCCCCCTCTCAAAGGCCTTCCTTCCTATCCTGCTCCCATTCAGATGTTACCAGGGTTAGGTCTCTCCCGTTTACTTCTGAACCTTCACTTTTTTGCCACCCCCGCCCTCCGTCCCGCTACTGGTTCCTTCCCTGGCCGTTGCGACCGAAGCTCGCGCCGGGGTACGGTTCGCACCACAATAAACAAACTGGGCTCAAGGGCCCAACCAACCTCTTCCCAACCGAGCCTCAAGTAACGCTTCCCTTAGCGACCTGGATTCCCACAGGGAGGCAGGTGACAGACGGCGCATCTGAGCCAATCACCAGTTAAGGGGGCGCATTAAGAGAGCAGTGAACCAATCGGAAAAGAGATGGGGGCCAAGGAGGGCTGGCTTTCCTCAGCGTCTCCCGGAAGTAGTGGCCGGGCCCGGCGCCTTCCCCCCGTTCACCTCGTCCGGCGCTGGGCCGTCCTCCTACTCCCCGAAGGAAAGTGTGCGGCGGGTGGTGCTCCTCTGGGGTCCTGGAAGGCTGTGAACCACGGGCGAGAGGGCTAGCCTCCGGACACCGCTGCGCCCTCTAATCGTTGACTGAAGGGAGAAGCCGGCCGCCCGTGCTGCAGCTTGGGAGTCGTCCAGCTGACGGGGCGGCTCCGGAGGAGGCACGAAGGCCCCGGCCCTCCTTTCCTGACTGCCAGGTGCCCCCTCGGACGAGCCGAGACGCTGCACCGCCGGCTGGGCGCTCGCCGGTGCGACTGTAAATTGTGTCCGGAGGGATCTAGGATGCTAGCGTTCCGCGTTCCGTCCCGTCAGTGCTCGCGGCCAGGGTGGTAGTTCCAGGGCCTCCCACCTGGAGCACCAAGTACGGGGCCGCTCAGCGCTTCTGCAGCTGCATAGTTCCAGGGACACAGCCTGCTTTTCACCCTTGGGAAGCTGTAGCGCCTACTCTGCTCTTTGTTGTGACCTGTTTGCCGAGCCTGGCTATGGAGTGCTACCGAGCAGCCGTCTGTTCCCATCTCTTTACTGCCCGGGTACCACGTTAACTAATCAGCCAGGCTCTTCCCTTTATTGCTCACGGGCCCCTGGAAACTACAAATCCCAATCATTCTAAAGTGCTTTCATTTGTGTTTCTTCCCTTTTCCGTTAGGAATGCGCTTGGAAACTCCCCGCTTTCATGTCTCTAGTTTTATTGCTGAGATGTGACACTTAACCAAACTCGCTTCACCATTAAGTAGGGCTCTGCGCAACCTGGTGTAGGCTCCTTTCTTAACAGCCCTACCATCCAGAAGACTTAATCACTGCACAGTGCTCACAATGCTGTTATTCTTTGTTCGTTCATTAACTCACTCATTCATTCCTGCCTTAATTTTTGAAGAGCTAGTCTATTGCCACCATTATGCGAGCGCCTGAGTGGAAGAGGTAGTCCTAAGCATGGACGAGCTATGGCTTTAGTAGGGGTAGATAAGTTTAAAAAAAATCATATCGTTATAGCTGCTAAAATGGAAATATATAAATAATGCAGTCTACAAGGTCCTGTGGGATATCTCTGCTGCATACCTCTGCTGCATACCTTCTTTTCTTGAACTGCCTGACGTTCCTCAACAATCATATGGGAACTCCTAAGCAATCCCCAACCCCACTTCTACCTAGTTTCCTTTATCTCCCAAGACCCAGCTCATTCCTCATCTTCAAGGAACTTTTTCTGCCATCTCTGAAGTGACACCTTCACTCCACCCTCCAGCCCAACATTCACACATAAAACCAGGCAGCTGTCCCTTGGGGGGCTCCCATACCATCCTCTGTATAACTCCACTTTAGCATATATTCATTTACTTGACAAATAGGGGGTGCCCTATGTACTAAGTGCTAGTGATAACAGCAGAGGATAAAACAAACAAGGTCCTTGCCCTCCTTTTCAATGGAAAAAAGACAGCCACTGAGCAAGTGCTCACAATGATTTTCTGTTAATTTATACATCTCCTCCATCTAAGATTCTAAAATCCATAAATTCAAACAAATAGTTTTATTCATTTTTATAGTCCCAGAATTTAGCGCAGCTCCTGGCATTTTGTCCTCAGCTTTCCACATGGAGCAGAGAAAAATGCAAACCTTCTGTAAACAGGATTAATGCATGTTAGTACAATGACCTCAGAAATTGTGAGTACAAGTCAGAGAAAGCCACAGGTGAGCTATCCAAAATTCAAGCAGAAATCATTTGAAATATCTGCATGAGTTTTTAAAAAGTATACTAGTCCATCAAGTGCAAATACCTTTAAATGTTAAACTGAAAGACATGTATATACCCTAAGAGTCAAAAACTGTAAAATCCAATCGAGTGATTTAGCTGATGGGAAGCTGCAGAGTTTTGTGAGTAAATGAATAATATATATAACTTGAATCCAACACACTGCTTCAGTTTTTATAGCCCAAGACAAAGTGACTATAAAGGGAGATGAGAGGGCGCCTGGGTGGCTCAGTTGGTTAAGCGACTGCCTTCGAGTCCTGCATCGGGCTCCCAGCTCCATGGGGAGTCTGCTTCTCCCTCTGACCTTCTCCTCTCTCATGTTCTCTCTCTCTCTCTCTCTCAAATAAATAAATAAAATCTTAAAAAAATAAAAAAATAAAAAAAATAGAGGGAGATGAGATATGGTAATTGGGACAGAGAGACAAATCATTCTGGACATCTGTATTCCAGGTCTCATAACCTGCCCAAATCTCTGTTCTAATGAGTCTGACTTTACTGGAATGGCACTTGGCCTTTTTAGTGTGTATACATCTTTTAGCTCCAGGACTTTCTACAATTAAGAATAAAAAGGTGTAGGGATGCCTGGGTGGCTCAGTCGGTTAAGTATCTGCCTTTGGCTCAGGTCATGATCCCAGGGTCCTGGGATCGAGTCCTTGTTGGGTTCCTTCCACTTCCCCTGCTTGTGCTCTCTCGCTGCATCTCTTTCTCTCTCTCTGACAAATAAATAAATAAAATCTTTAAAAAAAAAAAAAGAATAAAAAGGTGTTAAGAGAATTTAACCCATGACATTAAAAAGATCCTCTGTATAGTTGGTGTTTTGTGTTCTTATAATGTTTAAATGGTTTTGGCTTCTTACAATGGCAGCCTTAATTAAAATTTAAAATGCAAAAGTGAATGGTTGCTTTAGACGTCTTAAATTTCAGTTGAAATCTGAGTTTGTAGACAATATGGGAACAACTAAAAGAAATTCAGGTTCATCGTATGACATTTTACAATTTTAACATTATTATTTAAGGAGTCATTGAAGGCATTAAATCCAACACTTGAAGTACTTATGGAAGGAGCATCCCTTATAGAACCGACAAAGAGACACCTCTCAGGTCACCTGTGGAAGTCCTGAGTCAAGAAGCTACAGCATCAGCTGCTGCAGTAGAGTAATCTGGAAGCCAACATCCAAAAACATCTGCCACCACAGCCATCGGTTGTCCCTTAACACCACCAAAGCTGGGAACTGGGTGCTGAATTCTACTGCAGAAAATCCTCCCTTCTCTATAACCTTGCTTACCATCAAAAGAAACAGCCCCAAGTGAATAGAAATATGGCCTCTGCTTTGGCTCCATTTCCCACATCTTGGTGAATACATTTTAACTGGCAGAATCTAATTTGCATTAGAACTGTAGTTGCAGAAAAGTCTGGGTAAGGTCACTTTTAATGTTCCAGCCTTTGTACAAGATGGCACACTAGAAGACGGAAAGAATGGAGGTTGAACAAGGAAATCCAAAGTATCCAAGACTAGTCTCATCAATTTCACCTCTCCAGTTAGGCCAGAGATTGTGTCTTGGGTCAGACCGAAATAAGGATTCTTATTCAAATGATTTATTAGGGAAGGATTTCTGGAGAAGGTGAGTGAAGGAAGCAGGATTAGCCAGGAAGACGAAGAAATAAGGAACCTCAGCTGATCCCACAAAATTCATCAGCAAGAAGACCAACTTTTTTTGTGTCCTCATGTCATTGGCTAAGGTTCGCAGGGGCAGGTGGACAATTCTCTAGGGAAGGCGGCATCCTGAACTGTTATCCAACATTCAGAGCAGCTGAAATATAGATGAAATAGCTTATAAAGTGGATTTGGGCAAAGTACACACAGACTTGACTCTAGTCTGCCCTTTGTAATGCGTAGATCACATACTTTTCACATTGTTACTCCATCCAAGCACAATTTTTCCAGAATTCTTATTAGTCACAATTTCTGGGGAATTTTATAAGAGGAGGGTAATGGGACAAACTATGGCTCCTACTGCTGCAGTTGATCTCACGGCCACAACTGATAGTCATTATCTCCCTCCTCCACCACCCTTTCTAGATTCCCCTCTACTTGGGCTATCACTTCTGTTAGTATAGGTGGTTTGACTGATGGATTAACCTGGGCACTGTTCCCTAAGGGGTTTCATACCCTGGTTATCATGTTCTTATCCGGCTGCGGTTGTTGTACTTATCTGTTTATAGTTACAATCAGGCATGGGAATACCAAGAAATGCCCCCAGTGGACTTCCTGAGTGCCAAGCACATTCCTCTCCATCTCCATTATGTAGCAATGGCCCAACTCCTGATGATTTGTCAGTCTTCCGGCATTAGGAGCCCCAAGTGATCAGGGAGCAACCATGGCTTTAAGTTTAGAGGGACTCTTGCAGGAAGAAGCATCCCACATCTGATCTCCAGGCCGGCAGGGCCTGAGGTTGTAGGAGGGAAAGACAAAGTCTCCAAATGGGTCCCTGGGAGTGATGGCAAGCAGGCCACTTCTACTTTTATCCCTGGATCTCTGGACCCATAAATTCTACCTACTAGGGACACCAACCCATATTATGCCCATTGCTTTAGGAAGTAAAGGATAAGGCGCCAGCCTCACAAGGGCTTATTTTGAACCTGGAGCCTCAGCTGTGTTCACCAGCCATAGGTCCACTGCCTCCCTCCGACAGCTCCCTTGTGGTGTGGTGTGTGGTATGGGTTATGACCGGTGGAGCCTCGGGTCGAGTGCCCGCCATGACACCCTCTTGCTGTAAAGTGATCCCCTTGGTCGGAGGCAGCATTATGTCAGATCCCATGTCAGAATATCAGACTTTGATCTGAGGCTGTGTTATGGGAGATCCCGTGTCCAAGTCCTCAGATAGTGGTGCTGGATGAGATGCTGTGGGGAGAAAAAGCAGAACCATACTTGGAATACGGGTCAAATCCAGCCACGATGACATATTACTCTGCATCAAGAGGGCCTGATGTAATCAACTTGCCACCCAGCAGCTGTTTGGCCTCCTTAAAAGCTCAACGTTGGTCTCTCTGCTGCTGACCGTCAGATATTTAGTACCAGCAGTAGTTATGCTGAATCGGAGAGAGAGTACAAGTTGTTGGGTCCATGCATTCCTCCATTTCTGCCACCATGGCTGCTCCCTCCATTAGCCTGCTATGTGAGAACTTGGGTGGCCACTGACACAGGCTGACCAATATCTGCCGGCCTACTCATCCTACCTGCTTGGTTGGTTAATGGCCTCTTCGGCTGGACATTCTCTAGTGGACATTAGGTGCCATAAAAGGTCTTCACATCGTGTGCCCTCCCATAGATCCAGCCACCTGTCTCTTCTCCAACCTTCCCCCATCCTTCTTCCAACTCCTGACCAATAAGCTGAGCTAACATTCATCACTATAGAGTACACCCTTCCTCTGGCCACTTCTGTCTCCAAACGAAGTTGATGACTAAATCCTCCGCCAACTGGGAAGATTTCCCTTCACCACTCTCTTTCAGAACCACCTCCGAGTGGGGTTAAATCACAGGAGCAGATATTTCCAGCTCGTAGCCATACAAAGGTGACCCCTCCATGAACCAAGCTGAGGTTTTTCCTTCTGTGTCAGCTGGTCACAGGGACCCTCCCCACCCGCTCCCCGCCACACGCCCTGAGACCACGGCTATGGTTGAGGGAGAAGCTTTGGTACAACAGTGGTAGGTGACATGGGGGGCGGTCTCAGCCACCTGTTATGCAGCTCACTTGTGCTCTCTGGACTTGCTTGAGCCTAATCCCAGATGTATGAAATGGCTTTACTGCACATTGCTGCTACAACCACGTGACCCCCCTCTGACCCAGTAAGTCTGGCAGAAGCCAACGTAGCATCACTTGGCATCTCATGGGCACTTGGTGTCCCGTGTTAGATGCTTAGTTTCTGCCAGAGCCCAGCAGCATGACAGGGGCTGCTTTTCAAATGCTGAATAGTTCCGTGCTGCAGATGCCATGGCCTTGCTCCAGAACCCCGGGGCTTGTGCTGTGATTTGCCTATCGGGGCTTGCCAGGAGCACCAAATGGCATTTTTCTCTGCAACAGATACCTCCTAGCACCACGGGGTCTGCTGGCTCAAATGGCCCCAGTGGGACAGATGGCTGCTTGGGCCATAGGGTGTACCTACTATAGAACCCTTTATTGTCCTGGGCCTTACTAAAAGATAGCAATGTTTTAAGTCACTTACATAATATAATATAATATAATATAATATAATATAATATAATATAATATAATATAATGTAATGTAATGTAATATAATATAATATATTCCTAAGTGCAGTGAATATGCTGTCTCTGAAACTGAAAGAGACCTCTGAGCACTCTGCTGTCTTCCTAGCAGTAAGAATGCACGGTCCATTGCTTCTCGGCCTTTTGGCTAAGATCAAGTGTACGACGCACAGTTCAATAACTTGCCTTATACTTTTAGAGATGTTCTAACATGCCCAGACCACTGGATCCCTAAAACCTTCACTGATGTGGCAGGCCTCTGACTCTCAGTAGGCTTTCTCTCCCACCTTCTGTGGCAAATATAGATTACCAAGGTATGCAGAGTACTTGCCATTTCTTGCTTCTAAGTTGTAATTAACATATCAATGTATCATCAGTGTAGCAGACCAACATAATGTTCTTCTGGATGTCCAGGTTGTCCAGGTCCCTTTGAACTCCATTATGACAGAGAGCAGGATAATTAACATTGCCCTGGGGCAAGGGTCTACTGTGTTCATGCCACGTGGATGCCAACTGCCTCTGATCTTTTTCCTGGTGAGTAGAGAAAAGACCACATCTACAGATTAATAGTCGAATGCATGTACCAGGGCTGTATTAATAGACTCTAGTAAAGATATATATTTTTAAAAAAGCAGCAGCAGTGGGGCCAATACTCGTTTAAGTGTGTGGTACTCCACTATCCTATGTCATGACCCACCAACTTTTTGCCAAGGTCAGATTCACAAATTAAATAGGGCTACGACAAGGAGCAACATACCTTCATTTTTAAAGTCTTCGTGGATGGTACTAATCTCTGCCATTGCCCCTAACCTGCAGTGCAGTTTTTTATTTACTATCTTGGTGGAAGAGGAGTGGTTCTAGGGACTACTCTTGGAGTTTCCTACCATAGTAGTTCAAGGAACCAATGTGAGGATTCTGCCAACAGCTAAGCATTCTGATTCTGATGGTACATTTGGGAACCAGGGAAATAACTGAGGCCATGGACTCAGTGGACCCGCTTTAGATGGACCACAGCAGGAACTCTAGTTATTACCTGACTCCCTGTTTGTCCTTCCTTGTAAGAATGCAACTTCCCTTTCAGCTGGTTGGCTCCCGGTCTAAGAAATGACTCCAGTCTGGAAATTGCATGAGATCATGACTTTCCACTGCAGAGCCTGACCTCAACCTTCTGGTAGCCCATTATTAATTAAAGGTCATTTTCTAGTTACATATTTTTAGTACTCTTCTTCCTGACTGCCCATCTCTCATGCTCCTACAAGCACTCTGTGGAGTCCTCTCCATGGATTCTCAAAGATCAGGCCCCTCGGCTGACATTCTGACTTGGCCACATTACAGGCATTAAGTGGTTCTAATGTTTAGGTGCTTCTGATGGGTAAGTGCTGTCACCTGTCCTCTGCTGTTCTGAAATTCTCTAATCCCCTTTGCTGCCAGGAAGCCCAGTTCTTATTATCAGCCTCAGCCTACAGACAACGGTCTCTCAGTGATGCTGGTAGCCCTTTTACCTGTGAATTTCTTATTGCCTTAGTTTTCCCTGGAACCTCTTGAGAAAAATAATCAGCTGGTGGGCTTTCTGATCTTCTATAGTAGATCCATTCTATCATGGTATTAGGGATTATTTGTGTTCCTCCCAAATTCATATGTTGAAATCGAAACCCCCTTGTGGGAGTATTAGGAGGTGGGGCCTTTGGAAGATGATTAGGTCACAAAGGTGGAGCTCTCATGAATGGGATTAGCGCCCTAACAAGAAAAGGCTAGAGATCTAGTTCGCCATCCTTCTGCCATGTGTAAGATACAAGAAGTCGGCATTCTGCAACCCACAAGAGGATCCTCACTAGAACCCGACTATGCTGGCACCCTGATCTCAGACTCCCAGCCTCCAGAACTGTAAGAAATAAGTATCTGTTGTTTATAAGCCACCTAGTCTATGGTATTTTGCTATAGCCGCCCGAGCTGACTGAGACACATGCCCACTTCTCTGAGCCTTTTGATCTCTTCCTCCACAGCCTGTCATGGCAATTCTGGCATTTCTACTGCATTTAACATAAGCCACTGTTTCTTCCAAGCTTCCAAGAGCCATTCGGCAACATAACAGAAACATTTTCCAGGGGCTTTCCAGGGAATTAAATCCTGTTTCATGGGGAAATGTCTCCATACTGACGAATTCTCTTTTCTCCAGCTTTTTGGCCTACCTGCCTTGCTCCAGCATAATCATGGTCCCCTCCCAGATGTTTTCTCCCTGTTGTTGCTGATTAAAAGTTATTTAGGTCCAATGACTCTTTCGCTTATGACCCCTCTCTGCTTATAGCACAACAAGCACGTCCCTAATTGAATGACAGTGAAATGCGCCCCCAAGTTTTTGCTCTGGTATCCAGAAGTGGGCAGTGGAAAATCCTTGCCTTCATCTGAGATTCCCACACAGCAAGGGAAGGAAGGTAGGAGACAGAACCTTCCTAGCAAGGGGAGAGGACTTCTGCAGGCCCATTAATTCAGGGGAGGGTGGGGGGTTCACCTGCTGTGTCTACCCAGCAATGAGATCTGCATACCTCAGGGTCCCACTCCCTCCCGCTAAGAGCAGATCTGCCTTGACTGAGCATTGAGCCTTCCCTGCAGTTCTGCTGCTCCTAAAATTAGACCTAGACCTGCCATCAGGAATGCCTTCTGACTCTCACAGCTCACTTTTAATTCATGATTAAGTGACTCGAGCCTGCCATGTTCTTTCCTCGATACATCGATGGTGTTCAGCAGTAGCCATCCAGTTCCACTGCCCTTATAATAACTGCTTCCTCCATACCTCTCAAATGCCAGACAACCAGCCAGCCCATTTGTCTTCCCCCTGCAATACACACCAGCTCCCTACAGGGCAAAACCTCAGCTGCTGCACTGTTTCATGTGCCAGGACTGTCCAAACTCCACCAAGTTTTGTGGATTTCCCCGTGGCCATTACCGTAGCAGGTGGTATGGCTCCAAAAGTTCATCCTTGCTTGCCGGGATTCCTCCAGCTACCAACTATCTTAGGTTGGATTCCCCAGAAACAGAGCAGGAGTCAGTGATTTATTGATGGAGTATTTTTTAGGAAAACCTTTCGCTAGCGAGGGAAGACAGACAGGAAGGGGAGCAAAGTTGAGCAAAGATGGGCTAATGTCTAGCCTAGCTTCATTCTTTTATTTGGAAAAAACCAATCCTATCTCTCTCTGCCAAGCGAACTCTTTTAGGACTCATGAGCTCTGACATCTCCCCTTCTGGAAAAGATTCACTGACTCTTTGACCTTGGTATTGTTTTCCTTCTCTGTGATCTTATAGTAACCCATAGTAACCGGTCTTTCACTTACCACATGATTGTCTTCCTACTTGTTCGAGGAAGAGAAAAGAGAAGCATTTTCCAAAACACCTGTGGTACTCCTCTCTCTGAGGGTCTTAATATGCCTTAGGGTGAGGGGAGAGGTAGGTGAGGATAGAGGTAGGTATATAATATACATATCTCATATCATACATACATACATTTAACTCTCCAGGTGATTAGGATATATTTATAGCTCTACCCTAAATTCCTTAAATCCACTAGCCCAGTGGTTCTCAATTCTGGCTAAAATTAGAATCCTCTAAGGAGCTAATAAAAATTTTGGTATGTGGGTCTGATTGCCCATTCAGATTTAGTATAGGATTGGATCTGGACATCAGTGATTTTTTTTAAAAGCTCTTAGATAATTCTAATGTGCAAGTAGGACTAAGAAGCACTGAACTAGACTATGATGTGCATGGGGCAGGCTTCTAGTCCTATTCCTCTTGATATTTCCAGGGTCTACCTCAGTATCTGCGGAAGCCATATTATTGAATAAATGAATGAATGATTGAAAAAAGTAGAGAGATAAGTGCAATTTCTTCCCTACTTATGACACAAACTGACATTTAACAGTATTAAATCACATTTATAAATAAAGTTGACCTAAGAAAACTTTCCATTCCTGCGATCACAAATATCCCCAGAAGAGGTAAAGAGTTACCAAATTCTACTAGACTTATAAAAAGACAGCTTTGGCAAATGAGTGGAAGATTAAAGCATATCAATTTTACTGGAAGAGGCAAGAGAACAGGGATGGACAAGTTCATAAGAAGGTCAACATCAGTGGGAAAGGAAATAAACATTTATGAGTACCCACCATGTTCCAGACACCATACCAGCTGTTTTCATAGCAGCCAGAAGGGCACAGCATACAATAGGAGCTCAGTAAATATTGTCAGAGGAATAATGGGGGTAAGGATGGAGCAGAGGGTGGGTGGGAGGGGGAATGACTCCTGTGTAAGAAATAGTCCACACATGCCCTGTTGAGAACTGTCTTTTTAAAATATAAAGGGAGCACCTGGGTGGCTCAGTCGGTTGAGCACTGGACTCAGTTTTGGTGCAGGTCATGATCTAAGGGCTGTCAGGTCCAGCCCTGCATCAGGCTTTGAGCTTAGCAGGGAGTCTGCTCAAGATCCTCTCATTCCCTCTGCACCTCCCTCCCTCTTCACAATACATAAATCTTTAAACTATGAAGGACGTTATATGAAAGAACTAGAATGAACTGGGCTGGGAATGAGGAGAATAGGAGACAAGAACTTAAATCTGGAAGTGCTGGAAATTCATTTCAGTAAGCATTGTTTATGATTCAGAATGCATATTCTAGAGAAAGCATGCATATAATTACCAGCCTGTCCAAAATTCATTTAATCTGTAGTGGATCTAAATTATTAATTGTCCAAGCATGAGCTTTACTTCCTGTGATCAGATGTGCATACTATAAATATTATAGTATTTATATATATATATAAACTTATATATATAAATATATATATATTTTATACTATAAAGTATTGCAGAGAGAGAAGTAGGGAGAAGAAGGGGATATTCTGACAGTCACTTAGAAATGAAGTTTCTTTTTTTTTTTTTTAAGATTTTACATATTTATTTGAGAGAGAGAGTGAGCACAAAAGACAGCATGAGCAGGGGGGAGGGGCAGGAGGAGAGAGAGAAGCAGACTCCTTGCTGAGCAGGGAGCCTGATGCGGGTCTCAATCCCAGGACCCTGGGATCATGACCTGAGCCGAAGGCAGACGCTTAACTAAGTCACCCAGGTGCCCCAGAAATGAAGTTTCTAATCTAAAAATTGATTGTGTTTGAAAATGTGTAAGTTGTTTATTAGAATTCATTTCATTAAAAAAAAAAAGTATACGCGGTGGTTTACTTTTTAACTAGTCCACAAAGCTTAACTGGTAAATTGGCTGAAATTTAATTTTTTTAAATTTGATTTGATTCCCCTACTGTCCTTGCCCTGTAAGTTTATTCATCTCTTTTTTTTTTTCAGTTCCTTCTTTACATCTGTGACCTTGGACCGATTACTTAATCTCTATATGCCTCCATGTCCTAAACTGTAAAATAAGAATGACCACAGGACTTACTTAATTCTGAGGATTAAATGACATCATGTCTTGCATACAGAAAATATTCAATAAATAATATCTGCTATATCTATTACCATATTATTGTCTGCTTATGGTGGGCTATCCCCCCCCCCCCACACACACACACAGAAAGGCAAAACCTTAGACAAAGATTCATGTAAAAATACTTTATTTAGGAAGTGTTCCCTGGAAAAACCAGTAAGGGAATAGGGGAGTGGAACTGGAAAGAAAGGAGCTTAAGTAAGGAATGCTATGCCAACTTTGACCTAAATTCATAGACACAGGAGACAATGTAGGTCACCCCAGCATTGTCCCAGTAAGAGGCTATGAGAGCTAGAGTATTCATACTTGTACCTCTAGTTATTAAGTTGAGGTGGGGGTGGCTTAATTCGCAGGTACTTCAGCTTTGCATGTGAAGTACTCCAGTAGCCTAAGAGTAGCCCCACATGTAGCCCCAAGTCAGTGCTCTGAAAGAATATGGCCATCTCCTTGACTTGGCATCTGCTACAACATCATCATCATTATCAACATCACTACCTCCCATCAGACACACAATGGTATATAGTATAAAAGGCATTGTGTCATGTTCTGGGGATTAAAAAAAAATCCCTGTCCCTCTACCCATTAGAATTCTTCTGAAGACACAGGATAAATATACAAAGGTATAAGAAGTATGGGCCAAATGCCAAATAAGTGTCAACAAGGTACTGGCTATGAGTATATCGGCTTTGGGTGACAAGGAAAGATGCTAGTTGTACCTGAGTTGGATCTCAAAGAGTGCATAGGGTGTAGACAAGTAAAGAAAAAAAAAAAGTGAGGGGTATTGATGAGGAAAGGAGTGGAATGATGAATGTTTTAGGGAGAATCGATAAACTTGTTCTAGTGTGGTGGTTCTCAATCTTGAATGCTCATTTGAATCACCAGGGAGCTTTAAAAGTCCCAATGCCCAGCTGTAGCCCAGATCAATTACGTGTGAATTGCTGGGGTGAGTTGCCCAGGTATTTCCAATGGACACCCAACCCTGAGGACTACTGTTTTAAATTGACCAGGAAACAGCTTATGAGAAACTGGCTAGGAGCTATGCTAGAGATACAGAAGAGCTCCGATTGTGGAAATTTTGGCTAGACGGAGCTAATTACTTTAATCTCACTCCAACGTTTCTATTGCCAGCTGCCTTAACGCATTTTCCTAAGTCAGGGGAAAGTAAATACAGAGCCTGGAACTTTAGATGAAGGAGTTTGAGCTTCATGCTGTCGGCAGTGAAAGGCCACACAGGGTCCTTGAAGATTTTTGAGTGCAAGAATGATGTAAATAAAACAACATTTTAAAATTTAAACAGGATGTAGAGTTTTAGAGCAAGAAGGACAATATCTGACAGAACTTGACCTTGGCTGGTAGGGGGAAGGGCGACTAAAGGAGAAAAAGTTCCAGAGGTTCTGAGCATGAAGTTGCATGGAAACAAATAGCCTCGGGTATCAAGTATCAGGTGGTTGCAGAGGTGACCTAACCATGTTTATGTGTGAGAAAGGGAGCTACGTGGCTCAGGGTAGAGGCATGTTTGTGCAGGAACCAGCCAGAAAAAACTTGGCTTTTCTGGTGAGTGGGCCTGAGTAACAGTCCAGTGGGTGTTACTAGCTAGAGGGTGAAACATATTGGAATGACAAGACAGAATAATATTTGAAGCCTTGAAATACTGAACACAAAACTAAACTGTTCCTACAGATTACTTGCTACACTGTTGTGTAGCAAACTATATTTTGCACTGAAAAACAGAAAGTACTATGCTTACTCCAAGAAAAAAAGGCATCCAATAGAAGAAAAAAGGACAAGATTATAATATTGTTTATCAATTTAAAGAGGTAAATTTTCCTTAATACTTAGAGAACCCAAGAGCAGAATTCATCATCGACAAACATGAGACATTTTCAGTTTGGGATGCCCTTATCAGTTCCTGTAATAGGAATCTGTTAGCTAAGAAAAGAAGAAATCATTTTTAATCTGTTATTTATATTATTTCTTCAGCTGTCTGTTTTATCTAGTATGTACTTGATACGGTCTTGCTACCATACATAGATATGAAAGAAGCCAGGAATGAGGCTAATTATTTTTTAAATTATCCTACAAAAAAATTAAGTGAAAAAATTTCAAGCTACCATTATGCTATAAAAGGGATCCTGTTCTCATTTTCCTCATTTCCCCAGCTTAAATGTCATGGTCTGTCATTTTAACTGCTCTATTGCCAATAATTCTAACCTCTGTCGCCTCATCTTCTTTTCATTAAACCCAGCTGGCAAGGCTCTAACCCTGGATGAATCTAACATCTGTCTTTGCCAGGCCTCCACCTGGGCTGCTGAGTGCTGGTGATGAAAATCTCACAACAGGGCAGATGGATATTGATATAAATGCATGGCTGCACCTGCAAACGGACCCGTGACATTGGCTGGAAGTCCCACGATGATATCCTGCCAGCTATCTCTTTCATTCTACCCAAAGCGTGTTTTAAACCTGTAGTCTTTTCAGACATGAAAAGATTTCACCGCTTTCTCCTTCCACTCCAGTCTCCTTATTCACAGAGGTAAATTTTCTCGTAGCTTATAGAGAAAACCAAAGCCATTTGAAAAGGAACTGGTTCAACTTCTACCAAATCCACAGATTTATACGTATCTGTGAAAGGACCAAAAAACATGGCGATGGTATCTTACACTTCCTATTACTGAGAAGTGGAGTATGCTTGCCCCTCTTTGAATCTGAGCTGGTCTTGGATCTTGCTTTGACCTAAACTTGTTCCTTTCAAAGTCGTTCCCATCTCAGTAAGTGGCAGCATCTTCAGGAGTCATCTTGATTCCTTCCTTTTCCTCCCAACCAACGGAACAGCAAAGTGCCATACCTATTTGTCAATCTCTGTTTCAGTCTTGTCTCCTGCAATCCATTGTTAACATAGCAGCTAGGATATTCTTTTTAAAGTATAGATCACATCTGGTGGCTCCAATCAAAGTGTGCTTACAACCTTCCAATGACTTCCTATTGCCCTAAAAATAAAACCGAAGCCCCTTATTATGGTCTAAAAGGCCCTATATAATCTGGTCCCTGCCTACCTCTTTGTATTCATCTCACACAACCTCCCTCCTTACTCATGACACTCCTATCACACAAGACTCCTTTCCCAGGGCACCTGGGTGGCTTAGTCGGATGAGGGTCTGCTTTTGGCTCAGGTTGTGATCTCAGGGTCCTAGGACTGAGTCCCGCATCAGGCTCCCTGCTCCTCCACCCAGCTCATGCTCTCTCTCTTGCTCACTCTCTCTCTCGAATAAATAAGTAAAATCTGAAAAAAAAAAAAAAAAAGACTCCTTTCCCAGCTTAAAGCCTTTGTACTTGCTGTATACCATCCACCCACATGGATTACCCTGATCTCCCACCTTCTCAGGGTTTTCTCCTCATCATTCAGGTCTCACTTAAGCATTACCTCAGTGAATCCTTGATCATCCACCCAATCTGAAGTAATCTCCTCCGGGCTCATTTTCCATCATATTGCTTTGTTTCAGAGTCTTCACTGTACCCAGAGCTTTCTCCCTTCTCCTGTGAGCTCCCCACCCCATCTTCCTCATCCCTTTGAATGAAGGAGCCCTCATATTCTTCTATGACCCTGCCCCTGTGGGCAAACTTCGTGGGTCCAGGAATGGGCCCCCACCTAGCTGGACCGGAGTCCTTCCTGTGATTTTTGGAACCGGAGTTGAGAAACAGAGTCAATTCTTCGCTAATGATAGGTGTCTGATGACAAATTCAGCAACTGTTAGTGGTCATCTTTCCAGTCATGTGAAAATGAGTCTATAAGAACAAATGACATTCACATGATGAAGGAGAGAAAGAAAGTTATTTTTGAAAGTGCTTTTCGGTTTTGGTCATTTCCAAGTTTTAAATTAAATTATATTCTGGATACATACATATAATTGAGAAATTTTGCATTAGTATTTTCTTTGAAAAAATTTAAAAGGCTAGAGTGTTGATTGACCTAACTTGCTCTTTCTTGTGTACAACACTACTCAAACGTAGATGTTTAATATGTGCTTTCTGATGATGAAGATGCTGAACATTCCACCTGCAGCAGAATGGCAGGTTAGAAACTTTCTGCTTAAAGCACACTCTAATATCGAGCGAGAAAACAAAGTGGTAGAGATGAGAGGTGATCAACTCTGAGAAGACCCATGGACTTTTACATCAATACATCAATGTTATATACAGCATCAAATTCTTTTGCATACTGCAAAAAATACACATTCAGAGACAAGACAGAGGCAAGGTGTTAAATGTTTTAAAATGACTGTCCCCCGCCCTCCCTTAAGGTCCATTTCAACCTTTATAGAAATCAATGCAATTCAACACATGCTAATCAAATATAATTATGCAAACTATGTTCTGGGCACTTTAAGAGATACAGAAATGAGTAAGTCAGAGACTCAGTCATTAAGGTGTTCATTAAAGGACATTTTTTTTAAGTACATAAAAGAAATGACTAAAATACAAAGTAGCTCTGATGTTTCTACATGAGTTACAAATAAAGTATAGGTGCCAGGGTAGAGTAGGAGCTCCTGGTTAAAAAAAAAAAAGAAAGAAAGAAAGAAAAAAAGGAGGGGGATTATTCAGTTGTAAGAATCAGGAAAAGCTTCATGACTAAGTTAGGCATTTGAGCTGTACCTTGGAGGTTGGGTAGGACTGCAAAGGTCAGAAATGGTATGAGGAAGCATCCAGCCTTTGAGGACAGGCCAGACAAAAGCATATTTGGCAGGAGCATGAAGGACAACGTGCAGCTAATGAACTCCTAGGACAGTAAAACGACAGAATGTCTGTTTCTTGGCATTGCTATTCACTGGATTTGGGAGGTTTGGGGCATGGTATGATCATTTTCAGATTTTTTAAGTTTGAAATGACAGCAGAATATTCCCTTAGGCTGAACAGGAGGCAGTTAAAATGTGGGGCTGGTGTCTGGGAAGCATGTTAAGACTGGAGATGTTGAATTTAGAATGTAAATAAAAACCACATTTATGAAAAGCATGAGCATTATTTGCACATTGTTTGGGACATGAACCAATGAGGGTCATAGACTGCACCATCATGACCTCCAGTGACCGTGTAAAGAGACATGTGATATCAGTATAACCTGAAATTGAAAATCAAACTGAAACGACAGCTCCATGTTCCTGATATGTTCAATTCATTTAAGGAACAATTAAGTATGAACCCTCATTCTTTGATCTATCAGAAACCCATGCTAAAAACAGATCCCATTCCTCAAGTTTTTGGAAACCTACATGTTCCTAGTCTTTCCTAGCTCATGGCTTTGGCTCTGCAGGACACTTCTTATCTTTTATAATTGAGTCTCAGACTGCTGCCCTCTCTTTTCCTCCAAGCATGGACACAGGTAAGACCAGCTTGATAACCTGGGGATAACAGAAGGACATTACCACACAGAAAAGAAAAACCTAAAATTGGATATTAGATGTTACTGCTCCTAAGACATTGGCCAAGCTCCCCCCCAAAGTCCCTAATGTTGGTCTCTTCCTTAGCTCTCCATCCTGATGTTGTGTTTTGCTTACCTCAAACCACCATATTCTCCCAACCTGGAGTTCAGATCCCCAACTTTCACCGTAGCTTCAGAGAGTGAAACAAGCCTTTCTCTGCCCTAGTCCAAGGCTGGCTTCCTTTCCTGCCTCAGGTTTTCCGATAGTAAGAATACTGTTAATTAGGTCGACTATAGTAATCATTTCACTACGTATGTCTGTGTATATATATGTGTGTGTGTGTATACAGACATATACACACACATCACGTTGTACATCTTAAAACTATACAATTTTTTAAAGAGTGGGGAGAGATAAAGGGAGAGGGAGAGAGAGAATCTTAAGCAGGCTCTACACCCAGTGCAAAGCCCGACCTGGGGCTCGATCTCATGACCCTGAGATCGTGACCTGAGCTGAAATCCGGAGTCTCACTTTCACTCATGTTTGTAATATGTGTCAATATGTTAGTATCATTGTGCAGCCCTTATCAGATTGCGAACGACAAGAATACACCAAGTAATGGTCCATGAGGTGTTTACAAGCCTACAGACTTTTTGATAATGATAATGCCCTTTAACATCTGGAGTTCGGAAGTGGAACAAAATGTGGTTCTAATGCAAACTAGCCTCCCTCGCTCGTAAATTTCTATGTTTAAGTTTCTGGCCCAAATCACACTCTAGCGATATTGCAATAAAATAAAAATTATTTTTCCTCCAAGCTATTGAAACTGATCTCCCCTTGGACTACTGATCCCAGTATGCAACGCTCCCGTATTACCACTGTGTGGGGTGGAATCATAGAAGGGGCGGCAACGAAGGTGGGCTGTGCATTCTGGGCATTGTAGTCTGGGGCCTTGGCCGCCGTCGGGACAGTCCACGTGGTGCGTCTGGCGGCAGCTTTGGGCAGTAGCTACCCTGCTTCTTCCACCGGGTCCTCGAGGTGCGGGCCACGGCGAGGCTGGACCCGCGCCGCGGAGCAGGCTGCAGGGAGGCCCGGAGGCAACCTGAGCCTTCGCGACGTTTTTGCGACAGCCGTGGCCGTGTTCCGCGAGTCCCCTCCCTCCCTCCTCTCTCTGAGGAGGTACCGGCTGTTGTGCGGCGCTGCCTTTCTGTTTGAGTGTATGGGAGAGAGAGTGAGTGAGTGAGTGTGAGCGTGTGTGTGAGAGGGTGAGGCGTGAGTGCGAGTGTAAGAGGAGGAGAGCCCGCCGCGGCCGCCCCGCCGCTCCCCGCAGCGGGAGCAGAACGCGCGGCAGGAGCGAGCAGGAGAGCCGGCGCCCCGGGAGCCCGCGGGGACAAGGGCAGAGACGCCGCTCCCCACCCCCAGCCCTCGTCCCTCTGCTCTCCTTCGCCCGGGGGAACCTCCCCGTCCCCCCACGCTCTCGGCCGGCCTCTGCCCCGCCGTCCCCCTGGATGTCCCCGGCGCTCTCGCGGGGCCTCCTCCTGCTCTTGCCGCATCAGTCGGGCTGGTGCTGCGGCCGCCGGGTGTAGAGCGGGCGGGTTCCCAGGGGCTGCGGCTGCCGGTGCTTCCCCGGTCCCCACCCCTGTCCCCCGGCCCCCCGACCCAGCTCCCCGGCCCCGGAGGCTGTGACAATGGACTATGACTTTAAAGTGAAGCTGAGCAGCGAGCGGGAGCGGGTCGAGGACCTGTTTGAATACGAGGGCTGCAAAGTTGGCCGAGGCACTTATGGTCACGTCTACAAAGCCAAGAGGAAAGATGGGTGAGTGTTTATGTCTGTGCCGGTGTCCGCGCTGGGCGGCGCTCCCGCAGGCGGAGGCAGGTAGCCCGGAGGGAGAGTGGGGCGCCGGCGTGCCGGTCTCCCACTTCCTCGACACCAGCATCTGGCCCTGCCAGCCAGGTTTGGGGAGGAAGTGGTGTACGAGGGATCCAAACCCACACAAAATCCTGCGTGCTGCTGCTTCTGTGTTCTACTTTGGTGGCTAATAGGGAAAAGGAGCTTCCACTCCATGGGCTGTATACTTTTCAAAGGTTTCGGTTATAGATTTTTTTAAAAAAATTGTAGTAAAACGTCAGTTTAAATGATTTTCGGGGAGGGGCTCGATTTATTATGGTAACCTTCTGGGGGATTTCCTCACGCCTCTGGAGTGACATCCATCAGTCTGGAAGGGAAGCTGTGATCCTTTTCCCCACCAGTTTGTAATTGATTTATTACCAAATTTGAATTTTATTTGGGGGAAAGAAAGCAGCAAGTAAATGTGATGCTGAAGAGTTCTTCGTAGTGATGATCTGTAACATAAATGTAGCAATTGCTATTTAGATATCATTAACCTGTGAGTTTTAGATAGAACAATGGGGGTTTGGTGCAGGGTGGGTGGTGGGGAAAAAGGCAAGGGACAAATAGGGACTATCTTGTTCAGGCCTGTTCCCCCAAAATTTAGCAGTTGGCAATGAACTGTAAATAGTCTCTTTGCTTTAAATATTTTCCCCTAGAAATAACTTAATTAAGTCTATGACTGGTAATGCTCCCAATTTAGTTTCTTAAACAGGCAAGTGAAGTGTTCATTTTTTCCTTTGTCAGTAGATGAATGTCGTGTAATATTGACAAAAGAGAAGGCAATTCTTAGTTGAGGGGAAAATATATTTTATTAGCTCCTTGTTTTCCTCTTGTGAAAACGTATGTTGTCTCTGTTGCTTTTGACAGTATAGAAAATTGCTGGAAAAATAATGTCAGAGCTTATTATATAATCTTTAGATTTCAGTGTAAACAAAGTAGGTTTACTTGAATATCACTGTTAATTTGTTATAATTTGTTAGCTGCTGTTTGAGGTTTAAAATAATTGCTTTTTTTTTTTTTTTTCCAAATTAGGTAGGAGGGTATGTTCAGAACTATATTAGCACTAAAAAAATGAAACCATTCATAAAGCTGAAGTAAGTTGGGGGAGCCATATTTATAAATACTTTAATATTCTGGATACTGGAAAAAGAAGCGTATATTTATTCAACATTTTTCTTAGATTTAGTGAGATATCTTTCTAAGATAAAAAGGGACTTTTAGCAGAAGATAGCAATTCTAATAAATTTGGTATGTGCATTTCAGTGCTTATATGCAGCAGTTAAAGCAGGACAGAGATCTGTAAAAGTACAGATTTGAAAACTTGATACTCTGTGTGCTGCAGATATTTAAAAGTACTTCTTGGTGGAATGGATAATCTGGTGACATTTGAGAAATCAGCATCTGAAAATACCTACTATTGACTCTGTTGTTTATATTTTTCATTGAAGAATTCTAACATACTTTTAAAATTATCCTTCTCATATAATATTTTTCCAAAAGCCTTAAACCATCTCCCTTTCCCCCAATATTATGTAATTTGGGGCATATTCAGAAAATCCCCAATCCCATGAGATTAGACATAGTAGTACATTTGGCTAGTCTGTCATCTGCTTTATAAAATTCTGGTGACTTAAAATTATTTTTAATCTCTCTGAGAGAAGCCAGTTCTATTTTCATAAATTACCAATTTAAGCTAATAAAACATTTATTAACTTTGATTTTATATTTTATTTAAAAACTATGTTATTTTTTATCGGCAAGTGGTACTTTTAACCACATTTTATATCTCATGGTTAGGTTTTAATTTAGATCAAGAATAATCTTAGAAGAATTATACAACTTAAAAATAGCTAAATGTATAGTATGTGAACATTTCTTAGTCATTTGTGATAGCTAAAAAGTAGCATTGCATTTTGGAAAAAAATAACTTTATAATTCTTTGGGCTTGTTTTCTGGCAACCTTTAATGATTTTGTTTATAAGATGAACTTTAAAAAAATAAAAAAAGATCAAATGTCAAGAGTGTTTTAAAATTACTTAAGACAGTTTTTGTTTTCCAGAGGGAATATTTTTGGTATGGCTTCTTATAACCTCACTCTGGTAAAATACAGCATTGTATTTATGGGGTTCTTTTGATCTTATGTCAGTGAAATGTAATTTAATGCATTTTAGTCCTGGTAAAATAAAATTTGTGGCTGTTTAATCTTTTGTAAAAAGATGATGATGAAATAATTTGTTTCTAGTATTGATTTACTTTCAAATTAAATTATACATTCTGTAACTGAAATTGCAGAGTACTCTAGGAACCCAGACAATAACACCTTCAAAGAGAATCCTGAGATTTACAATAAAATAGGTTTTGTTTAGACATATTTGACTATTAAAATGAACATATGTAAATGTTATATCCTTTCAGTTGTTCAGCAAGCATCACAGAACATGAATACATAGTAAAAGAATTTAGACCAGAGGAGTTAGCTTCTTAAATTATTTTTAGGAAATAAAACAGCTCAAAAGGTCATTTCTTTGACTTGAAGAATTAATACTGTCCTGCTAGTATCCTATACTTTTGATAAACTCCACATTATCAGAAATGTGGGGAAGGAGGAAATACTTTATTTGAGGCATGATTATATATATGGAAAAAGGGCCTTTTATAATTGTGTTAATTTCAGATTCTAATAGAGTTAAAACATAAGTGCACAATAAATCTTGGAAATAATTTGCTCTCACTGTCACCATAAATGAGATAGAGAGTGTCCTTTGTGTCTGAACACCAAAAGGGTACTCAGTAGGAAGCGAGGAGATTCATTTTCTTTCTGAGTCAATTGCATTTCCTTTTGCAGAATTTAGGTAGCCAAACTCATTTTGTTTGAAAGAACGGAAAAGTGCAAGAAGACAGAAAACAATTTGTATTTTTAAATTCTAAACTCTAATTATAGGGAATGGACATTTCTAGACTTAAAAATCAATTTGAGATAAGAGTTTGATCTCTAAAAAAGAAAAGCAAAAGGAATTCTCTTGAACAGTGTTGTCACTTTGCTGCACTCTATGTTCAGAAGAACAGATAATATATAATTGGAATGGTGTGTGTGTTTGTGTGAGAGTGAGAAATATAAAGAAAACTTCTGTTGGGGCACTTTTGTAAATTAGTAGGCAGTAATATTGATAATAACTAAATTATTGAATAAGAGCTAAGTCCTTGACAAAGTCCTTTACATTTATCTTCTATTTAATCCTCACGCATACCATATCCGGTCAGTTCTGTTTTTCAGTTTTACAGGCGAGGAAACTATAAGAAAGGTTAAACTGTTAGAGAGGTTAAATTTGTCAATGGTTATACAAATGATTAAATGTCAGAGCTGCAATTAAGGAATTACAAAGAGATCTCTTACTCCAGAGCTTAACCATTATGCTTTATGTCATTAATATATTAAGATAAATATAAATCTAGACATGGAGATTTGGTGTTTTAGTGGGTCATTCAGAAAACATGAATACTTTGGGGCACCTGGGTGGCTCAGTGGGTTAAAGCCTCTGCCTTCAGCTCAGGTCATGATCTCAGGGTCCTGGGATCTAGCCCCGCATCGGGCTCTCTGCTCAGCAGGGAGCCTGCTTCCCCCTCTCTCTCTGCCTGCCTCTCTGCCTACTTGTGATCTCTCTTTCTCTGTCAAATAAATAAATAAAAATTTAAAAAAAAAGTGAATACTTTATCACAGGGCTAGGCTTTTCAATTAACTGGTATACTTTTTAAATACATTTCTGAACAGCCCTGGTTTTTTCAAGTGCAACAAGTGTGTATGTAGGTATGAGGGTGTATCGATACATACACACATACATCTGTATGTCTACAAATATACACACACATATACGTATGTGTGTGGAGGGAGAACCAAACTCTAATAAGGCATGTTATGATAAGAAAGTTCTTAATCTAGTGGGAAAAACTCTTTAAGTTGGGGAGACTAGAAAACTGAGTTTGAGTTCAGATTCTGCCTCTGATTACCAGTATGACTTGCCTTTTGTAGACCTTGGTTTCCTTATTTGTAAGATTAGAGGATCTGAGTTGAAATTTTTTAAGGTCTTTTCTAGTATTATGATTTCAGAAAGTAAAAATTATGAATATAAAATGTAATACTTTTGCAAGATGAGGTAAACAACCACTGAAATTTTACTTTAGACAGTGATACACTTTTATGTTTCTTAGTGTCATGTCTTAATGTGGGTTCTCGCTGCCTAAAAGAAGTTAGGTCAACTTCCAAAGACTTACCAGCTACTTTACTTGCCTTATACTGCTATAGCATTCCATCATCTTTATCTCTACAGATGTTGGGATTTACAGGCTAGTGCTTGCTTCCACTCCTGTGAACGATTCATTTGGTGGCTAGCACAAGAGACTCTTCTGATCTAGTCTGCATGGGAGCTTTAATTCAGTTTTAATTCCTTAATTATGATCAGAACTTGGTGGAACCCTTTGTTTCCCCTGAAGGAATCTAATAGTTTTTCTTCCGAATATTACTGAACTCTGTATCTGTGTTCAATTTGATTTAAATATTTCTTTAGATGTCAGAAGTGCCAAATACAAAATGTATATCCATTGTTGGGGATTTTGCATGCCCAATAAGGAATATTCCTTATAACTTTTTAAAAATGTGATAGAAAGGGACAAGCAGAATATTTACTATGCACTTTATATCTACTTGCTGTTGAATTTATCTACCTTAGATATTCAGTGCATTCAGATCCACTGGTTAGGCCACTTTGAGGTTTCATGCTTAAATTCCATTTTCTTAGTAGCAAGACTGGCAGATTGAATTATTTCATTTGGAATTTGTTCGTTTGATTTTTACGTTTGCTGTTTCAACATTTGAAGAAATCCGTTCAGTCATTCATTAACCAATATTTATTGGACCCCTTTATGTGCCGAGTACTGTCCAAAGTATTGGGAATACAAAGATGAGTAAAATATTCCATTATTTGAGGAGGTATCTACTGGGGAAACCAATGTAAGTAAACCGTAGCAATTTAATAAGCACTATAATAATTAATACAAGGTGCGATTGGAACACAGAGATGGAAAGTCCCAACTGTTTAGGGTTTTCAAGGAGAGCCTCTCAAAGATGCCAACATTTTGTTTGACTCTTAAAAGATGGGGAAGATCTCATCAGAAAGGGTGTTTTAAGGGGCGCCTGGGTGGCTCAGTGGGTTAAAGCCTCTGCCTTCAGCTCAGGTCATGATCTCAGGGTCCTGGGATCTAGCCCTGCATCGGGCTCTCTGCTCAGCAGGGAGCCTGCTTCCCCCTCTCTCTCTGCCTGTCTCTCTGCCTACTCGTGATCTCTCTCTCTGTGTCAAATAAATAAATAAAAATCTTTAAAAAAAAAAAAAAGAAAGGGTGTTTTAAGATGACTGGGATAAAGAGGGATGCTTCTTTATTGTGTGTTTGCAGACCCCAGCAAATTTTGTGCATTTGAATTTTTTCTTCTCACATGTTACCTCCCCACACATTTTTGCCTTTGCCCTCCTGCTGTGTGTGTTGTATTAGGTACACACACTACAGATGGTCCATTGTACCCACTGGACTTGATGACGTTTCTGTTACTTAACAGTGAACACTTAAATTCTCTGTGTGGCAGTTTTCCATCACAAGAATGTTGCTGAATCAGAGTATGGGCAGCCTCTGAAATTCAACTGTCTGACTTAAGAATTATCTCTCATATGTAAAGTTGCCATGGCAGAACTCCATTTCGATTACAGCTCTAGACAGCAGATAATTTTACCTTGGTCTCACCTCCATGAGGAGTAGGGAGCCAGAATTTTCTATGTTGTAAGATGGTGGCAACCAAATTGGAGGGGGAATTTCTCTTGTTGGAATCTGATGTGTGAAGAGATGGGAGGGAGGTGGGGAGATGGCTTCCAGCATCTTGGATTTCAGCTAGGAAAATAGTAATAATGACAGATTGTAATAAATTACTGTAGGCCATTTGCAAACTTACCTACTTTTTCAAAAATTGTTTCTCTTAGCAAATGTGTTCAGAATTATGATTTATAAACATTTGAAATGTGACCCATATGTAAGTTGCAACTATATGTACTAAATCAGTGTTGATAAATAGATATTGTCCCTGTGGCTGGTGTCATCTTTCTTGTAGTGCCTTTTGTTGTTGAATCCAATCCTCATTGCCTCTTTATTCTTTTTTTATTCTTTTTCTGTTCTTAGCTCCTGCTAGAGAATGAAAATCCTACTGTCCTTTCTTCCTTCAGAACAATTTGTAAATCCTTTCCTTCACACCAGCTTAGGTAGGCCTTGGTCATCTCTTTGTTACTTAGAAACTGCTAAGGTGTTTTTTCGTCTTTAGGTATCTCTTGTTACTTCAAGGAAGTTCTTGATGTTGTCACTAAAAAGTGACCTTCAGCTATTATTTTGATCTTAATGCTTGAAGACCCGTTAGTGTCATGATTCTCAAGATTCTTTATACGGTTGTTGTCAAAGTCACAAAACCAGTCCCTGCTGTAGTAAGCTGCCTTTACTGATGGAATTATGTCATGTCCTTCAGATGTGTTATGGCAGAAAAAAAAGGCTGAGAACCCCTTTTTAAAATTGAGATAGATTACATACCATAACATTCACCCTTTTATTTTTTATTTTTTTTTAAGATTTTATTTATTTACTTGACACGGAGAGAGATAGTGAGAGAGAGAGCAGCAGGCAGAGGTAGAAAGAGTCAGGAGCCCAGCTCGATCCCAGGACCCTGGGATCATGACCTGAACCAAAGGCAGATGCTTAACGACTGAGCCACCCGGGTGCCCCACATTCACCCTTTCAAAGTATTCAATCCACTGCTTTTTAGTATGTTTCCAAGGCTGTGCACCCATTACCCCTATCTAATTCTAGAACATTTTTATTACTCCAAAAAGAAACCCCCTATTAGTTAGCCATCACTGCACATCCTCGTCTTTCCAGCTTCTGGCAACCACTAATATACTTTCTTTCTCTATGGATTTGGCTATTCTGGACATTTCATATAAATGGAATTATACAGTGTGTGGCTATTTTTGTTTTTTACTTAGCGTAATGTCTTTAAGGTTCATCTGTGTTGTGCATGTATCAGTATTTCATTCCCTTTATGATTGAATAATATTGCATTGTATGGATATAACACATTTTGTTTACTCATTCATCAGTTGGTGGACATTTGTGTTATTTCTACTTTTTGGTTATTATAAATAATGCTGCTATAACATTCATATTTGAGTTGTGCGGATATTTGTTTTCAGTTCTCTTGGGCATATGCTCAGGTATGGTTAACTCTATGTTTAGCTTTTTTGGGAAACCACCAAACTTTTTCAAAACAGCTGAGCGACTTTTGAGTAGCTTTACCTTTTCTTTGGTTTAGGACCAAGATCTTTGTCCTTTGTCTGTGAGACCAGACTAGCCTGTCTTTTTCCCAGGACATTGTTCACACTCGTCCATTACAGTGAGTTTGAAATACAGATTAATACAGTTGTTCCTCCATCAAATCAGACTACCACTCTGACCTTTGTCTCAGGCAGCACCTTGTGCTGGAAATTTTTCTCCCCAACTGAAGTAGGTTCTAACATTTAGGTTCAGAAATCCTAACTACTTTATCTTAACATACAACTCCAATAATTCCCTCTTCAGTCATCACTCCACACAACATATTTAGTGCTTCATAGATGTATTGTGTAACTACTTCAGTGTATATGTGGTTAATGTTTATATGTCCTTTGGGTCTTTCTGGTGAATGTTTATGAGTTAGATATAGATTTCCTCTAGGGCAGTAATTGTGTTCCCCTCAGTCCCTGGCACATTGCCAAATGTTGACAGGTATTGAGTACTTTTTTATTTTTGGTGTACATGAAATTCATATTTGAAAGTCTTCCTTTTAAATTTGCTGAAATTAAAAACTTGAGCATATTATAGGACACTAAAACAGCAGCATCTTGTGGAAATATACAGAGAAGCAAAGTTTGATACCAGGAACAGAATTGAAGAAAACCAAAAGCCAAAGGCAGGGCAAACTTTGTTAATCAGCTGAACCAAATATAAGTCCCAGGTATTTGAGAAATTGAACCACTGCAAAGAATAAAGCTATTTTCTGATATATACCTTGTAAATAAATCAGTTTAAGTGGGGATCAAACCTATATTTCTAAATTTAAGGAAAATATAATTGGTCTTGGAACCAGAGTTGACATTTTTGTTTAAACTCCATGGTTATTTGATATTTGAAGTTTACTTTTGTTGTAAGAATACAAAATTATTTAGGCTACTGCTACTCAAGGTAACTCAGTTACTCCTTTTCCTAGACAGCTCTTTAAAATCTATGGCTTTATTATAGCTCACGAATTGTAACAAATAATCATCCCAAGGAGAGGAATTCTTTACATCATGATGCAAGGCCCAATCTATGTGTTTCTAGACACCTGGATGTAGAGGTTGTCCAGGGAACTAAAGGGATTAAAAAAAACCAAAACTTGTCCATCCGTGGTATTATGTTTTATGTTAAACAAGTCGTATTTCTGGGCAAAGCAGAGTTAAGTATTGAAAAAATGATTTTTATAAGGCTTCTGTTTTAGGGAGAGCCAATTGTGAAAACTTAAGTTCATATAGAATAAATTTGTGTGGAGTTTTTTTTCATTTTCTTTAAATACATGAGCTCTCCTAGTGTGTCACATGACTCGGTTTGCAAAAAATTCAATTCATATGCAGTTTCCAAAAAAATGTCAAGCTTATAATTTGTTTTCTAATGCTTACTTAACATTGAAGATTCTTTTAAATGTAAAATCAAATCATTTAAATATCTGACATTTCATTATAGTTTCCCTTTAGCTGTAGTTGTTTGTTTTGTTTTGTTTTTGGTAAATTTTTAAAAATTTTTTAAATTTATTTGGTGACTATTTGCTGAACATCTGTAATATGCCAGGTTCTGTGCCAGATACGGGTGTTCCAGCAGTCAATAGGCCATGGTCTAAGTCCTTAGGGAACTTACAGATTTTTGAGGGATATAGGCAAGTAAAAAGGTAATTAGAGCACAGTGGGATAGGGTTGAGATAGGGAAAAATATATTATAGGTTGCCATATGGGTACCTGGTCTGCTCTTGGGGGTTCAAGGATGATATTTCAGTTGAGACTTGAAAGATAATTAGAAGTTACACAAGTGAATGGGCAGTACATAAGAGTGAGTGAGGGTTGGGGAGTTACTGTGTAGGCTAGAGAGGTAGCATCTGGTTCCGGAAATTCTTCATAAAGGAAGGGGTTCTATCTGGCTGAAAAGGGAGTGTGGTAGGGGTTGTATGGTGTGTCGTACACAAATTTTAACTTAAATTATTTATTTGAATTGATTTCAGGAACTTTTATGTTGTAGGTGGGAAGGCTAAAGCTCTCTCCAGGATCCTTTGGAACCACCACTGAGTAGCATTTATAGAGATATGAAGGAAAGATAGTATGGTGAGGGAATAGAAAGGATTTCAGTGCCAGATCTTAGTAACAGGTGAGGTGAGAGGTATAAAAAATTAAGTTGGAGAAGTAAGTGGGGTCTTGGAAATCATGTCATGGACTTCGTACTTTATTCCGAAAACAGTGGGGACCATTTGTAGGATTTTAAGCAGATAGTGACAAGTTCAGATTAATCATTTAAAAAGATTGCTTGGCAACACATTCAGAATAACTACAGGGAACTGGGGTTAGGAGAGTGAGAGAGGCTGGAATTAGGAAATGACCAAGGGAATGAGGAACAATTGATAGGACTTGTTAATTTCTTGGATGTCAGAGAGGAAGAAGTAAGAAGAACCACGGATAAGGCTTAGGTTTCTGGTGTGATCAGCAGGATATTGCTATTCACACAGATAGCCAGAACAGGAAGAGGAGAAAGTTTGAGTTTGGTTGTACTGAATTTTATGTACCTGTTAAACATCTAAGAAGCAATGTCCATTAGGCAGATACATGAGTCTAATGCTCAAGAGAGATATCTGGGTAGAGGTAAACTCAGGAGTTACCAGGTACTTGAAGCTTCGAGCGATCTTAAAGTTGTCTAGGGAAAGTGTAGAGTGAGAAGAAGTCCTAGGATAGAATGTAGAGAAAAAGATGTCCATCCAGGAGGCAAATAAGTTGAGTCCTGAGAAGGAAGAGAAAACTCAGGATCAGCCCCATTGTGCAACAGGATTTGTGCAGTGTATAGCTTATTGGCTGTACACAGCAACTTGGAGAAAAACCAGGACCTTGTAGGTAAAAGTATAACAACCAATTAGGGAGTGTTTTCAGGAGTGGTAGGCATACCGTATGCCACACAAAGGGCAAGGGAGATAATGAAGTGTCTGGGTTAAGTAATGTACTCTAAACAAAAGAAAAATTCAGTGAAAGATTTTTGGACTCTAGAGCTGAAATTATAACTCACTTTGTAGGTTTTATCCAAAATGTTTTGTGGTACTTTTATGAGTAGCTTTATCATTCAAGGCCAAGCAATGAAAAACTTTACTTCCATCTTTGGTTCCACATTGGCTGTATTATTGAAGCTAAACCTTTAGATACTGGCTTGCTATTTCTTTATTTGTTTGTTCATTCATTCCGTGCTATTCAAGGTATTTTTTTTTAATAAAATAGCTTTTTTTTCCTCTGATTATAAAAGTGATACAGGTTCATTGTAGAAAATTCGTAGTCCAGAAATGTATACAGAAACTAAAAGCCCTAAAGACAGTTACTATTTTCTTTATCATCTTCACAGATAACACTATGAATGTAAGTAGAGATTAATGAAATCTAGTATGATCTTACTTTTTTTTTCATTCAAGAATATTGTGCATCTTTTCCTGTCAGTAAATATAGCTATAATCAAGTTTTAATTATTGTGGGCATTACGTATATATGAATATAAATATGTATCTGGTGAACCAGTTCTCTAGTGATAGAAAAAATTTAAGTAGTCTCCAAATTTTAACCATTACAGTTATCAAAGGACCTTCTAGAAAATATGTCTGCAGTTCTCCAACTGTAGCATGTCCTTGAAGTGGAATTTCAGGGTCAAAGGTTATATACTTTAAACAACTGTCTTTTTATTATAAAATAAGATTGGGATATGAAATTCATATATCCTCATAATAAAATATTCAAACAGTACATAGGGATAACTAGGAAAAAATTCTTCCTCTTCAGAATAATCGTTATCAGCAACTCCTCGTGTATATACATAAAGAAGCATATATATGGATGGGTAGACTTTAAAATTTATTGTAATACTTTATTCATTTTGAGCACACATTACATGCATATAAAAAAATGTAAATATACTGAG